>CM040119.1:61330371-62043187 GCA_022559845.1 Amorphophallus konjac
CACCAATACATCTAGCTTCTCTGATCCCCTGTTTAGGGACCTCGTTCCCTCTGTGGTTTCAGAGGAAGAGAGGATCAGATCCTTTGGGTGGTTCAAGCTGTTAGTCAACAGAAAGTAAGCTGTGCTGCTCAGCTGTGTAAGCAAGCTGTGCTGCTCAGCTGTGTAAGCAAGTTGTGTTGCTCAGCGGATCAAGTTGTGTGTCAGCCGGAAAGCCTCACCGAGTTTGGTGAGGGGTGGACGTAGGTTGTGGGCTAACAATCGAACCACCTTAAAATCCTTGTGTTGTGGGTTGTATACATTGTGAGCTTGTTCCATATCCTCTATCCCTATTTCACAAGTTCGTGTGCTCCTAATCTTGGTTATCTCATTTGCACACTCAAGTACTCTTATTTGCTCCTTCTGTTTCATCTGTGCTTTAATTGGCCTTAGCACTTTGACTACATCATTTGGGTGGCCTGTTGCAATCTTGAATACAGGCGTCACGGTAAAAGTCTTGCTAAGAGATTCCCTTGCTTAGACTCGCATACACCTTGGTTGATCACCACTACATTCACACACATATGCACTCTGAGTGATCAACATAGCATACACACACTCATGCTTGTTGCAAGCCATCTCATGTTTTAGTGTTGTGCTTCATGATCCCTGCACTCCAAGGCTTATACCTCTCAAAGATCATAAATGTGTTTAAAGAAGTGTCGACCTCTCTTCAGTAAAGAGTCGACATGTGTTGCCCTGATCTGTTAGAGGTGTTGACCTCACTACCCTGAAGAGCAGACCCCAGCTCATCTCATAGCTGGATCCTGCTGAAGAAGTGTCGATTTGCCCGTCGGGAGTGTCGACCTGTCTGAACTGGGCATTTTGTTTAACGTTATTACTTGTTCCATTCCTATCTATTCCACTGCATTATGTGCTTATGTGATTCATTTATCTTATAGGAGTGGTCTATGTTTTTAGGAGTCAAGATTTAAATAGGCCAAAGTTATTAATAGGATCTATTCAACCCCCCTTATAGATCTGATTGCACTCCATGGGACCTAACATTGTTCACTATAATTAACACATTCACTTAGCACTTTGTTTGTAGTTTTATATTTCTTAATTTCTTGTTCCAGATTACCTAATTTTTCAGATTCTTCATTACAAACAGTTTTTCCTTTTTCCAAGGCAAGAAGTCTTTCAGACATGATACTGTTAAGCTCCTTCAATTTCTCCATTTCCTCCATTATCTTCTCATTTTGGACAAGTTCATTTATTAGAACCTGATCATTTAAGTTAATCCCTTTTTTCAGATCAATTTTTGCCTCATCCAGATTCTTTTGCAGTTCAACATTACCAACTTTAATGGCCTCCAATTTTTCAGACATTAAATTATTTTCTTCTTGAAATCTTTTCAATTCTTCTTCGTTATCTTCAATCTTCCTTTTATGAATTTCATTTCCAGACTTCAGTTTATTCAACTCCAGGTTAGTATGATCAAGATCTTTCAGTAATTTTTCATTCTGAATAGAATTTTTAGTAAAGAACTGATTATCACTAGTTGAGCTAAGCTTTTCTTCTAGTTCAGAGATCTCATTTGCAAGTTCTTGATTTTCATTTTTTAACAATCCAATTTGTTTCTTAAGTATTTGAATATAAGACAAGCAATCATCATGAGATTGTTTCAACTCTAGACACTTTTCACAAGAAAAATTTGAACTATTCAAACCAGTTGTCTTTTTCAATTTTTTATATTGTTTTCTTAACATCTCATGTGACTCTAATAAATCAGCATATGCATCCTGCCAGTCATCTAGAGAAAAATTTTCAAAGGGGTTTACCTGATCATCGTCCTCCTCTTCATTTTGGTTGCTGCTATGATCACTGCCATTAGCCATCATGCATCGGTCTTCATTTCCACGGCAAGCAGTCTTCAGTTTGTTCAGGATGTCCTTAGCTGACCTACAATCATGAAAGCAGGAATGGAAGGCCTTGTCAGTAGCTGCTTTCATTAAGTCGAAAACTTTCTGATTTTCTCCATACTTCGATCTGTGACTGTCAGTCCATTTGGAATTTTTCTTTGGTACTTTGTGAGGACCTTGTGAAATTAACTTCCACAGATTAGGATCAATCAGTTTAACATAGCTATGCAGACTACTAAACCACGAATTAAAATTAGAGCCATTGAAAATCGGTGGATGAGCCATGGAAATCAGTTCAAGAGTAATTCAAGCAATAGACTAAACACAAATAGAAATGGACCTAAAAAAAGGATAGCGGGATCCTCTACAGATCGTTCGATCTGATGAATCAGAAATCTGCTCTGATACCAATTGTTAGTATGTAAAGACTTGGTGCAATGGTGCTGACAAGGATTCAGAGTGGGGGTGAATGAATCCCCTTCGAAAATTCTGGCCAATTTAAAAGTTTAAGCTACAATCAGTAAGCTATGTGGAATTAAAGACTGATTAGATTAACTGAATGTGAACTATAATGAAACACACGATCAAACAGATGATAGCTGACAACGGACTATGATGAAGCACACTGTCACATAGATGGCCAGGGTATGCAATGAACTACTCAGCAACTTCTAAGCTGTTTGCAGAAATAGACTAAGCACACTATGAGTTCTAGAGGCACTCAGGCAGAACTATCCATTGGAGCGCACCTAGGCATTCATCTAACGAAAATCAGATAAGCATTGGAGAGGGGGATTTCTGTAGCCCATCTAAGAGCGGTCGAACCAGGTCCAGCAAGACTAAACGAGGCCCAGCTCATCTAAGTGATAGCCCCGCAGGGCCCACTTAGCATAAAAGCCCAATAAGATCACTCGGGGTCAAGCCCTTCCTCGGCGGCCATTAGGCTCGGAAGGCCCGACCGTCGGTCCGGTTGGAGGAAGATCCAAGCCCGACCTATCCCCCTCACCGGGATAAAGGCTAGCGCCCCGCACCCACTCCGACCGAGCTTCATCCGAGCTATGCTTATCGCCCGGATAGGGCTGGCATTCTTCATGCTTGGGTCGACCGATGATTGCCTATCCACGCTGCCGCTGAGAGCCATTTATGAGCAGGAGTTCACAAAGATAAGGGACCCACAAGTCTTCAAGGTTATAAAGAGCCCACGATGAGAACGTAAAGAGCCCACGTCAAGGACGTAACCCCTGCCTGGAACTCCTCAGCTTACGGGACTCATGAGGCTAGCGCACTATTTAAACCGGGGACTCCCTCCAGCAAACGGTAAGGCCTACATACACATAAAACTTCCTGAGCAGGAACCACTACACCACCTTGGTGGAGAGGGATCTCATGCATCTCCCCACTCCTCTTTTCATAGCTTCCACCACTGCTCTACTGACTTAGGCATCAGAGGGTTTACCCCAGGGGACCACCCCTGGGCCCCCTGATCTATTTCCCTTTCTTGCAGTTCACTGATCGGTGATCATCTCCCCAGCTCAGGACCAACGCGAGATCGCCCCTCTTCATCTGGCGTCGTCTGTGGGAAACGATCAAAGAGCCAGCATGGTGCGAAGAAGTACAGGGAGGAGATCCGCCGATGATAGGGGGAAGGCCATGGTGGCGAAGGGAGAAGGCCCTTCTCAGGCCGCGCAAGACCCCCCCTCCAACGCCAGCAACCCAGCCTACGAACCACCTCCGCCCGCGGCAATAGGGCAACCATCCAACAAGGGCGCTGATGCTTTCCAAGCCCTCAACGCAAAACTGGATGTCCTCGTGGAACTCATGAGGACCCAGGCGGCTAGGGAAGGAAGGTCACGCGTCCCTCCAAAAAGCCCTCCCCACAGAGACGCGTCCCAACACATTGTCGGAGGTCACTTCACCTTTCGAGGATGGTAGCTTATTCGCAATAGGTCAGGAGGACCTTCACAAGCCCCTCCTCCGGAGCAAGAGGCCTCCTCCACACCGAAGCGGGGAAAATCTGGGGCACGCCGTCCGCACCCGGAGACCGAAGTCCCCAGGGAGTGCCAGGATAGCCTGCCATCGCGTCCCCCTAGCCTCACGGCACAACGGCAGCCGGACTTATCCCTCCGTCTGCGAGAGTTCGAGAGGCGCTTCGCAGAGTAGGAGCACGCCTTACGCGCCTTGCAGAAGACCTCCCTAGGAGAGGACGAGGAGAAATCTCCGTTCTTTGACTATATCTTGAAGGCAGAGGTATCTCCCAGACTCCCCATTCCAGCCTTCAAGTCTTACGACGGCCAGGGCGACCCGGCCGACCACTTCGACATCTTCGACGCCCTGATGACCCTTCACGGGGCGTCTGACGCCATCAAATGCCGAGCCTTCGTGACCACCCTGGTCCAAGGCGCCCAAGCATGGTTCCGAGCCCTCACCCCCGGATCCATCCGAGACTTCAAGCAGTTTGGGCGAGTATTTAAGGAGAGTTTCACCGGCAGCGGCCCCCCAAGGTCAGTAGCGGGGCTATTGGCTCTCAAACAAGCGCAAGGGGAGAAACTCCTGGCCTACATCAACCAATTTAAGTCGGAAGCCCTGAGAATCCCCCGCCTAGATGTAGCCTCGGCCATAACCGCGCTGACCGGAGGCACCCTGGCCGAAAACCTCCGTCCCGAACTTGTCCTCTACCCTCCCTCGACCCTTGCCGAGCTAGTGACTCTGGCCTTACGCCATGCTGAGTGCGAAGAAGTTTTCAGTGCATGCCGAGGCGCAACCGGCTCGGGTCGGGAGGGGGACAAGAAGCGAGCACCCGAGTCAAGCTCGGGCAAAGGAAAAAGGTGAAACCAAGACGGGGGGCATAAAGAACCATCTCGGAAGTATGAGCGGTACACTCCCTTAACCGCTCCAGTGTATGAGATATATGAAGACATCAAAGGCTCGGGCCTCCTCCGCCAACTCAAGCCAATGAAGTTGAAAAGCCGCAATCGCAGCAAACATTGCTTGTTCCACAGCGACCACGGGCACCACACCGGCGATTGACACCAGCTCCAGGATGAGATCGAGCACCTCGTCCGCCAGGGACACCTGTCCCCGTTCGTGGCCGGGCATAAGGAAGACCGAGGCGCCCCAGAGGAAATCGACAACGCCCCTCGCGGGGTCCACATCAACGTCATCGCTGGAGGAGCTGCATCAGGAGGAGACAGTGGCCGAAAAAGGAAGCGTCATGCTGAGCGGGCGAGCCGAGCCATTGAGCCTCCCAAGGCCCCGCCAAGTGAGCCCCAGGTCATAGTCTTCTCTGACCAAGACCTGGAAGGGCTGACCACCCCGCATGATGACGCCCTAGTCATATCGGTCACGATAAACCATTGTAACGTAGACAGGATTCTAGTTGACAATGGAAGTGCCCCTGATGTTTTATCTTACGAGTGTTTCCTTAAGATGGGGGAGAATCCGTCTAAGCAATGCCCGATCCGAACCCCCCTTTGCGGGTTCAATGGCCAGGCCACTTATCCCGAGGGAGCCCTAAGCCTGTCGGTTACTCTCGGCACCCCACCCAAAACCGTTACGGTTATGGTGGACTTCATAGTGATCAAGGGTATGATAGCATACAACGCAATCTTCAGCCGAGGACTCCTTAGCCAAACGAAAGTGGTGCCCTCTACCTATCACCAAAAGATGAAGTTCCCCACTAAAAATGGGGTGGGGGAAGTCCGGGGCAACCAGGCGATGGCCAGAAGGTGCTATAATATCTCGGTTGAAGCCACAAGGCCGGACGGGAAGAACAAGGGCCCTCGGGAAGTCGAGGAAAAACCCGCAACCTCCGAGCCTGGAGGCGAGTTGCTAACGATTTTCCTAAATGACGACCCGACCCTGGGAGTAAAGATTGGAGCCGACCTACCATCTGAGGTTCAGCAGCAATACAAAGAGTTTCTTTCCGTGTACATCCGAGTCTTTGCATGGTCTGATGATCAACTCCCCGGAATACCGAAGAAGACGGTGATGCACAAACTCAACCGACTCAACCTTGAAGCCCGTGCAACAACGCAAAAGGAAGCACGCGCAAGAAAAGTAGGTGATCATCAAGGAGCAAGTCACCAAGGGGCAAAAGACTGGTCTTTTTAGATCGGTCTTGTACCCTATGTGGCTGGCTAACGTCGTCCTGGTGCCAAAAGTTTCAGGAAAGTGGCGAATGTGCGTGGACTTCACCGACCTGAACAAAGCCACACCAAAAGACTGCTATCCATTGCCGAGCATCGACCAACTGGTTGACTCAACCTCAGGTAACGAGACACTCAGCTTCCTGGACGCCTATTCAGGTTACCACCAGATCAGAATGAATCCAGAAGACATCGAGAAGACCGCCTTCATCACCGACCTCGGTGTATACTGCTACAGCCGGATGACTTTCGGGTTGATGAACGTTGGAGCCACGTACCAGAGGCTGGTCAATCATATATTCGAGGGACAGCTCGGCTGGAACGTTGAGGCCTATATTGACGACATGCTCGTCAAGACCCCCAAGGCCGAGGACCACTTCGTCGACCTAGCAGAGACCTTCGACGCCCTCCTGAGGTACAATATGAAGCTCAACCCCACCAAGTGTGCCTTCCGAGTAAGGTCCGGGAAATTCTTGGGCTTTTTAGTCACCCAGCGTGGGATCGAGGCCAACCCCGACAAGGTCCAGGCCATCCTGGACATGCGCCCACCCACCTATACCAAGGACGTTCAACGCCTGACCGGGCGCATTGTCGGGCTCAGCAGATTCCTATCCCGTGCGGCCGAACGATACCTACCCTTCTTCAAACTGTTGAACGGGCCCAATATAGCATCTGCTACATTCGCATGGGACAAGGAATGCCAAAGAGCGTTCGTCAAGCTTAAGGAGTTCCTGACTTCGCCCCCGGTGCTATCCAATCTTGTCCCAGGTGAAGCCTTGCATCTCTACCTTTCGGCAACTCCATCCACAGTTAGCTCGGTCCTGGTCAGAAATGATTCAGGAGTCGAGAGACCGATCTACTACAATAGCAAGGTGCTCAACGAGGTTGAAAAAAGGTACCCCACAACCGAGAAACTCGTGCTAGCGTTGGTTACATCGGCCAAGTGCCTTCGACCCTATTTCCAAGGGCACTCTATCATCGTGCTAACCGGAGAACCACTAAAGAAGATCCTCACCCACCCAGAAGCCTCGGGATGCCTTGTCAAATGGGCCATCATGCTTGGGGCCTGCGATATATCGTACCGGCCCCGCTTGGCTATCAAAGGACAGGCGCTCGTTGACTTCATCGCCGAGAGCACCATCCCGATCGAAGAAAAATCTCATTCTGTACCCGGGCCAACCTGGGAATTGTTCGTCAACGGATCCTCCAACTCTGCCGGGAGCGGCACTGGGATCCTCCTGAAGTCCCCCGAAGGAGCAGAGCTGCAATACGCCCTGAAGTTCAACTTCCAGGCATCCAACAACGCCTCAGAGTATGAAGCCCTTATCTCGGGAGCCCGCATGGCCCGGTGATTGGGGGCTGAGCGAGTCAGAATTCACACTGACTCCCAACTGGTCGATAGCCAGGTCAACGGTGATTTCGAAGCTCGGGAAGCACCGATGGTCAAATACCTCCAGTTGGTCAGAACCGTGGCACAACAGTTCAAGAGTTTTGAGGTAGTCCGAATAGCTCGGGAGGAAAACTCCTGAGCGGACGCCCTCTCTAGGCTAGCCTCCTCTCTGACCCCGAAGGTACTCGATTGGTCCTTCTCGAAGAGCTAGAGCGACCGAGCATTGATTCGGAGCTCATGGCTGTTGACTCGGCCTCCCTAAGCGACTGGCGTACCCCCTATCTGTCGTGGCTCCAAGACTCTCAGGAGCCTCCCGACCCTCGGGAAGCCCGGAGATTGAAGAACCAAGCTCAGCCATTCGTCATTCTCGATGACACTTTACACCGCAGATCCCTCTCCGGTCCCCTCCTGAAGTGCATCAGTGCTGACGAAGCCAATCGAGCGATCCAAGAGGTTCACGAAGGCCTGTGCGGAGCGCATCTAGGAGGAAGGTCGCTCGCCAGAATCTTGCTTCGGTAGGGTTACTAGTGGCCCACTCTGCAGCATGACTGCTTGACCTACGTGCAACAGTGTGACCGATGTCAGCGATTTGATCACTTGGTCCATCAGCCGGCAACGGTGCTCAACGAGGCTGAAAGAAGGTACCCCGCAACTGAGAAACTCGTGCTAGCGTTGGTTACCTCAGCCAAGCGCCTTCGACCCTATTTCCAAGGGCACTCCATCATCGTGCTAACCGGAGAACCACTGAAGAAGATCCTCTCCCACCCAGAAGCCTCGAGACGCCTCGTCAAATGGGCCATCATGCTCGGGGCCTACGATATATCGTACCAGCCCCGCTCGGCTATCAGAGGACAGGTGCTCGCCGACTTCATTGCCGAGAGCACCATCTCGGCTGAAGAAAAATCTCCATCCGTACCCGGGCCAACCTGGGAATTATTCATCGACGGATCCTCCAACTCGACCGGGATCGACGCTGGGATCCTCTTGAAGTCCCCCGAAGGAGCAGAGCTGCAATACGCCCTGAAGTTCAACTTCCAAGCATCCAACAACGCCTCCGAGTATGAAGCCCTTATCTCGGGAGCTCGCATGGCCCGACGGTTGGGGGCTGAGCGAGTCAGAATTCACACTGACTCCCAACTAGTCGCTAGCCAGGTCACGACGATTACGAAGCTCGAGAAGCCCCGAAGGTCAAATACCTCCAGCTGGTCAGAACCGTGGCACAACAGTTCGAGAGTTTTGAGGTAGTCCAAATAGCTCGGGAGGAAAACTCCCGAGCGAACGCCCTCTCTCGGCTGGCCTCCTCTCTTGACCCCGAAGGTACTCGATCAGTCCTTCTTGAAGAGCTAGAGCAACCGAGCATTGATTCAGAGCTCATGGCTGTTGACTCGACCTCCCCAAGCGACTGGCGTACCCCTTATCTGTCGTGGCTCCAAGACTCTCAGGAGCTTCCCGACCCTCGGGAATCCCGGAGATTGAAGTACCAAGCTTAGCGATTCGTCATTCTCGATGACACTTTATACCGCAGATCCCTCTCCGGTCCCCTCCTGAAGTGCATCAGTGCTGACGAAGCCAGTCGAGCGATCCAAGAGGTTCACGAAGGCTTGTGCGGAGCGCATCTAGGAGGAAAGTTGCTCGCCAGAATCTTGCTTCGGCAGGGTTACTGGTGGCCCACTCCGCAGCACGATTGCTCGACCTACGTGCAACAGTGTGACCGATGCCAGCGATTTGATCACTTGGTCCATCAGTCGGCAACGGAGCTCATCACCCTAGCCGAGCCTTATCCCTTCACTCGGTGGGGGATCGACATCCTTGGGTCGTTCCCTACGGCTCAGGCCCAGAAGAAGTTCGTCATCATCGCCATCGACTACTTTACCAAGTGGATCGAGGTCGAAGCCACAGCTAGGATCACCGAGACAGTCGTCTGGAGTTTCGTCTGAAAATCGATCATCTGTCGCTACGGCATCCCCCGGGTGGTAGTGAGCGATAATGGCCGGCAATTTGATTCTCGTTATTTCCGAGACAGATGTGCCAACCTAAGCATTCGCAATCACTTCACTTCGGTCATCCACCCTCAGGCTAACGGGCTGGTCGAAAATGCCAATAAGACTATCTTGAAAGGCATCTAGACCAGGCTCGAAAAAGCCAAGGGCAGCTTGCTTGAGGAATTGCCAAGCGTACTTTGGTCGCACAGAACGACTCCCAGAATGGCAACCGGTGAAAGTCCCTTTCAGTTGGTGTATGGCACCGAGGCCGTGATCCCGTTGGAGATTGCCAATCCCTCCCTCCGAGTCATCTGTTTCTCGCCCGAGGCAAACGACCAGAAACTGCTCGAAAACCTCGACCTAGCGGATGAACTCCAAGAGATTGCCAGCGTCCGAGCAACGGAATATCAATGCCGCCTCACTCGATATTACAACGCCAAGGTCCGAGATAGACACTTTCAACCGGGAGACTTCATTCTTAGGAAAGTCGAAGCCTCTCGTGCACTCGAGGCGGCGGGCAAGTTATCCCCTAATTAGGAAGGGCCCTACCGAGTGGTCGAGACGCTCGGGAAAGGAGCATACCGGCTATCTACTATGAAATGAGAACCCATCCCTCGGACGTGGAACGCGACTACACTACGCAAGTTCTATTTCTGAACACCGAGCATTATGTAAGCAGTATGAAATAGAACAAACGTTTCTTTTCCTCATTTATTCAAACAACTTGCTTGTACATCAGAAAGGCCGAAGCCAAGACGATACATGTCAGAAAAGCAAAAATCCATCTGGCGCCACCGTTCGAGCCCATCGCTCGGCTGACTCAGTTAACCCTCCCGCGTCCAGCCACTAACTCTGCTACGTGCAGAAACTGGCTCGGATTAAGGGTAGTCGACCCCGTTGGCTCGGGTAACTCGGAACAAAGGTGACAGAGGGATTAGGAAGAAGAAGGCTACCTTCCAAGTTGAACGAGGAAGATAAAGGGGAAGAGAGAATATGAATGAAGGCCTCCTCTCTGCCAACTCTTTGGAAGGAAGAGAGTGCAGGCACCCTCCAGAGAGTGAGCGGGAAGGGACGGGCGAAGGGGATGCCTGATTCCCCCATCCGTCCGCCGTCACACCCCTCCCCGCAAGTGCCGGCCGGAGTTGATAAAAGAGGGCGACGTGCTTCCACACGTCGAACCCCCTTCAAATCTGCCGGCCGACCGTCGAACTCCTTTCAAACCCGAAGCAGCAAGGACTCTCTGCCCTCCATCATCGGCAGCTTTATCTTCCAGAACATCTTCCATGCTTCAAATTCGACGGTACAATGCTTCGTGAAGAAGGAGAGTGGAAAGACTCTCATAGAAAACCCTAAGCGATGGAGAGGGAGAGACGCCCTTCAGACCTTTTATATGCAAAGGGAGGTTACTTGCCTTAAATGATTCTCCCCTCGAAAACACGCTATAGGAACTTCTCCCTACGAACGGTCACCTCAGACTCCTCGGTTCCATCCCAGCGGGACACATGAAAGGACTGGGCAATTAAAGCATGAGAAAATGGAAAGACACCCTGTCGGACGCCCGCCCAAACATCATGAGAGATCAAAGCAGAAAGTATCAGCACTTTCCAACTACTGCGGATACGCTGGTCAAACTACAGCAATGGCGATACAAAAGAGTTACGTTTTCATCATAACGCTACTACCTTACATTTTTTTTCTTTACACAACAAGAGAAGTTTTTTCTTCAGAAAAAGGAAAAACATACAAAGACAAATACATTAGGCCTCTGGCCCACCGTGAGGCACGGAAGTGGAAGGCTCGGACGATCTGCCCCCGGCACCCTCGGTGACGACTGACCCTGGCACTGACCCCACCGACGTGGGAACTGCCTCGGTTGCGCGCCCTCCCGAGGCATCCGGAGTTGGCGACCCCTCGGATGAAGAGTCCCCCTGTTCTCCTTCCTCCGACGCCGAACCAGAGGAACCGGAGGATGACAAATCTGAGTCATAGCATTGCCCGGACGGAAAATTAATTGTCTCGGACACCTGCTCCTCCGCATAGGAGATGGCCCGGTCATAGCCTTGCTTGAATCCCTTGCGGATGCCCCGGTGAAGTGCTGACTCATAGTAGGGGAGGGCAGCCTCCTTGTGGTCGACCCGGTAGGCCTCCGAGCATTTTTATTGCTCGAGTGACTCCGCCCCGGCCGATTCCACCCTACCAGCGAGTTCAGCCTTCTCCCGCTCCGCCTCGGCCAATCTCCACTCTGCCTCGGCTGACCGCTTCTCCGCTTCGGCCCGATCAACCTCGGCCTCCCGTCGAAGGCGCATGGCTTCCTCTGCCCGCTCTGACTCCGACCGAGCGTAAGCTTCAGCCAGAGTAGCCCCCATCTGGGCCAAGACCAAGCCGCCATCCATAGCCAACTCGAGGGCCGCGGGCGGGGAGTGTTGCCAGTTTGCTCCCTTCACCGCCTTCGCTGCTATGCTGCAACACGCCTGATACAGAGGGCCCTGGATGCCCAGCCTCTCCAAAGCCGCCGACAAAGGGCCCCCCCCCTCCGAGCGGTATCCCCTCGGGAGCCCCGCCGGTCGGCCTGGACCGAGCCCTGCTTCATCCGCCCCTCTTGCCTCAGTCGGTCGGGGCTGTGTCGCCACTCCTCGCGAGCCCCCCGGCCTCAACCGGCTTGGCCCCTGCGCCACCACCCAGAGCGTCGCCCGCCTCGATCGACGCCCCAGTCTCGGCCGTGGTCCCAGAGTCACCCTGCTTCAACTCCGGCCCCCTCAGTTCCTGCTGGGGGGAGAGCCGATCCAACGCCACCGCCACCAGCAGAAGTTACTCCGGCCCCCTCAGCTCCTGCTGAGGGGAGAGCTGATCCAGCACCGTCGCCCCCAGAAGCGGCCCTGGCCTCCTCGGCCCCCTCTCGCTTGGCGGATGGGGGAGCCGGCCCAAAAGGGTCAGCCCTATCTCGCTCGGAAGAGGGGAGAGCCACCGAGCCAGAGTCATCTTCGACAGCGGGGATGGACCCAGCCTTCTTGGCCCGCTTCTTGGCCTTCACGGCGTCCCGTATCATGCCCTCCACGGGATCTTTGCGCTTGGCCCCCCACGGCCTAGAAGAGCCATCCTGGGCCATCCCCTTGCCCTTATCTCGGGCTCGGGGGCGCCCCTCGGGAGCTCACGACTCGTCGGTAGCCGAATCATCGCCGAGATCGATCACCTCCCGCTCGGCTGTAGGCTCCTCCTCCACAGCTGGCCGCCTGGCGTCTGCGCAGAAGAAGATATGGTCAGGAAAAGAAAATGGTCTTGCCATCCGACGAAGAAGCTGATTTGTAGCGTCCGAACCTGTCGAATGTAGCCTCGTGAGAAGGCACCGCTCGATGTTCTCCGGGGTAACCAACTCCTCCGTGGACTGGCGATGCTTCAGCAAGATGGCCGCATACTTCTCCACATCCGGGGAGAACTCGTCCTGCCTCGAGGGATGTTCGGATTGAAATTGGGAATTACGGGACACCTCCAAGTCTCCTCCACCGAAAAAATCCCCACCCAGAAGAACTGAGTCTTCCATTCTTATGGGAAGAGTCCTTCGTGGCTAAAGAGTCACAGCTCCTGTTCCGTCTCGCCTGGATGAAATAAAAGCCCTTCCCGGCCGAGGAATGCGCCTTCAACTCGAAAAAAAAATGGAAGTGATGTGACACAATATGCAGCAATAGAAATTGATCCCTAGGACTTGATTCGCAATCACAACCACAAGATTGGGAGCAACTTGAGAGTCGCCGACACACCTCACGCACACGTTTCCCGGGGTGACTCGGTGATGCCGAGTCGAGATTATGGAGAAAGCCCCTGGCTGGCTAGAGCACCAGCACCGCTAAGGTTGTCCCTCCCGAGGGAATGAAGCCCACAAACAAGGGCGGTCGGGTGCCTTGGGGGCACTAGGTCACTCGCTCACTATCATCCATGGTGACCACACAAGGGTTGGTGGCTCCGGGATCGGGCACTCTCTCACCGACCAGCAGATAAGTTTCGCAGATATGAAATGAACAGGAGTAAATGAGCAAGGGTAGAGGCTCACCTGGCTGGTTGAGGAAACCAACCCCGGTCGGAGACGAGGGCGAGCGGGGAAGTGTGGGTCCCCGCACACTGCGCCGATGAAGCTTCAACCTGTTCTACTTAATACATCCACTACACCTCGCGCAGGAGGGTGACCTCGGGGAAGGGATGATCAAATACAATCAAACACTACCTCCACGCAGGGAGGGGCGGTAAGCCGGCCAGGCGGGGACGGGAGAACCGTCGGAGAACGGAAGAGGGAAGCCGAGGCTGTTTCCACGTGCAGGCTGTGATGGCTGACTGCCAGATGGTCCCGGGACTGTAGATCGCATTCCAGGATGTTCCGGAGGCGAGACCAGCGTGAAAATCTTCGTATCTGGTACGCGGATGACCCAGAATTTTCACGATTTCTTCTGCTGCAGCTGCTGGTCCGGGTCGAGCTTCGAATAGGGTGGCAGATTCTGGCCGCAGGAACTACCTGATACGAACAGCGACTTGCAGAAGCTACCCCGGCCGCTCCCGAACTCTGAATCACGAGCCGCCAGAGTTTCTGGAATCGTGACCGAGTCTACTTCGCAGCGAATCCGACGGGGAAGCCGTCTGATTCTGGAGTGGATGGGGAGACGCCGAAGAGTGGAGGTTGGTCACTGCAGACTGTGGGAGGCAGACCCGACCAGCCGAGGGAGAAAAAAAGAGAACTCTGGCCTCCGGATGCCGAATGCAGTTCTTCTTCTTGGTCCTGGTAGAGGACTGGAGGAGGAAGAAGTTTGTTGAAGGGATCGTGGTCTGAATCTTCTGCTGTTTGGCGTGGTGCAGCGTCGAACCAGGTTCAGGTACTCTGCAGAGGGAGCCCCGTGTAGCCGGGAAAGAATGGGGCACCACGAACTGTAGCGACGTCGGGATGAGATGATTCCACCTCGCTTTGGAAGAAGACTCGCAGACCTTTCTGTCGATGTAGGCCACGCCCCCAGAAGTACCAGGATGGGGTCATGGGCGATGCTGCAACTCGATGCTGATCTGCAGGTCTTCCCTGCACACGAGCTGAAGAGAGAGGGGTGGGGAAGATGGCTCTCTTGATGGAGGGTTGGGGTATAGGGGTGCCTTGGTGGTGATGGGGGCTATTGCAGGGTGGGAAGGATGGTGATGAGGGGGAGGAAGGGGTGGAGCTGGCAGGGAGAAGGGGTGAGAGAGGGTGGCCGCGGCTGGTTGTGGTAGGGTGAGGGGTGGTCGGCCAAGGCAATGGTAGGAGGGGGGGGGAGGGGGTGAAGGGTTCGAACTTGGCTGGGGCGGTCTTGGGAGGTGGAGGAGTTGTCTAGGGGAGGGGAAGGGGCTCTTGGGAGATGGGAGATTGCTTGGGGAAGGGAGAGGGGCACCTTGGAAGGTGGAGGGGTGCCTAGGGAAGATGAAGAGTTGCTTGGGGAGTGGGGGGAATTGAATGGGTATTAAGTGGCCTAGGGGAGGTGAAGGGGTGGAGGGTGAGGTGGCAGCTGAGGTGGCAGGGGGAGGGGAAGGTGAAGGGGCTAGTTCGCCCAAGGGAGGGGAGAGAGAGAGAGTGGGGTTCGCCCCCTAGAGAGAGAGGAAGAGAGAGCTAGTGAGAGAGAGAGAGAGAGGATCACTTAAGTGGAAATTTTCATCAATACTTCATTAACCTTCAAAAGAGGGATTGGGGTCCTATTTATAGGAAACCCACTTTTACATATAAGACCCTGACTTTTAACATACTAACAGATAACCAAGGAAGGGGGGGTGCGCCCATGGGCCTAGCCCAAAGAAATAGGCCCAATAGCAAGCACCATAGCCTAATGAGACTCGAACTTAGGGAAATGACTGGAAAACCTAGGTACCAAGACTCAAATAAAAGGCAAATTACATGATTATGATTCAAGTAAAAAGGAGAAAACAACAAGATGACCCAATGGTAAGCACTAAGGTCCAATCCAGAAGAAGGGCTGCTCCCTAGCTGCCTCCGGGAGGGAGAGAGGTGCCAAGCCAGAGGGAATCGTGAGTGATGCCCTCATCAATTCTTCCGGGCTGCGAAGAGCTCGACTCTGTCGAGTAAAGGCCCTCCCTGCTGCGGTACTGCTCTAGAAGATCGGGGTCTAGCTGCTGGAGATCCTCCCGGCTCACCCAGGCATCGTCCGAGGGTGGTCGTCCCTTCCACCTGACCAGGTATCGCTCATACGCCTTGCTCCTTGTGTTGGTGACCTGTTCATCTAATATCCGCTCCACTTTATCATGCTGGTTTCTCAAGTTGGGTGGAGCTCTCTGAAGTGTGGGGGCGCTCTCAAGGGGTGGAATAGGCTGGATCTCCTCACTGGGTGTCACCGTGGGGCCCTTGTAGGGTACCAGGTCAGCCACATTGAATGTGGGACTTACTCCGTATTCTTCAGGGAGGTCCAACACATAAGCATTGGTGCCAAGTCGTCTCAGCACCTGGAAGGGGCCGGCTCCACGAGACCTCAACTTAGAGGTATTCCCAGGGAATAGCCTCTCAGTTCTCACCATCACAAAATCACCAACTTAGAATTCTTGGTGGCGGCGGTGGGAATCAGCTGACTTCTTGTAAATCTCATTGCTCTTGTGGATGTTTTTGCGAATATCTTCATGCAACTCTCTAAGGTGTTGTGCAAAAGACTCAGCAATGATGGATACCCTAGCATGAGGGGGTAGGGGAATGAGATCTGTTGGCTTCCTGGGTTTGTAACTATGCACAGCTTCGAAAGGACTCATGCCTATGGACCTATTGGTGGAATTATTGTATGCAAACTCAGCTTGAGGTAGAATGAGATCCTAATTTCCAGGGCGGTCCTCAACAAGG
This sequence comes from Amorphophallus konjac, assembly GCA_022559845.1. Taxonomy (NCBI): domain Eukaryota; kingdom Viridiplantae; phylum Streptophyta; class Magnoliopsida; order Alismatales; family Araceae; genus Amorphophallus; species Amorphophallus konjac. The sequence goes on from CM040119.1 coordinate 61,346,631, forward strand.
CACCGCAGGAGATTCCCTAAGCTCCGATTGACGACTTCGGTCTGGCCATCGATTTGAGGGTGATAGGCCGTGGAAAATTTAAGCAGGGTCCCCATTAGATGCCAGAGGGTCTTCCAAAAGTAGCTGGTGAATTTGACGTCCCTATCTGAAATGATGGTTTTGGGCAAGCCATGGAGGCGGACCACCTCATCAAAGAACAGACGGGCCACATGGGAGGCGTCAGAGGTTTTAGAACAGGGGATGAAGTGGGCCATTTTTGAGAATCTGTCCACTACCACAAAGATGGAGTCATGTTTCCTCTGGGTCCGAGGTAGTCCTAACACGAAGTCCATGCTCAGGTCCTGCCATGGCCGATCCGGGACGGGAAGAGGGGTGTATAGGCCCGTGTTCTGTTTAACTTGCTTAGCAGTCGCACATGTACGACATTGCCCCACAATTTTGGCCACGTCCCTTTTGAGGCTGGGCCAATGGAACTGTCCTTCAACCAAGGCAATGGTTTTGTGAACCCCAAAGTGCCCAGCCAGGCCTCCTGCATGTAATTCCCAGACTAATAAATCCCGCAGTGAAGTTCTAGGTATGCAGAGTCTATGCCCTTTGAAGATGAATCCGTCCTCTAGGATAAAACCCTGGTGTTCCTGGGGCGAATGGGTGATTAGGATGGCATGGATATGTCCAAAATCGGGACAGTTTGGGTATTCTTCCTTAACCCGATCGAACCCTATTACTTCTACCTGAATGGTAGCTAGCAGGGAGATCCTCCTACTGAGTGCATCAGCAGCACGGTTTTCACTTCCGGCCTTATGTTTGATCACAAATGTGTAGGCCTGGATGTACTCGACCCATCGGGCATGCCGGGCATTCAGTTTCTGCTGGGAGTTGAGGTATTTTAGGGCCTCATGGTCGGAGAATATGACAAATTCCTTGGGCAAGAGGTAGTGCCTCCAATGCCGGAGGGATTGCACCACAGCATAAAATTCCTTGTCGTAGGTGGAGTATTTCATCCTGGCATCACACAACTTCTCACTAAAGTAGGCTACAGGGTGTCCCTCTTGGCTGAGGATCCCGCCAATTCCTACCCCGGAGGCATCACAAGTCACCTCAAAGACCTTGGAGAAGTCAGGGAGGCATAGTACTGGGGCTTGGGTCATCCTCTCTTTGAGCTCCTGGAAGGCCCTAGAAGCCGACTTGGTCCATACAAAGGTCCCCTTTTTAAGGCAGTCGGTGATAGGGGCTGTGACTGTGCTGAACCCACGGATGAATCTCCGGTAAAAGGTGGCCAATCCATGGAAACTCCTGACCTCATGGAGGGTGCGGGGCTCCGGCCAGTCAATGATAGCTCGGACCTTCTCGGGGTCCATGGATACTCCCTTAGTGGAAACCACATACCCAAGGAAAGTAATGGACTCAGTCAGAAAGTGGCACTTTCCTGGGTTGGCATAGAGACTCTCTTTCCTGAGGACAGTGCAGACTTGCCTAAGGTGGTTGAGGTGGGCCTCCCTAGTCTGACTGTAGATAAGGATGTCATCGAAATAGACCACTAGGAAGACTCCTATGTAAGGTCTAAGGACCTCCGTCATGAGACGCATGAAGGTACTCGGGGCATTTGAAAGCCCGAAAGGCATCACTAGCCATTCATAGAGCCCATCTTTGGTTTTAAAGGTAGTTTTCCATTCATCCCCGGGCCTTATCCTAACTTGGTGGTAGCCACTCTTAAGGTCTATTTTTGAAAAAATGGTGGCTCCAGCTAGCATGTCTAGCATATCGTCAAGTCTAGGTATGGGGAACCTATATTTGACGGTAATCTTGTTGATGGCCCTACTATCGACACACATTCGCCAGGTCCCATCTTTCTTTGGTGTGAGGAGGGCGGGGACAGCACAGGGGCTTTTGCTAAGACGGAGGAAGCCCTTTCTAATGAGTTCCTCCACTTGCCTCCTCAGTTCAACATGCTCAGTAGGGTTGAGGCGATAGTGGGGGAGGTTTGGGAGGGTGGCCCCTGGGACAAGGTCAATAGCATGTTGGACATCCCTCATGGGTGGCAGTTGATCGGGGAGCTCCTCGGGGAACACATCCTTGAATTCTTCTAGGAGAGGGTGTATTTCCACAGGATGAGGGTTGGAGGTGGTGGGTTCCCCTAGGCATATGACTACAGCATATACGGGTGTCCCGAGAGCTACCTCTTCCTCGAGTTCTTGTCTAGTGATGAGGTGTAGGCCCTTGGTGGGGCTCTCATGGGTGGACGGTTGACTTGTTGGTTGGGTTGGGGGTGAGGGGACCCCTGGGCTTTGAGGTGGTGTAGGGAGAATTCCCTTGGAGGGTGGTTCCTTTCGGGGTGGGGAAGGGTTGAGGCGAATGGTCTTCCCCTCGTGTTCAAAGGTGCATGTGTTCGTTTTCCCATAGATGGTAGCATTAACATCATATATCCAAGGTCTCCCTAGTAGGATGCTTCCTACAGCCATAGGTATGATGTCACACCATATTTGTCCTTGGTAGGATGAAAAGGTGATGGGGATTAGACAACATGTGTTGACGGGTAGGGAGTGGTTGTTTATCCATGATACACGATATGGTTTGGGGTGGGGTGTTGGGGTAAGCCCTAGGAGCTTGACGGTGTCCGGGGACACGGCGTTGATACAACTCCCGTTGTCTAGGATGACCTTCCTAACATGGTCCCCGATTTTGATGAAGGTGTGACAAATGGAAGTCCTCCGCCAGTCGTCCTCTTGAGGTTGGGTAAGGGTGCACCTTATCACCCCTAGGTGGGTGGAATGGGGGTCATCTTCTATACCTTCCTCAAAGAATTGCTCCTCGTATTCCTCTTCCCACCCTAAAGCAGCCTCGTGTTCCTCAACAGTATTCTCATGGGTTTCCTGGGATGTGGTAGGTCCGCCCTTAATAACAAGGCTCGACAACCCCTTGGAAGGGCATTGGGAGGCTATGTGGCCATAACCATGGCACTGAAAACATTTAACCGTACTACTCCCTGGGGTCTTCCCTTTGGAGGCTTCCTCCCTTCGGGAAGGAGGGTTGGATGGAGTGGCCTTTGTGGGGGTAGGATTGGTTGGCTGGGGGTAGGGCCGAGTGGGGGTTCCCCCACTGGGAGGAGGTGTTCTCAACAGAGGAGGCAGGTTGGGACGGGGTCCCGGGCCCTTGGGGGGGGCAAACCTTGGGTTCCTAGAAAACCTTTCTACATCACGGGCTATTTGATAGGCAACCTCAAGGCTATGCGCTTCCCTCATGAAAAGTCCCAGTTTGATGTGGGGAAGGAGACCATTCCTAAACCGGGATAAAGTGACGGCTGGTTCTTCGACGACACCACACCTTAAGAGATATGAGTCAAATTTCTCAACATACTCTTCCACGGTCTTTCCCTCTTGGGTAAGGCTTTGCCATTCATCAAGAAGAAGTTGGCTATAAGAGTTGGGAAGATATTTACTCCTAAGCTGGACTTTCATGTCCATCCAAGTGTCAATGGGTTCCTCACGCCTGATTCTCCTTTGGCTTTCTACCTTTAGCCAATAGGTCTTGGCTAGCTTAAGAAGGTGCATCTTGGCCAACCTAACCTTTCTCTCCTCGGACATGGGGTACCAATCAAAGTATTGGTCCATGCCATGCTCCCATTCTTTATAGGCACTAGGGTTATGAGACCCGTCAAAATTCGGGGCTTCCACTTTAATCATCCTTAAGAGGAAGTCATCCGGATCCTCTCGTGGTCGCCTCTCATGGTACCGAGGTTGTGGAGCTCTCTCTTGCTCACGATACCACTCATTCTCTAGGTCTTCCCTCTCATGTTCAACCCGCGGAAGAGGAGCCCTTTGGACATGATTCCTAGGTGGGGCCCTCGCTTCTTCTAATCTCTCTAATCCGGTGGAAAAACCATTCATTTGCTCCGTGAGGGCTTGAATGGCAGCCTCAAGTCGATCCGTAGGAGCTTGGGGAGCTTCCCTAGGGATGTTTTGGTTGCCTTGGAAATTGGAATCCATGGGTGGATCGGAAGTAGAAGGATCGGTCCGGTATATGGTACCCCTACGGGTGGACATGCACAAAGACAAGGTGACCGACACGGGATGGTAATGCAATTGCCCTAGGACCTAGGCTTGTAGAGACAAGTCTAAAACTTGCTCTGATACCACTTGATGTGACACAATATGCAGCAATAGAAATTGATCCCTAGGACTTGATTCGCAATCACAACCATAAGATTGGGAGCAACTTGAGAGTCGTCGACACACCGCACGCACACGTTTCCCGGGGTGACTCGGTGATGCCGAGTCGAGATTGTGGAGAAAGCCCCTGGCTGGCTAGAGGACCAGCACCGCTAAGGTTGTCCCTCCCGAGGGAATGAAGCCCACAAACAAGGGCGGCCGGGTGCCTTGGGGGCACTAGGTCACTCGCTCACTATCATCCACGGTGACCACACAAGGGTTGGTGGCTCCGGGATCGGGCACTCTCTCACCGACCAGCAGATAAGTTTCACAGATATGAAATGAACAGGAGTAAATGAGCAAGGGTAGAGGCTCACCTGGCTGGTTGAGGAAACCAACCCCGGTCGGAGACGAGGGCGAGCGGGGAAGTGTGGGTCCCCGCACACTGCGCCGATGAAGCTTCAACCTGTTCTACTTAATACATCCACTACACCTCGCGCAGGAGGGTGACCTCGGGGAAGGGATGATCAAATACAATCAAACACTACCTCCACGCAGGGAGGGGCGGTAAGCCGGCCAGGCGGGGACGGGAGAACCGTCGGAGAACGGAAGAGGGAAGCCGAGGCTGTTTCCACGTGCAGGCTGTGATGGCTGACTTCCAGACGGTCCCGGGACTGTAGATCACGTTCCAGGATGTTGCCGGAGGCAAGACCAGCGTGCGAATCTTCGTATCTGGTACGCGGATGACCCAGAATTTTCACGATTTCTTCTGCTGCAGCTGCTGGTCCGGGTCGAGCTTCGAACAGGGTGGCAAATTCTGGCCGCAGGAACTACCTGATACGAACAGCGAATTGCAGAAGCTACCCCGGCCGCTCCCGAACTCTGAATCACGAGCTGCCAGAGTTTCTGGAATCGTGACCGAGTCTACTTCGCAGAGAATCTGACGGGGAAGCAGTCTGATGCCGGAGTGGACAGGGAGATGCCGAAGAGTGGAGGTTGGTCACTGCAGACTGTGGGAGGCAGACTCGACCAGCCGAGGGAGAAAAAAAGAGAACTCTGGCCTCCGGATGCCGAATGCAGTTCTCCTTCTTGGTCCTGGTAGAGGAATAGAGGAGGAAGAAGTTTGTTGAAGGGCTCGTGGTCTGAATCTTCTGCTGTTTGGCGTGGTGCAGCGTCGAACCAGGTTCAGGTACTCTGCAGAGGGAGCCCCGTGTAGCCGGGAAGAATGGGGCACCACGAACTGTAGCGACATCGGGATGAGATGATTCCACCTCGCTTTGGAAGAAGACTCGCAGACCTTTCTGTCGATGTAGGCCACGCCCCCAGAAGTACCAGGATGGGGTCATGGGTGATGCTGCAACTCGATGCTGATCTGCAGGTCTTCCCTGCACACGAGCTGAAGAGAGAGGGGTGGGGAAGATGGCTCTCTTGATGGAGGGTTGGGGTATAGGGGTGCCTTGGTGGTGATGGGGGCTATTGCAGGGTGGGAAGGATGGTGATGAGGGGGAGGAAGGGGTGGAGCTGGCAGGGAGAAGGGGTGAGAGAGGGTGGCCGCGGCTGGTTGTGGTAGGGTGAGGGGTGGTCGGCCAAGGCAATGGTAGGAGGGGGGGAGGGGGTGAAGGGTTCGAACTTGGCTGGATGGGAAGGGGCAAGGGCGGTCTTGGGAGGTGGAGGAGTTGTCTAGGGGAGGGGAAGGGGCTCTTGGGAGATGGGAGATTGCTTGGGGAAGGGAGAGGGGCGCCTTGGAAGGTGGAGGGGTGCCTAGGGAAGATGAAGAGTTGCTTGGGGAGTGGGGGGAATTGAATGGGTATTAAGTGGCCTAGGGGAGGTGAAGGGGTGGAGGGTGAGGTGGCAGCTGATGTGGCAGGGGGAGGGGAAGGTGAAGGGGCTAGTTCGCCCAAGGGAGGGGAGAGAGAGAGAGTGGGGTTCGCCCCCTAGAGAGAGAGGAAGAGAGAGCAAGTGAGAGAGAGAGAGAGGATCACTTAAGTGGAAATTTTCATCAATACTTCATTAACCTTCAAAAGAGGGATTGGGGTCCTATTTATAGGAAACCCACTTTTACATATAAGACCCTGACTTTTAACATACTAACAGATGACCAAGGAAGGGGGGGTGTGCCCATGGGCCTAGCCCAAAGAAATAGGCCCAATAGCAAGCACCATAGCCTAATGAGACTCGAACTTAGGGAAATGACTGGATAACCTAGGTACCAGACTCAAATAAAAGGCAAATTACATGATTATGATTCAAGTAAAAAGGAGAAAACAACAAGATGACCCAATGGTAAGCACTAAGGTCCAATCCAGAAGAAGGGATGCTCCCTAGCTGCCTCTGGGAGGGAGAGAGGTGCCAAGCCAGAGGGAATCGTGAGTGATGCCCTCATCAGGAAGAGATCCAAGGAAGGAGGAACCCTGCATTGGCGGCAGAGGATGCGAAAGGCAGAGAGAAGAAGATAAGAGTTGGCCACCAACTGCATGGGAGCCAACTTAAAGAAATCAAGAAGCTTCCGAACAAAGGGCTTGAAAGGAAGGCGGAAACCATTCTTCCACGATAGAAGGAAGGAGCAGATATGGCCCGTACGAGAATCCAAGCTCGTCTCGTGCGGGGCAGCCGCGGCAAAGAAAAACTTATAGCGCAGGCGAAACTGGTGCTCCAGCCATTTCACCTCCGCCACCCCTAGCTCGCTACAGTATGGAGCCGGCGGTACCACCGTCGCCCTCACCTCAGGCTCATCCTCCCACTCTTCAACCTCCGGACGCTGGTCCACCATGGGATCCGAAGAAGAACTGAGAAGAAATGCTCCCAAGACTCCGAAGATTCTGGAAGAAGAGGAATCCGTCGAACCGCCTCTGCGGTTATCTCCGCCAACTCTGCGAACGTCGCTGTAAGCCTCTGCTCTTCCGTCGTGTCCTCACGACGCATCAAAGAGCCCCAAAAGCAAGCACGAAGGTGAGCAAAAACCCTAAAAACGGAGGGAGTCTGGAGCGACAACAAGCGCACAATGCCTATATTCCCACGCGGAAGGCAGTGCGTCGTTCTGACCTCTGAGAAAAAGGGCCCCCTTCATTTCAAATCCGTCAGGATTATCATTATTACGGGCTCAGGTGACCACGGCACGTGGCTTCTTAACATTGCCAGATCTCCACCCACCTGAGCCACGCTGGTCCAAAACCCTAACGGCAACTCTTCCGAGCCTACCAAGGCTCGGGAGTAGGAGGGGGACAAGTGGAGAGGGGGATTTTTGTAGCCCATCTAAGAGCGGCCGAACCAGGTCCAGCAAGACCAAACGAGGCCCAGCTCATCTAAGTGACAGCCACACATGGCCCACTTAGTATAAAAGCCCAATAAGATCACTCGGGGTCAAGCCCTTCCTCGGCAGCCATTAGGCTCGGAAGGCCCGAGCGTCGGTCCGATCGGAGGAAGATCCAAGCCCGACCTATCCCCCTCACCGGGATAAAGGCTAGCACCTCGCGCCCACTCCGACCGAGCTTCATCCGAGCTATGCTTATCGCCCGGATAGGGCTGGCATTCTTCATGCTTGGGTCGACCGACGATTGCTTATCCACGCTGCCGCTGAGAGCCCTTTATGAGCAGGAGTTCACAAAGATAAGGGACCCACAAGTCTTCAAGGTTATAAAGAGCCCACGATGAGGACGTAAAGAGCCGACGTCAAGGACGTAACCCCCACCTGGAACTCCTCAGCTTACGGGACTCATGAGGTGATGCGGGACGGACACGGGAGACGACACTATTAGGTGCCACCCTCGGACTCTAGATGAAGACGCGACCAGCAGCACACACCAGGGAGACACTAAGCCCGACACTACGAGCTCCTAGTGGCAAAACGTCGCTAACAGAAGTGGAAGCTCACTCGTCGTCCCAAGCGAGGGAAAGCGTGGACAGTGCGCGGTTAAGGAACCGGCGGAGGTCAAGGGTAGTCCGACTCAACTTCGGACTCGGATCGAGTCACGGGACGGGTCACACTCACTCTCACAGTGGTGACATGGACACACGGGCTAGTACCTACACTTTCGGCAGCGGCAAAAGACCGTATACTAGCTAAGCAAATGAACGCCAAGAGGTTTGGACCATTACCTCCACGCACCCGGCGTGGCGAAGACAACCCCGGCCGAATCACGGACTCCCGGTTAACAATTATTACAGCAATACACTAAGTCGACCCACTCCACGCAGGGAGGTAAAAGGTCACATGTGGGGTCCGGGAATCACGCAACTCGGGTTGACGGGCAGCATCTTGATGTCGCCCGGCGGTGCCGAACTCCGCATTTTCGTACTTTCCAAACGGCGGCTTCTACGGGCCCGCGGGGCCCACGGGCGGCGCTGTCCTCCGGATCTGCGGGGGTGGGACCCACTATGATGGGGACCCCTGGTGGCACGCCTCCACGGACGACGGTCGGCCGGGAACACCGATCGGGGGTCGATCGGCCCCGATTCCCAAGCTTTGAAGTTGCTGCCCACGGATTTTTAGTTGCGGTTTTCAGGCACGCGCTCCGGCGAAAACAGCCGCTGCGATCAATCCCAACGTCGGATCGGGACGCATGAGCTATCGTTGGAAAGCTCTCTTCAAATGCTTCAATTTAGACCCAGAGAGATCTGCTGGATCTGGTCGGATCAGAACTTTAATGAATTTACAAGTCCCTTTTGTAAAGTAACCGAAATCTCAGAGCTGCAGGGCACTTGTCTGAGAACCACCGTTTACCGCCTAGTAAAACTCTGATTCAGCTCTTGAGCTCTTCTTCAAAGTTGTAGGGTATCAAACCACGGAACTGGGACTATTTGTGGAATTTGCGTTGGAGGTGGTGGTGATTTACTATGATTTTTGGGGTGACTGGTGGTCAGATCTGGGAATAGGGGGATAGAACTGTAGCTGGGACTGAGAACGATTTTTAGAAAATATGAAATGGACGAACCAAAAATTGAGAAAAATTGTGGATGAAGGGGTGGCTGGGTGGAACGTCCAGTACAATTGGATGAACTAGAAGAAATCAAAAAGTGGATCTACGGCATGAAACTCAGGGCGGGGATGAATCTGGACAGAACTCTAGCAGAACCGAAATGGAAGAGTGGATGAAAATAAAAAAATATGAAACGAGATCTGAATGGAAAACCAAAATTTATGAGATGTCCTTGACACCTCTGGAACATCCACTAAAATTTCCAGATCTATCTGAGCTCATGGATGAGACAAGAAATTCGTGGAAGCCTCTGTGGTACTGCACGGGCAGAACTCCGTTGATAGCGAAGGCGGTGCGGTGGCGGCTCGTGGCGGCGGCGGCGGCGACCGGAACTGATAGGGTGGAGTCTCACCACCAGAAGGAAGCCTTCATAGCTTCAAGGGGGTGAGGGAGAGGAGAAGGGGGCGCACCAAGGCTGGAGCTTCAAGCTTTTTTCCAATTCAAATGGCATTAATTCCTGAAAATAGGAAAATACAAGCATATATAGGTCACCCATCTAATCCATCCTCCACCGTTGGATCTAGGGGTTAGGGATGGATGGCTAGGATGAAGTTTGATCAAAACACAACAAAAATAATAAACAAATGGGGAGGGGGGCGCACCTTGACCAAGGGGGGGACATGGTAGGTGGGTTTGGTTGGAATTGTTGACCATTTTGGTCCCTTGTCCCCCATGTGGACAATTGACTAGTCAAGGCTTCTAGATGTCCACCTTGGATGTTGACCAACCCCACAAGGCTGATATGGACCAATGGGAGGGGGCCTGGGGGTCCCATGGGGCCCAGGGGTCCCATTTTACAAATAAGCCCCTCGTACACTCATAATTGCAAACCGTATAAAATGAAATAAACACACCTTACACACAAATAAAGTCTAATTAAATATGAAAAATGGGGAGGCTCAAGGCGGAGTCTCCAGGCTGTCTCCGAGCCAGATGGACGCTGAGGTGGCTCGAGTAGTGCTCCGTGTGCGGTACCAGTGGCTCGGCGTGTCGCGCCGCTCAACTGCTCGGGTGTCCGCACCAATTCTCCCCGGGTGGGAGAAACTCGACCCTGTCGAGTAAGGGTCGGCATCGCTCCTATATCGCTCCAGAAGGTCCGGATCGATCTACTGTAACTCGCCTTGTGTGATCCATGTGTCCTCAGTAGCGGGCCGTCCTCTCCATCGCACTAGGTAGCGCGGGTAAGATCCACTCCTGGTAACTGTCACTTGCTCGTCCAGTATACGATCTATATGCTCACGCTGCCGTGAAAAAGGGGCTGGAGGTGGAAGTGAACACTCTGGTGTGGGATCACTCTCAAGGGGAGGAAATGGCTCAAAAGGCTCACTAGGGATCACCGCTGGGTCCCTATATGCAACAAGATCCGATACATTGAAGGTAGAGCTTATACCATATTCCTCGGGCAAGTCCACAACATACGCATTGGATCCAACGCGTTTCAACACTCTGAATGGACCGGCTCCGTGAGCTTGCAACTTCTTAACGGTTCCAGAGGGAAACCGTTCAGGTCTTACCCTGATCATGATGTATTCGCCCTCGTGGAACTCTCGGTGGTGTCGGTGGGCATCGGCTAACTCCTTGTACCGTGCATTGCTGGCCTCAATGTGACGACGGATGTCGTCATGCAAACTCCTAACGTGCCTAGCAAACGACTCGGCCGACTCCGACACTCTAGCATGGATAGGCATAGGGACAAGGTCAACGGGTTTCCTAGGCCTACGACCTGTGACAATCTCAAATGGACTCATGCCGGTAGACCTATTCACCGAATCATTGTATGCAAACTCAGCCATAGGTAAAATGAGATCCCAATCCCCAATGCGGTCCTTAACTAGACACCTCAAAAGATCTCCCAGACTCCTATTGACCATCTCGGTCTGACCGTCTGTCTGGGGATGATATGCAGTGGAAAACTTGAGGTGAGTACCCATCATATGCCATAGTGTCTTCCAAAAGTAGGAAGTGAATCTAATATCACGGTCAGACACTATAGTGCGAGGCAACCCGAACTTGCACACCACATGAGTAAGGAATAGGCGGGCTACCCTAGAAGCATCCGACGTCTTAGAGCAAGGAATAAAGAGGGCCATCTTCAAGAAACGGTCAACCACCACATAGACCGAATCATGCTTCCTGGAGGTACGTGGCAATCCCAAAACAAAGTCCATGCTAACATCCTGCCACGGGGCATCAGGCACGGGTAGAGGCGTATAAAGGCCTGAGCTTTGCTTCTTCATCTTGGCCGTAGCACATGTACGGCACTGAGCCACGATGTTAGCAACATCGCGCTTCAAGCTCGGCCAATAAAATCGATGCTCCACTGCCTCAATAGTCTTGTTCCGACCAAAGTGGCCGGCTAGACCTCCCGCATGTAGTTCCCACACTAAGAAATCTCGAACCGAAGTTCGGGGAACACATAGCCTGCTACCTCGAAAGAGGTAACCCTCCTGAAGCACATACTCATCAAGGTCTCTCGAGGGTCCGGCCTGGAGAGTGGTAAAAATCTGACCGAAGTCAGGATAATCAACATAGGCCTCCTTCATCTTCTCTAACCCTATGACCTCGGCACTCATGGTGGTAAGCAAACATGCTCGCCGACTCAAGGCATCAGCCACCTTGTTCTCCACTCCAGCCTTATGTTTCAGCACAAAGGTGAACTGCTGGAGATACTCGACCCAACGACTATGACGCGAGTTAAGCTTCTTTTGCGAATGGAGGTACCTCAATGCTTCGTGGTCGGAGTATAGGACAAACTCCTGATGTAAAAGATAGTGCCTCCAATGCCTAAGAGCCTGAACAACTACGTAGAATTCTTTATCATATGTGGAATATCGCAGCTTCGCGTCATTCAGCTTCTCGCTGAAATATGCGATCGGGTGGGACTCCTGACTCAAAACTCCTCCAATTCCCACGCCCGACGCATCACAAGAGACCTCAAACACCTTCGAGAAATCAGGCAGTCGAAGGATAGGTGTCTGGGTCATGCGCTCCTTGATGTCCTTGAAGGCGGCAGATGCGGCCTTCGTCCATACAAATGTGCCCTTACGGATGCAATCCGTGATCGGGGCGGTGACAGAGCTAAATCCGCAGATAAAGCGACGATAGAACGTCGCAAGACCATGAAAGCTGCAGACATCATGAACGGTACGGGGTTCCGGCCACTCAAAAATGGCCCGGACCTTCTCCGGATCGGCGGAGACCCCCGTACTAGACACAATGAAACCCAAGAAGGTAAGCTGAGGTGTCATGAAGGCACACTTCTGTGGGTTCGCGAACAGCTGCTCTCGCCGAAGAAGTAGACAGACCTGCCGAAGGTGGTCTAAGTGGTCCCCTGTGGTGCGACTATAGAAAAGGATATCATCAAAATACACCACTACAAAGACTCCAATGAAAGGTCGAAGGACCTGAGTCATGAGTCGCATGAAAGTGCTAGGGGCATTGGTCAACCCAAAAGGCATGACCAACCACTCATATAGACCGTCCTTGGTCTTAAATGCGGTCTTCCACTCATCACCTGGCCTAATCCTCACCTGATGGTAGCCACTCTTAAGATCGATCTTCGAAAAGATAGTGGCACCTGCCATCATGTCTAGCATATCATCAAGGCGGGGAATAGGGAACCTGTACTTCACGGTGATCTTGTTGATGGCCCGACTATCAATACACATTCTCCACGTGCCATCCTTCTTCGGGGCGAGTAATGCAGGTACAGCACATGGACTCATGCTGTCCCGGATAGATCCTCTCTGCACAAGCTCATCGACCTGCCGTTTAAGCTCGGCATGCTCCGTGGGGCTCATTCGATAATGAGGAAGGTTGGGCAAAGAAGAGCCCGGAACAAGGTCGATGGCATGCTGAATATCCCGCATGGGTGGGAGTCCCTCGGGAAGCTCATCGGGAAAAATATCAGCAAACTCCTGCAGAATAGGAACAACCTCGGGTGGGAGCTCACCCTCGGAGTCCCGCTCCACCTCTCGGACCGTAATGGCAAACACCGGACAGCCCTGACTAAGCTCCTGCTCCATTTCCCGGGAGCTAATCATCATCAATCTCCTCGTCGAGGGCTCTCCTGGGCCAGAGGTAACGGTCATAGTCCGAGCTGGGAATGGGGTACTGGGCCCGGGTACGGAAGGCTTTGGAGTACTAGGGCCAGTAGGACCCCTGACTGATGGGCTCCTGGGCCGAACGGGGTGGAGGGTGACCCGCTGGCCATCGTGGTCGAAGGTACAGGTGTTCGACCGACCATGGAGTGTGGCATCTCGGTCGAATAACCACGGCCTACCAAGAATGATACTTCCCACTTCCATGGGGAGAACATCACACCAGATCTCGTCACGGTAGGAGTGGAGCTGCAGCGGGACCAAGCACCGCAGCCTAACCGAAATGGAAGTGGTATCCACCCATGATACCTGATAGGGACAAGGATGGTCTACGGGTGTGAGACCAAGACGAGCGACAACATTCGTGGAGATTGCATTGATACAACTCCCGCTATCGATGACCACCTTGCAAATTTGCTTTCCCAGCCTACAGAATACCTGAAGGATAGTGGTCTGACGCCAGTCATCACTGACCTGTGGCTGGGTGAGGATACATTTGACGACCCCCACGTGGGTATTGTCCGACTGCTGGACATCCTGGGCCTCACCTCCCATCTCATAGTACTCGTCAGCTAACTCTTCATCTGCCTCATAGCTGACTAACCCGAGGCCCGTAGGGGTGGTATCCTCGGCCTGTGTGTCCCCAATGTGAAGAGATGGGCGGGTGGGACACTGGTTGGCGAAATGGCCAAACCCATTGCAGCGGTAACACTGCTGCCGTGATCCACTAGGCTCCCCAATCATAGGTCCTTTACCTTTATCCTCCCGACGGATAGGAGGCGTAGGCAACAAAGGACGTGCAGGAGGTGCGGGTGCCAGTGGACGGGCTATGGGTGGGGCCGTAAGATGCTGGGGACGAGGAAGGTCCCTCGGGGGTGGAGGACGAGGCCTAGGAGCAAAGGGCTCGGGGCGAGCGGGCTCCTGAGGTCGTGCCATGGGGCCCTCGGATACGTGCCAGATGAGCCACGGGACTCGACACTACGAAGGGGAAAGGAGCCCAACCGATGGGGTGACTCAAACTCGACCTCGAACTGCTCCAATTCGAGAGCAATCTGATATGCCTGCTCCAAAGTGGTGGCATTGCGGCGAAAGAGTTCATATTGATAATTGGGTCGCAAACCTCTCCGAAAGCGGGATATCGTCATGGTGCTCTCTTCCGTGACCCCGCACCGTAAATAATACTCATCGAACTCGGCGGTGTACTCGGTCATGGATCGGTTCCCTTGGGAGATGCTTTGCCACTTGTCTATGAGACGTTGGAGATATGAGGCGGGAAGGTACTTCTCCCTCAACTTGGTTTTCATATCATCCCAAGTACCGATCTGGGGTTGACGTCGCTGGTTGAGCAGGCTCTCCACATTGATCCAATAAGTTTGGGCCTGCCCTTGCAGCTTCATCTTTACGTATCGGACTCTTCGGTGGTCCGTCATCTCAAACCACTCGAAGTACCGGTCCATGTCGGCCTCCCAATCTAAATACACCCTAGGGTCCAAGGACCCGCTAAAAGTGGGAGGGTCCGCACGCACACCCCTAAGAATGCGGTCGTCATCCTCGTCATCACGATTCCGTCGTTGATGACGACGACCATTACCCCCTTGATCATTATCAGATGCATAATCATCCACCACATGCACCTGTTGAACCCCAACATTCTCCGCCTGAGCCCTTGGCACAGCAGGCTGCTGAGCCGGCTCCTGTTGGCCGTTCGTCGGTGCGGGTTGCGCCGCTACTGGGCCCCTCTCTAGGACGGCAATCCTCCCAACAAGGCCTTGAATGGACTGCTCCGAAACCCCGGCCCGATCCTCGAGGACCTTCATCCGCCCTTCTAGACGCGTCCCTATGCCATCCATACGCGTACTAAGACCATCCATACGCGTGTCTAAACGATCCATGATGGCCCGGAACATCTCGGCCATGGAAGACTCATCGGAACTACGGGCTCGGGACTCCGCCATAGGTGGTGGTGGCGAGTACTGGGTACCTCGACGGGTGGGCATGCAAAGACACACGACCTAGAAGACACCGACTAATGCAAACACACACTAAATGATGCACTTAGACCTAAACCAATATCCGGTACGGGGCGGAGTTAATCGATCCGAAGATCACTCCCGCAAGTGTGCGACCTCCCGATAGGCGTAGCCTAACGCTCGGACAACACCTTTTAAGATACCGAATTATCGGGATGCAATGCAATTTTAAAACACTCTTTTTTTTGTTTTGAAAATAATGATGATCCTAGACTTGACTTAGACCATGATGCATGCAAGACTTATGCAATGACTACCCTAGACTCGACTCGCTCTGATACCAAACTGATGCGGGATGGACACGGGAGACGACACTATTAGGTGCCACCCTCGGACTCTAGATGAAGACGCGACCAGCAGCACACACCAGGGAGACACTAAGCCCGACACTACGAGCTCCTAGTGGCAAAACGTCGCTAACAGAAGTGGAAGCTCACTCGTCGTCCCAAGCGAGGGAAAGCGCGGACCGTGCGCGGTTAAGGAACCGGCGGAGGTCAAGGGTAGTCCGACTCAACTTCCGGACTCGGATCGAGTCACGGGACGGGTCACACTCACTCTCACAGCGGTGACATGGACACACGGGCTAGTACCTACACTCTCGGCAGCGGCAAAAGACCGTATACTAGCTAAGCAAATGAACGCCAAGAGGTTTGGACCATTACCTCCACGCACCCGGCGTGGCGAAGACAACCCCGGCCGAATCACGGACTCTCGGTTAACAATTATTACAGCAATACACTAAGTCGACCCACTCCACGCAGGGAGGTAAAAGGTCACATGTGGGGTCCGGGAATCACACAACTCGGGTTGACGGGCAGCATCTTGATGTCGCCCGGCGGTGCCGAACTCCGCGTTTTCGTGCTTTCCGAACGGCGGCTTCTACGGGCCCGCGGGGCCCACGGGCGGCGCTGTCCTCCGGATCTGTGGGGGTGGGACCCACTATGATGGGGACCCCTGGTGGCGTGCCTCCACGGACGGCAGTCGGCCGGGAACACCGATCGGGGGTCGATCGGCCCCGATTCCCAAGCTTTGAAGTTGCTGCCCACGGATTTTTAGTTGCTGTTTTCAGGCGCGCGCTCCGGCGAAAACGGCCGCTGCGATCAATCCCAACGTCGGATCGGGACGCATGAGCTATCGTTGGAAAGCTCTCTTCAAATGCTTCAATTTAGACCCAGAGAGATCTGCTGGATCTGGTCGGATCAGAAATTTAATAAATTTATAAGTCCCTGTTGTACAGTAACCGAAATCTCAGAGCTGCCGGGCGCTTGTCTGAGAACCACCGTTGACCGCCTAGTAAAACTCCGATTCAGCTCTTGAGCTCTTCTTCAAAGTTGTAGGGTATCAAACCACAGAACGGGGACTATTTTTGGAGTGTGATTTGGAGGTGGTGGTGATTTACTATGATTTGTTGGGTGACTGGTGGTCGGATCTGGGAACAGGGGGACAGAACTGTAGCTGGGACTAAGAACTATTTTTAGAAAATATGAAATGAACGAACCAAACATTGGGAAAAATTTTGGATGAAGGGGTGGATGGGTGTAACCTCCAGTAAAATTTGGCGAACTAGAAGAAATCAAAAAGTGGATCTAAGGCAGGAAACTCAGGGCGGGGATGAATCTGGATAGAACTCTGGTAGAACTGAAATGGAAGAGTGGATGAAAATAAAAAAATATGAAACGAGATCTGAATGGCAAACCAAAAGTTATGGGATGTCCTTGACACCTCTGGAACATCCACTAAAATTTTCAGATCTATCGGAGCTCGTGGCTGAGACAAGAAATTCGTGGAAGCATCTGTGGTACTGCACGGGCAGAACTCCGTTGATGGCGAAGGCGGTGCGGTGGCGGCTCGTGGCAGCGGCGGCGGCGACCGGAACTGATAGGGTGGAGTCTCACCACCAGAAGGAAGCCTTCACAGCTTCAAGGGGGAGAGGGATAGGAGAAGTGGGCGCACCAAGGCTGGAGCTTCAAGCTTTTTTCCAATTCAAATGGCATTAATTCCTGAAAATAGGAAAATACAAGCATATATAGGTCACCCATCTAATCCATCCTCCACCGTTGGATCTAGGGGTTAGGGATGGATGGCTAGGATGAAGTTTGATCAAAACACAACAAAAATAATAAACAAATGGGGAGGGGGCGCACCTTGACCAAGGGGGGGACATGGTAGGTGGGTTTGGTTGGAATTGTTGACCATTTTGGTCCCTTGTCCCCCATGTGGACAATTGACTAGTCAAGGCTTCTAGATGTCCACCTTGGATGTTGACCAACCCCACAAGGCTGATATGGACCAATGGGAGGGGGCCTGGGGGTCCCATGGGGCCCAGGGGTCCCATTTTACAAATAAGCCCCTCGTACACTCATAATTGCAAACCGTATAAAATGAAATAAACACACCTTACACACAAATAAAGTCTAATTAAATATGAAAAATGGGGAGGCTCAAGGCGGAGTCTCCAGGCTGTCTCCGAGCCAGATGGACGCTGAGGTGGCTCGAGTCGTGCTCCGTGTGCGGTACCGGTGGCTCGGCGTGTCGCGCCGCTCAACTGCTCGGGTGTCCGCACCATGAGGCTAGCGCACTATTTAAACCGGCGACTCCCTCTAGCAAATGATAAGGCCTACATACGCCTAAAACTTCCTGAGCAGGAACCACTTCACCACCTTGGTGGAGATGGATCTCGTGCATCTCCCCAGTCCTCTTTTCATAGCTTCCACCACTGCTCTACTGACTTAGGCATCGGAGAGTTTACCCCAGGGAACCACCCCTGGGCCCCCTGATCCATTTCCCTTTCTTGCAGTTCACTGATCGGTGATCATCTCCCAAGCTCAGGACCAGCACGAGATCGCCCCTCTTCAAGCATCAAACCACAATAGACGGTTAATTTTTAGGTGGTTCTGTCCTCCAGACCTACATCCACCCCACACTCCAACCAGAGTGTGGATTACTGTTGCCTAACAGCTTGAATCCGCTGGGCCTCACAGCTTGCCAACCGCTGCGTAACACAGCTTGCGTCCACTGGGCCTCACATCTTGCCGACTGCTGATACACAGCTTAGAACAAAAGTTTAAAGGAAAATAAGAAATGAAAACTATAGCACCGAAAAGCTGGAAATTAAACTCAACAATGTAGCTCACTGAGGAGCAATGTGGCATGGATCTGATCCAGAGGCCACAGACAATTCTTGTCGGGTATCCTTCGATCATGATCCCTCTTCTTTTTCTTCCTTCTTTACTCTTACTGCTGCACCTTCTCTTCTCTAACTCTCAATCCTCTCACGATACTCTGTTTGTCTTATTTTCTCTCTCAGATCCCAATTTCTTTCTTCGACCGAGCGGGCTCTCTCTTCACACTACTCCACTGCTCCCTGATTCTCTTCTTTTCTTTTTCTCCATCTCTATCCTCTCTCAGGATATTCTCTGGTCGCCTCTAGTCTCTTCTAACTCACTCTGCGAATGTGTAGGATCCCTATTTATAGACCAAACAGGAGCTCCGTAGGATTGCTGAAAATAGTGGAGGGAATCTTCTCGCCAATGATTGGAAGGCCACGTGTCAGATGGAGGAGGTTCACTTTCCACGTGGTAGATGCTCTAGGCTGCTTTCCTTCTCGAATCACGTGCACTTTAACCTGGTACTTTAATTCCACATGAGGTAAGTTCGCAGATTGCTCAGAAGATGCTTGACCATATGATTGACCTTGTTGTTGTATGCTCAGACCTTGGATGACATGTGCACAGACTCGATGCCACGAATACTAGTATGCACCGACCTTGTTTAACATGTTCTGCTATGTGCACCGACTTGGAACTCATACAGATCTTTGAAACATGCACCGACCTTGTGCCTTTGAAATCAAGACCTTGTGTGCAGTCGCACAGGATGTGCACTAACTTCATATGCCCTGGGCTGATATGTGCACCGACCTTATTATGCGAATTTCAAAACTTGCACTGTCTTCTGCATGTGAAAGATGAAACATGCACAAACCATTGCATGCGAAATGCAAAACCTGCACCGACCTGTACATGCACAAGGAAGAATGTGCACCGACCTGTTTTGCCTAATGAGGCAACCTTGGTCTTGCACAGATAGGATGTGCACCAACCTTGGTTTTCAATATGCATGATACAAAGACGTGCACCGACCGTGTATATGCACCATGAGTAAATATGCGCTTACCTTGGTCCAGCATGAACTAGAACATGCACTGACCTTATATGCAAACATACAAACTATGCACCAACCTTTAGTGAGACTAAGGTAGATATGCACTGACCTTGCTATCCATAAAGTAAAAAATGCACTGACCTTCATATGTGCACATAACAAAATGTGCACCGACTTTGTCTCAGTGCTGGCTCGATGTGCACTGACCTTCAATGCAGATGCACAGACCTTGTATGAAGGTACTCGGACCTTTAGTTGTATATGCACTGACTGTTATGCAGTGAAAATGTCCATGTGCACCGACTTGACTGAGCAGAGCAATACATATACACCGACCTTCATGTATGTAGCATATGTAATGATATTAATAATGCATTAATCATGCACAGACAAACACATATGACACAAGACACATGTGTGCTGCAGTTATTTTATGTAACTCATATATGACAGCAATACAAACGCTTATGACATCATACATATGAGTCATAGTGTTTGTCATCATCAAAACACAAGATTCCAACATCAAGCCCCCTACTCAGCATCGTCGGCTACAGTCACGCTCACAAGAGAACATGCCCAGGAGTGAAAAATACTTATAGCACTCCTTAAGTTAGACAAGGTGGAAAACCTAAGAAAACATAAATCTCAGTCTAGAAGTCCACCTCCGGGGGTAAGACATGTCTCCCGCCAGTGCAACCTCAGATGATACAAGGGAGCCACCAGTGGTCTCCCACTACTCGCCAGCCACCCTACGAGGAGTGATGGGCTTGACCATCTCTGCTTCCCCTGAGCGACCCCTTCTCGGAAAATCCACAAAGCCCGCTGCGCAAGATAGGGCCCCAGACATAGGCAACTAAGCCAGAAGCATTGTTACACCAAGCTTCCCCAGCTCTTTTCGCCATCGGCATTGGCATCCAGCCCAGTCACACCGCCAGCCACCGAAGTGGCCACCTATATGGAGAGTTGGGCATCCAGACCGGACTACTTCTACGACGCGGGCCGTGTGCACCTCTGCCACAAGTCCAACACGGGAGATAAATGGGAACGACATTCCCAAGATGCGGATAACGGGCTACAACTTCAAGCACATTGTGTGTATCCAATACACGCCATGTCCACCAGTTCTACACCCTTAGTGGCTTTGGCAAACTGCCCGCCAGCAACCCAGATCTCTCCAGA
The DNA here is from genome assembly GCA_022559845.1 of Amorphophallus konjac. Lineage (NCBI taxonomy): Eukaryota > Viridiplantae > Streptophyta > Magnoliopsida > Alismatales > Araceae > Amorphophallus > Amorphophallus konjac. Next base: position 61,367,228 of record CM040119.1, read on the forward strand.
ATCTCACTCTACAACTTCCCGGGCACAATGGTCTTCTTTAAACATGCCACCGTCGAATGGAAGATTACAACAAGAGCAACAACTCCCACAATGCCGATAAGGCCAAGAGAAATCAAAACCTACAAGGCGCACGGGCCGCACGCCGTCATCTTCGCCTCCGACGCACGCCCCGCGGGGGGCATTTGTTGGCACCTGCTTACTTTCTCGAATTAATCGAGGATTAAGCATAGGGAAATATTCCCTAAACAGAGCAAAATGATAGAATGCCAAAGGTGCTCTACCAGCTGAGTTGAGCTCGAAAATCGAGACATTTCATCGGGTCAAATGACACAACATAATGACCGGGGATCGTCCCCGAGCAAAGGGTACTACACCAGCCAGTTTCCTGACAGCCGAGTCAGATCCAAGGTTCGGGACAACCCCCCGTACCAAACGGCACTCTGAAAAAATTCAAGGATCACCCTCGAATACCCTGCATATGCTATCACACCGTCGGCACCTCAACGACCGGGTTAACCCGAGACTTAGAATAGCCTACAGTACCATACGGCTCTTCGCCAAGGAATGGGGGTCACCCCGACTACCAAACAAACGGTATCATCATGCCGGCACCACGGTTGCCGGGCCAACCCGGGACTCCCAGCAGCCCATCACCTCACGTGGTGCATGACAAAAAGATAGGGAACAACTCTCGATGCACCTTCTATGAGCGACTTGACAACTCCCTATCCACCTTCGAGTCCTCTTCGCAACGAGTCCAGGATCGTCGTCATCCGCCCCCAGATCAGGCTGGAGTGGCCCTTTTCGTCCGACCGCGCAGATCTGTGTCGCTAGACACCCAACAGGACTTGATCTCCATTACAAATTCTTCTCTGGGATTCTTCTAGGAATGACCACAAACCTCTACCCGTCAGACATTCTACTTCAAGTCCTCTTCGCAACGAGGGCTCCCTCGCCCTGATCCAACGTCGGAGCTGATCGTGGCACCCATTCTCGCTGGGCTGCGCGACTCGCCCAGATAGGCCCGATCTGAGGATGATCTCCATGTTGCGGGGGTTCTCCTTGTCACCTTGCTTCGAGTTAGTGCCTGGACTTTGGTGTCATCATACTACGTCAAGTCCTCTTCGCAACGAGGGCTCACCCGCCCTGATCCGAGGTCAGAGCTCATCGCGGTGCCCATTCTCGCCAGCACGTGCAGGCTGCAAACTGTCTACCTGCAGACCAGTGTTAAAGCGACCGCACCTTCCAAAAAACAAAAATAATAAAAATAAAAATAAAAATAAAAAAACAAATCCATTTCTTTCTCCATAAAAACCCGCCCCCCGCCCCCGGGCTGGTCCGCGTAAGCCCTGGGCCCACATAAACAAAAAAAAAGAAGAAAAAAGTGGGGTTTCTCCCTGCATAAAACCCCTGGGGGGGTTTACACGAACCGACCCGCCCCCCCGGGTTGGTCTGCGTAAACCTGGGCCCACACAGCAAATAAAAAATTTAAGAAAAAAAATGTAGTTCCGCCCTGCATAAACCCCCCAAGGGGGGGGTGTTTACGCGGACCAGACCGCCCCCCCCCCCAGTCTAGTTCGCGTAAACCCCCCAGAAAAAAAAAAAGAAATAGAAAAAGAGGGGTTTTTTTACAAAGTGGAAAAATCCCCATTCCAGTCGGGGGGGGGGGGGGGGGGGGGTTTACGCGAACCAAACTAGCCCCCCCAACTGGTCCGCGTAAACCCCCCAGAATAAGAAAAAAAAGGTTTTTTTATAAAAAAACCCCGAGCCCAGTGCGCATTAACCCCTCCAGGGGGGGAGATTTACACGGACCAGACTAGTCCCCCCAGTCTGGTCCGCGTAAAGCCCCCAAAAGGGGGAGGTTTACGCTGACCAGACCCACCCCGGCCAGTCCGCGTAAACCTCCCTCCCCTCTCAGAAATAAAAATATATATATATATTATTAATTTCAAGGGGTTTACGTAGACCAGCCCACCCCCTCTCACCCAGTCCGTGTAAACCCCCCCTGACCCTTCAACTTCCTCTATAAAACCCCCCATTGGGTGGCCAAAAAAAAGAGGAGAAGATGCATAGAGCTCATCCCCGGGACTACAAACGGCACTTAAAGGACTTGGTTGGCTGATTTTGTGTTTGCTAGGCTCACGCCGAGGGCATGTCACATGATTGTCCCTCATACGGTGTTTAGCCAAAACACAAACCTCCTCAAAGGCGGCCCCTACTTTGATGAACGCAACCAATCTAGATGTCATTTGACGATCGCATGTTGCTAGATGAAACACCCTGCCCGGGCTCTACCTCGATAATCATGCATGACTCCGAATGTTGCTTGCTGAAAGCACTCTGCCTGGATTCCTACCTCGATAACCCTGCACAACCCTGATGATGTCGTATAAATACACTCTGCCCGAGCCCTATCTCGATATTCGTGCATGACCCTGATGCTACTTTTATGAAAGCACCCTACACGACCCCTACCTCGATGTTTGCGTACGACCTGGATGTTGCTTGATGAAAGCATGTTGCCTGATTCCTATCTCGATGATCCTGCACTGTCGGATGTGGCTTGATGAGAGCACCCCCGCCCGGTCCCTACCTCGATAATTATGCACCACCGGATGTTGCTTGATGAATGCACCCTGCCTGATTCCTTATCTCGATGATCATGCGCCAGCCAAGTGTCACCTCGATTAGGGTGCCCTTAATGCAGTTACCCGAACAATGGGCATACTTCATGAGTCTTGATGCAAGATGAAGTGTCAAGCCCCTACCTCTGTGAACGCACCCCGAGCACGACCATCGAGATCTCACGGTGCCCAGTTCCTTCAGTCACATCGGTGCTACGACACCTAACTGTCCAACTACTCCAGTCACATCGGGGCCCGTGACACTCGATCGCTCAACCGCTCGAGTCACAACAGTGCCCCTGGCGCCTGACTGTCGAGTCCAGACGGCGCCGGGCTACTCTAGCCCCAACGGCGCTCAACAACTTCAGTCACAACGGTGCCCTCGGCACCCGACTGCCCAGCTACTCGAGTCACAACGGTTCCCCCGACACTCGACTGCCGAGTCCAGACAACGCCGGGCTACTCTAGCCCCAATGGCGCTTTAACAACTTTAGTCACAATGGTACCCTCTGCACCCGACTGCCCAGCTACTCGAGTCGCAACGGTGCCCCTGGCACCCGACTGTCCAGTCTAGACGGTGCTGGGCTACTCTAGCCCCAATGGTGCTCAACAACTTCAGTCACAACTGTGCCGTCGGCACCCGACTACCCAGCTACTCCAGTCACAATGGTGCCCTTGATACCCGACAGCTCAGTCCAGACGGTGCCGGGCTACTCTAGCCCCAAGGGCGCTCAACAACTTCAGTCACAATAGTGCCTCGACACCCGACTGCCCAGCTACTCCAGTCACAACGGTGCCCTCGGCACCCCACAACTCAGTCGAGATGACCCCCGGCTATTTCAGCCTCAACGGCACTCAGCCACTCATGTCTCAGTGTCATTCATGGCACCTGATCATTCTAGCGATGGTGTCCAGGGCACCCAACTCTTTCAGTTTCAACAGCGCCTGGTCGCCCCAATCACAACGGTTCTTATGACCCCGACTGCTCTGATCACCACTGTGCCAATGTCACCTAGTTGCTCGAGTCACAGTGATGCCTACGGCCTAGACTGTCACAGCCTCAACAGCGCCTATGGCACCCGACTATTCCAAGCTTAACGGCACCTAGTTACTCCAGTCATGGTGGAACTCACGTTGTCCAACCGCTCCAGTCTCAACAGCGTTCGGCCGCCCCAGTCTCAATAGCATCCGGCCTGTCACGCCCCGTACTCTATACCATCGAGGTATTGTCCGCTTTGGCCTACCGACCTCATGGTTTTGTCCCTTTCTAAGAGTGATCGGCTCCAGAATAGGGGACTTCCTGAGAGGTCACCCATCCTAGTACTACTCCCCATTAAGCACGCTTAACTTCGGAGTTCTTTTTAAGAACTGAGCCGATACTTTAAAAGACACCTCGGTGATATAGAGTACAACTTAGCTATATTTGAGGGTGTTAGAATCTACCCCTCTTATATAGGCGATGTCCTCGTCGTTGGGCACATATAGCACGCAATCAAGCCCCCAGGCAAGTAGGACTCTAGAGGTTGCCCTTACAAGCTCAAGAGGTGGCTCCCACTATGTAGCACTTTGTCCCATTTCAGGTTCAAGAGGTGGCTCCCATAGCGTAGCACTTTACTCTGCATGGCACTTAGTTCCTATACTTCCGGCTGGGGTATAGATCTGATACCATTCTGTCACGCCCCGTACTCTATACCGTCGAGGTATTATCCGCTTTGGCCTACCGGCCTCACGGTTTTGTCCCTTTCTCACAGTGATCGGCTCCAGAATGGGGGACTTCCCGGACAGGTCACCCATCCCAGTACTACTCCCTATTAAGCACGCTTAACTTCGGAGTTCTTTTCAAGAACTGAGCCGATACTTCAAAAGGTGCCTCGATGATATAGAGTACAACTTAGCTATATTTGAGGGTGTTAGACGGCCGCTCTAGTCCCAAGGGGTGCTCACGCCATCCGTTCACCTCGATCTTAGCGACACCAAGCTGCTCTAAAGAGGGGCGATCCCGCGCTGGTCCTGAGCTGGGGAGATGATCATCGATTAGTGAACTGCAAGAAAGGGAAATGGATCAGGGGGCCCAAGGGTGGTTCCCTGGGGTAAACCCTTCGATGCCTAAGTCAGTAGAGCAGTGGTGGAAGCTATGAAAAGAGGAGTGGGGAGATGCACGAGATCCTTCTCCACCAAGGTGGTGAAGTGGTTCCTGCTCAGGAAGTTTTAAGCATATGTAGGCCTTACTGTTTGCTGGAGGGAGTCCCCGGTTTAAATAGTACGCTAGCCTCATGAGTCCCGTAAGCTGAGGAATTCCAGGCGGGGGTTACGTCCTCGACGTGGGCTCTTTACGTCCTCATCGTGGGCTCTTTATAACCTTGAGGACTTGTGGGTCCCTTATCTTTGTGAACTCCTGCTCATAAAGGGCTCTCAGCGGCAGCGTGGATAAGTAATCGTCGGTCGACCCAAGCATGAAGAATGCCAGCCCTATTCGGGCGATAAGCATAGCTCGGATGAAGCTTGGTTGGAGTGGGCGCGGGGCGCTAGCCTTTATCCCGGTGAGGGGGATAGGTCGGGCTTGGATCTTCCTCCGACCGGACCGACGCTCGGGCCTTCCGAGCCTAATGGCCGCCGAGCAAGGGCTTGACCCTGAGTGATCTTATTGGGCTTTTATGCTAAGTTGGCCATGCGGGAATGTCACTTAGATGAGCTGGCCCTCGTTTGGTCTTACTGGACTTGGTTCGGCCGCTCTTATATGGGCTACAAAAATCTCCCTCTCCACTTGTTCCCCTCCTACTCCCGAGCCTTGGTAGGCTCGAAAGAGTAGCTGTTAGGGTTTTGGACCAGCGTGGCTCAGGTGGGTGGAGATCTGGCGGTGTTAAGAAGCCACGTGTCGTGGTCACATGGGCCCGTAATAATGATAATCCTGACGGATTTGAAATGAAGGGGCCCCTTTTTGTCAGAGGTCGGAACGACGCGCCGCCTTCCGCGTGGGAATATAGGCGTTATGCGCTTGTTGTCGCTCCAGACTCCCTCCATTTTTAGGGGTTTTGCTCTCCTTCGTGCTTGCTTTTGGGGCTCTTTGATGCGTCGTGAGGACACGATAGAAGAGCAGAGACTTGCAGCGGCGTTCGCAGAGTTGGCGGAGATAACCGCGGAGGCGGTTCGATGGCTTTCTCTTCCTCCAGAATCTTCAGAGTCTCGGGAGCATTTCTCTTCAAGTTCTTCTTCGGATCCCATGGCGGACCAGCGTCCGGAGGTCGAAGAGTGGGAGGGTGAGCCTGAGGCGAGGGCGATGGTGGTACCGCCGGCTCCATACTAAAGCGAGCTAGGTGAGGCGGAGGTGAAACGGCTGGAGCACCAGTTTCGCCTGCCCTATAAGTTTTTCTTTGATGCGGCTGCCCTACACGAGACGAGCTTGGATTCTCGTACGGGCCATATCTGCTCCTTCCTTCTGTCATGGAAGAATGGTTTTCGCCTTCCCTTCGAGCCCTTTGTTCTGAAGCTCCTTGATTTCTTTAAGTTGGCTCCCATGCAGTTGGTGGCCAACTCTTATCTTCTTCTCTCTGCCTTTCGCATCCTCTGCCGCCAATGCGGGGTTCTTCCTTCCTTAGATCTCTTCCATTATTTTTTCAAGTTGAAGGTGCATTCCTCGGCCGAGAAAGGCTTTTATTTCATCCAGGCGAGACGGAACAGGAGCTGTGTCTCCTTAGCCGCGAAGGACTCTTCCCATAAGGGATGGAAGACTCAATTCTTTTGAGTGGGGATTGTTTCGGTGGAGGAGACTTGGAGGTGTCCCTTAATCCCCAATTTTCATCCGAACATCCCTCCGAGGCAGGACGAGTTCTCCCCGGATGTGGAGAAGTATGCGGCCATCTTGTTGAAGCATCGCCAGTCCACGGAGGAGCTGGTTACCCCAGAGAACATCGAGCGGTGCCTTCTCACGAGGCTACATCCGACAGGTTCAGACGCTACGAATCAGCTTCTTCATCGGATGACGAGACCATTTTCTGATGGGGGCATCTCTCACCCTTCATATTTTTCGGTTGTTCACCAGCATGGTTCCATTATGTCCGTCACATTTTCCTGATTCAGTTCATGTAATTTTCATATTTTCTTTGAGTCATAATTATGTAATCTTCTTTTTATTTGAGTCATGTCCCTAGGTCTTTTGTTATTTCCCTAAGTTTGTGTGTCATTAAGTTAGTTTGATTAAGTCATTGGGCCCAATTCTTTGGGCTAGGCCCATGGGCGCCCCTCCTCTTTTTTGGTTCTTTGTCATTGTGTCAAGAGTCAAGGGCTTTTTGTAAAATGTGGGTTGCCTATATATAGGACCCCATTCCCCTCATTTTGGGTAATGAATCAATCAATGAAAAATTTGCCATTTTGTGAGTTCTAACTTCAGATTTATTATGGAGTGAATCCATTAGTGAGGTGAGAAGCCTTAGGGAGAGAATCCCACCCATCCCTCTCTAAATCTCTCTCTTCCACTCCCCTTTCTCTCTCCTCCACACCCAATTTCAAATTTTTTCTCTCTCCTCCACCTCACCCTCCACATCAACCCTAGCCCATCCACCTAAGCCACCCCCCAACCACCTCTCCACTTTTCTAAGTGCATTCACTACCACCTCCCCAACTACCACCTACCCCCCTCCTTCCCTAGGAGCATCTTGTCCTTCCCAACACAATATCCCTCTCCCCATCACAATCTCCTCCCTTCCCCACACAATCTCCCAACTCCCTAGAGAAGTTTGAATATTTTCCCTCCACTTTCTCCTCCCCCATGCCCTAGACTCTCCAAGAGAGAGAGATCTCCCTCTCCCTCACCCTCCAACACCAAATTCGCAGCTCTCCCTCTCACCACCTACTAGACCCCCTTCCAGTCCCCATTCTCCCCCTCCCTCACCTTGGTTTGCCCCCTCCCAGACCCCCTAATAGCCTGGGGTCGCCCCCACAGCCTACCATCACCATCTCATGTTCATCCGAAGCTGCACCGGCGAACCTGTCCACATCTGAGAGTCCTGCAGAGAAGCAGCACCTTGCAGAGCGGGCCACACCTTTATCCCGGTGCCCCTGAAAACACAAGAGGCATTTCCGGAAGAGTCTTCCAGTCGTCTTCAGAACGGCGGTGGTCCCGTCCCGTTCTGAGTTCGTGATCGCCCAGGGGAGCCATTCTTCCCCGACTGCGCAAAGCCTCTCTGGCAGGAGTCCAGAGCTGGAGTGGAAGCTCGACTGCGATGATCCTGTGTGGAATCTGATCCAGAGTTCTTCTTCAAAAATCTTCTACTACAACTCTTCTATCATCTCCAAGAAGCAAAGCCTAGTTTGGTGACCAGACCTGAAAGTTATCAATTTTCTTCCCCGGGTACGCGGTTCTACGTCCACTCAGTCTGCACCGACCCTCCCTCAGTGTTCAGAGTCTACCGGCCGACCCCGACAACAGTTGGCATCCCCGTCAGTCTTTCTTCGAAGAGGACTCGTCAACGACTCCGGCGGCACCTGATTTTGAGCTCGGGAGCGATCGTGGCACCCTCTCCTTCCTGCTGTTGGGAATCTGAAGCTGTCAGAACCGAGGGTCTGCCACCCTGTTCAATCCCCTACCCCGACCAGCAGCGGTGCCCGAAGAAATCAAAAAAATTCTGGCATCATCCCGCTCTAGTTACAAAGAAATCCCCACTGGTCTCGTCTTCAGAAAAATTCCTGAGTGGCCGATGTGACAGCATCATCAATCATCTGTCCACTGTTCCAGAGGGCGGGCTGATCTGACAATGTTCTTTCAAGTGGCTCTTAGTTCGCATTTCCCCCTTCCCTGCCTGGCCGACTGAGCGCCCCGCCCTACGTGGAGGTATATTTTGGTTGTAATACGAACCCCCACCCCTAGTCCAACCCCCTTGCAAGAGGCGTAGTGCATGTAATCTGAAATTTCAGGTTCGAAGCTTCACCGGCGCGGCGTGTGGGGAACACACGCTTCCCCGCTCGCCCACGTCTCCGACTCGGGGCCGGTGTCCTCACACCGGTCAGGTATATGCTGAACCCTCCCTAGATATTTGTGTTTAATTAGTATCATTTCTAAGTTCAGTCGGCGAGGAAGAGAGTGCCCGATCCCGTGATTCACGATCACAAGTGGCCACCGCGGATTGAGTGAGGAGAGATCCCCGTGCCCTCAAGGCACGGCGTCCGCCCCACTGATGTGGGTGCTCCAATCCAAGGGAGGGGAACTCATTGGCCAAGTCATCACCCCAACCAGCATGGTTTAGGCTCTCGAATCCACCCTACCATCACTTAGTCACCACGGGGAAAGGGTTGTGCTGCGATATCGATCTGCCAACATCGAGTCCGCCAATTTGTAAGTGGGCTTGCAAGTCTAGGTCCGAGGTTCATTTGGTTGATACCATTGCACCCTTAGGTCGTGTCACATCAGTTGGTATCAGAGCAAGTCATTGACTTGTTCTCACAAGTCAAGTCCATGGGCACGCTTGCATTAGAGTTCTCATCAGATCGCTCCATGCATTATCCACCTCCCATTGTCATTAAGTCTACGGACCAAAAGGCCCCAATTCCCATCATATCCCAAGCATACCTACCTAATGGGAGCCCCACAGAAATTTACTTCATCGACATGGTAGAAGATAATTGGGCATCCCCCGAAATTGTAGCCACCCTCTCTACGACCGGACAAATTGTGCACAACGGAGACCAAGTCTCCGTTGAATTCCATAAATGGTTTGGAGAGACCAAATACTTTGATGGAGCATGGTGTCAAATTGGTACTTTGGAAGACCCTTGCATAATCCTAGGGAAATAATGGCTTGATGAACGGAATACCACCTTCCATCCATTGCGTTGGTCTTGCCTAGTTCATCCCCCACGTCTCCCGGGAGCCTATGGTTTCAACAACCTTTTGTTCCCTCACCCACCGGAGCCCCATACCCGGCCACCATGCCCTCTCAACCCACTTCAAAGAATGAATGAGGTCATGAGTGAACATGAGGAGAACCCAGCCCACAAGACCAAATCCCCGGGATTGGACACCAACCCAAAGCCCTTCCCCACCTTTAAAGAAATCCATACTCCTATCAATAAGAAGGAAGGACATCAACTCATCCCCGTCCAAACAAACACATACCTCCTCAAACCACTCAATCTCACCCAAAAGGTGGTGACCATAGGAGAACTCATCATCAAATGGCTCAAGCAAAATCCCATCCGTCATGCCTTGTACTTTCAAACCCCAACCATGGAGCACCCTTTCCAATTAGCACCCGTTAACTCCTATCACACCGTATTCCAATCCTACTATGAGGTAAATGGTTGGGATGATCTCCTCAAGGGTTTAGAATGGCAACTAAAGTTGACTTGCTTATTGACCATAGGAGCGGCCCACCCAAGAAGACTTAGTCTCATCCACCCATGTGATGGTTCTATCACCTCAGTCTTCACCATTGGTTGCTATACTAGTGACCTCCTTCTCATTCTCCCCATGGATGAAGAACCCATCATGGTCCACTCCACTCCCATTAAGATCCCAAGTACCTTGATCGACTGGCCCACTAAAGACCTTGGTCCAATTACCTTGGGGAAGGATGACCCACCGTGCGTAGACCATGTGGACATAGAGTTCCTTCCTCTAGGAAGCCCAGTCCATGACCCCTTTGATCCCTTCCAATGGGAGCCTAGTTACCCATGTGACACACCCACCTTACCCACAACTCACCTTTCCCTACCCCAACCAACCATGTTGGACCAAGATCACCTCTTCCAAGACTCGGGCCACACAAAGGGAACCATCGCCATAGACAACATATGCCTAGAAAGCAAGGAAGAGCCCCTCTCCATAATGCCCACCTTCCTAGATCCTTTTGACCCTTTCACATGGAAGTTCAAAGGCCATCCCACACCCATACACACGGAAGTCATATTTGGGATAGGAATGCATAAGTCTTGGCACAACACATCACTTGGCATGATTCATAAGATGGGTCCATTCATTCACATCGCCCACATGTCAAGTAGGAAGCATGAATGGACCATTTTCGGATGTAATGGTCCACCTTCATTCATCATGAGTCTTAAGCATGATAGGTGCATTCTTGGATGTCTGGGTCCCCCGACATTTTCCACCCCTTTGCATGATAGAGCTACATTTGGAGGTCCAGGCCCTCCTATCCTCACTAACCTTCATAGGGAGTCTAGACATGCTAGGTCCACATTTGGGTGCCCGGGACCCCCAACATCCAATAGAGTGCTAGCAATCACCAACTATGTCTCAGGATTGCATACTTGCAAGCCCATCATCAAGGGTAATAGGATTTGTCAAAGGCGAATCGATACCCGCAAAAGAAACCAAGACTTCCAAGAGGATGACTATCTGATGGTCAGGATGAAGAGGCTCTTCCCTAGAGTCGCCTCTACGCTCAGGGATCGAGAGACTGGACCCTTTAAAGTCTTGGGGCGATTGAGCATAAATGCCAATGAGTTGGTCCTTCTGAAGGAATATGGGGTCAACCCTCATTGTAGTGTGGTGGACCTTGTGCCCTGCAAGGGCCCCGCGGTGGCACCTAGCGAGGATATTGAGCCCATACCCCCTTTTAAGAGTGACCCCACCAATGAGAATCCACTTCTAACCTTGAGAGCCCGGCATGAGCACAAAGATTTGATATTATTTGAACATAATGACACCATCAGGAGCAGGGCAATCCAGCAGTATCTTGTGAGGTGGAAGGGCCGGCCACGATGGTGGACACATGGGCGAGCCAGGAAGGACTCTTACTCGACGGAGTCGAGTGCTTCGCACCCCGGGAGTATGATGGGGGCATCTCTCACCCTTCATATTTTTCGGTTGTTCACCAGCATGGTTCCATTATGTCCGTCACATTTTTCTGATTCAGTTCATGTAATTTTCATATTTTCTTTGAGTCATAATTATGTAATCTTCTTTTTATTTGAGTCATGTCCCTAGGTCTTTTGTTATTTCCCTAAGTTTGTGTGTCATTAAGTTAGTTTGATTAAGTCATTGGGCCCAATTCTTTGGGCTAGGCCCATGGGCACCCCTCCTCTTTTTTGGTTCTTTGTCATTGTGTCAAGAGTCAAGGGCTTTTTGTAAAATGTGGGTTGCCTATATATAGGACCCCATTCCCCTCATTTTGGGTAATGAATCAATCAATGAAAAATTTACCATTTTGTGAGTTCTAACTTCAGATTTATTGTGGAGTGAATCCATTAGTGAGGTGAGAAGCCTTAGGGAGAGAATCCCACAGATCCCTCTCTTAATCTCTCTCTTCCACTCCCCTTTCTCTCTCCTCCACACCTAATTTTGAATTTTTTCTCTCTCCTCCACCTCACCCTCCACATCAACCCTAGCCCATCCACCTAAGCCACCCCCCAACCACCTCTCCACTTCCCTAAGTGCATTCACTACCACCTCCCCAACTACCACCTACCCCCCTCCTTCCCTAGGAGCATCTTGTCCTTCCCAACACAATATCCCTCTCCCCAACACAATCTCCTCCCTTCCCCACACAATCTCCCAACTCTCTAGAGAAGTTTGAATATTTTCCCTCCACTTTCTCCTCCCCCATGCCCTAGACTCTCCAAGAGAGAGAGATCTCCCTCTCCCTCACCCTCCAACACCAAATTCGCAGCTTTCCCTCTCACCACCTACTAGACCCCCTTCCAGTCCCCATTCTCCCCCTCCCTCACCTTGGTTTGCCCCCTCCCAGACCCCCTAATAGCCTGGGGTCGCCCCCACAGCCTACCATCACCATCTCATGTTCATCCGAAGCTGTACCGGCGAACCTGTCCACATCTGAGAGTCCTGCAGAGAAGCAGCACCTTGCAGAGCCGGCCACATCTTTATCCCAGTGCCCCTGGAAACACAAGAGGCATTTCCGGAAGAGTCTTCCAGTCGTCTTCGGAACGGCGGTGGTCTCGTCCTGTTCTGAGTTCGTGATCGCCCAGGGGAGCCATTCTTCCCCGACTGCGCAAAGCCTCCCTGGCAGGAGTCCAAAGCTGCAGTGGAAGCTCGACTGCGATGATCCTATTGGGAATCTGAGCCAGAGTTCTTCTTCAAAAATCTTCTACTACAACTCTTCTATCATCTCCAAGAAGCAGAGCCCAGTTTGGTGATCGGACCTGAAAGTTATCAATTTTCTTCCCCGGGTACGCGGTTCTGCGTCCACTCAGTCTGCACCGACCCTCCCTCAGTGTTCAGAGTCTACCGGCCGGCCCCGACAACATTTGGCATCCCCGTTAGTCTTTCTTCGAAAAGGACTTGTCAACGGTTCCAACGACTATGGCGGCACCTGATTTTGAGCTCGGGAGCGATCGTGGCACCCTCTTCTTCCTGCTGTTGGGAACCTGAAGCTGTCAGAACCGAGGGTCTACCACCATGTTCAATCCCCTACCCTGACCAGCAGCGGTGCCCGATAAATCAACAAAATTCTGGCATCATCTCGCTCTAGTTACAAAGAAATCCCCACTGGTCTAGTCTTTAGAAAAATTCCTGAGTGGCCGATGTGACAGCATCATCAGCCGTCTGTCCACTGTTCCAGAGGGCGGGCTGATCCGACAATGTTCTTTCAAGTGGCTCTTAGTTCACATTTCCCCCTTCCCCGCCTGGGCGGCTGAGCGCCCCTCCCTGCGTGGAGGTATATTTTGGTTGTAATACAAACCCCCACCCCTAGTCCAACCCCCTTGCATGGGGCGTAGTACATGTAATCTGAAATTTCAGGTTCGAAGCTTCACCGGCGCGGCGTGTGGGGAACACACGCTTCCCCGCTCGCCCACGTCTCCGACTCGGGGCCGGTGTCCTCACACCGGTCAGGTATATGTTGAACCCTCCCTGGATATTTGTGTTTAATTAGTATCATTTTTAAGTTCAGCCGGCGAGGAAGAGAGTGCCCGGTCCTGTGATTCCCTCACAAGTGGCCACCGCGGATTGAGTGAGAAGAGATCCCCGTGCCCTCAAGGCACGGCGTCCGCCCCACTGATGTGGGTGCTCCAATCCAAGGGAGGGGAACTCATTGGCCAAGTCATCACCCCAACCAGCATGGTTTAGGCTCTCGAATCCACCCTACCATCACTTAGTCACCACGGGGAAAGGGTTGTGCTGCGATATCGATCCGCCAACATCGAGTCCGCCAATTTGTAAGTGGGCTTGCAAGTCTAGGTCCGAGGTTCATTTGGTTGATACCATTGCACCCTTAGGTCGTGTCACATCATTTTCTTTTCCAGACCATATCTTCTTCTACGCAGACGCCAGGCGGCCAGCTGTGGAGGAGGAGCCTACGGCCGAGCGGGAGGTGATTGATCTCGGCAATGATTCGGCTGCCGATGAGTTGCGAGCTCCCGAGGGGCACCCCCGAGCCCGAGATAGGGGCAAGGGGATGGCCCAGGATGGGTCTTCCAGGCGGCGGGGGGCCAAATGGAAAGATCCCATGGAGGGCATGATATGGGACACCGTAAAGGCCAAGAAGTGGGCCAAGAAGGCTGGGTCCGTCCCCGCTGTCGAAGATGACTCTGGCTCGATGGCTCTCCCCTCTTCCGAGCGAGATAGGGCCGACCCTATTGGGCCGGATCTACCATCCTCCGAGCGAGAGGGGGCCGAAGAGGCTAGGGCCGCTTCTGGGGGCGACGACGCTGGATCGGCTCTCCCCTCAGCAGGAACCGAGGGGGGCGGAGCCACTTCTGCTGGTGGCGGTGGTGCTGGATCGGCTCTCCCCCCAGCAGGAACCAAGGGGGCCGGAGTTGAAGCGGGCGACTCTGGGGCCGCGGCCGAGACTGGGGCGTCGTTCGACGCGGGCGACGCTCCGGGTGGCGGCGTAGGGGCCGAGCCGGTTGAGGCCCGGGAGTCGCGAGGAGCGGCGACATAGCCCCGACCGACTGAGGCAAGAGGGGCGGATGAAGCAGCGGCTCGGTCTAGGCCGACCGGCGGGGCTCCCGAGGGGATACCGCTCGGAGGGGGGGCCCTTTGTTGGCGGCTTTGGAGAGGCCCGGCATCCAGGGCCCTTTGTATCAGGCGTGTTGTAGCATAGCAGCGAAGGTGGTGAAGGGAGAAAACATGCAACACTCCCCGCCCGCGGCCCTCGAGTTGGTTATGGAGGGCGGCTTGGTCTTGGCCCAGATGGGGGCTACTCTGGCTGAAGCTTACGCTCGGTCGGAGTTGGAGCGGGCGACCCTTGCCTTGACCCTTGGTGGGTCTGACAGGAAGGTGGCTCAGCTCACCAAGGAGTGTGACGGGCTTCGACGGGAGCTCTCCGCAGTCAAGGAGCTAGCGAGGGTGAGCCAGGCGGATGCCCGGTCGTTGTCTGAACAGCTGACTCGGGCCGGCGAGTCGCTTGAGAGGAAGTGTCGGCTTCGAGAGGAGGAGTGCGTGGCCCGTACCGAGCTAGATGGCCAGTGGGAGGCCGAGCGCGCCGAGCTATTGGGCCGGGCGGAGGAAGCCATGCGCCTTCGGTGGGAGGCCAAGGCTGATCGGGCCGAAGCGGAGAAGCGGTCAGCCGAGGCAGAGTGGAGATTGGCCGAGGCGGAGCGGGAGAAGGCCGAACTCCCTGGTAGGGTGGAATCGGTCGGGGTGGAGGCACTCGAGCAATACAAACGCTCGGAGGCCTACCGGGTCGACCTCAAGGAGACTGTCCTCCCCTACTATGAGTCAGCACTTCACTGGGGCATCCGCAAGGGATTCAAGCAATGCTATGACCGGGCCATCTCTTATGTGGAGGAGCAGGCGTCCGAGAGAATTAATTTTCCGTCCGGGCAATGCTATGACTCGGATTTGTCATCCTCCGGTTCCTCTGGTTCGGCGTCGGAGGAAAGAGAACAGGGGGACTCTTCGTCCGAGGGGTCGCCAACTCCGGATGCCTCGAAAGGGCGCACAACCGAGGCAGTTCCCACGCTGGTGGGGTCAGTGCCAAGGTCGGCCTTCGCCAAGGGTGCTAGGGGCAGACCGTCCGAGCCTTCCACTTCCGAGCCTCAGGGTGGGCCAGAGGCCTAATGTATTTACTTTGCTTTTTCTCTTTGTATGTTTTTCCATTTTCTGAAGAAAAAACTTCTGTTGTTGTGTAAAGGAAAAAAATGTATGGCAGTAGCATTATGATGAAAACTTAACTCTTTTGTATCGCCATTGCTGTAGTTTGACCAGCATATCCGCAGTAGTTGGAAAGTGCTGATACTTTCTACGTTGATCTCTCATGATGGTTGGGCGGGCGTCTGACAGGGTGTCTTTCTATTTTCTCATGCTTTAATTGCCCGGCGGTTTCGTGTGTCCCGCTGGGATGGAACCGAGGAGTCTAAGGTGACCGTTCGTAGGGAGAAGTTCCTTTAGCGTGTTTTCGAGGGGAGAATCATTTAAGGCAAGTAACCTCCCTTCGCCTATAAAAGGTCTGAAGGGCGTCTCTCCCTCTCCATCGCTTAAGATTTTCTCTGACAGTCTTTCCTCTCTCCTTCTTCACGAAGCGTTGTACCGTCGAATTTGAAGCATGGAAGACGTTCTGGAAGATGAAGATGTCGATGATGGAGGGCAGAGAGTCCTTGCTACTTCGGGTTTGAAGGGAGTTCGACGGCCGGTGGGCAGATTTAAAGGGGGTTCGACGTGTGGAAGCACGTCACCCTCTTTTATCAACTCTGGCCGGCGCTTGCGGGGAGGGGTGTAACGGCGGATGGATGGGGGAATCAGGCATCCCCTTCGCCCGTCCCTCCCGCTCACTCTCTGGAGGGGATTTCTCAAGATCCCTCTCCACTTCCTGCTTCTCCTTCTTTCTCCCTGCAACTTCTTTCTCTCTCTTCTGCCCTTCTCATCATTTCTTTCACTCTTCAGAGAGTGCCTCTCGACAACCTCTTTTATTAGTTGGCTTTCTCTTCCCCTTCATCTTCCTCGTTCAACTTGGAACGTAGCCTTCTTCTTCCTAATCCCTCTGTCACCTTTGTTCCGAGTTTCCCGAGCCAACGGGGTCGACTACCCTTAATCCGAGCCAGTTTCTGTACGAAACAGAGTCAGTGGCTGGACGCTGGAAGGTTAACCTAGTCAGCTGAGCGATGGGTTCGAACGGTGCCGCCAGATGAATTTTTGCTTTTCTGACATGTATCGTCTTGGCTTCGACCTTTCTGATGTACAAGCAAGTTGTTTGAATAAAAGAGGAAAAGAAACTTTTGTTCTATTTCATAATGCTTACACAATGCTCGGCGTTTAGAAATAGAACTTGCGTAGTGTAGTCGCGTTCCACGTCCGAGGGATGGGTTCTCCTTCCATAGTAGATAGCCGGTATGCTCCTTTTCCGAGCATCTCGACCACTCGGTAGGGGCCTTCCCAATTAGGGGATAACTTGCCCGCCGCCTCGAGTGGTCGAGAGGCTTCGGCTTTCCTGAGAACGAAGTCTCCCGGTTGAAAGTGTCTATCTCGGACCTTGGCGTTGTAGTATCGAGTGAGGCGGCATTGATATTCCGTTGCTCAGACACTGGCAATCTCTCGGAGTTCATCCGCTAGGTCGAGGTTTTTGAGCAGTTTATGGTCGTTTGCCTCGGGCGAGAAACAGATGACTCGGAGGGAGGGATTGGCAATCTCCAACGGGATCATGGCCTCGGTGCCATACACCAGCTGAAAGGGACTTTCACCGGTTGTCATTCTGGGAGTCGTTCTGTGCGACCAAAGTACGCTTGGCAATTCCTCGAGCAAGCTGCCCTTGGCTTTGTCGAGACTGGTCTAGATGCCTTTCAAGATAGTCTTATTGGCATTTTCGACCAGCCCGTTAGCCTAAGGGTGGATGACCGAAGTGAAGTGATTCAGAATGCTTAGGTCGGCACATCTGTCTCGGAAATAATGAGAATCAAATTGCCGGCCATTATCGCTCACTACCACCCGGGGGATGCCGTAGCGACAGATGATCGATTTCCAGATGAAACTCCAGACGACTGTCTCGGTGATCCTAGCTATGGCTTCGGCCTCGATCCACTTGGTAAAGTAGTCGATGGCGATGATGACGAACTTCTTCTGGGCCTGAGCCGTAGGGAATGGCCCAAGGATGTCGATCTCCCACCGAGCGAAGGGATAAGGCTCGGCTAGGGTGGTGAGCTCCGTTGCCGACTGATGGACCAAGTGATCAAATCGCTGGCATTGGTCACACTGTTGCACGTAGGTCGAGCAGTCGTGCTGCAGAGTGGGCCACCAGTAACCCTGCCGAAGCAAGATTCTGGCGAGCGACCTTCCTCCTAGATGCGCTCCGCACAGGCCTTCGTGAACCTCTTGGATCGCTCGACTGGCTTCGTCAGCACTGATGCACTTCAGGAGGGGACCGGAGAGGGATCTACGGTATAAAGTGTCATCGAGAATGACGAATCGCTAAGCTTGGTACTTCAATCTCTGGGCTTCCCGAGGGTCGAGAAGCTCTTGAGAGTCTTGGAGCCACGACAGATAAGGGGTACGCCAGTCGCTTGGGGAGGCCGAGTCAACAGCCATGAGCTCCGAATCAATGCTCGGTTGCTCTAGCTCTTCGAGAAGGACCGATCGAGTACCTTCGGGGTCAAGAGAGGAGGCCAGCCGAGAGAGGGCGTCCGCTCGGGAGTTTTCCTCCCGAGCTATTCGGACTACCTCAAAACTCTCAAACTGTTGTGCCACGGTTCTGACCAGCTGGAGGTATTTGACCTTCGGGGCTTCTCGAGCTTCGTAATCGTCATTGACCTGGCTAGCGACTAGTTAGGAGTCAGTGTGAATTCTGACTCGCTCAGCCCCCAACCGCCGGGCCATGCGAGCTCCCGAGATAAGGGCTTCATACTCGGAGCCGTTGTTGGATGCCTGGAAGTTGAACTTCAGGGCGTATTGCAGCTCTGCTCCTTCGGGGGACTTCAAAAGGATCCCAGCGTCGATCCCGGTCGAGTTGGAGGATCCGTCGACGAATAATTCCTAGGTTGGCCCGGGTACGGATGGAGATTTTTCTTCGACCGAGATGGTGCTCTCGGCGATGAAGTCGGCGAGCGCCTGTCCTTTGATAGCTGAGCAGGGCCGGTACGATATATCGTAGGCCCCGAGCATGATGGCCCATTTGACGAGGCGTCTCGAGGCTTCTGGGTGGGCGAGGATCTTCTTCAGTGGTTCTCCGGTTAGCACGATGATGGAGTGCCCTTGGAAATAGGGTCTAAGGTGCTTGGCCGAGGTAACCAACGCTAGCACTAGTTTCTCAGTTGTGGGGTACCTTCTTTCAGCCTCGTTGAGCACCTTGCTAGTGTAGTAGACCGGTCTCTCGACTCCCGAATCATTTCTGATAAGGACCGAGCTAACTGTGGATGGAGTTGCCGAAAGGTAGAGATGCAAGGCTTCACCTGGGACATGCTTGGACAGCACCGGGGGTGAAGCCAGGAACTCCTTAAGCTCAGTGAACGCTCTTTGGCATTCCTCATCCCATGCGAACGTAACAGATGTCATTTTGGGCCCCCTCAACAGTTTAAAGAAGGGTAGGCATCATTCGGCCGCACGGGATAGGAATCTGCTGAGTGCGGTAATGCGCCCGGTCAGGCGTTGAGCGTCCTTGGTACAGGTAGGTGGGCGCATGTCCAGGATGGCTTGGACCTTGTAGGGGTTGGCCTCGATCCCACGCTGGGTGACTAAGAAGCCCATGAATTTCCCGGACCTTACTCCGAAGGCATAGTTGGTGGGGTTGAGCTTCATATTGCACCTCAGGAGAGTGTCGAAGGTCTTTGCTAGGTCGACGAAGTGGTCCTCGGCCTTGGGGGTCTTGATGAGCATGTCGTCAATATAGGCCTCGACGTTCCGGCCGAGCTGTCCCTCGAACATATGATTGACCAGCCTCTGGTACGTGGCTCCAGTGTTCTTCAACCCGAAAGGCATCCGGGTGTAGCAGTATACACCGAAGTCGGTGATGAAGGCGGTCTTCTCGATGTCTTCTGGATTCATTCTGATCTAGTGGTAACCTGAATAGGCGTCCAGGAAGCTGAGTATCTCATTGCCCGAGGTTGAGTCAACCAGTTAGTCGATGCTCGGCAATGGATAGCAGTCCTTTGGTGTGGCTTTGTTCAGGTCGGTGAAGTGAACGCATATTCGCCACTTTCGTGAAGCTTTTGGCACCAGGATGACGTTAGCCAGCCACATAGGGTACAAGACCGATCTAAAAAGACCAGTCTTTTTCCCCTTGGTGACTTGCTCCTTGATGATCGCCTACTTTTCTGGCGCGTGCTTCCTTCTGGGGCTCACTTGGAGGGGACTTCGGAGGCTCAATGGCTTGGCTCGCCCGCTCAGCGTGACGCTTCCTTCCTCGGCCACTGTCTCCTCCTGATGCAGCTCCTCCAGCGATGATGTTGATGTGGACCCTGCGAGGGGCGTTGTCGATTTCCTCTGGGGCACCTTGGTCTTCCTTATGCCCGGCCATGAACCGGGACAGGTGTCCCTGGCGGACGAGGCGCTCGATCTCATCCTGGAGCTGGTGGCAATCATCGGTGTGGTGCCCATGGTCGCTGTGGAACAGGCAATGTTTGCTGCGATTGTGACTTTTCGACTTCATTGGCTCGGGTTGGCGGAGGAGGCCCGAGCCTTTGATGTCTTCATATATCTCGTACGCTGGAGAGGTTAAGGGAGTGTACCGCTTGTACTTCCGGGACGGTTCTTTGTGCTCCCCGTCTCGGTTCCGCCTTTTTCCTTGGCCCGAGCTTGACTCGGGTGCTCGCTTCTTGTCCCCCTCCCGACCCGAGCCGGTTGCGCCTCGGCATGCGCTGAGAACTTCTTCGCACTCAGCATGGCGTAACGTCAGAGTCACTAGATCGGCAAGGGGGAGGGTGGAGGACAAGTTCGCGACAGAGGTTTTCATCCCGAGTGCCTCCGGTCAGCGCGGTTATGGCCGGGGCTACATCCAGGCGGGGGATTCTCAGGGCTTCCGACTTAAATCGGTTGATGTAGGCCCGGAGTTTCTCCCCTTGCACCTGTTTGAGAGCCAATAGCCCCGCTACTGACCTTGGGGGGCCGCTGTCGGCGAAACTCTCCTTAAATACTCGCCCAAACTACTTGAAGTCTCGGATGGATCTGGGGGGGAGGGCTCGGAGCCATGCTTGGGCACCTTGGACCAGGGTGGTCACGAAGGCTCGGCATTTGATGGCGTCGGACGCCCCGTGAAAGGTCATCAGGGCGTCGAAGCAGTCGAAGTGGTCGGCTGGGTCGCCCTGGCCGTCGTAAGACTTGAAGGATGGAATGGGGATTCTGGGAGATACCTCTACCTTCAAGATATAGTCGGAGAACGGGGATTTCTCCTCGTCCTCTTCTGGGGAGGTCTTCTGCAAAGCGCATAAGGCGCGCTCCTGCTCTGCGAAGCGCCTCTCGAACTCTTGCAAACGGAGGGATAACTCCGGCTGTCGTTGTGCCGTGGGGCTAGGGGGACGCGATGGCAGGCTGTCTTGGCACTCCCTGGGGACTTCGGTCTCTGAGTGCGGACGGTGTGCCCCAGGTTTTCCCCGCTTCGACGTGGAGGAGGCCTCTTGCTCCGGAGGAGGGGCTTATGAAGGTCCTCCTGACCTGTTGCGAATAAGCTACCGTCCTCGGAGGGTGAAGCGACCTCCGGTCGCGCCTCCGCGGGGAGGGCTTTTCGAAGGGACGCGTGACCTTTCTTCCCTGGCCGCCTGGGTCCTCATGAGTTCCACGAGGACATCCAGTTTTGCGTTGAGGGCTTGGAAAGTGTTAGTGCCCTTGTTGGATGGTTGCCCTATTACCGCGGGCAGAGGTGGTTCGTCGGCTGGGGTGCTGGCGTTGGAGGAGGGGTCTTGCGCTGCCTGAGAAGGGCCTTCTCCCCTCACTACCATGGCCTTCCCCCTATCACCGGTGGATCTCCTCCCTATACTTCTTCGCACCATGCTGGCTCTTTGATCGTTTCCCACAGATGGCACCAAATGAAGAGGGGCGATCTCGCGCTGGTCTTGAGCTGGGGAGATGATCACCGATCAGTGAACTGCAAGA
Organism: Amorphophallus konjac; assembly: GCA_022559845.1. NCBI lineage: Eukaryota > Viridiplantae > Streptophyta > Magnoliopsida > Alismatales > Araceae > Amorphophallus > Amorphophallus konjac. Next base: position 61,388,777 of record CM040119.1, read on the forward strand.
AAGGGAAACGGATCAGGGGGCCCAGGGGTGATTCCTTGGGGTAAACCCTCCGATGCCTAAGTCAGTAGAGCAGTGGTGGAAGCTATGAAAAGAGGAGTGGGGAGATGCACGAGATCCCTCTCCAACAAGGTGGTGAAGTGGTTCCTACTCAGGAAGTTTTAGGCGTATGTAGGACTTACCGTTTGCTGGAGGGAGTCCCCGGTTTAAATAGTGCGCTAGCCTCATGAGTCCCGTAAGCTGAGGAGTTCCAGGCGGGGGTTACGTCTTCGACGTGGGCTCTTTACGTCCTCATCGTGGGCTCTTTATAACTTTGAGGACTTGTGGGTCCCTTATCTTTGTGAACTCCTGCTCATAAAGGGCTCTCAGCGATAGCGTGGATAAGCAATCGTCGGTCGACCCAAGCATGAAGAATGCCAGCCCTATCCGGGCGATAAGCATAGCTCGGATGAAGCTCGATCGGAGAGGGCGTGGGGCGCTAGCCTTTATCCTGGTGAGGGGGATAGGTCAGGCTTGGATCTTCCTCCGATCGGACCGACGCTCGGGCCTTCCGAGCCTAATGGCCGCCGAGGAAGGGTTTGACCCCGAGTGATCTTATTGGACTTTTATGCTAAGTGGGCCCTGCGGGGCTGTCACTTAGATGAGCTGAGCCTCGTTTGGTCTTGCTGGACCTGGTTCGGCCGCTCTTAGATGGGCTACAGAAATCCCCCTCTCCATGCTCCATCACAGCAGTGCCTACGGCACCCCAGCTTCCCCGATCACGGCACTGTCCCACATCGGGAATGCATCGCGACACCCTTCGGGCGGCATCCTGCCCAGTCGCAAGTCCTTTGACAGACACTATGTACAAATGCGGAAATGCCAGCACAATCACGCAATGACCCGGGGACCGTCACAAATCACAGACTTGTCCCGTGGCTTGCACACATTTGTAATCGGGCTTTCATGCCCCCATATAAATGCCTTTCATGGCATATAGTTATGTAATCAAGTCAAGAAACTGATCCCCATCCTCACTAGCTACCAGTCTCAAAGCTGCCCAGCAGACTGCCATCTGTCTCCCAGCTCGGTCCCAACTCCTCTAGCAGGATAGCTCCGCGCCCGAGCCAGAGCGTGTCTGCTCCCTGCCGAGCCAGTGTCTACTGCTCCGCTATCCAAGCCAATACCTCGTTCTCATAAACCCAAGGTGCATACCCTTTCTAGTGTCCACACTAGAACCAGGCTCTCTACCCCTAGTTATTCCTGATGTGTTGCCGTTGCTCTGTCACCGTTGCATGGACTAAGCCCTCACGACGTCACGGCTCCAAGGGTCCCTGACTCTCCTCTTCGGCAGTAGAAATAAAGGTGTTTGGGTTCTGCTCGATGTAAAATAAACACCGATTGTTTGCAATCGATGCGGAAGACGTCCAGTACACGAGCCCCCACAATCGCCTACACTTGTACCAGCGGAACCTCCTTCTCTCCACGTGGCGCACGACATTTCGTGCCCACGTGCCATGTCCTGGTGGCACATCTCCAGTGAAACACTTGGTTTCGCAGGTGATCGTAGAGAAATCGACTGGCACGCCCGCAATCCATCCAGCTATCCCTATCCCAATTTTCCCAGAACGATTAACCATACGCCACTCTTTCCTGTGTGTTCCTATCGTTCTTTTCACCTTCTTGTCAATACCCCCGGAATCCCCGCGTGCCAAGTCGACCTATTTCGGCCTTTCGTAAAAGGCGAGTGTGCGTCACCGCCGCGAGGAAAAATAGAAGGGATTCCCCGCGAACGAAACAAGGACTTGTCATAAATTCTCTTTCATTTCTTTGTTGACTCCATTCTTGGATTAATCGGCTTGAGCAAAGCTAGCAGCGCATTGAGCGGTAGAGTAGCACCCTTTCTTTTATCCTTGGGTCTATTTCTTCTTTTGTCTTCACCAGTTGCCCCCAGAATGACGCGCCAGTTGCATTTTGTCAAGCATCATTCATTATTTTATTCAATTTTTCGCCACGGTTGGGGGAGCTCAAAATTCACTTCAGAGGATGTGTTGTTCCGGCTGATATAGAGAAGCTGTGGCGGCCACCATCTTAAAAATGGGTATCGGGTGAGGGCGAGGTGGGTCCACCCTATATTCTCCTATTTGCAATTCACCATCTTGGATCAAGTCTTCCATGATCTCTTTAAATGCATAGCAGTCCTCGATGAGGTGCCCCCTCTTTTGGTGATAGGGGAAAAATCGAGGGCCATCTTTTCTTTCACTGTCTTTCAGTCTCTTAAGCTCAGGCAGGACGACCTAGTTGTATTCGAGGGCCCACTCGAATAGAATTTGCATCTTGTCTTGGATAAAGGAGTACGGCCTTTTCATTCTTGCTCTTAGTGGGGGGGTTTTGCTCAGCAGTCTAGGTAGAAGAAGGGCCAACTGCCTCTTTTGATTTCTTTAGTTGACACTCGAAGGCTTCAAAGTCAGCAGTGTTTATTTCTTCTCATGCCGGCCGCTCTTTGACTGGCTTGTTTCTCTGAATTGGGGTAGCAGAACCCGGGCAATACTTCACCAAAAAGGCTTCAATGCCAATTGCGATGTCATTTAATTGGTCGAAGGACTTGACTTCGAGGCCAATTACCTCAGCATGATCTCTTTCCTCAGATTGCGCTTGCATAGCTGGACAACATCCTTATAGCTCGGTGGATATTTGCACATTGCACTGAGATTCTTCCAGCGTTGAATGTAGTCTGAAGCAGACTTGTCACACCCCGAACCGATAGCAGCGAAACGCATTGCTCGGAACGTGGCAGCGATATAGTCGTGTCAATCATCAGAGCAAACCATAAGACACAAATACAAGGCTAGACAATGTTGACAAAATATGATTCTTAATAATAATGAAATGTCAAAATTATAAATCTTGACTCAACTTACATATGTAAAAGAAAAAGACTCAAACACACTTTAATATAAGGGAAAAGACTCAACGATAGGACAAGACTCAATAAAAGACACCGACTCGATTCTCCATAGCACTAATCACTCTTGCTCTTCCCCGTCTGATTGATTGTCTTCGACATTATTACCTGAAAAATGTTAAAATAGGCTGGTGAGCAAAAAGCTCAGTAAGAATTACATCTCTCATCAAGCAGGATATAAGTGATTAGCCAATTAATCATGTTCATGAGCATGTAATGCATGAATGATATAACATGACACTAGATTGAGCAGAAAGGTGATCATTATCGAACATCAAAAGCCAAGGGCAGATATAAGCTCAAGAGAAAAGGGAATAATTCCCACGCAGAACCAAGGACAAGATGCTAGTATGAAAGCAAAGACAGATGCTTCAGACGAACATAGCTTTATAGAATTGGCTAGAATATATCAAAATTTTAATAATGATAAGCAGAAATAATCAGTCTAGTAGAATATCTAAATTATCATAATAACAGAATAACAGAATAGCAGAATTTCAAGAATATATAACTGAATTTGCAGAATAACAGAATAACAGAATATCAGACTTTGGTGCAATATCACACCCAGAATTTCTCATGGTTTACAGAATGGACTTCCATCCTACCTGACATTGATAGTTGCGGACCCACAACCCTTAAATATTTCAGAATCAGATGTGGCCAACATAAAGTCAAATGGTTATGTTCTCGAAATATTGATAAGGAATTTTCAAAAGGAATAGCGTGTCATAGCTAACACGGGTGATAATCATGAAGATCTATGATATAATAGAGTTTAAGGACTAAAGAACATGTAAGGACAACATGTTCATAAATCTCTCATGAAATCTAAATATTCATGAAAACTAGGTTATATGGCGTCCATACAGTCGTCGTGAATTCAAGAATTTAGTAGGCACGAACGGAAATGACGTCAGTGTCATAGATGCTAATTCTAATTGGCGTCAACTATATGGTCGCTAATTACAGATAGAAACTAGACTTCTCACGGTGACCCATCGGGGCGATCCGTGATGGCTAGGTCGTCATGTTTCTTCAGAGGGACATGACTGTGACTCGGTGTATAGGTTTTTATGGTACAACCTGCTCGGCTGCCTTGAGGGAATCCAAGGCTAGCGTAGACTTACGGAGGTCTCTATGATGAAATCATATGTCCGGATGAAGGAATATCCCGCGGAGGGTTCAAACATCACCGAGAGTTGAGGGGGAAACGCTATAAATCAAAACAGGGACTCCATCTATGGATGTGAGATGAGAGTGCCAGGAACCCGCGGTCAAGGGTTGGAAACACGGAGAAATTAAGCGGTCAAAAATTGACATCTTTCCTGTCAAGCGATAATTAAATTGGCGTCTGTCATGAAAGTCGCTCATTTATTTCATTTTATCTGAAATTGATAAATATATGATTTCTCATAATATAGGGTCCATATCGGTGGACGTTAATTTCCATGTAAACAAGAATTTATGTCTATATTTTAAGACGTCATTTCTTATTTATTAATTTAGAAAAGAGTATCTCTTTAAAAGGACACATATTATTTAGTGAAAATTTGGAGAAACAAAATATATGATAATTAGGAGAAAAATGTAATGATCTTAAACATGAAATATCACAATTTTATTTTATCTAGTTGAAAAGATAAAAATCCCTAAAGTCGAGACGATGTTTTAATTAATGAACAATGTCACTTTTTATTTAATGGAAATTTAGTGAAATAAAATATTTGATAAATAAGGGGAAAATCCAAGAACTTTAGTCATGAAATATCATAATTTAATTCTATCTGATTAAAAGATAAAAATCCTTAATGCTTGTGCGGGGTTTAAACACATGAACAGTATCACTTATAGATTAATCAAAATGTTATGAATCTAATTACATGATAATTATAAGAAAAATATTGGGATTTCAAATATATATTTTTCCAAAATTCTAGGCATATAATTACATGGTTATAAAATTTTAACCCATGCTAAACCTTTCACGTAAAACAGAAAAGGCATGTAACGATGATAGGGAGACCATGCATGCACTTAGTATCATCTTGGGCTTCGGTTATTGAGACAACCTACGTAAAATTTACTGGAACAAGATCATGCAAATTTTAACTATTAACAATGTTAGGCTTAGGAGAGAGAACACCTACGGAGATATCCAGAGAACCATGGAATATGTAGAGAATAGTTTAAGATTCAATTTGTTAAAGAGTCTAGCTTGAGATATTGAGAACACCTATTTTTTGGAGTGACGGGACGATCGATAAGAAATCGAGAAGTAGAGAAAGAAGATCACTGTTGCAGCCACCCACAACAACAGCCAGGGGATGAAGAAAGGACGCAGAAAACCCTTGCTTCTTCACGTACTGGAGGATGAGAAGAAGCCTTCTCCACGTTCGTACGTCTACAACAACAGGATGGAGACGCGAACAGCAACAGGGGGGTGCAAGACTTCTTCGAACGGCAGCGGCAAAGGCTGCACGTTCGACTTAAGAGCTTATTTATAAGGGAAAAGCCCTAGGGAAGGGGGTTGAATGTTTCAAAGGGAAGGTTTAAAAAAACCTCCCTGCATCGATCGCACCCTTCCAATACTATAGCCGCCTGCCAAGTTAGCATGCGAAGAACCCTAAAATCCCACTCATGCATGTTCGAACTGCTAACAGTGGCTGGGTTCCAAATCATCATGGGCCCATCGTGAGGCCCCATTCGTAAGTATGTGTGGTTGGCTTACTGTAGGTGTATTAAGGCATATGGGTTTAGCCCATGGCATATACGTGAGCCGTATAGTGGGCTATGGTTGGGTAATTGAAGGCCTTTGCATTGGTACATGAGGTTTGGCCCATTAATTGTTTATATGCTTTAATATATTTTAAGCATTTCTATTTGGCCTTCTTATACTATGTTAAGGGTTTTATTTATTTTGTAGGATTTAATTCCTTATTATTTTAACCGAGATGCTACACCCTCCCCCACTTAAAAGAATTTGGTCCCCAAATTCAATGAAATTCGTTTCCAATGTATATATCAGTGGGGTGTCTAGTTCCTAATTCCCAAACATTAAGCGAGATTTCTTAAGCATGCTAGTAAACAATCCCCAATCCAAGGAAGGAAGACTATACTAGGGTTAAGGGGTACCTTTAGTTACTTCATTATGAGTAGGCTCGATTTGTCTCATTGCTTGTAATTCTCCATGACGTCGCTCTTTATTACGATCATTTGCCTGCTAAGGTTGATCCTTAGGAAGGGGACAGTCGACTACCTTATGCTCTTGGCTTCCACAATGGAAGCAAGCTCCATTCTTCCAATGACACTTCTCGGATCGGTGACCTTCATTCCCGCAATGTTTGCACTTCTCTTCCTTAGGCTTCTTGCCGTTCGGAACTCCATTCCCATCATTGGGCCTCTTGTTGTTATTAACCAGCTTCTTCTCCATTCTTGCTTTGATCATGTCGGACAATTCCATGGCATCTTCCAATAACCGAGCTCTTTTAAACATCTCGGCATAAGAGTGAATATCCATCGATGCCAACTGGGGTATGTATTGCAGTCTCAAGCCATTCAAAAACCTCCTAGCTTTCATCTTCTCCCTCATGATAAAATGAGGTGCATATCGTGACAATCTCGAGAATTGGGCCTCATATTCCGTCACGGACATACTTCTTTGTGGGAGGTAAATTCTCCCATCTTTCTCTCCCGAACTCTCTCTAAGAAATACTTCTCATTGAAGTGTTCTAAGAATTCTACCCATGTTACCTGATTATCCGGCAAAATTGCTTCCACAAACTCCCACCAAGCTCTCGCATCCTTCCCTAATTGAAATGTTACCAAGAGGACCTTATCTTGGTCCGAACATTGCATCACTCGAAAAATTCTTTCCATCTCCTTACTCTAGTCTTCCACCACATCAGGATCAGGGGTCCCACTAAACCTAGGGGGATTGAGGCTACAAAACTCGCGATGTAGTTCTCCAGCTTTACGATTTGCTCCACCCTCGGCTACTCGCTGAAGAGCCTGGGTCAAACCTTGAACTGTCCTTTGCATCTCCTGCCATTGTACACGCTCAGCGGCCATTGATAGCTATCTAGGTCTACAAGATACAAGAAAAAGTATATAAGATTAATAATTTATTCTCATGATAGTTGCAAAGCCATTTTTGTAAGCCGATATTATTAATGTCATAACTTGTTTTTAGCACTTAACCCAAAGTTATACCCAATCTCACCGGGTAATAATAGGATTAAACTTAGAACTTAAGGCAAACTTTAGTCAAGACCTAGGGTTTAATATACCTAGGCTCTGATACCACTTCTGTCACGTCTCGAACCGATAGCAGCGGAACGCATTGCTCTGAACGTGGCAGCGATACAATCGTGTCAATCATCAGAGCAAACAATAAGACACAAATACAAGACTAGACAATGTTGACAAAATATGATTCTTATTAATAATCAAATGTCAAAATTATAAATCTTGACTCAACTTACATATGTAAAAGAAAAAGACTCAAACACACTTTAATATAATGGAAAAGACTCAACGACGGGACAAGACTCAATAAAAGACACCGACTCGATTCTCCATAGCACTAATCACTCTTGTCCTTCCCCATCTGATTGATTGTCTTCGTCATTATTACCTGAAAAATGTTAAAATAGACTGGTGAGCAAAAAACTCAGTAAGAATTACATCTCTCATCAAGCAGGATATAAGTGATTAGCCAATTAATCATGTTCATGAGCATGTAATGCATGAATGATATAACATGACACTAGATTGAGCAGAAAGGTGATCATTATCGAACATCAAAAGCCAAGGGCAGATATAAGCTCAAGAGAAAAGGGAATAATTCCCACGCAGAACCAAGGACAAGATGCTAGTATGAAAGCAAAGGCAGATGCTTCAGACGAACATAACTTTACAGAATTGGCCAAAATATATCAGAATTTCAATAATGATAAGCAGAAATAATCAGTCTAGCAGAATATCTAAATTATCATAATAACATAATAACAGAATAGCAGAATAGCAAAATTTCAAGAATATATAATAGAATTTGCAGAATAATAGAATATCAGACTTTGGTGCAATGTCACACCCAGAATTTCCCATGATTTACAGAATGGACTTCCGTCCTACCTGACATTGATAGTTGCAGACCCACAACCCTTAAATATTTCAGAATCAGATGTGGCCAACATAAAGTCAAAGGGTTATGTTCTCGAAATATTGATAAGGAATTTTCGAAAGGAATAGCGTGTCATAGCTAACACGGGTGATAATCATGAAGATCTATGATATAACAGAGTTTAAGGACTAAAGAACATGTAGGGACAACATGTCGATAAATCTCTCATGAAATCTAAATATTCGTGAAAACTAGGTTAAATGGCGTCCATACAGTCGTCGTGAATTCAAGAATTTAGTACGCACAAACGGAAATGGCGTCAGTGTCATAGATGTTAATTCTAATTGGCGTCAACTATCAGGTCGCCAATTACAGACAGAAACTAGACTTCTCACGGTGACCCATCAGGGCGATCCGTGATGGCTAGGTCGTCATGTTTCTTCAGAGGGACATGACTGTGACTCGGTGTATATGGTTTTTATGATACAACCTGCTCGGCTGCCTTGAGGGAATCCAAGGCTAGCGTAGACTTATGGAGGTCTCTATGATGAAATCACTAGTCCGAAGGAAGGAATATCCCGCGGAGGGTTCAAACATCACCGAGAGTTGAGGGGGAAACGCTATAAATCAAAACAGGGACTCCATCTACGGATGTGAGATGAGAGTGTTAGGAATCCACGGTCAAGAGTTGGAAACACGGAGAAATTAAGCGATCAAAAATTGACGTCCTTCCTGGCAGGCGCTAATTAAATTGGCGTCTGTCATGAAAGTCGCTCATTTATTTCATTTTATCTGAAATTGATAAATTTATGATTTCCCAGAATATAAGGTCCATATCGGTGGACGTTAATTTCCATGTAAATAAGAATTTATGTCTATATTTTAAGACGTCATTTCTTATTTATTAATTTAGAAAAGAGCATCTCTTTAAAAGGACACATATTATTTAGTGAAAATTTGGAGAAACAAAATATATGATAATTAGGAGAAAAATCTAAGGATCTTAACCATGAAATATCACAATTTTATTTTATTTAGTTGAAAAGATAAAAATCCCTAAAGTCGAGACGGAGTTTTAATTAATGAACAATGTCACTTTTTATTTAATGGAAATTTAGTGAAATAAAATATTTGATAAATAAGTGAAAAATCCAAGAACTTTAGTCATGAAATATCACAATTTAATTCTATCTGATTAAAAGATAAAAATCCTTAATGCTTGTGCGGGGTTTAAACACACGAACAGTATCACTTATAGATTAATCAAAAATTTATGAATCTAATTACATGGTTGAAGAGACAGGATCTCGCGCTGGTCCTGAGCGGGCAGTGGATCACCGGATAGTGAACTGCAAGAAAGGGAAACGGATCAGGGGGTCCAGGGGTGAGTCCCTGGGGAAAACCCTCTGATGCTTAAGTCAGTAGAGCTATCACTACAAGAAAAAGTGGCTATAGCGACCGAATTAGCGACCGATTAAATCGGTCGCTAGTCGGTCCCAAATAGAGACCAATTCGGAGACCGAAATAATCGGTCGCATAATCGAGACCGTTTCAGCGACCGCATGTATATCGGTCGCTAATCGGTCTCTATTATTGCGACCGAATTAACTTCGGTCGCCAGTCGGTCGCTGATGCCGTTATACTTCCTACTACGACCCCCGCCCGCCCGAGCCCTCCCGCCCGAGCCCCCCCCCTCCCGCCCGAGCCCCCCCTCCCGAGCCCCCTTCCCCTGCGGCCCCCTCTCCGCCCTAGCCCCCCTCCCCGCTCCCGCCCGAGCCCCCTCCGCCGGAGCCCCCCCTCCGCCCGAGCCCTCCCGCCCGAGCCCCCCTCCTCCGCCGGAGCCCCCCTCCCCGTGCTGCCTCCCGCCCGAGCCCCCCTCCGCCGGAGCCCGTCGCCGCGCCGCTCGCGTCGAGTCGCCGTCGCCGCTCGCCCTGCCGTCGTCGCCCTCCGCAGGTACCTCTCTCTCTCTCTCTCTCTCTCTCTCTCTCTCTCTCTCTCCCTTCCCCCTCCGTCACCGGCCTGCTCCCCTCCCCCGCCGGCCTACTCCCCTCCCCCCTGCGGCCCCGTCGCCGGCTTGCTCCCCTCCCCTCCCCCCTGCGGCCTGCGCCCCCGTCCCCCTCAGATGTCGCCAGATGCGGGCCACGGGGGAGAAGGGGTTCCCAAGCGAACGCGGGCCGATGTCGCCAGATGCGGTCGACGTAGGAGGCGGCGTCCTCGCCAGAGGAGAGGTGCTTGGCGAAGGCATCGGCCATGTCCACCCATATGACCATATCAGAACACCATAAGATACTATTTAATTTGTCGGTATTCTCTTTGGAGCATATTGTGAGCCGAAAATATTCGAATTTTAGAATAAGGTCGATCTATGTACTAATCATTTTTCTCTAATTCCAATTTTTAGTTTTCAACTACCGTACAAGCATGTGTTAGCAGACGGCTCTGTATCTTAAGTTTTTTTAAGTGGGAGTCTGTTTCTCGAGATCGAAATTAAACTGAATGATAAAGACCTAACTAGTGCCGGATATGTATTTCAAGTTCCATGGTTATAAGTGTTGTATGTCGGTCCGTGTTCTTATCTCGAGCATGATCGAGAAGACCGAGTCTCCACCTCCGAGGGTGATTAATTATCGAGAAGAATTTTAAGAGTTGGTGTCAAAGAAATCAAAAGTGAGATCCGTGCAAGTCACATTAATGATTGAAAAAATCACTCTCGAAGCTTTCGTTATTTCTCATTCAATCGTGTCTAATGCTAATATCTCATTTTGTCACACAGCATTTTTTAATCATAGTTTGCACTAATTGATGCATAAAATGCTGAGAAAGTGAGAAGTTCTATTACATAATGTAAAGCAGCTAAACTTGGCCTTATGTTTTTGTGGTAGTCTGGGACAGTTGCATATATATAGCCTATGTACGATATGTTTTATACCTCTGACATGTCTTCTATTACAAGTTTCTTGTTCTTAGCTAAATTTGTTATTGAACTAGATATTATTTTAGTTAATCACTTTTACTGTTTTCATTTTCTGTTTCATTTGTTTTAGTGAATTATTTTAGCCCGTGGTAGAAAGGAAGTTATCCCTAAGCCTGCGAATTCCACTTGATGTTGCTCACTTTAGGACTGTCATTTAGCATGTCATGATTGTACGAGACAAACATGTGATTGACTGGTAGTAGCAAAGCATGACCCTCTTCAGATGGATGCAATTGGTATTTCAATAAATTTCTCCACAGATGCTAACTTATCTCTTTTATCTATTCTGATGGCCTTTGTACTTCATTTCACTTTTCCAGATACTGTTTGGATGTGTTGCTCAATACACCATCATGCCAGCCTTGGGAGCAATAATTAGCAAAGCCCTGGGCCTCTCACCAGCTCTTGCCGTTGGTTTGATTTTGCTTGGATGTTGTCCAGCGGGAACAGCATCGAATGTCGTAAGCTATCTGATGCACATTTCTTTTAATAAGTGCAACAACAACAAAAATCTGATATACAGTGTCATATACAATGTTACTATACAGAGGAATCATATAATTAGTCTATTCCTTGCTTAACTATTGCACATATTTCGTAGTTCCAAAAGCCTTGTGTAAGCTCTCACTTTCCTCCAGAATTGTGCTTCCTCTTCTGTGTAGACAAGCTTAAGATTCGTTTGATCAAATAAAACTTATACTCTATGGTTTTGATGGAGTTGAGAAATACCACGGCCAGGGTTGAAGAAAAAAGTTATATAGTGCAGATTCAGGAGGCTGGAAAATCTACAGTATGTGCTAGAATGAATTGTTTGAGGCTCCCTTATTAACCAAAATTCTGGCTGGAGCATATGTCCCCGTGGATGCTGTCAAGCTTTCCATCAGTACTTTACAGGTGAATTGACGCCCATTTGAGGTATACATTGACATTTGGCAATCTGTTTCCATTCTAGGCTGTTAAATATATATTTTGTTGCAGGTGGTGGTTGCGCCTATTCTACTTGGCTCTTACTTGCAAAAAGTATTCCCTGCCTTCATGAAAGTAGTTCTACCATTTGCTCCACTTCTTGCTGTCTTAGCTTCTTCATTGCTTGCAAGCAGGTTCAATCTTCATAACTTTGACTCTTGACCAACTTGACAAGCTAGCATTTAATCGGAATTCTTCTATAATGTTTGTTATTCTTTCAGTGTATTTTCAGAAAATCTTGTTCGTCTAAAACAATCAATGGTCTCTGCATCAAATGGTTCTCATCTTGGATTCAAAGACATGTTGTCTGGAGATTTTGGGGGTTGTCGTATTATCTGTTATCCTACTGCATTTTGCAAGTTTCTTTGTGGGGGTATGCCTTTTTCACCTTTCTTGCTATGATTATTTTGTTTTCTCCTTCTTCCTTTGTGTATTAGAATAATGTGATGCACAGTCGAATAAATTTTTTGAACTTTCATTATAAGTATCTCTTGTCCTTTTTTATTATTAGAGTACATAAACTATTCATGAACTTTTCTTGGTGAAGTTAAATATTATCAGGTAGAACTTTCATTAAGTTCAGAGTTGGGCATGAATGTCATACAGAGTGTGGTCATATGTCTCATGATTCCAAGGATTTAGGAACGAATATTAACATGTTTATCAAACAAGTTGTGAATAATATTAACTAGAAAGGATATGAGATATCACATCTAATTAACTTTGACTGTTCAACCTTCAAATGAAATGAACTTATGAACAGAGTGCCCAACTTAAGTGCTATATTAAATTTAAGTATGATGCTCTCCATCATTTGATATAAAGATTGGATAACAAGGATAAAATGTGATATGCCGTTGACACTTGGCACTGTAGCATGCATTTTAAACCTTATGTAGCAAACAAGGTACAAAATAAAACTTGTGACTAGGTTATGTGACTATGTTATCTTTTAGAGTAATGCTACACTCAAGTTAATTTTCAACCCGACTCCATATGAAACATGCTCCTCCGCTTAGAATTGTTGGCTGGTCTAAATGCACTCCACAGGATGACCAGCTGCATTTATTTTAGTCTAATTCTAATGGTCATCCCATGTCAGCAATTTCATTTGTTCAATTTAATTGCAATTTGCAAGCATCTCTACAAAATAACACATAAGGCATTCCATAATCTACATGGACTTTTTTTATCAGTTTTCTGCTTTCTGCTAACTATGTTGGTGTTAAAGATGATGTTTTAACTTGGCTTCTTCACTGATTGTGAGGCAGAAATTATTACCCAGTTTCTTCAAATGATCATCCTTTTTGTTAATATAATTCTTCGCAGATTTGATCACCCAAATATTGTGAAGCTGGAGGCCTTGATAACTTCCCGATTGTCATGCATCATATATCTTGTTTTTGAATATATGAAACATGACCTTGCAGGATTAACATCCTGTCCTGACATCCAATTTTCGGAGTCACTGGTTTGTCTATGCCAAATATTCACTTTCAGCCAGTTTTTTTATGTAGCATTTAAAGTTTCTTTTTTTTGGCTATCATGTCAAAAATGGTTCCCCTCAAGCTGCTCTTCGAAGAATTTCACATGTTTATTTGTCACTTTTGCAGGTAAAATGCTACATGCACCAGTTATTATCTGGACTTCAACATTGCCATTCACGTGGTATCATGCATCGTGACATTAAGGGTGCAAATCTTCTGGTCAACAATGATGGCATTTTGAAATTAGCTGACTTTGGTCTGGCAAACTTCTCTAATCTTGGTGGGAAGCACCCATTGACAAGCCGTGTAGTGACTCTGTGGTACCGTCCACCCGAGCTTCTCTTGGATCAACAGATTATGGAGCATCAGTTGATCTGTGGAGTGTTGGCTGCGTATTTGCAGAACTGCTTCTGGGAAAACCTATCCTGCAGGGGACTACGGAGGTAATCAACTTCAATGTTTATTTTTGAGTATGATACTTGCCATATTATCAGGCCATCTTTATGTATCGTAGCTACATGCTCTGCTCTTTTCCATGTGGAAGATAATGTTCACAGTTCATGAAAATTATGAGCAATGATGCCTCCGACAGCAAACCAGGTCCCTTTGAGGATTCAATTGAAGTTTGATATTTAAGCATTACATCGACCTGCTGACTTTGCTATATGGCTAATGCATACACATTAAATGCTTTTAAGGACTAATATGGTTGTGCTCCCTTGTGTTCTAGGCTTGTAGTCAGATATTGCCTCCAATCATGTAATGGTTGACTCGTTGCCATGCTAGACTGCATCCATCATGTAACTTTGACTTTGATTTGAAGTTTGCATTCTTACTTTTATTTTTCTGGAGACCCTGCAAATCTTGTTTTGTCATACTTCTGGATTTCTTATATTTTTTCACAATCAAATTCACCCTATTGTTTATTCTCTTGAGATCTTTTAAGCCTGTATAACATTTTTAATTGCTACTCCAACCAGGACCTTCAACAGCATGGAAGAGTTAATTGTTGATTATGAAAGTGGAGCATTGCATCCAGGAGACCTGAAACCTGCACTCTCAAAGTCATTGAACCAGATTCTGCAGGTAATGCTAACATTTCTGCGTGCCAAGGAAAAAAGGGAATTAGTTATCTAATGAGTGGAGCAAATGAACCTTGGTCTGCACAAGGTTGCAAGTGGCATGTACTTGCCTGTCTCTTGGTAAGTTTGTTGGAGTTTATTTGAGCTGCTGTCAAGGTGAATCTTAATAGTCTCTTTCCTGATTTCGAATTCAAAAGTGTGGTATGTTTGGTGACTCTTCACATTGCAATTAAAGTGATGCTACATTGATCAGTTATAGATTGTGTAGTTATATTATCATTTTTCTGTCGACATTGTTTTCATTCCATAATGAACATGGACAAGCACAAGTAGCATTTTGGATAACTTATCAGCTGTTACTGCATTGCAGTCAACCAATCAGTTGGTTGAAAATAAAAATCCACATTAACCAATAGTAGAGATCTCTTCCCCATTTCTCCCTGGTCCGAATCTCTGAGTCTTTTTTCTGGTCGGCAGCCCGTACGTGACCATTTTAAAAACAACAGTGACGCAAGGGAACTGCTGAAAACTGTCAAGGTATGCATTCATCTGAACCCTATACTCTGATATTACTACAGTCTAATGCATCTTATGATTCTGATGTTAATTTTGACCATTTTGCTAAAGAAGGGCAAAGTAGCATTACAAAGTTGGTCCTCATAACTCTAGTACTACTGACAGCCTCCCCCCCCCCTCTTTTTTTTTTAATTCTGATCGCAGTCGTACAAAGTTACTAGGTGATTGGGAGATTGCTACTTCAATTATGGAGTTTGATCGAGTCGTAGGTGCCATTTTGACATGGCTCACAATTTCCATCTGAATTTTGTCTGAATGTAAACGGCAGATGACACTTCTATATTTTGTCTGAACGGCTTGATGCATTTTTCTCTTGGTTATCACAAGAGGGTTACTTAGTGATAATCGAGTGCTATTTGAAAGAAGAAAGAAAATACTCGGCACATTATTTTGTAGTGCTCATTGATCTTGAAGTAGAATTCTGAAGTGGAATCCAAATCGACTTGTCAGAACTGACGGAATCCAAATCGGATGCCCGGTTTGAGCTCGGCGCTCAAACTTCATTTTTAAAATACACTTATTTCAAATGAACTGTTAGGACGGGTCCGGGGGTCTAAAATCTGAAATACCGGTCGGATGGCCGTGCCGGTCATTCCAATACGACCGGGGAGATGAAAGTGACTTGTCAGAACTGACGGAATCCAAATCGGATGCCCGGTTTGAGCTCGGCGCTCAAACTTCATTTTTAAAATACACTTAGTTCAAATGAACTGTTAGGACGGGGCATTTGGTTCTAAAATCTGAAATACCGGTCGGATGGCCGTGCCGATCATTCCAATACGACCGGGGAGATGAAAGTGACTTGTCAGAACTGACGGAATCCAAATCGGATGCCCGGTTTGAGCTCGGCGCTCAAACTTCATTTTTAAAATACACTTATTTCAAATGAACTGTTAGGACGGGTCCGGGGGTCTAAAATTCGAAATACCGGTCGGATGGCCGTGCCGGTCATTCCAATACGACCGGGGAGATGAAAGTGACTTGTCAGAACTGACGGAATCCAAATCGGATGCCCGGTTTGAGCTCGGCGCTCAAACTTCATTTTTAAAATACACTTAGTTCAAATGAACTGTTAGGACGGGGCATTTGGTTCTAAAATCTGAAATACCGGTCGGATGGCCGTGCCGATCATTCCAATACGACCGGGGAGATGAAAGTGACTTGTCAGAACTGACGGAATCCAAATCGGATGCCCGGTTTGAGCTCGGCGCTCAAACTTCATTTTTAAAATACACTTAGTTCAAATGAACTGTTAGGACGGGTCCGGGGGTCTAAAATTCGAAATACCGGTCGGATGGCCGTGCCGATCATTCCAATACGACCGGGGAGATGAAAGTGACTTGTCAGAACTGACGGAATCCAAATCGGATGCCCGGTTTGAGCTCGGCGCTCAAACTTCATTTTTAAAATACACTTAGTTCAAATGAACTGTTAGGACGGGGCATTTGGTTCTAAAATCTGAAATACCGGTCGGATGGCCGTGCCGATCATTCCAATACGACCGGGGAGATGAAAGTGACTTGTCAGAACTGACGGAATCCAAATCGGATGCCCGGTTTGAGCTCGGCGCTCAAACTTCATTTTTAAAATACACTTAGTTCAAATGAACTGTTAGGACGGGTCCGGGGGTCTAAAATTCGAAATACCGGTCGGATGGCCGTGCCGATCATTCCAATACGACCGGGGAGATGAAAGTGACTTGTCAGAACTGACGGAATCCAAATCGGATGCCCGGTTTGAGCTCGGCGCTCAAACTTCATTTTTAAAATACACTTAGTTCAAATGAACTGTTAGGACGGGTCCGGGGGTCTAAAATTCGAAATACCGGTCGGATGGCCGTGCCGATCATTCCAATACGACCGGGGAGATGAAAGTGACTTGTCAGAACTGACGGAATCCAAATCGGATGCCCGGTTTGAGCTCGGCGCTCAAACTTCATTTTTAAAATACAAGATGAAATTTGAACTTATATTGTGTGTGTGTATTTATATATATGAAAATGAGCTGGCTTAAACTATTGGCATACTCTTGTTAATGCTTGATTTCTTTATTAAGTCTTGTTAATGCTTGATTTCTTTATTAAGGATTTGATTATAATTTTTTTAAATGATATACAGGATCATCCGTCGCGAGATGTTGGACGAGACGACGACCAGGATGATGTTGGACGAGACGACGACCAGGATGAGACATATGTGGAGGATTTGTGATTTTATTTTAGTTGTGTATGTTGTCATTTTATTATTATGGATGTATGATTAATTTGTGATTTTATTTTAATTGTGTGTAATTTGAGGTTCGTGGAGATTGTGATCCGTGTAGTTGATTTATTATTGTTTTATGAAATTGTTATTTATCAGGTGTTTGTATGTGATGAATTTGAGATTTGTCGATATTGTTGTCTGTGTAGTTGATTTTATATTTATGTTATGAATTTGTTATTTATCAGGTAATTTATTTATCAGTTTAAATAAATTTTTAAAAAAAAAATAATGCAAAATTAGCGACCGCATGGAGACTGAATTGCGACCGAATAGCGACTATACGTTATATTTCTTTTATTAAATAATTATACTTGGCGACCGACTGGCGACCGATTAGCCACCGAATAAATCCGATAGGTTAATTTTATTTTTTAAAATACAACAAATGTAGCGACCGAATAGAGACTGAATTTATTTTTTAAAATACAACAAATGTAGCGACCGAATAGAGACTGAATAGCGACCGAATTATTAGCGACCGATCAGGCGACCGATAATAATCGGTCTCTGGTAACGACTGATACTGCGACCGAATTATGTCGGTCGCTATATAGCGACTATTATATAGCGACCGACACATTCGGTCGCTATATAGTCTCTGTTCGGTCGCAATGAAGATTTGCGACCGATCTACGACTGAATAGCGACCGCTAGGTCGGTCGCTATCCGCGATTTTTCTTGTAGTGTATGGTGGGAGCAATATAGGGAGGAAGTAGCTTCTGCGCGAGATCCCTCTCCACCAGAAGGGTGAAGTGGTTCCTGCTCAGGAGTTTTGAGTGTGTGATTGCCCTTACCTTTCGCCGGAGGATATCCATGGGTTAAATAGTGCGCCGTCTTCTGGAGTCCTGTAAGTCGAGGGGTTTCAGGTGGGGGTTACATCCTCGACGTGGGCTTTTATTACCTTATCGTGGGAGCGTTATCACCTTGGGGAGCTGGAGTCCCTCACCTTTATAAATTCCTGCCCACAGAGAACTCTTAACGGCTGCATGGATAAGCAATCGTCGGCCGTACCGAGCTCAGAGAGGCCAGCCCTATCCTGGCGGTAGGCTTAGCTCGGATGAAGATGGGTCGGATTGGTCGACATGCGCCTTCTTCCCCTGGGCGGAGAGATGGCTCGGGCATGGACCTTTCATGTGACCTGACCGACGCTCGGGCCTTCTGAGCCTAGAGGCCGCCTGGGAAGGTAGTATCCTCGAGCGAATCTTTTATTGGGCTTTCTGTCCTAAGTGGGCCCTGTGGGCTGTCACTTGGGCGAGCATGGCCTTGTTTCGTCCTGATGGGCCTAGTTCGGCTGCTCTTTGAATGGGCTGCAGAAATCCCCCTCTCCACTTGTCCCCCTCCTACTCCCGAGCCAAAGGAGGCTCGGATGAGTAGCCTTTTAGAGTTTTGGACCAGCGTGGCTCAGGTGGGTGGAGATCTGGCGGTGTTATGAAGCCACATGTCGTGGTCACCTGGGCCCGTAATAATTGCAATCCTGACAAATTTGAAATGAAGGGGCCCCCTTTTCTCGGAGGTCAGAACGACGCGCCGCCTCCCGCGTGGGTTTATAGGCGTTGGGCGCTGGTTGTCATCCCAGATTCTTTCCGTTGTTAGGGTTTTGGCTTTCCTTTGCTTCTTTACTTTTGGGGCTCTTCGATGCGCCATGAGGACACAGCGGAGGAGCAGAAACTTGCGGTGGCGTTTGAGGAGTTGGCGAAGATAACTGTGGAGGCGGTCCGGCAGCTTCCTCCAGCGCTAGGAGGCGCTCCGACGGGAGTTATCTGCGATCAGGGAGTTGTCGCGGTCGAGCCGGCTGGAGGTCGGAGTGCTGACTGAGCAACTAACCAAGGCCCGAGAATCGCTCGAGAGGAAAAGTAAACTCCTTGAAGAGGAGCGCCTTCTTCGTCTCGAGCTGGATGGCCGTTGGGAGGCCGAGCGCGCCGAGTTGGTGGACCGGGCGGAGGCAGCAAAGTGCCTCTGTTTGGAGGCCGAGGTCGACCGAGCTGAGGCGGAGAGGCGATCGGTCAAGGCCGAGGAGTGGGCGGCCGAGGCCAAACGGAAGTCAGCCGAGGCAGAGAAACGATCGGTGGAGGCCGAGGAGCGGGCGGTCGAGGTGGAGCGGGAGAAGGCCAAGCTTGCCGATAGGATGGGACTGGCCGGGGCGGAGGCGATCGAGCAATACAAGGGCTCAGAGGCCTACCGGGCCGACCTGCAGGAAGCTGCCCTTCCCTACTATGAGTCAGCACTTCACCGAGGCATCCGTAAGGGGTTTAAGCAGGGTTACCGCCGGGCAGTAGCTTATGCCGGGGAACAAGATTCTGGGATCGACTTCCCCTCTGGCCAATGCTATGACTCGGACATGTCATCTTCCAGCTCCTCTTCGTCGGGCGGGGAAGATCCAGAGGGCTCTTCTCTTGCGGGGTCGCCAACTCTGGCTGCCTCGGGAGGGCTCGCGACCGAGGCAGTTCCCGCGCAGGCGGGGTCAGTGCTAGGGCCGACCGTCACCGAGGGCGCCGGGGGCGAAACACCTGCGCCTTCCACTTCCGAGCTTCAAAGTGGGCCCTAGGCCTGATGTATCGTCATGTTTTACCTCCTTCTTTTGTTTGCTTCTTTTTCTTTTCCAAAAAAGGACTTCCTCTTTATAAGGTAACAAATAAAATCTTACTTGCTTCTTACTGTACTTGCCGTGATTTGACCAGTGTAACTGCAGTAGTTGGAAAGTGCCGATACGCCCTGCGTGGTTTTCGCAAGCTGGTTGGGCGAGCCTCTGCCAGGGTGTCTTTCCGTTTGATCATGCCTTGAATGCTTAGCCGCTTCGTGTGTCCCGCTGGGGGCGGAAACGAGGAGTTTGAGGTGACCAGTCATAAAGGGGAAATCCCTTCGGCGTGTTTTTGAGGAGAGAGTCTTTTAAGGCAAGCAGCCTCCCCTCGCCTTTATAAGGGACTTAGGGGCGTCTCTCCATCTACATCGCTTTAGGGTTTTCTAGGCGGTCTTTCCTCTCTCCATTTCTCGTAGCGCTGAGCCTTTGCATTCAGAGCATTGAAGATCCTTCGGAAGACGATGCTGCCGATGATGGAGGGCGGCAGGTTTTTGCCGCTTTAGGTTTTGAGTAGGTCCGACGGTCGTCGCGTGGGTTTGAAGCGGGTCCGATGGTCGTCGCGCGGATCTGGAGAGGATTTTGACGAAAAAATCACGCCGTTTCCTCTATCAGTTCCGACGAGGCTTCCCGGAGGGGGGCGAGATGGAAGACGGATGGGGGCATCCGACATCTCCGCCGCCCGTCCCTCTCTGCTCGCTTCAGGGATGGGGGGAGAAGCAAATTAAGCTCCCTCCTTTCCGGGCCTTCCCCTGCCTCATCGTCCAGCTATGCCGGTTTCTTTTTCTTTCTGGCAGCCTCTTTTTCCCTCTTCTGCTCTTCCTTTCTTTCACTCTTCGGAGGGTGCTTGCTCTCTGTACGTTCCAAAGAGTTGGCAGGTTGGAAGAGAGGAGTCCCTCATAGGCGTTCCCTCTTCCCCAGCCTCTGTTAACTTGGAAGGTAGCCTTCCCCACCGCAGTCCCTTCTGTCACCTTTGTCATGGGCCACCCGAGCCAACTGGGTCAACAGCCTTTTATCCGAGCTAGTTTCTACGCGAGGCAGAGTCAGTGGCTGGACGCAAGGAAATCAACCGAGTCAGCAGAGCAATGGCCTCTTGCAGTGGTGCCAGATAGATTTTTTGCTTTCTGTTGTGTAATGTATTGGCTTTTACCTTTCTGATGTACCAACAATCATTTGAATGAAAAGGAGAAAATTTTATTTCACTCAAATTGTTTGCACAACTTCAAAAGTAGAACTTGCGTAGTGTGGCTGCGTTCCACGTCCGAGGGATGGGTTCCCCTTCCATTGTAGATAGCCGGTATGCTCCTTTCCTGAGCGTCTCGACCACTCGGTAGGGGCCTTCCCAGTTAGGGGATAGCTTGCCCGCCGCCTCTAGTGGTCGAGAGGCTTCGACTTTCCTGAGGACGAAGTCTCCCGGTTGGAAGTGCCTGTCTCGGACTTTGGCGTTGTAGTATCGAGCGAGGCGGTGCTGGTATTCCGTCGCTCGGATGCTGGCAATCTCTCGGAGTTCATCCGCTAGGTCGAGGTTCTCGAGCAATTTTTGCTCGTTTACCTCGGGCGAGAAGCAGATGACTCAGAGTGAGGGATTGGCAATCTCCAACGGAATGACGGCCTCGGTGCCATATATCAACTGGAAAGGACTCTCACTGGTTGCCGTTCTGGGAGTCGTTCTGTGGGACCAAAGTACGCTAGGAAGTTCCTCGAGCCAGTTGCCCTTGGCCTTGCCGAGTCTAGTCTTTATGCCTTTTAAGATAGTCTTATTGGCATTCTTGACTAGCCCGTTGGCCTGATGGTGGGTGACCAAAGTGAAGTGGTTGCGAATACCTAGGTCGGCACATCTGTCTCAGAAATAACGAGAGTCAAATTGTCGACCGTTATCGCTCACTATCACCCGAGGGATGCCGTAACGACAAATGATCGACTTCCAGACGAAACTCCAGACGACTGTCTCGGTGATCCTCGCCGTGGCTTCGGCCTCGATCCACTTGGTAAAGTAGTTGATGGCGATGATGATAACTTCTTCTGGGCCTGATCCGTAGGGAACGGCCCAAGAATATCGATCCCCCACCGAGCAAAGGGGTATGGCTCGGTCAGGGTGACGAGCTCCGTAGCCGGCTGATGGACTAAGTGGTCGAATCGCTGGCATCGGTCGCACTGTTGCATGTAGGTCGTGCAGTTGCACTGCAGAGTGGGCCACCAGTAACCCTGCCGTAGCAGGATCCGGGTGAGTAACCTTCCTCCTGAGTGCGCTCCGCACAGGCCTTCATGAACATCTTGGATAGCTCGGTTGGCTTCGTCGGGGCCGAGGCACTTCAGGAGGGGACCGAAGAAAGATCTCCGGTAGAGAGTGTCGTCTAGAACGACGAAGCGCCGGGCTTGGTACTTCAATATGCGGGCCTCTCGAGGGTCGAAAGGCTCTTGAGAGTCCTGGAGCCACAACAGGTAGGGGGTGTGCCAGTCACTCGGAATGGCTGAGTCAATAGTAAGGAGCTCCGAGTCAATGCTCGGGTGCTCTAGCTCTTCAAGGAGGACCGATCGGGTACCTTTGGGGTCGAGAGAGGAGGCCAGCCGAGAGAGGGCATCCGCTCGGGAGTTTTCCTCCCGAGCTATTCGGACTACCTCGAATCTCTCAAACTGTTGGGCCAGGTCTCTGACCAGTTGGAGGTATTTGATCATTGGTGCCTCTCGAGCTTCATACTCACCGTTGACTTGGCTAGTGACCAGCTGGGAGTCAGTATGGATTTTGACTCGCTCAGCCCCTAACCGTCGGGCCATGCGCGCTCCCGAGATAAGGGCCTCGTACTCGGAAGCGTTGTTGGATGCCTGAAAGCTGAACTTTAAGGCGTATTGCAGTTCTGCTCCTTCGGGGGACTTCAGGAGGATTCCGGCACCACTACCGACCGAGTTGGAGGATCCATCAACGAACAATTCCCAGGTCGGCCTGGGCGCGGACGGGGATCTTTCTTCAGTCGGGATGGTGCTTTTGGCGATGAAGTCGGCAAGCGCTTGGCCTTTCACAGCTGAGCGCGGCCGATAGGATATATCGTAGGCCCCAAGCATAATGGCCCATTTGACGAGTCGTCCTGAGGCTTCGGGGTGGGACAGGATCTTCTTCAATGGTTCACCGGTTAGCACGGTGATGGGGTGACCCTGGAAATAGGGCCGGAGACGCTTGGCGGAGGTAACCAACTCTAGCACGAGTTTCTCAGTTGCGGGGTACCTCCTTTCAGCCTCGTTGAGCACCTTGCTGGTGTAGTAGACCGGCCTCTCGACTCCCGAGTCATTTCTGACTAGGACCGAGCTAACCATAGATGGTGTTGCCGAGAGATAGAGCAGCAAGACTTCACCCGGAACGGGCTTGGAGAGCACTGGGGGCGAGGCCAAGGACTCCTTGAGCTCGGCGAATGCTCTCTGGCATTCCTCATCCCATGCGAACGTAGCAGATGCCAATTTGGGCCCCCTCAACAGCTTGAAGAAGGGCAAGCATCGTTCGGCCGCACGGGACAGGAACCGGCTGAGAGCGGCGACACGCCCAGTTAGGCGTTGGACGTCCTTGATGCAGCTGGGCGGGCGCATGTCCAGGATGGCCTGGACTTTGTTGGGGTTGGCCTCGATCCCATGCTGAGTGACTAGGAAACCCAGGAACTTCCCGGATCTAACTCCGAAGGCACACTTGGCAGGATTGAGCTTCATGTTGTACCTCAAGAGGGTGTCGAAGGTCTCAGCGAGGTCGGTGAAGTGGTCTTCGGCCTTGGGGGTCTTGACGAGCATATCGTCGATGTAGGCCTCGACGTTCTGACCTAGCTGTCCTTCAAACATGTGGTTGACCAGCCTCTGGTACGTGGCTTCGGCATTTTTCAACCCGAAAGGCATCCGGGTGTAGCAATATACGCCGTAGTCGGTGATGAAGGCGGTCTTCTCGACATCTTCTGGATCCATTCTGATCTGGTGGTAACCTGAATAAGTGTCTAGGAAGTTGAGTATCTCGTTGCCCGAGGTTGAGTCAACCAATTGGTCGATGCTCGGCAACGGATAACAGTCCTTAGGGGTGGCCTTATTCAGGTCGGTGAAATCCACGCACATCCGCCACTTGCCTGAAGCTTTCGGTACCAGGACAACGTTGGCTAGCCACGTCGGGTACAGGACCGGCCTAAAAAGGCCAGTCTCTTGCCCCTTGGTGACCTGCGCCTTGATGATCGCCTGTTTCTCTGGTGCATGCTTCCTC
Source organism: Amorphophallus konjac (assembly GCA_022559845.1). NCBI lineage: Eukaryota > Viridiplantae > Streptophyta > Magnoliopsida > Alismatales > Araceae > Amorphophallus > Amorphophallus konjac. The sequence goes on from CM040119.1 coordinate 61,412,992, forward strand.
CTGCGCTGCTGTACGGGCTTCATGGCAGGGTCGAGGTTGAGCTTGTGCATTACAGTCTCCTCTGGTATCCCAGAGAGTTGATCATCAGCCTAGGCAAAAACTTGGATGTACTCAGAAAGAAACTTTTTATATTGTTGTTGAACCTCAGACGGTAGGTCGGCTCCGATCTTTACTCCTAGGGCCGGGTCATCGTTTAGGAAAACCGCCAGCAATTCATCACCAGGTTCGGTGGTTGCGGATTTATCCTCGACTCCCCGGGGGCCCTTATCCTTCCCGTCCGGCCTTGTGGCCTCTACCGAGATATTGTAGCACCTTCTGGCCGTGGCCTGGTTACCTCGGACTTCCCCCAACCCAGTTTTGGTGGGGAACTTCATTTTCTGGTGATAGGTAGACGGCACCGCTTTTATTCGGCTGAGGATTCCCTGGTCGAAGATGGCGTTGTATGCTATCGTACCTTTAATCACTATGAAGTCAACCATGACCGTAACGGTTTTGGGTGGGGTGCTGAGGGTAACCGGCAGGCTTAGGGCTCCCTCGGGATAGGTGGCCAGGCCATTGAACCTGCAGAGAGGGGTTCAGATCAGGCGGAGTTTGGATGGTTCCTCCCTCATCTTAAGGAAACAATCATAAGACAGTACATCAGGGGCACTCCCATTGTCAACTAGAATCCTATCTACGTTACAATGGTTTATCGTAGCCGAAATCACGAGGGCGTCGTCATGCGGGGTGCTCAGCCTTTCTAGGTCTCGGTCGGAGAAGACTATGACCCGGGGCTCACAAGGCGGGGCCTTGGGAGGCTCTATGGCTCGGCTCACCCGCTCGGCATGACGCTTCCTTCCTCGGCTGCTGTCGCCGCCTGATACTGCTCCTCCGGAGATGACATTGATGTGTACCCCGCGGGGGGCATTGTCGATCTCCTCTGGGGCGCCTCGATCTTCTTTACGCTCGGCTATGAACCGAGCTAGCTGTCCCTGACGGATGAGGCGCTCAATCTCATCCTGGAGCTGGTGGCAGTCGCCGGTGTGGTGCCCGTGATCGCTGTGGAACAAGCAGTGCTTGTTGCGATTACAGTTCTTCGATCTCATTGGCTCGGGTTGGCAGAGGAGGCCCGAGTCCTTGATGCCTTCGTAGATCTCGTAGACCGGCGCGGCTAGTGGGGTGTACCGCTCGTACTTCCGTGACGGTTCTTTACGTTCCCCGTCGCGGTTCCACCTTTTCCCCGAACCTGAGCTTGGCTCGGAAGCCGCTTCTTGTCCCCCTCCCGACCCGAGCCGGTTGCGTCTCGACAAGTGCTGAGCACCTCTTCGCACTCGGCGTGGCGTAATGCCAGCGTCACTAGCTCGGCAAGGGTCGAGGGAGGGTGGAGGACAAGTTCACGGTGGATATTCTCATCCCGGGTGCCCCTAGTCAGTGCGGTTATGGCTGAGGCCACATCCAGGTAGGGGATTCTCAGGGCTTCCGACTTGAATCGGTGAATATAAGCCCGGAGTCTTTCCCCTTGCGCCGGTTTGAGGGCCAGGAGCCCCGCTACCGACCTTGCGGGGGCACTTCCGGCGAAACTCTCCTTGAAGACTCGCCCAAATTGCTTGAAGTCTCGGATGGATCCGGGGGCGAGGGCCCGAAACCACGCCTGGGCGCCCTGGACCAGGGTGGTTGCGAAGGCTCGGCACTTGATGGCGTCGGATGCTCCATGCATGGTCATCAAAGCGTCGAAGCTGTCGTAGTGATCGGCCGGGTCGCCCTGGCCGTCGTAGAGCTTGAAGGTCAGGATGGAGGTTCTGGGAGACACCTCTGCCTTCAAGATGTATTCGGAGAACGGGGATTTCTCCTCATCCTCCGGGAAATAGGTCTTCTGTAGGGCGCGGAGGGCGTGCTCCTGCTCTGCGAACCGCCTCTCAAAATCTCGCAGTCGGAGGGATAACTCCGGCTGTTGTCGTGCTGTGGGGCTGGGAGGAGCGTCTTGGTGATCCCCGAAAACATCGGTCTCCAGATTCGGACTGCGCGCCCAAGGTTTTCCCCGCCTTGGTGTGGAGGAAGCCTCTTGCTCCGGAGGCGGAGCCTGCGAGGGTCCTCTAATCCTGTTGCGGATGATCTGCTGGCCGCAGAGAGTGAAGCGGCCTCCGGCGGTGTGCTGGGATGCATTCTCGTGGGGAGGGCTCCCTGACGGGGCGTGGGACCTTCTATCCCTAGCCACCTGGGTCCTCATGAGTTCCACGAGGACATCCAGTTTCGCGTTGAGGGCCTGGAAGGCTTCGGCGCCACCATTGAGCGATAGCCCTACTGCCGCAGGAGGGGGTGGTGGTTCGTCGACGGGGGCACTGGCGTTGGAGGGAGGGTTCTGTGAGGCCCAGGAGGGGCCATCCCCTGCCGCTACCATGGCCTTTCCCCTGTCGCCGGCGGACCTCCTCCCTGAGCTCCTTCGCACCATACTGGCTTTTTGTACGTTTCCCACAGACGGCGCCATATGAAGAGGCAAGATCTCGCGCTGGTCCTGAGCGGGCAGTGGATCACCGGATAGTGAACTGCAAGAAAGGGAAACGGATCAGGGGGCCCAGGGGTGAGTCCCTGGGGAAAACCCTCCGATGCTTAAGTCAGTAGAGCTATGGTGGGAGCAATATAGGGAGGAAGTAGCTTTTGCGCGAGATCCCTCTCCACCAGAAGGGTGAAGTGGTTCCTGCTCAGGAGTTTTGAGCGTGTGATTGCCCTTACCTTTCGTCGGAGGGTATCCCTGGGTTAAATAGTGCATCGTCTTCTGGAGTCCTGTAAGTCGAGGGGTTTCAGGTGGGGGTTACGTCCTCGACGTGGGCTTTTATTGCCTTATCATGAGAGCGTTATCACCTTGGGGAGCTGGAGTCCCTCACCTTTATAAATTTCTGCCCACAGAGGACTCTTAACGGCTGCATGGATAAGTAATCGTCGGCCGTACCGAGCTCAGAGAGGCCAGCCCTATCCGGGCGGTAGGCTTAGCTCGGACGAAGATGGGTCGGATTGGTCGACATGCGCCTTCTTCCCCTAGGCAGAGAGATGGCTCGGGCATGGACCTTTCTTGTGACCTGACCGACGCTCGGGCCTTCCGAGCCTAGAGGCCACCTAGGAAGGTAGTATCCTCGAGCGAATCTTTTATTGGGCTTTCTGTCCTAAGTGGGCCCTATGGGCTGTCACTTGGGCGAGCATGACCTTGTTTGGTCCTGATGGGCCTAGTTCGGCTGCTCTTTGAATGGGTTGCAGAAATCCCCCTCTCCAATGGTAATTAAGAGAAAAATATTGGGATTTCAAATATATATTTTTCCAAAATTCTAGGCATATAATTACATGGTTATAAAATTTTAACCCATGTTAAACCTTTCACGTAAAATAGAAAACGCATGAAACGATGATAGAGAGACCATGCATGCACTTAGTATCATCTTGGGCTTCGGTTATTGAGATAACCTACGTAAATTTTACTGGAACAAGATCATGTAAATTTTAACTATTAATAATGTTAGGCTTAGGAGAGAGAACACCTACGGAGATATCCAGAGAACCATGGAATATGTAGAGAATAGTTTAAGATTCAATTTGTTAAAGAGTCTAGCTTAAGATATTGAGAACACCTACTTTTTGGAGTGACGGGACGATCGATAAGAAATCGAGAAATAGAGAAAGAAGATCACTGTTGCAGCCACCCGCAGCAACAGCCAGGGGATGAAGAAAGGACGCAGAAAACCCTTGCTTCTTCACGTACTGGAGGATGAGAAGAAGCCTTCTCCACGTTCGTACGTCTACAGCAACAGGATGGAGACGTGAATAGCAACAGGGGGTGCAAGACTTCTTCGAACGGCAGCAGCAAAGGCTGCATGTTCGACTAAAGAGCTTATTTATAAGGGAAAATCCCTAGGGAAGGGGGTCGAATGTTTCAAAGGGAAGGTTTAAAAAAACTTCCCTGCATCGATCGCACCCTTCCAATACTACAACTGCCTGCCAAGTTAGCATGCGAAGAACCCTAAAATCCCACTCATGCATGTTCGAACTGCTAACAGTGGTTGGGTTCCAAATCATCATGGGCCCATCGTGAGGCCCCATTCGTAAGTATGTGTGGTTGGCTTACTGTAGGTGTATTAAGGCATATGCATTTAGCCCATGGTATATACGTGAGCCGTATAGTGGGCTATGGTTGGGTATTTGAAGGCCTTTGCATTGGTACATAAGGTTTGGCCCATTAATTGTTTGTATGGTTTAATATATCTTAAGCATTTCTATTTGGCCTTCTTATACTATGTTAAGGGTTTTATTTATTTTGTAGGACTTAATTCCTTATTATTTTAACCGGGATGCTACAAGACTCATCATCTTATTATTTAATCATGTGTAATTCTGCCTCGGTGACTTCTCCCTCAGTAGGCTTTATTTTAGCTGCTTGTTCCATCCCTAGCTTGCTCAGTGCTGCTGGAGTCGTCAGCCTTGGGTACGAACCAGCTGGCTGTAGTAGTGGGTTTATTAGCGCCGCCGGCTGAGGTGTAGAAGTTGCCCCTTGACGTGCCTGGAAAGTTGAAGGGTACGTAGAAGCCGCATGATGTAGCTGCCGAGGGAGGGTGGTTCCTTCACGGTCATATGTTAATCAGGGCATAGCCGGCTGTGGTGGGGCTCCAAGCAGTTTAGCGCCACCTTGTATGGCCTTGGGTGAAGGTCCTGCCTGCCCAGGTGCAGCGGTGTGTAAATCCATATCACTCAATCTTTTCCTCAGCATCTCAACTTCTTATATTTTCTGATGCAGCTCTGCCATCAAGGCAGGGTTAGCTTGGTAAGAGCCGGAAATGTTGTTTCCCGTACTGATCCCAGGTGAGACTAGAGACATCTTGTTGTTGGCGCGGGACACATTCAGTCCCGTATAGGTTGATGTTCTTTCCCCCATGCCCTCACACAGAGGAGGGGTATAACAGCATACTTCTTCAGCAGGCGGTGGAGGGTGCCCCCACTCTCCCTGAGGCTGATGGTGAGAGATAAATGTTGCAGCTTGACCCGCCCTCACCGGTGTATAGCATATCTCTTCCTTTTCTTCTTCAACAACTCGGATCGCACTGGGCAAGGCCGATAGGGTGTTGCAGGAGAGTACGATACTCTTCTTTTTGTTCTTTAGCTTATTATTCTCTTTTCCTTCTGTGGCTAACGCTTGATGTGCCATGCAAGCTTTTGCTACCACTTCAGATGATTGCTGGTATAGAGATACCATATTGACTGCTCTTTCCATAGCAGGCAGTTCATGCGGGCGAGGAGGATCAACCTTGTAGTCGCCCATTTGTAGCTCCCCTCTCCTGATTAGCTTTTCAATAACATCTTTAAAGACATAGCAATCTTCAATAGGGTGCCCAACCATCTGGTGATACGGGCAGAAGCGAGGATGGTCTTTCTTTCGAACATCTTCTAGTCTCTTCGGCTTCGGTAGGGTAACCTTGTTATATGTGACAGCCCATTCGAAGAGGACCCGAGTCCTATCCTTGGGAAAAGAGTAAAGCCTTTTCATTTTGGCCCGCAAGGAAGGGACTTCATGCTACTCAGCAGGCTTAGCGGGAGGAGGGTTAATCACTCCTTTCTCCTTTTCTTTCTGTTGGTCGAATGCTTTGAAATCAATTGTGTGAACTTCCTTGGGCGTTGGCCACTTGTCAGCAGACTTGCCCTTTTGACTTGCAGTAGCTAGAGCAGAGGGGGAGTTGGAGATGAAGGCTTCAATCTCCGCGACCACATTATTTAATCGGTCAAAAGATCGGATTTCAATTCCGATCATCTTCCCGAGGATCTCCCGCCTCAGGTTTTGCTTGCAGATTTGCATTGCAACTTCTGGATGTGGTGGTCGCCTGTATGTCATACCGAGATTCTGCCATCTTTTAATGTACTCCAGTGCTGTTTCGTCATGTCTCTGCCTAGAGGCGTATAGCTCGACCACCATGACCTTCCCTTTCGGAAAGATGGAACCATTCCCGGAACTTCCGTTGCATAGCTGTCCAGTCACTAATAGAGCCAGCCGAAAGATTTGAATATCATTCAAAAGCCAGGCCTGTCAGTGAGGACCTGAAGAATTTTAGCAAGTAGGCTTCATCTGCTGCCAGATCGCCCATCACTATCATATAGTAAGCAATATGCTCCTTGGGAGAGCCATGCCCATTGAACTTTTTGAACTTAGGCGGTTTGTTGATGCTAGGCGGGAGCCTCTCTACGGCATACTGCGGTGGATACGGCACCTTGTATACATCAAAAGTTCTGAAATCACCGTCTGTCCTCTCAGCCAACTTCATTTCAATTAGTTGTTCCACCATTGATTTATTCACCATGGCCGGGTCCACCGATCCTTCATGGAGATGCACAGGCTGCTGCGTAATAGGAGTGGTCAAAGTCGCGGCATGAGGTACCATTGACATTATTGGTAGCAAATGCTGTATTTGTGGGAGTGCCGACTACGCCAATGGTGGCTGCAGGAAGTTTGGCTGTAGAGAGGCCTTGCCCTGGCCTGTTGCTTGAGAGGTAGTTGGAGGTGCAGCATCGACCAGGCCAGGAATTCTCCGGGATGATTCAGCATGCACGTCATGCTGCCAAGGGACAGGAGCTTGCTCAACCTTTTCTTTCAACTGCTTTTTCAAAGCTTCAATCTCTTGTCGATAGTTCTACAGCATCATTAAGACAGCTGGATCTAGTGCTACCACAGCGGGAGTACTCTCGAACGCATTGTCCGAGACACCTTCGGACAAAGCTAGCAGAGGAATCTCTTCTTCTTCAGAAGTCACCACGTTGGTAGTCAAAGTGGTGATAGCTTACTTTTCTTTGGCTGCTCTGAGCATTTCGTCCGTAGCTTGGCTTCTTCTTGTTACTGGCCCGGGCCTTTCGACTAGCTTGGTCAATTCTTCTAGCTCTTCGGGTGGGACCCGACATTTGTTGATGACCCCTGCCATGTTGCAAGTGAAGACTTGCATTCTTTTTCTTCGCCTCCAGACTCCCCTCTTGGTTTGACCGGGGAACGTCAACCTTTCAAATGTTGATATCCTTTTATTCTCTTCTCGCTATGGGGAAGCTTCAGAGTGCTCGACTTTTAAGTCATCTTCATATTTATTAACGTCCGTGAATGACGCCATCCTTCTTCTTTCTTTTTCTTCTTCTTCTTTTTCTTCGACCCTGATAAGTGTATATTTTTACATGTTAATTTATGTGATACACACTTTTTATGAGTCTTAATATTAATAAATATGCACTTATCATAATTAATTCCAATCTAGATCTAAATATTCAGTTTGATGGAATTAAGTGATTTTTTTTATTTTTATATGAACAAAAAGGACAATGGCAAGAACCTCGCAAATCCATTACTTACATGATCCAAAGTCCATTACACAAAAAAACAAAAATAAAGAGAAAACAAAGAGAAGAAAAACAAATGACTTTTAATATATATATATATATATAATATGTAATATATATGCATGCATATATATATTACATATATATATATATATTATATAACCCATACGCTGCATTGCATGCATAGTTAATGACTCAAAGGAAGGTGGCCAGGGCATACATATTATATATTATATATGGCACATACCTCACAAATCCTCATAAATATATATACATATTATATTTTACGTTGCCTGCATGGCTAATGGTTTGCAGGACGTGGCCTTCTCACGCAGCTTCATACAAAGCAAATGGCTAATGCTTCTCACGTGGGGCCCCCATGCTTGCAACCTCATGCAGCATCTTCAAAGGGCGCGATGGCGAGTTTCAGGTGGCCTTCACACGAGAGGAACGTGGGCTCTTCACGTCGGCAGAAAGAAAGGCTTCGGACGGCCATGAAAATGGGTCAAAGCATGCACCGGGAAGAGAGGAAAGGAGAGAGAGAGAGAGCGGCTCACGCAAGGCGGTTGGGCTTCAGGCTCGAGCAGGACGTCTGCAGCGGCATGCAGCTGGCGGCCTCCCAACGCAGGCGGACGGGCCATATTTTCCACGGAACCGACGTGAAAGACGGTGAAGAGAAAAAAAAGAGGGAGAAAATGGAGAAAAAGAAAGAGAAATGTATAAAAAAATAAAAATATGTGTAATACATGGTTGCACACATTCTCAAGTCAAAAAAATACACCAAGAGGTGTTCAAAAAAATTTCAACAAAAGCTGTAAATGACATCTTGGATGTTCACATTGAGAATGGGGCTAAGTTTGGCACTATAAAAAGGGCCCCTATTGTGAAGTGGGGGAGAGTTCTTCTAGACCTTGGTAGAGTTACGTGAGAAGAGTTGGAGAATGTGGTTTGGGAGCTTTTAGTGTAATCTTTGTGGGTTTCTCTTATTGTATTGTTCTGTTCTTAGTATTCTTAAGAGTTTAATCTTTTATTAGCTCCTTTACATGTTGTTCTATACTGCATTTTAATTTATGGTCTTCACAAAACTTGTTCATTATTATGTGTTCTACATTTTCTCTTTTTACCTCCTCCTCTAATTTTTTTTCGTTTTCAAGTTATGACATGTTTTTCTAAGTTCTATCTTAATATGTTACTGTTCATCCGAGGTGATAGTCTCCACCATTCTTCCATTTTGAAGTCCTTCCAATCCTATTTTGATTTTGAGTTCTTCATGAAAGTTTTTCTCCGTTTGTAGATGTAACTTTTCTTCTTCTATCACTTCTCCCAATTCGTCTCATCGTTAAGTTATAATTAATTTTATAAGGTTCTATTTTCTACCCAATCACTATTCACCCGCGCCCATAGATGCCCGTTTTTCACCTTCGTCCTCTCATTTTCTGTCTCTGAGTTCTTCATCAAACTTCTTCCTCTCTTCCCCCTCTATAACTTTTATTTCTTTCACTTCTTTTAAATCCCTCAAGTTTTAAAGTTATTCTCTTTCTAATCACCCTCTATTTTTAATATAATTTTCACTGTGTTTTTATTTTATTCTCAACCATAAACCTCCCTTCTATCTATCTATCTCCCTTCTCCATATTTCTTCTCACATCCCGTTGGCAGATCCTCAACTCTTGATCTTCTCATGGCGTCAGATTTCACGGCGGGACGATCTTCATCCAAGGCCTAGCAAGGAGGCGACGCTATTCTTCATCCATTGGCTATATTTTTCTCCCTTTTCTCTTTGATATTCCCATGTTGTAATTTTTATTTTCATAGTGTGACTTTTCACTTTCATCTCAATGAAGTTCATCATTTGAGTAAATTACGGTGTCTTTCTCTTTCTATCTCCTCCAACTTATCTTCTTTTAACCCTCTCATCTTCTTTAGATAATTTATGTTCCATGTAGTTCATTTTTCCCTAATTTAGATTCACTCAAAAATTCGCTTTTCAAAACATAAGATTTATCCAACTTACCTAAAATGAAATCTTTCTTCCCTGTGGGATCGACCCGTCATTCCCCACTTTACTTGAATTTTATATCTTTTAAGTGAGTGAGTCCGGTTAATTTGTGAAATTGTGGCACGGCATTTTTTTAAACGACGGGTGCCGAGCGCATCAATTTTTGACGCCGTTATCGGGGAGAAAATAATTTTTAATGGTTGGATATTCTTGTGTTTGATTTGTATATTTGTATATTAATTTTTTTATTTTTACTTTTACAAGAAAAAGGGAAAAAAATTCAGAAAATCAAAGACATATTAAAAATTCTGACCTAAAATTCAAGAGAAATAATATATCGCAGAAAGCCAAGAAGCGTCGCTAAAGGTCTGCAAACGTAGGAATTCTGGAATTCTAAAAAATCCTGAAAAATCAAGCGTCGCTAAAGGTCAGTAAACGTAGGTACATGTCTTGTTTTTTCAATTTCTGAAAAATCTTCAAAAAAACTAAAAAAATTTATGAAAAATCTAAAAAAAATCAGAAATCCAGAAAACTTCAAAAACATGATTTTAGACCTTATTTTGCAGTAGTTTTACATGCTGTTTATTATTTTTAGTTCATAATTCCTTTTATTCATATCTTGTTAAAAAATAAAAATTAAAAAATTAAAAAAATTAAAAAGAAATCAAAAGAAAAAAATTGTGCTGGTTAGAGATGTTCATTAACTAAAAAAAAGAAACAATACTTGCACACAAAAAAAAAAATCTCATTCCAATATTAGAAACCGCATACATCATGTTTTAGGTCATGCATCATGTAAATTGCATTAATTTTATTCCATATTTGTGTCTTAGAAAATAATTATTGATGCATTTGTATATTAAACCCCTTGTTTGAATCTATTTGTTGCATCTCATTCTTCAAAACACTCTAAGGGCACTACCCCTAAACAAGATAAGGTGGAGATTTCATCACAATTCCTTAGCCCACAAATCACAATTTTCTTCATCTTTGCATCACCTAAGCCATAAATAAAATTTAGTAGACGTTGGCCCTTGAATCACAAATCACACTGTGGTTCTTGTATTATTTGGGTTTACCCTCTTATGAAAATCGGTGCCTAAGGCAAGACGGTCGGATGGCAAACGCCTTAAGCGGGCTAGTGGTTTGACATAATTAGGTCCCTACGAAAGTAGGGGGAGCCTCCCACTACCCCACCCCTTACCTGACCGGTGGAAATATTGAGGGTGAACTTAAGTTTCACTTTAATCATTTTGTGAAACCCCATCTGTAGATTTAGGACACATCTAGGTCATTAGGGTAATTTGTGTGACAACTCGTTTGTGTTTACATAAAAATAAAACTAAAAAAATAAAAAAAATGAAAAACAGCATTCCCTTCTCTCTCTTCGTCTTAGTTGCGTCAAAATAAAAAATAAACAAACAAACAAAGAAAATCATCATAAAAAAAATCTCTCTCTCATTTTGTCCTAGTTTATGCAAGGTAGGAGATCCCTACACCCACCTTTGTTAGGACCCATAGGAGAGATTGAGAGGTTAGTGTATTCTAGAACTCACCATCAACCTAACCTCATGGCGGATCACAACCAGAATTAACAAATTGAACAAGTTGCTCCCAAGCAAATGAAGGAATATTTTCTTCCAAATCAATACCAACCTTCATTTTATACTCAAGCACCTCAAAATCAAGCAGCCCAATATGAAATCAAGTCCAGCACCATTCAAATGTTGCCATCTTTCTATGGCAATACCAATGAAGATCCCTACAAACATCTGGATGAGTTCCTCCAGATTTGCTCAACTGTGAAGATCCAAAACTTCTCTGATGATGCTCTCAGGCTGACTCTTTTCCCATTCTCTCTCAAAGACAAAGCCAAATATTGGTTAGGAGCCTTGCGTATATCCATAGACACCCAACTCACCAAGCTCATCATAATTTTTCTCAATCCAATGCACCTTTTCCACAACAATCTCAACACTCATCACATTATTCTCAGGTCCCGTATCAACAAACTCAGCATTTTCAGGGCCAGTACCATCAATATCCTTCAAACCATTTTCAAGCTCAAGTTCCTTTCCAACCTCCTCCTCAACCTCCGCAGTCCAATTTTGATGAAAAATTTGACCAACTCCAACAACTCATTCTTTCTCAGCAACAATCCATTGCTAAGTTGGAAGGTCAGATAGGGCAATTAGCAGCAAGTAATGTGAGGAGAGAGGTGGGTCAGCTTCCTAGTCAGCCTATAGCTAATCCTAGGAACCAACCTCCGGGCTTCCCCTAAAGAGTTCCTATTCTTCCTCAACCAAACCAACCTCAGTTACCTCTTCCTGCAGGTCCCCAATTTGAGAATGCTAAGGCAATCTCTTCTCTTAGGAGCGGGAAGGCTTTAGATAATCCTTATAGGACTAAGGAAGTGGGCAGTAGTTCGGGCCAAGAGGCCCAAGAGGAGAGTGATGAGGAAGAGGAGCATGTAATTGTTAAAGAAATGAAGAAGCCGGAGGGTGGAGAGAAGAGGTTAGACAAAGGAAAGGTAAAAGTTGATGAAGGACCCCAAGACTATGTGCCTAAGGTCCTTTTTCCCGATGCTCTAAAGTCGAAAGCTCATAAGAAACTACCGGTACACCAGGAAGAATTAGTGGAATTATTTAAACAGGTGAATATCAATATTCCACTCTTGGATGCAATCAAACATGTGACGGCATATGTAAAGTTTTTGAAAGAGCTTTGTACTCCAAAGAGGGAGCCAAGGGCGGTGACTCAAAAGATCCGCTTGTCTGAGGATGTGAGTGCTGTTTTGATGAATCATTTACCAAAGAAATTGAAGGACCCATGTAACACCCTCAAATATAGCAAAGTTGTACTCTATATCACCGAGGTGCCTTTTGAAGTATCAACTCAGTTCTTGAAAAGAACTCCGTAGTTAAGCGTGCTTAATGGGGAGTAGTACTGGGATGGGTGACCTGCCCGAGAAGTCCTCCATTCTGGAGCTGATCACTATTAGAAAGGGACAAAACCGTGAGGCCGGTAGGTCAAAGCGGACAATACCTCGACGGTATAGAGTACGGGGCATGACAGAATGGTATCAGAGCTATACCCCAGTCGGAAGTGTGAGAACTAAGTGCCATACAGGGCAAAGTGCTATGCTATGGGAGCCACCTCTTGAGTCTGTAATGGAGTAAAGTGTTACATAGTGGGAGCCACCTCTTGAGCCTGTAGGGGTCACCTCTAGAGTCCTACCTGCATGGGAGCTTGATTGCGTGATTGCGTGCTATATGTGCCCAGCGGCGAGGACGTCGCCTATATAAGAGGGGTAGATTGTAACACCCTCAAATATAGCAAAGTTGTACTCTATATCATCGAGGTGCCTTTTGAAGTATCGGCTCAGTTCTTGAAAAGAACTCCGAAGTTAAGTGTGCTTAATGGGGAGTAGTACTGGGATGGGTGACCTGCCCGGGAAGTCCTCCATTCTGGAGCCGATCACTATTAGAAAGGGACAAAACCGTGAGGCCAGTAGGCCAAAGCGGACAATACCTCGACTGTATAGAGTACGGAGCGTGACAACCCCGGAGCCCCGTTAATCTCATGTGATATAGGTGGAGTCACTTTTGATCGAGCATTGCTAGACTTAGGTGCTAGCGTAAATCTTTTGCCCACCTTTATCTATGAGTAGTTTGATTTGGGGGAGTTAAAAACCACTTAAATAATCCTTCAATTGGCGGATAGATCAGTGAAAACTCCAAGGGGTCTGTTGGAGGATGTGATTGTGAAAGTGCATGAGTGTTATTTCCCAGTGGATTTTCTCATTCTGGATATGGCATTGTCCCAGGATCTAAAGCATACACCTATCATTTTGAGACGTCCATTTTTAGCTACGGCAAAGGTAAATATAAATTGTGCCACGGGAATCATGGATATATCATTTGGAGGAGAGAAGGTTGCATTGAATATTTTTAAGGCTTCTCAGTATCCGGACCACGAAGAAGAATGCAATATTATTGATATCTTTGAGGAGATGATTGATGAAAGCCCGGATGACATTCAGGACAACCTAGAAGAGGGTAGCATGCTTCAGGATTCTCCTCTCTCTTTTGCACCCTACTCTAGGGTAGAGCCACTTCCTCCATTACAATCTGAAACCGCTCTTCCATCTCTGGCTCATCCGCCTACTCTTGAATTGAAATCTCTGTCGGATTCTCATAAGTACGCTTATTTGGGTCCTGACCAAACTATGCCCGTGATTATTGCTTCAAATCTCACTCCTACTCTAGAATCTAAGCTCTTAGATGTCCTTAAGGCGCATAGGGGGGCAATTGGTTTGTCGGTGGTAGATCTCAAGGGGATTAATCCGGATGTTTGTATGTACCACATTTACTTAGAAGACAATGCCAAGCCGAGCAGGGAGATGCAGCGCCGGCTGAACCCGAACATGAAAGAGATGGTCAAGCAAGAGGTGGTGAAATGGTTGGATGCCGGGATTATATATCCCACCTCTGACAGCAAGTGGGTCAGCCCCACACAAGTTGTTCTAAAGAAATCTGGGCTGACCGTGATTCAAAATGAGAAGGGTGAAGATGTGCCAATGAGACTACAAATGGGATGGAGAATCTGTATTGATTATAGAAAACTGAACTCAATGACAAAGAAAGATCATTTCTCTCTCCCGTTTATTGATCAAATTTTGGAGAAATTAGCTGGATAAATATTTTTTTACTTTTTGGATGGATACTCCGGGGACAATCAAGTTCCTATCTACCTGGAAGATCAGGAAAAGACTACATTCACGTTTCCGTATGGCACGTTTGCATTTAGAAGGATGCCGTTTGGGCTTTGTAATGCCCCTGCCACCTTTCAGCGGTGTATGATGACAATCTTTTCTGAAATGGTGGGAGAATTTTTGAAGATTTTCATGGATGACTTCTCAATTTTTGGAGACTCATTTGATTGCTGCTTGGAGAATTTGCAGAAGGTGCTGGTACGATGCATTGAATCTAATCTGGTGCTTAGTTGGGGGGAAAGCCATTTTATGGTAAGAGAAGGCATTATGCTAGGCCACATTATCTCAGATAGGGGGATAAAAGTAGACAAGGCTAAGGTTGATCTGATTTCAATCTTCCTCCCCCTTCGTCTGTTAAACAAATCTGCTCTTTTCTTGGCCATGCGGGTTTTTATAGAAGATTCATTCAGAACTTCTCTACCATTACTCGTCCGCTCACTAAGCTCCTAGCCAAGGACACTCCATTTCAGCTAGATGAGTCGTGTCTTAAGGTTTTCCATTCCCTGAAGGTAGCCCTGACCCAAGCTCCGATTCTTCAATCACCGGATTGGTCGCTGCCATTCGAAATAATGTGCGATGCCTCGGACTATGCCATAGGAGCTGTTTTGGGGTAGAGGATTGATAGGAAACATGTGGTGATCTATTATGCGAGTCGCACTCTCACTGATACTCAATTGAATTATACCACCACAGAGAAAGAACTTATGGCTGTTGTATTTGCCCTAGAGAAATTTCGTTCATATCTTTTGGGGGCCAAAGTCATTGTCTATTCTGATCACGCTGCTTTAAAATATCTGCTTACCAAGAATGATGCTAAACCCCGTTTGATTCGATGGATTCTATTACTGTAAGAATTTGATTTAAAAATCAAAGACAAGAAGGGGTTAGAGAACGTTGTGGCTGATCATTTATCAAGAATAGTGATATCTGAGAGTGCTCCCATGACTGATTCTTTTCCAGATGAACAATTGTTATCTATCTCTCACATTTCAACCCCCTGGTACGCTCACAATGTCAACTTCTTGGCAGTAAGATAAATTCCGGGACGGTGGACTAAGCAGGAAAAGGATCACTTCTTTGCTAAGGTCAAGAACTATTTTTGGGAGGACCCGGAACTGTTTCATATGGGTCTTGATTAGATCATAAGAAGATGTGTCCCCGAAGAGGAACAACAATCAGTATTGAATTTTTGTCACAATCTAGCTTGTGGGGGACACTTCTCAGGACAGAAGAGTGCGGCAAAAGTTTTACAAAGTGGATTCTATTGGCCCTCGTTATTTAAGGATGCCTATGAATTTTTAAAAATATGTATGAGGTGTCAGGCTGTGGGCAATAATTGAAAGAGAGATATGATGCCGTTTAATCCCATTCTGGTTGTGAAAATCTTTAATGTTTGGGATATTGATTTCATGGGACCATTTCCACCGTCCTTTGGGAATGAATACATCTTGGTGGCGGTCGATTATGTTTCAAAATGGATTGAAACTGTTGCCACAAGGACCAATGATCACAAGGTAGTGATGAAATTTGTGAAGAAGAATATCTTTTCTAGATTTGGGTGTCCTAGGGCTATGATTAGTGATGGGGGTCCCATTTCACGAACTTCCAATTCCGAGCTTTGCTTCACAAATATGGCATCACTCATAAGCTCGCTACCCCCTATCATCCCCAAACCAGTGGCCAAGTGGAGGTTTCCAATAGGGAGATAAAGAACATCTTGCATAAGACAGTTAGACCGGATAGGAAAGACTAGTCCGAGAGACTAGATGATGCACTATGGGCCTATAGAACTGCATTCAAAACTTTCATTGGCATGTCTCCATATCGTCTCATTTTTGGAAAAGCATGCCACTTGCCTGTAGAGCTTGAACATAGAGCCTATTGGGCCATTAAGCAAGTCAATTTTGACTTAACTCAAGCTGGATCCCAAAGAGCCTTACAACTCAATGAACTGGAGGAACTAAGGAACGAAGCCTATGAAAATTCCAGGATTTATAAAGCTAAAACCAAGGCTTTCCATGATAAGCATATCCATAGGAAAACTTTTCATGCTAATCAAAAGGTTTGGCTTTTCAATTCACGGCTACGCTTGTTCCCCGGTAAATTAAAATCCAGATGGGATGGACCGTTCATTGTTGTTAAAGCATTTGACCATGGAGCCGTTCACATTCTGAATCCACAAAATGGTCATAATTTTACTGTTAACGGTCAAAGGTTAAAACCCTACTTGAAAAATGAGCTGATATCACCAAAAGAATCCATCGCATTGTGTGATCAGAAATGAATTCATTTTGAACTTTCATGTGTCTGGCTGAAGATGGTAAACTTAGCACTTCTAGGAGGCAACCCAAGATTTTTTATGATTTGATGTTTTGTTTTAGTGTGTTTATTTTTCAGTTGTCAAGCCAAGAAGAGAACGAGCCGTCGTCACTTTGCCCCGACCATCAGGTTGTATCCTTCCATCCCAACCATATTCTCTGTTTACTTGTTCTCTGATCTTTATATTACATATGCCATTGAGGATAATGTCATTCCAGTTGGGGGGGAGAGAAAAAATAAAGTGTTTCATGTAAATACAATCTGATATGAGTCCTTGCTCGATATCCTGCATTGATGAAAAGATGAAATCCCCATTTGGAGTTTCTAGATTCATGCTTGAATTGAAAGTGATTCTAGAATAGAAAAGATTGGGATAAGGATGATGGAAAATTTATTTAATCTAGCCATGGAAAATTTATTTAATCTAGCCATGGAAAATTTATCTAAGAATCTCTTTAAAGTTCATGTGCACTTTAGAAAAATGAAAATAAAATCACTTTGCACGCTAATGAAACATGTGGGACAAGCCTTCTGCTATTTTGGATATGTTGTCTAATATTCTGCACTTCTTAAAGAAGAGATCTTCTATAAGTTTTCTGTCAAGTTATCTATCACAGTGCAAAAGCACAAATTGAAAAAAAATTGAGAAACAAAAACACCATGAAAAATGTCCCGAATCTGAGTAACCGGGCCTACTTCACCTAAGACGTGTTGAGGTTCGCGTCAAAAGGAAAAGGGAACCTTGATCTGTGAAATCGGGCATGTTTCGAGGTTCGCGTTAAACAGTGAAAGGTAGTGCAGCATCATGTGTGTAGAAAAAAAAAAGATCCCTAAGGGACGAAGCAATAAGGCAGGCAAAAGTTAATGTGCTTAATACTCTGATTAAGAGGTGCAGGGTTGCAAGGCACTTGCTCAGAATAGCGAATGGGGGGTGCAATTATCTACGCTGTGGATTTAGTGTTTACACATGCACTAGTGCTAATGAACTTTGAGTTGAATTCTTGATCAAGTACCATAAATTTTCTACATAAGGCTAGTATGCGTTAATACTTCCAGATTCCTAATCTTTAGTTGATTCTATGAAAGAAGCACTTGATATGAAAGTATGAACTTTGTAAAATCTTGTTGGTCCTTCTTGTTAATTGTTTGCATTGTTAAGGGACTAGTAATGAGTAAGTTAGGGGATGTGATAAGTGTACATTTTTACATGTTAATTTATGTGATACACACTTTTTATGAGCCTTAATATTAATAAATATGCACATATCATAATTAATTCCAATCTAGATCCAAATATTCAGTTTGATGGAATTAAGTGATTTTTCTTATTTTTATATGAATAAAAAGGACGATGACAAGAACCTCGCAAATCCATTACTTACATGAGTCAAAGTCCATTACACAAAAAAAAACAAAAAAAAGAGAGAACATAGAGAAGAAAAACAAATGACTTTTAATATATATATATATAATATGTAATATATATGCATGCATATATATATTACACATAAATATA
Organism: Amorphophallus konjac; assembly: GCA_022559845.1. Taxonomy (NCBI): domain Eukaryota; kingdom Viridiplantae; phylum Streptophyta; class Magnoliopsida; order Alismatales; family Araceae; genus Amorphophallus; species Amorphophallus konjac. The sequence continues at coordinate 61,430,926 of CM040119.1, forward strand.
ATATATATATTACACATAAATATAATATTATATATATATATTATATAACCCATACGCTGCATTGCATGCATAGTTAATGACTCAAAGGAAGGTGGCCAGTGCATACATATTATATATTTTATATGGCACATACCTCACAAATCCTCATAAATATATATACATATTATATTTTACGTTGCCGGCATGGCTAATGGTTTGTAGGACGTGGCCTTCTCATGCAGCTTCATACAAAGCGAATGGATAATGCTTCTCACGTGGGGCCCCCATGCTTGCAACCTCATGCAGCATCTTAAAAGGGAGCGATGACGAGTTTCAGGTGGCCTTCACACGAGAGGAACGTGGGCTCTTCACGTCGGTAGAAAGAAAGGCTTCGGACGGCCATGAAAATGGGTCAAAGCATGCACCGGGAAGAGAGGAAAGGAGAGACAGAGAGCGGCTCACGCAAGGCAGTTAGGCTTCAGGCTCGAGCAGGACGTCGGCAGCGGCATGCAGCTGGCGGCCTCCCAACGCAGGCGGACGGGCCATATTTTCCACGGAGCCGACGTGAAAGACGGTGAAGAGAAAAAAAAGAGGGAGAAAATGGAGAAAAAGAAAGAGAAATGTATAAAAAAATAAAAATATGTGTAATACATGGTTGCACACATTCTCAAGTCAAAAAAATACAATAAGGGGTGTTAAATTTTCAACAACAGCTGTAAATGACATCTTGGATGTTCACATTGAGAATAGGACTAAGTTTGGCACTATAAAAAGGGCCCCTCTGTGAAGTGGGGGAGAGTTCTTATGGGCCTTGGTAGAGTTACGTGAGAAGAGTTGGAGAGTGTGGTTTGGGAGCTCTTAGTATAATCTTTGTGGGTTTCTCTTGTTGCATTGTTCTGTTCTTGGTGTTCTTAAGAGTTTAATCTTTTATCAGCTCCTTTACATGTTGTTCTATACTCCATTTCAATTTATGGTCTTCACAAAACTTGTTCCTTATTCTGTGTTCTACATTTTCTCTTTTACCCCCTCCTCTAATTTTTCTCTGTTTTCAAGTTATGACATATTTATCTAAGTTCTGTCCTAATGTGTTACTGTTCATCCGAGGTGATAGTCTCCACCATTCTTCCGTTTTGAAGCCCTTCCGATCCTATTTTCATTTTGAGTTCTTCATGAAAGGTTTTCTCCTCTTGTATATCTAATGTTTCTTCTTCTACCACTTCTCCCAATTCTTCTTCAGTTTTAAGTTATAATTAATTTTCTAAGGTTCTATTTTTTACCCAGTCACTATTCACCCGCGCCCATAGATGCCTATTTTTCACGTTTGTCACCTTCGTCCTCTCGTTTTCTGTCTCTGAGTTCTTCATCAAACTTCTTCCTCTTTTCACCCTCTACAACTGTTATTTCTTCCACTTCTTCTAAATCCCTCTAGTTTTAAAGTTATTCTCTTTCTAATCACCGTCTATTTTCAATATAATTTTCACTATGTTTTTATTTTATTCTCAACCATAAACCTCCCTTCTATCTATCTATCTCCCTTCTCCATATTTCTTCTCACATCCCGTTGGCAGATCCTCAACTCTTGATCTTCTCACGGCATCAGATTCCAGGGCGGGACGATCTTCATCCAAGGCCTAGCAAGGAGGCGACGCTATTCTTCATCCATTGGCTATATTTTCCTCCCTTTTCTCTTTGATATTCCCGTGCTGTAATTTTTATTTTCATAGTGTGACTTTTCACTTTCATCTCAATGAAGTTCATCATTTGAGTAAATTACGATATCTTTCTCTTTCTATCTCCTCTAACTTCTCTTCTTTTAACCCTCTCATCTTCTTTAGATAATTTATGTTCCATGTAATTCATTTTTCCCTAATTTAGATTCACTCAAAAACTCACTTTTCAAAATATAAGATTTGTCCAACTTACCTAAAATGAAATCTTTCTTCCCCATGGGATCAACCCGTCATTCACCACTTTACTTGAATTTTATATCTTTTAAGTGAGTGAGTCCGGTTAATTTGTGAAATTGTGGCACAACATTTTTTTAAACGATGGGTGCCGAGCGCATCAGGCCCCAACAGTGCGGAGCAGTTGCTGTTGACCTAGGGAAGAAGTTCCCAAGCCACAGAAGTAATTCCTGACCACTCTAGTCATTTCTTCTTGATTGCGCCTTGGAGAGAGGGCAGGGGGTAACAGTAGGTCTTGAGTCAAAGGCCTGGAGGAGAGTCATGACAATAAGACAGCCTCGTTCGTCTATCTCAAACGTTGGAAAACATTGGCCTGCCTGGCACAGACCCTATGAGAGGGCGAAAAGGCCACTGGCATGCCCTCTTCTTCCTTTAGTGTAGCTTTATTGCCTCCACTCCTGGGGTCTTTAGCAGTTAGATTTGCACTTTGCGGGGTCAGAGCAGGACCCCGGGCCCTTTTGGGAACCCAAACTTGCTTGAATTTTGGTAGCTTGGGGGCCAGCTTCCCCCGGATGTGCTTGTCCAGATTGGCCTTCCGGCTTGCTAGTGCCTGGAAGGCGTTGTGTGTAGATACTGTCGAAACAATGCGATTCGGCAGACCTTCAACGTTACTACCGTTCAGCTATACTCGAACACCGCCAATCATAACAGACTTCCCATAAGTCGAGAGTCGGCCTCGAAAAATAGCAGCAATTCTTCTTTTTTGATTCTTCTTCTTCCCCCCGGACGCCTTGTCGCTAGAGGGGACAGCACAGTAGTCCACGTGGTGGATGAAGTAGGTGATGATGCAGCGAGGCAGAGTAGCCCTCCGGGGAAGGCTCGCCCTTGAAGGAGTCATGGCCTTGGTCGTGATAGTCTTGTCAGCTTCCTCTTCCTCGACCTGTAGCAGACCGACGAAGGTGACTCCAAGAAAATTGGGGAACCCCACCACTGGTGGCAGAGTTCCGAACATAGTGGGCACCTCTAGGTACCCGTATTCCGCGTGAGCAACGACCACTTGGGGGTCGAAGGTAAGTCCAACAAGTCCACAGCCCATTGTTTCATACAAAACAGAACGAGCAAACAATCAATATTTTTGGGGAAGGCCCCGGGGCCTTCTACCTGGGCGAAAAGATGAAGGGAGACTGAGTCCCACCTGGCATGCCAGCTTGTGGGAATAGAATTTATTTTATTATTTTACTTTATTTGGTTATTTATTAAGGATTTTATTTAAGCGTTGGGCATGCCAATCACTAAGTGACGAGTTTAGTATGCGCACCATCTGACTAATCAGACAATAGTGCGTGATCGTGTCGGGATCTGAAGTCCGCCATACCATAAAGACTATGTCATTAATTATGTCCTTCAAAAAGAAGGACAACCCTTGATTAATAGCCAAAAGTAGAAGAGCCCTCGGAGTTGAAGGAATACATGAAAATAGTGCTCGTTTTATGAAATGAAAGTAGGATTGAATCATGCATGTGAGCACACAATATGGTTATATTTATTATATTTAACCGGTTCTTGGTACAGGGCAGAGTTTTATACTCGCGTATGGTGAAGGTTTCCAGCCGGACTTAATCCGACTTTCCGCTAATCACCATTTTATATACCAGAGAATCAGGAAATGCAAGCATTCATGCACGTATCTGAGTACGAGCAAAGGTGCACATAAGCGTTTACTTCTTTATTAGCAAACCACATATAGAAGCCGGTTATGACTTAATGCGGGTTGATCGATGTCATGCTATCATTATGTTTATTTGACATATTCAAAGAAAATGTCGGTAGCACCTCCCCTGTCTCGAAGAGTATCGGGAAGGGTATAGGAGACTCGTCCACAAAGTGTCGAGATGAACTCCGGAGCCTACATGTCAATCCCATACCCTATGATGAGTGGGGAACCTGAGGGCTAGCCTTCTGGGTAATCATGGTCATTCGTAGGGCTGTCATCCATAGTGCCTTTTATTATGAGACCGTGTTTAGCATTGCGAGGCACACATATGAGTCCACGAGGTGAACCTAGCATGATCGCATTCAGGCGGACTCGTATATTATCGGGACAATGTATGTCGGGGAATGGCATTTATTATTGATTTATTCCCTCTTATCGGGTATTCGGTCCTCATAATTTGGCATGGATAGCTGTGAGGCCATTACCACCATAAGGGTAAGGGCTGAAAATCGAGCGGGGAGCCGAGGAAACAAGATACGGAATTAAAGCTCGAGTTCCTGGGAGAATTTTCGCAGCACCTCCCTTGTCCTGAGGAGTATCAGAGAGGGTATAGAAAACTCGTTCATGAAGTGTCAAGATGAATTCCAAAAAGACGGTCATGCCTAGATGGCAATCCCATACCCTATGACGAGTGACGAACCCGAGGGCTAGCCCTCTAGGTATCTGTGGTCACTTGTAGGGTTGTCGATCCACAGTGCCTTTCATTATGAGACCGCGTTAATCATAGCGGTGTATGCATATGGGCCCACGAGTGTGGATCCAACATAACCGCATTCAGGCGGACTCGTATATTGCCGAGACAATGTACGCCAAGAATGACACTTATTAATGATTTATTCCCTTTTGTTGGGTACTTGGTCCTCATGATTCGGCATGAGTAGCCGTGAGGCCGTTACCACCATAGGGTATAGAAATCGAGCGAAAAATCGAAGAAATATGATACAGATTCCTAAAGAAATTTCGGCAGCATTTCCCCCTGCCTCGGGATGTGTCAGGGAAGATATAGAGGACGCCCGTCCACAGCAAGCTAAGACATACTCCAAAAGATGGGCATGTCGGAACGACACCCCGGGACCCTATAATGGGTGGTGGATCTTCGAGGGCTCGCCCTCTATAAATCCTGTGTCACCCAAGGGTTATAGGTCATATTCTGCCAACAGTACTGACCCACTTCGATGCCATAGCATATGCACAAAGGCTCGGGGAGTGCCAACATAGCCATGGACCGAGGGGCTTAAGGAGAACGAGGCACTATTCACCGTCAAGGCGGTCTGCATATTATCTCCTTAAAGAGGTCATCGGGGATCACACCGTAGTGGATAGCAAATCTCCGAGACTTAGTAGGATAATCGAAAAACCCGGAAGGTATATACATATAAATTATAATGTTGGGGTAATTCCCCGTCACTGTAGCTCCTGAGCATGATCTGAGATTGGGTTTAATCTGATAGTCGATGGAGTAATAGGATTAATCATATGTCAACCAGCATGGAAGGAAAAGAAAAGGCTCTGATGGCCATAGAGTATAAGTGATACGACGGCCAAGGTTCTCTTGGTGGTAAAGGTAGGTAATCTGGCGGTTGGTGTGGCTAAGGGTCCAAGGGATTGGGCTATCCGGCGGCTAGGTGAGAGCCTTCAATCTGGCGTGCTAAAGGAGTGTGGGGGCAACTAGATCCGACGGCTAGGTGAGAAGGGGAATCCGGCGGCTAGGTGAGGGGGCGATACGGCGGCCAGGTGGGAGGCCTATGATCCGGTGTGCTACACGTGCCAGATCAGGGCCAAAGGGGCTTGCCACCGTGTCAAGGTTTGTGAATAAATAGAGAGGGTGGAACGGTGGGCAAACAGAACAAGGAAGAGTCCCAGTTGTCCAATGAGAATGTTGTGTAGGATCGGGCTACTCTGCTGAGTCCAGAAATGGACGAAAATCAAGCTCAAACTGAGCAAAGCTCAATGAGACGGCAGTCAGAGCAATTTGTGTTACAGACGGACTGACGATAGAGAAAATAGGGGTATATTGTTCCTCGCTCATCCGGGGAAGAACTAGGGGCCATGTTGGGGATTCACAGGTCTCTAGACTTCGTTCAAGGAGATAACGATCATCAAACCCCCTTTATTCAGAAATACATGAGAAATAATCCGAACGGTGTCGACACTGTCAATGCAGGATTGCACAGAGGAGGGGAAGAACTACGCTACTATATGCACCTCTCTAGGGACATCTAGGGATCACATCTGGAGCTGATGAATCCCTGGCGGCCGACGGGGGATGATTCTAGCGAGATTCTAGGAAAGCAAAGGGAAAGCAAAGGGGAAAGGAACAGAATGATGGAATTGAAACATGTAGCCCTACGGGGCAGTTTATTCGATCCGAAGTACAATCCCGTCGCTACTCAATCACAGAGGGGGAAGGGAAAGATGGAGATGGCACACAGTTAGCAAAACGATCTTCGTTCATTCATTTACTTCCAGAATGCCATACATGATGCAAAAACTATAAAGAAACATTACAAAGGGATAAAAGAATGGGGGAGGGGATACTTGTAGCCCGCGATGGGCATTACACGACGGCAAGACCCACCTATCTGTAGCAGATGGAGAATCTCTCTCTCTCTCTCTATTTATTCTCCATGTTCTCTTTTGTTCTCTCGATCTCTTCCCTCCCTCTCCTCCTGTGGATGGACTCGTATCACTCTCTCTCCTCATTCTCCTCTACTGTCTGCTATTTCTTCTTCTTCTGTGGCTGTTTGTTCCTCTTCGCAGTATATGCTCTATGTTTTCTCTCCTTGATCAAATGGGCTTGCTTTTATAGAGAGAGGCTGGCACGGCGGCACAAGGTGGAGGGAGGTGTTCTGGCGGCTGGAGGCGCGCCCCTGGCCGTCGGGTCAGGGTCCCTCTATTGTGTCCCTGTGTTTTGATGATGTCAAACACTATGACTCATCTATGAGTCAGTGCATTGGTGTGCCTTGATGCATTGGTTTTGAAGCAATGGTTTCATGTGTTGATGAAGTCATATTTGATGAAGTCATATGTTTTGATGATAGTATACACATGTGTGCAACACTCTTGAACTTTGTGAAGAACAAGTTAAACAGTTGCACAATATCAAGTGCAAGAGAAGTCGACTTTAGCACTCCACAAGTCAACTTGGGCAGAAAGGCAGTGAAGAATTAATGAATTCAAGAACATCACCAGTCAACACAGTTCTGCAGAAGTCAGCAGTTCAAGATGTGCTTGAAGCCAAAAATGGTCGACCGATTTGCAAAATTTGGTCAACCGAAGTCACCAGGTAGAGCCCTGAGCTAAGGGTGAAAAACAGCCTACACGGGTCACAGATATGAGTTAAGGGTGACAAATAGGTGGCCAACGGTGTAAAACATGCAATAAGAGTGTAAAAGAGGCCACCAAGGGTGAAAAATGTGTTGTAGCATTAAAACTCTTCAGATGCGAAGAAGAAATGTCGACTCGAGATAGCTTTGGAGTCGACGCCAGAAGCTAGCTAGAAGAACTCGCCAACTGAAGAAGCAACAAAAGCACCAAAGGCGACGGATGAAGTGGAATAAGGGTGAAAAATAGCTAGGCAATGGTGACAAATGGCCAATAGAGGTAACTAATACCTCTTCAAGGGTGAAAAATAGGCGACAAGGATGAAAGTGGTGAAAGAGATGAAGCAGCATTGACGTAGTGCTCAATGGCGTTAACGCAGTCAATGGCAAAATTCAAAGAAGAGACAAATGCTCAACAAGGCAGCAAGGCTGAAGAGCACAAAGTACAAGAAGAAACACCAAGCTACGTCAACCCAATAGTTTTGTACGACAACGCAGTCTAGCCAAGATCAACTTCCAGTTGGCTCAAGTCTTGAAGACACCAGCCAAAGGCAGATCTCAAGCCGGCTAACAAATGACAATGTTGACATAGCGCTCCAACAGTGTCGACGCAGCCAAGGGCAGACTTCACACAAGCCAACAAGGATAACAAATGAGCAAGGAACGGTGACAAATGACTTAGCACGATGGCTCAAGAATAACTGTGAAAAGGCTAAGGCGACAGCTCTCAGCCGTAAGGGTGACAAATAGCCGATATGTCTGACAAATAGCCGTTAAGGTTATAAAATAGGTTCCCAAGGGTGAAAAATGGCTATGGAGCATGGAGAACTTAAGGGAATCACGTGCCTTCGTCTCTCAATCATTGACACACGATCCCAGGCACCTGACAGGTTCCGTACTAAGTTGGAATGTCAGAATATTCCCTTCAAAACTTTTGGACTAATGAAATTTCAAATTAAAGAAAGTGCCAGCTCGAAGATTCAAGTGCTCAACTCTATTTATACCGGTGCTCACTCTGTTCAAGGGAATGCAGGCAGGAGATCTTAAAAGGAAAAGTTGCACAAGAGAAAAGAAAAGAGAGGGCTGCTGCGAAGGTTACAGAAGAGAAAAGAGAGAAGAGTGAGAGCATATGAGTGCTAGTAGAAATTGAGAGAGTTCGTGAGAAGAAAAAGAAGAAGAGAAAAGTGAGAGATCGTAAGATGAAGAAAAGTGTGCAACAGGAACTTCATTGAAGACCTGATCATGTGTTGGCCTCTGGATCAGATCCAAGCCACCTTGCTCTTTGAGAGCTACATTATTTCTCATTTTCGTTTCTGTTCTTTTTATTTTGTTCTTCATTTTTCTTTGCTACTTCCATCAAGATGTTTGTTAGCGAAGGCTTTGCCTCGTGAGGATTGGTTCCTCATTTAGCAAGCTGTGAGGCTCAACGGTCTTGTAAGCAAGCTGTGTTGCTCAGCGGTGTGAGGATTTGGTCCTCTGGTCAGCAAGTTGTGTTGCTCGGCGGGTTGTAGGGATCTAATCCCCGAAGCTGTGGATCAGCGATTCAAGCTGAGTCAGCAGGAAACCTCACTCAGGTTGAGTGAGGGGTGGATGTAAGCAGACTGGGTGTCTGGCCGAACCACCTAAAAATCCATGCACGCTGTGGTTTGCCTGTGTGTGCTTGTTCCTTACTTCTATCTCCCTTCACAAGTAGACGTGTGAGCAGCTTATGCATCGTGTTATTTTTGAGTGCTTAGTATCGAGAGTCTTCCATTCAGAGTAGTGAGGATATATCTGATCTATTAGCTTTCGCTTTGTTTCACTATATGCTAAGTGTTCGAACATTATTTTAAGTAGGGCGTGATTTTTAATTAAGCATTATTTTTATAGAGGGATTTATTCACCCTCCCTTTAGATCCCCACATTGCACCCAACAATTGGTATCAGAGCGGGTCTCTAATTGATCAGATTTAACAATCTGCATAGTAAATCTTGCTAGTTGGTACATTCATTGTTTCGGTTTATTGATTTGATTTGATTTCAATGGCTCACCCACCTATATTTTAAGTGGAGCGCATCTGGATTGATTGTGGAGGGACTGGTTTCTGGCAGAACATTAAATATCATCGTATACCTCAATTATGCTCTGCTTGTCATAAGATAGGACACGCCACTGAAGTTTGTGCTAGGAAAGTTGGTCCTGCTGCTGCTAAACAGGGCAGTGCTGCACCCAATACGATGCATAATGTCACTATGGCTATCAAGCCAAATATGGCCTGGGTGCAGGTTGGTTCAAAATCAAACTGTAATGGTTCTAAATATAAAGAGTCTACGGGAGGAGTAGAGATTCCATTATGCAATGATTTTTAACAACTTCAGCTACTTGATGATTCCCATCAGGATGTTCTTGATCAGTCTACCCTTAAGAAGCACTCATCTCCCCCTGAGAAAATTCCTAAGTTTGGTCCACAGAATATTGACAAGTTCACTCCTGGTCCTTCGAAGCTATTTAATTGCACTCCAAATAATGATATGGAAGTCATTGCTGTAAATGATAATGATGTTGTCCCCCCTAGCTCTCAGCCTCTCTTTGGTATTGGTTTATCCCGGGGTTAGCTCTAAGTTAACTCCGGGATAAACTTTTTTATGCTTTGGTAAGGAGTTAGTGTTAGTCGGGTTAGGTTAAGGGCTAACCCAGGGATATTCTTGGGTTTTGAAACCCACACCCAAGGGTGGGTTAAGGTGGGTTAACCTCCTACCTCAATAAATGCTCAATTAAATGTGTCTCTCTCTCTCTCATAATAAATGCTATTTCTCTCTCTCATTATTACTAGGTTAACCTACTATTTACCAAATCATACTAGATTAAAATTAGGTTAGCCCACATCCTTACTCCCAGATTAACTACCCTCCTATCAAATCAAAAATGGGTTAATTCCGGACTACTTTAATCGAGTTGACTTAACCCATCTTTAACCTAACTCCATACCAAAGCCACCCTCAAGGATTACCATTACCCAAGCTCTCCTCTGCCTCAATTCCTAAGGATTATCCTGTCTCAGTGGAGTGCAACTTGGAAAAAGGTAAAGCAATCACCATATTTGACCCCAATGCTCATGAAGAGGCTCCACCATCAATTTCTCTTGTGCCATTGCAAGCTCACTCGGCTCTTGATGAAAATATTCCAGAGCCCCATTTGACAAAGAATCTCCATGACATTCAGTAGCTTGCTACTAAGGAAAATGTTATACATCAGGTCAGCATTGCTGAAAATCAAGAAAAGCCATCAAGGCCTATAACCAGAGGTATGTTAAGAAGATCTCCTTCTGCCGGGGAAATATCAACTACTACTTCCCAATGAATGCTCTTATTTGGAATATTCATGGAATTTCGAATGACCTTTCTATGGGTCGGCTTAAATTTCTAATCAAAGCTCACAAGCTTAATATGATTGCCATCATTAAGCCCATGTTGGATGTGAACAAGATAGATTCTTTCAGGAAGAAACTTAAAATGGACTTTTCGGCTGCTAACAGCCATGGTAGAGCACATGTCTGGTTTTTTTGGAAATCTCCTCTGCAATTTTCAGTTCTGCATCAGCATGAACAATTTCTAACTCTTTGTAATGGGGACTCAACTGACCCGAAGTTCATGATTTCTATTGTTCATGTCAAGTGCTCTGTTCAGGACAGAAGAGTCCTTTGGACTGAATTACTTGACTTATATTGGAACTGCCAAATCCCTTGGCTTCTTGTTGGGGACTTCAACACTATCCTCAATGTGGAGGACAAGGCTGGTGGTAGATCTCCCAATATGGTTAGCATGGCTGACTTTCATGATTGCATCAATTCTCTTGGCATTCAAGATGCAGGTTTTAATGGTAGCTTATTTACTTGGTATAATGGACAGCAAGGTGGTAATGCTATATGGGCAAGATTGGATAGAGCCTTCTACAATCCTCCATGGCTCACCAAATTCCCAATCAAGGTTTCTCACCTATCCAGAGAAGCATCTGACCATGCCCCCCTACTCATTTCACTTATTTCTGATAAACCTCAGTTCAGTTCAAGATTCACATTTCAGAAAATGTGGATTGACCATGAAAATTTCTTGGAGGATGCAAAAGTTTGTTGGACTAATGCTCCCATTTCTTATTCTCCTTTGCTGACATTACATGTAGCACCCCGTATAAAAAAATGATTAAAAAAATTAATTAATAATATTTCCCAAATAAGAAAAATATATATTAGATAAACTCTATAGGAATCTTAAGTAAGAAGTTGGAACACGGATCTATCATATGTAAAGATTATTCACTTAATAAAGTGGCTTCCTAGTGTAGTTGGTTAAGTAACTTGCCTTTCAACCCAATGACCAGGGTTCAAATCCTACCTTCCACCATTTATGTTTTTGCCAAATAATTATATGTTATTATGTAAGAAGTGGGAACACGAAGTTATCATATGTAAAGATTATTCACTTAACAAGTGTGGCTTTCTAGTGTAGTTGGTTAAGTAATTTCCCTTTCAACCCAATGACCAGGGTTCAAATCCTAGCATCCAAAATTTACTTTTTGTGCCAAATAATTATATACGATAGGCTAGCAATTAGACAAACCTACGTTGGCATCTGCCTTTTCATACGTGAATAGTGCCATTAATAGTATCACTTTTTATTTAAAAAGAATTTTTCAAAAACAATTATATGTAAAAATAGAGAAAAATATAAGGATCTTATCCATGAAATTTCATTAACTAACTCCATCAAATTTTAAAGATAAAAATCATGAAAGTTAAGTGGGAAGTTTAAAATAAATAAACCACCCTCTCATAGGAGCTACAATCCACCAGACAACCTTTCGATACCCTTATCCCCAACAGCCTGTACAAGCTGTAAAGTCCCATTATTTCAGATCTTGCCTCCCATTCGTTCATGACAGACCCTATAAACATACCCCTTTGCTACCCCCATTCTAGGCTAGCTAAGGTTGGGGCAAAGCTTTGCAGGGAATGGTTCTGCTACTACGATCTTCCAACAGGTAGGTGTTCTCAACTTTTAACCAAACTAATAGCTAATCTAGGATGATTAGTCTAGGCATTTAGTCTTAGGCTCATTTCCATGCGATATTTAGTGTTTATAAAGCATGTGTTGGCTTAAATCTAGGATGATTAGTATGCCTTAGCTTCATACCTAAGATAATTCGCATGTATTAACTTTATATCCAGAATAATTAGCAAGTATTAGTCTCATATCTAGAATGATTAACATGTGTTGGCTTAAATCTAGGATGATTAGCATGCATTAGCTTCATACTTGAGATGATTAGCATGTATTAGCCTTATACCCAGAATAATTAGCAAGTATTAGCAAGTATTAACAAGTATTAGTCTCATACCTAGAATGATTAGCATGGGTTAGCTTAAATCTAGGACGATTAGCATGTATTAGCTAATATCTATATTTGATATAGTTCATGCATTAGTAAAGGGCCTGTCATTATGTCAATTTCTGTGAAACTAAAACCACCATGTTAAAGATGTTATATGAGAGAAACTAAAGCCTGAAAATAGTGAAAGAAGAAATTGTAGTCAAGAGGATGAAAAATATGGAAAAAGACCAAGTTGAAAGAGGCCAAGTGGAAAAAGACCAAGTTGAAAGCACAATAAAATGATATTGAAAATAGGGGATTCTAAGAAGGAGAATAATGAAAAATCTAGAGAGAATGAGAATATGTGAAAGAAGAGAAAGTCATAGATTGGAAGGTTATGAAGAAGTTTTATGAAGAGTGCAGAGAGAGAAAATGAGAGGAAGAAGGTGAAAAATGTGAAAAAAATGAGATCTATAGGCGCAGGTGAACAGTTACTGAGTAAAAAACAGAACCGTAGAAAATTAATTATAACTTAAAAACTAAGAAGAATTGGAGGATGTGGTAGAAGAAGAAAATATATATCTACAAGAGAAGAACAACTTTCGTGAAGAACTCAGAGTGAAAGGAGGACTGGAAGGGCATGAAAACTGGGGAACAAAAGAAAGTATCGACCCTGCCTGTTGACAGGGTTGACGCAGTACTGTTCACCGCGTTGACGCGATGAACTGATGAGTCGACCCTGTGAACTGGAAATGAACTGATGAGTCGACCCTGCCTGTTGACAGGGTTGACGCAGTACTGTTCACCGCGTTGACGCGATGAACTGATGAGTTGACGCGATGAACTGATGAGTCGACCCTGTGAACTGGAAATGAACTGATGAGTCGACCCTGCCTGTTGACAGGGTTGACGCAGTACTGTTCACCGCGTTGACGCGATGAACTGATGAGTTGACGCGATGAACTGATGAGTCAACCCTGTGAACTGGAAATGAACTGATGAGTCGACCCTGCCTGTTGACAGGGTTGACGCAGTACTATTCACCGTGTTGACGCGATGAACTGATGAGTTGACGCGATGAACTGATGAGTCGACCCTGTGAACTGGAAATGAACTGATGAGTCGACCCTGCCTGTTGACAGGGTTGACGCAGTACTGTTCACCGCGTTGACGCGATGAACTGATGAGTTGACGCGATGAACTGATGAGTCGACCCTATGAACTGGAAATGAACTGATGAGTCGACCCTGCCTGTTGACAAGGTTGACGCAGTACTATTCACCGAGTTGACGCGATGAACTGATGAGTTGACGCGATGAACTGATGAGTTGACGCGATGAACTATTGAGTCGACACAGCTAGCCCATTACGTTAACGCGATCATTAGGCTTTCACTTTTGACATCTCCATTGATAGATGGCAGCCGGAGAGGGGATATTTAACTCCTGACAGGGTCCTCTAAACCATGTATAATTCTCAGAAAGGGCATCCCACAGTAAGGGTGTCGTTTCTAAAATTGTCAGGTGGCCCATAAGGCACCTCTCTTATCTAGTTTTTCCGTGTATCAAACGTTACTGGTTTCCACTCCTAGTTCATCCCTACACATTAATGCGCCCTTCGATTCCATTCCGTAATTCTACCTTATATATCATACTGGTCAAACCTTGAAATTCCACATTAGCTATAAATGAGAGTGGATGTCGACATACATGATTAATGCTGTGCATATAGGGCCCAGTCTGGTCCTGGGGGGAGCACCCGAAGGTACTTGTGCCCATGGGAGTTTATTGACCACGGTGTTTGGCATTGCACCGAAGTACTTGCTTGCTAGGCTTTAGACATTCCACTCATTCTCGTGATATTACTTGATTGATTTGACTTGAGACCCGCAGAAGGGTAAAGTTTTGCTTGAATGAAATTGATAAATAGCCAATTCCAGTTTTACAAGCTTGAATTTATATTACTTTCTATTACTTACTTGACATGAGTTCTTACTCTCTTGGAAAGATTTCGTTAATTCCAGTTATTACTTGCTTGAATCTCTTCTATTACTGCATTGAAGTTGGAATCCTTATACTCTCACTTGTTATTCCTTCACTGTTCTTGTCGATTTTTACAATCCTTAATATCTACTCATCTACATGCATAGTTTTACTGACATTAATTGAACTTGTAAACCACTTAAAGCCTGATAAACCTTGAGATGTAATTCCTACTGAGCTTTATGCTCATTCAGTGTCAATTAATATTTTTCAGGTTGTCTCGAGGATAGCTAGCAAGCATGGGCAAGAGTGTTGGAGTGTACCAAGATGACATAGTAGCCCCTGTTTCTCAGTATAGAATTGAGAGTTATTTTATTCTTGTAATTTACTTGAGAGTTAGTGTTGTCCTTGAAATTTTGGAAGAGTTGTAAAAATTAAAATTTTATAGTGGAGATTTTTATATCAAGTGATGTAATTAGAATTTCTAGTCTTGATTGAGTGAGGGGTTTTCTCCCCTGTCGTGCCTCGATATTCCGCGTCGGGGCGTGACAGTTGTGGTATCAGAGCCTAGGTTATTTAGACCCTAGGTTTCTAAGTTTCCTTGTTATTAAAAACTCATTTAGGTGTCTTAGGTTGGAGTTCTAGATCTAACATCTTGTAGTTGCCCGGTGAGATTGGGTAGAGCATTGGGTTATGTGCTAGAATAGCCATAGTCCTAGTAAATAAGATAAGTATTTATTATAATTTATTTTGAATTATGTTATAATTTTTATATCGTAAGTGTAATAAAAGGAAGCTACTTGAAGATTGAAAAAGTACTTAAGAAGTATAATTGGAACTTATTCGCAGGTTAGTATTTTTAATAATCTTCTTTAATTTAATTATTTAAATATCATGTGAATTTGGAGACCAAATTCTTTTCAAGTGGGGGAGGGTGTAGCACCCCGTATAAAAAAATGATTAAAAAAAATTATTAATAATATTTCCCAAATAGGAAAAAAATATATTAGATAAACTCTATAGGAATCTTAAGTAAGAAGTTGGAACACGGATCTATCATATGTAAAGATTATTCATTTAATAAAGTGGCTTCCTAGTGTAGTTGGTTAAGTAACTTGCCTTTCAACCTAATGACCAGGGTTCAAATCCTACCCTCCACTATTTATGTTTTTGCCAAATAATTATATGTTATTATGTAAGAAGTGGGAACATGAAGTTATCATATGTAAAGATTATTCACTTAACAAGTGTGGCTTTCTAGTGTAGTTGGTTAAGTAATTTCTCTTTCAACCCAATGACCAGGGTTCAAATCCTAGCATCCACAATTTACTTTTTGTGCCAAATAATTACATACGATAGGCTAGCAATTAGACAAACCTACGTTGGCATCTGTCCTTTTCATACGTGAACAGTGTCATGAATAGTATCACTTTTTATTTAAAAAGAATTTTTCAAAAACAATTATATGTAAAAATAGAGAAAAATATAAGGATCTTATCCATGAAATTTCATTAGCTAACTCCATCAAATTTTAAAGATAAAAATCATGAAAGTTAAGTGAGAAGTTTAAAATAAATAAACCACCCTCTCATAGGAGCTACAATCCACCAGACAACCTTTCGATTCCCTTATCCCCAACAGCCTGTACAAGCTGTAAAGTCCCAATATTTCAGATCTTGCCTCCCATTCGTTCATGACAGACCCTATATACATACCCCTTTGCTACCCCCATTCTAGGCTAGCTAAGGTTGGGGCAAAGCTTTGCAGGGAAGGGTTCTGCTACTACGATCTTCCAACAGGTAGGTGTTCTCAACTTTTAACTAAACTAATAGCTAATCTAGGATGATTAGTCTAGGCATTTAGTCTTAGGCTCATTTCCATGTGATATTTAGTGTTTATAAAGCATGTGTTGGCTTAAATCTAGGATGATTAGTATGCCTTAGCTTCATACCTAAGATAATTAGCATGTATTAACTTTATACCCAGAATAATTAGCAAGTATTAGTCTCATATCTAGAATGATTAACATGTGTTGGCTTAAATCTAGGATGATTAGTATGCATTAGTTTCATACTTGAGATGATTAGCATGTATTAGCCTTATACCCAGAATAATTAGCAAGTATTAGCAAGTATTAGTCTCATACCTAGAATAATTAGCATGTGTTAGCTTAAATCTAGGACGATTAGCATGTATTAGCTAATATCTATATTTAATATAGTTCAAGCTTTAGTAAAGGGCCTATCATTATGTCAATTTCTATGAAACTAAAACAACCATGTTAAAGATGTTATATGAGAGAAACTAAAGCCTGAAAATAGTGAAAGAAGAAATTGTAGTCAAGAGGATGAAAAATGTGGAAAAAGACCAAGTTGAAAGAGGCCAAGTGGAAAAAGACCAAGTTGAAAGCATAATGAAATGATATTGAAAATAGGGGGTTCTAAGAAGGAGAATAATGAAAAATCTAGAGAGAATGAGAATATGTGAAAGAAGAGAAAGTCATAGATTGGAAGGTTAGGAAGAAGTTTTATGAAGAGTGCAGAGAGAGAAAATGAGAGGAAGAAGGTGAAAAATGTGAAAAAAACGAGATCTATAGGCGCATGTGAACAGTTACTGAGTAAAAAATAGAACCGTAGAAAATTAATTATAACTTAAAAACTAAGAAGAATTGGAGGATGTGGTAGAAGAAGAAAATCTATATCTACAAGAGAAGAAGAACTTTTGTGAAGAACTCAGAGTGAAAGGAGGATTGGAAGGGCATGAAAACTGGGGAACAAAAGAAAGTATCGACCCTGCCTGTTGACAGGGTTGACGCAGTACTGTTCACCGCGTTGACGCGATGAACTGATGAGTCGACCCTACCTGTTGACAGGGTTGACGCAGTACTGTTCACCGCGTTGACGCGATGAACTGATGAGTTGACGCGATGAACTGATGAGTCGACCCTGTGAACTGGAAATGAACTGATGAGTCGACCCTGCCTGTTGACAGGGTTGACGCAGTACTGTTCACCGCGTTGACGCGATGAACTGATGAGTTGACGTGATGAACTGATGAGTCAACCCTGTGAACTGGAAATGAACTGATGAGTCGACCCTGCCTGTTGACAGGGTTGACGCAGTACTGTTCACCGCGTTGACGCGATGAACTGATGAGTTGACGCGATGAACTGATGAGTCGACCCTGTGAACTGGAAATTAACTGATGAGTCGACCCTGCCTGTTGACAGGGTTGACGCAGTACTGTTCACCGCGTTGACGCGATGAACTGATGAGTCGACCCTATGAACTGGAAATGAACTGATGAGTCGACCCTACCTGTTGACAGGGTTGACGCAGTACTGTTCACCGAGTTGACGCGATGAACTGATGAGTTGACGCGATGAACTGATGAGTTGACGCGATGAACTATCGAGTCGACACAGCTAGCTCATTACGTTAACGCGATCATTAGGCTTTCACTTTTGCCATCTCCATTGATAGATGGAAGCCGGAGAGGGGATATTTAACTTCTGACAGGGTCCTCTAAACCCTGTATCATTCCCAGAAAGGGCATCCCACAGTAAGGGTGTCGTTTCTAAAATTTTCAGGTGGCCCATAAGGCACCTCTCTTATCTAGTTTTTCCGTGTATCAAACGTTACTGGTTTCCACTCCTAGTTCATCCCTACACATTAATGCACCCTTCGATTCCATTCCATAATTCTACCTTATATATCATACTGGTCAAACCTTGAAATTCCACATTGGCTATAAATGAGAGTGGATGTCGACATACATGATTAATGCTGTGCATATAGGGCCCGGTCTGGTCCTGGGGGGAGCACCCGAAGGTACTTGTGCCCATGGGAGTTTATTGACCACGGTGTTTGGCATTGCACCGAAGTACTTGCTTGCTAGGCTTTAGACATTCCACTCATTCTCGTGATATTACTTGATTGATTTGACTTGAGACCCGCAGAAGGGTAAAGTTTTGCTTGAATGAAATTGATAAATAGCCAATTCCAGTTTTACATGCTTGAATTTATATTACTTTCTATTACTTACTTGACATAGTCAGATTACATGGTATTCCTGTCTCGATTGTGTCTGACAGAGATCCCCATTTTACTTCGCATTTTTGGAAGGGACTACAACATTCGTTGGGAACGAGACTTAATTTTAGTACAGCTTTTCATCCTCAAACGGATGGTCAGACCGAGAGAACTAATCAAGTAGTTGAAGATATGCTTAGAGCTTGCATCATTGATTTTGGTGGAAGTTGGCATGACCACTTGCCTCTGGTTGAATTTGCATACAACAATAGTTACCAGGCAAGTATACAAATGGCACCTTTCGAAGTTTTATACGGAAGGAGTTACCGATCACCCTTATGCTGGGACGAAGTTGGAGAGAAACAACTGCTAGGTCCAGACATGGTAAGGGATACCATCGAGAAGATACAGTTGATTAAAGAAAGACTGCAAATAGCTCAGTCTAGAAAAAAGGCTTATGCTGACACAAGGAGGAGAGATCTCGAATTCCAAGTCGGAGATCATGTATTTCTCAAGATATCACCTGGATGTGGGATAAGGAGATTTGGCGTTAAGGGCAAGCTTACACCAAGGTTTATCGGACCTTTTGAGATACTGGAGAGAGTTGGCGAGGTTGCTTATCGCATCGCTTTACCTCCTCAATTGTCTGAAGTGCATAATGTATTCCACATAGCTATGCTAAAGAAGTATGTGCATGACCCGATACATATTATTGATCATGGAAACCTGGTGATTCAGAAGGACCTTACTTATGACCAAAAGCCTATGAAGATCCTCGATCGTGAGGTACGAACTTTAAGAAATAAAGTTATTCCCATGCTAAAAGTACAATGGAGTGAATGTTCTGAACACGAAGCCACATGGGAGACCGAGGAATCCATGAGGAGACGATTCCCAGAATTGTTTTGAGGTATATACTCTACACTCTCCACTTATATATATATATATATATCATTGAATTTGGGGACCAAATTCTTTTAAGTGGGGGAGGGTGTAGCAACCTTGGTAAAAAAAAAATTTAGAATAAATCAATTCCTAATTAGTCAGAAAGGGCTGAAGGATTAAGTAAGTAAATGAGAAAAATTAAAAAAGAATAAATAAAAAGGCCAGAAATATAAATAACGTCTTGACTCAAGGCGCGAATTCCAGAAAGGACGCCTATAGTCTAGGGCGTCAAATGCTCGAACGACCGACAATAAATAAAAGGACAAGTAAAAGTGGCGCCCTCCACATGGACGCGTTTTAAACAAGAAACGACATAGATAATGACGTCAATTCAAAATAACGCCCTCACCAAAGGCGTTAATTCAGTTTGTGTTCCTATAGAAACGAAACTTATCCAGGGAAGTTTATGCTTATCCAGGAAAGGTTTCTAGATTAATACGTGTTCGATCGATCAGGGAAATGACTCTATCAAGGAAGGTTAAGTTCCAATCAAACTTCGACCCTACTGGGTTTTGTAAACTCTATAAATACCCATTTCCATCAAACCCTAAAAGCTATTTGGTCGAAGGAGGTTTTGCTCTGTTGCTGTGCGTGAAGAACAGGTAATGTTCTTCTTCCCTGCCTTCAGTCATAGAAGAATATTGATGTTCTTCATCTGTGTTGTAGGTTACCTGTCCAGTTTTCCTGACGTGCTGAAGAACTAAGGGTTCTTCATCAGCATCATCTTCGTCGTCTGTCACCTTCTTCCAAACGCAGTACAGAAGAGGAGCTGATATTCTCTTACGTGCATAGAAGAGAATTTCATTTTTATTCAGATCCTTACTGCATCCCCTTCCGTGTGCTGCTGTTGTTGATTAAAGATCGGGAGCAGCCATCATCTTCAGGAGGCTCTGTTTAGAACAGAGCATCATTTTTCCTTCACGCATCTTCATCCAGATCACCCATCAGGTAGGTTTTCTCAAGAACGTAGCCCAAACTAGTTTAAGATCTTTAATAATATCATCGGTCATCCATGCATATAGTTTTACTGTGGTTTCAAATGTTTTGTATGAAATTTCAAAAGAAACGCCCTTGACACGGGCGCTAATTTAAAAGAAGCGACCCACACCAGGGCTCTAATTGCAGTTTTGACGCCCTGCCCAGGAGTCGTCAATTTCACCCAATTGTTAATTAATCATGTTTAAAATTTAATATCTATAAAACTGCGAATCTAATAGGATGCATGATCATACCTGTTGAATCCTGCTATTTTTCTTGTCCTGACCATGTAATTTGTTTTTCTGAAATTTTATTTATCTGGAAATTCTACTGTCCATGTGAAAACTTGATAAATCCTGAAATAACGACCTCTTGTAAGTCGTCTCTTATAAAAGTGACGCTCTGAACCAGGGCGCGAGTTTGAAGGTAACGCCCCTGTTAAAGGCGCGTTCTACTAAAATTTCAGAATTTAGAGATTGTGCAAAATAGAAATATATAATGGACGACCGCTGTAAAAGTCGTCAAATCATAAATAAACGCCCCTATAGAAGGCTATCTCCTTGATGTATAATGCAGTCAAAACATCAACTGACCATCGGCTCTTAATTGGCAAGAAATGCGCCGATTTAGTCAATCGGTCAATAATAACCCATATTCCATCATGTCCTCACTTTGATTTAGGTAGGCCCATGATGAAGTCCATACCGATATCTTCCCACTTCCATTGAGGGATATCTAGAGGATGTAGCTTACCAGCAGGCTTTTGATGTTCTGCCTTGACTTGTTGGCAGGTGAGACAGCGAGACACATAGTCCGCTATTTCTCTTTTCATGTTGGGCCACCAAAAATTTCTTTTCACATCTTGGTACATTTTGGTAGATCCTGGATGAATTGTGTACATTGATCTATGAGCTTCATCTAAGATCTTCTTCTTTAATTCTGGACAATCCGGTATGCAAGTTCTGTTTTTGAATATCAATCTTCCATCAGAAGTTAGTTGAAAATCAGATTGTCCTTCCAGTTTGCTCTTGATTTCTACTAATATCGGGTCATCATTCTGAAGTCCTTGTATTTCAGATAATAAATCTGGCTGTATACTTACATGAGACAATGTGACAGATCTGAAATCCGCGTCCATGCTTATATTAAGTTCAGAGAATTACTCCAGCAACTTCCATTCTTGAATCATACAATTGGCTAATAGTGCTCTTGGCTTTCGACTAAGGGCATCAGCTACAGGATTCCCTTTTCCAGGATGATATTGTATGATGAAGTCAAAGTCCTTGAGGTATTCTAGCCAACGTCTTTGCCTCATGTTTAACTCCTTCTGTGAAAAGAGATACTTGAGACTCTTGTGATCGGAGTATACAGTAAACTGTACTCCGTATAGATAATGTCTCCATATTTTTAGTGCAAATACTACCGCGGCCAATTCTAAGTCATGGACTGGGTAGTTTTCTTCATGCTTCTTCAATTGGCGAGAAGAGTAGGCTATAACTCTTCCTTGTTGCATCAGTACACATCCGAGACCAATACCTGATGCATCGGTGTATACTTCAAACTTTTCTCCTTCTGTTGGTAGAGCTAAGACCGGGGCAGTAGTTAAGTGATCCTTGAGAGCTTGGAAGCTTTGTTCACAATCCTCGCTCCATTCATAACGGATCTCCTTGCGAGTTAACCTAGTTAGTGGCACGGCGATTTTGGAGAAATCCTTGATGAATCGCCTGTAATAGCTGGCAAGACCTAAGAAACTCCTGATCTCGCTAGCATTGGTCGGTCTTTCCCAATTCCTTACAGCTTCAACCTTTGATGGGTCTACAGACAAGCCATCTTTTGAAATCATGTGTCCCAAGAATGATACTTCCTCTAACCAAAATTCACATTTGCTGAGTTTTGCATATAATTGATTTATCCTTAATATCTGTAATGCAGTCCTTAAATGCTCCTCATGCTCTTTATTGGTCTTAGAATAAATCAATATATCATCGATGAAAACCACCACGAATTGATCTAAATAAGGTCTGAATATGCTATTCATCAACTGCATAAAGGCAGCAGGGGCATTGGTTAGTCCAAAAGGCATAACAACAAATTCGTAATGGCCATACCTACTTCTGAATGCAGTCTTATGAATGTCATCATCCTTGATCCTTAGTTGATGATATCCCGACCTGAGATCAATCTTTGAAAAATACTTGGATCCAGATATTTGATCAAACAATTCATCGATTCTCGGCAGTGGATACTTGTTCTTGATAGTGAGATGATTCAACTGTCGATAGTCGATGCATAGCCTCATGGATCTATCCTTCTTCTTTACAAATAATACCGGCGCTCCCCACGGGGAAGTGCTTGGTCTAATGAATCCATTCTTGAGAAGTTCCATCAATTGCTCCTTTAACTCCTTGAGTTCGGCAGGGGACATTCTATACGGTGCCTTAGAAACTGGACCAGCACCAGGGATTAAATCGATGGTGAAGGCCACTTCTCTTTGTGGGGGTAATCCAGGTAAATTTTTCGGAAATATGTCCAGAAATTCTTGCACAACTGGGATACCTTCTACCTTAGTTTCCTTAGCCTCCTTAATCATGACAAATGCAAGGAAAGGTACACACCCTTTCCTGACTAGCTTGCTCGCTCGGAGGGCCGAAATAAAAGGCGTTTTATTTCAATTCTTGGGGCTAGTAAAGATTAATTCCAGAAACTCCTTGAAAGTAATCTTGCTATTGCGGCAATCAACCGTTGCCTGGTATTTGGATAACCAATCCGCTCCTAATATGACATCATATTCCTTTAGATCTAAGCATATGAGGTCGATAGGGAAATTCCTACCTTGAACCAACACTTCACAGTTTTGGTAATGGTGAGTGATATCAGTTTCGCTACCAAGAGGAGTAGACAAAACTAATTTTATCCATTCCGGTTCTAAAGGTAATGGGTCAGCAAACTTCTTGGAAACAATGGAATGCGATGCACCAGTATCAAATAAGACATGTGCAGACTTGGAACAAACTTTAAATGTACCTTCTACCAGTCCGCCTTCCTCTTGTTCAGTCTCCTTAATTGCGTGGAGACGAGCATTCTTTGTTACCGGGCACTTTCCGTCACCGGCTTGATCGTTGAGTAAAGGACAGTCGGGAATCCGATGCTCACGGCTCCCACAACGGAGACACGCTCCTAGTTTCCTCCAGCATTCTTCGGCTTTATAACCAGCCTTGTCACAATGCTTGCATATTATATTTGAAGGTGTGGTGGTGATGGAAAAAGGCTTGGTCTTCTTAATCTTCTGCTCCTGAGAAGAAGTACCTCCATTACTAGGCCTCTTCTTGAAGTTGGGTTTGAAGGAACCCGAACTTGTGACTTGCTCTCTCTTGTCCTTCCCACGGATTCTATCTGATAGTTCCGTGGCATCTTCTAGAAGCTGGGCTCAGCGTACTATCTCCGAGTAGACTTGAATATCTATCGGCGCCAGCTGTGTAATATATTGGGGCCTGAGCCCATTAAGGAACCTTCTAGTTTTCATCTTCTCGGTGCTAACTAAGTGCTTAGCGTACTGAGACAATCTAGAGAACTGTGCCTCGTACTCGGCCACTGATAAGGATCGTTGCTTTAATGCAGCGAATTCTGCAGCCTTCTTCTCCTGGACTCGGTCTGAAAAATATTTGTTGTTGAAATGTTCAACAAATGCTTCCCAAGTAACTTGGTCCGGATTTATAGTAGCTTCTATTGACTCCCACCAGCAGCGAGCGTCCCTTTCTAGTTGGAAGGTGGCTAATAAGACCTTCTCTTGGTTCGTGCATTGCATAACCCGGAATATACGTTCCGTCTCCCGGATCCAGTGCTCCGCGTCGTCCGGATCGGTAGATCCCATAAATTTGGGAGGGTTCATATTCTTGAAACTTTGGTGGAGATTTCCGGCTCCACGTTGTATTCCTCCTTGTGCTACTTGTTGCAGCGTTTGGGTCATGCCTTGAAGTGTGCGTTGCATGTTGCGCCATTGAGCACGTTCGGCAGCCATTATCCTACAATTACAATAACTATATTAGTATGTACTCGCGTTAAGGGCTTTTAAATCTTTAACTCAACCCTTGGTTCTACCCAATCTCACTGGTTAAAGGTTTAAACCTATCCTTAGACTTGGATTTCCTAGGAATTGAATACCCTAGGCTCTGATACCACAAAAACTGTCACGTCCCGAGCGCGGAAGATACCCAGAGATGCGTGACGAGTTTATATCATTCATGTCAATCAGAGGATTAGTGTATTCGACACCAAAAATCAGAGATGCGCAAAAGTAAAGATAACCCAATCCTTTATTTCTTCTTCGACTATAAAGTACTTGATTACAACTTCATTGACCAACTAGACCTTTAAATAAACGAAAAAAAATACATGGCTTGACTCAAGAAAAATATGGAAAAGACTAGATAACACTGGAGAAGCTCTATCTCTTTCACTCTTGACTTTCCCCGTCAGATTGAGTTCCCTCATCGTCGGACTTACCTGAAAAGTAGGGAAACACTGAGTGAGCGAACGCTCAGTAGGAAAGTATATCTCAAGAGCTAGCAAGGGGTTTAAGTAATTACATTTTTATGAATGCACTATAGCTATGCATGCTCACATAAAACGACAAGATAGAGAGTATATCAACAAGATAACAAGGTGAACTATTCATGAACTTTCAAGTAATAGATGTCAGGATGTTCAAGCTAGTAATTTCATCATGTCATGTCGAGAACTTGGCTATCACGTTTCAAGCAAGCAAGTAAAAAAAAATACCCTTTTTCGGGTCACGCAAGTCATGTCATGTCAAGTCGAGTCAAGTACGAGATTTTTGTGGAATGTCCAATCAAGCTAGTCATGCACTTCGGTACAATGCCATACCGTGATCATTACAACTCCCAATAGATGTCAGGATGTTCAAGCTAGTAATTTCATCATGTCATGTCGAGAACTTGGCTATCACGTTTCAAGCAAGCAAGTAAAAAAAATACCCTTTTTCGGGTCACGCAAGTCATGTCATGTCAAGTCGAGTCAAGTACGAGATTTTTGTGGAATGTCTAATCAAGATAGTCATGCACTTCGGTACAATGTCATACCGTGATCATTACAACTCCCATGGGCACTAGTACTTTTGGGTGCTCCTCCCAGGACCAGATCGGGCCCTATATGCGCAGGCATTGGTCATGTATTTTGACATCCACTTTATGTATAGCCAATATGGAATTTCAAGGATAAAGAACTTGTATGAACTTAGAGGTAGATAGCATTTCAAGGATTTGAACATGACAATAATGACGATAATAACGGTGTAATCACGAGTATCGATAAAACTAGGTGGAATTGGTTCCCTAACTTGGGTACCATGACAAGTAAGTGCCCACAAGTAGATGGTCACTCTTTTAATATAGAATTGAGGTCCACAAGAACATCATAATAATGTTTGATATAGAATTGGGGTCCACAAGAACATCACAATAATGGCATGCTTTCCCCGTTCATTAAGATAATTCTCATATCATACACATAGCATAACATGAGGGCCGGTATACCATGTTTCTATAGAGTGACATGGCAAAGTAGTGTGATAAGTTTTTATGGTACAACCCGCTCAATCGGCCTTAAGGGAATCCAAGGCTCGAGGAGTCTTATGGAGGTCTCTATGACTAACTCGCTAGTCCAAAGGAACGGAATGTCCAATGGAGAGCTTGTATGTCACTGAGAATTGAGGGGTAATACGATAAACCATCGTGAAACATGGGACTATATTCACGGAATGGAAATATAGTGCCAGATAATATAATTATATATATATCAAAACCCTCGGTTAACAGAAAATAGTTCAAAATAGTAACACAGGAAAATAGCGACTTAATCTAAGTCATTACTTATCAAATTAACGCCTTCTATAGGGGCGTTTATTTATGATTTGATGACTTTTACAGCGGTCGTCCATTATATATTTCTATTTTGCACAATCTCTAAATTCTGGAATTTTAGTAGAACGCGCCTTTAACAGGGGCGTTACTTTTAAACTCGCGCCCTGGTTCAGGGCGTCACTTTTATAAGAGACGACTTACAAGAGGTCGTTATTTCAGGATTTATCAAGTTTTCACATGAACAGTAGAATTTCCAGATAAATAAAATTTCAGGAAAACAAATTACATGGTCAGGACAAGAAAAATAGCAGGATTCAACAGGTATGATCATGCATCCTATTAGATTCGCAGTTTTATAGATATTAAATTTTAAACACGATTAATTAACAATTGGGTGAAATTGACGACTCCTGGGCAGGGCGTCAAAACTACAATTAGCGCCCTGGTGTGGGTCGCATCTTTTAAATTAGCGCCCTTGTCAAGGGCGTTTCTTTTGAAATTTCATACAAAACATTTGAAACCACAGTAAAACTATATGCATGGATGACCGATGATATTATTAAAGATCTTAAACTAGTTTGGGCTACGTTCTTGAGAAAACCTACCTGATGGGTGATCTGGATGAAGATGCGTGAAGGAAAAACGATGCTCTGTTCTAAACAGAGCCTCCTGAAGATGATGGCTGCTCCCGATCTTTAATCAACAACAGCAGCACACGGAAGGGGATGCAATAAGGATCTGAATAAAAATGAAATTCTCTTCTATGCACGTAAGAGAATATCAGCTCCTCTTCTGTACTGCGTTTGGAAGAAGGTGACAGACGACGAAGATGATGCTGATGAAGAACCCTTAGTTCTTCAGCACGTCAGGAAAACTGGACAGGTAACCTACAACACAGATGAAGAACATCAATATTCTTCTATGACTGAAGGCAGGGAAGAAGAACATTACCTGTTCTTCACGCACAGCAACAGAGCAAAACCTCCTTCGACCAAATAGCTTTTAGGGTTTGATGGAAATGGGTATTTATAGAGTTTACAAAACCCAGTAGGGTCGAAGTTTGATTAGAACTTAACCTTCCTTGATAGAGTCCTTTCCCTGATCGATCAAACACGTATTAATATAGAAACCTTTCCTGGATAAGCATAAACTTCCCTGGATAAGTTTCGTTTCTATAGGAACACAAACTGAATTAACGCCTTTGGTGAGGGCGTTATTTTGAATTGACGTCATTATCTATGTCGTTTCTTGTTTAAAACGTGTCCATGTGGAGGGCGTCACTTTTACTTGTCCTTTTATTTATTGTTGGTCGTTCGAGCATTTGACGCCCTAGACTATAGGCGTCCTTTCTGGAATTCGCGCCTTGAGTCAAGACGTTATTTATATTTCTGGCCTTTTTATTTATTCTTTTTTGATTTTTCTCATTTACTTACTTAACCCTTCAGCCCTTTCTGACTAATTAGGAATTGATTTATTCTATTTTTTTTTTTACCAGGGTTGCTACAGCATGTTAAAAAGGGTTTTGTCCAGAAAAAGGAAAATGATGTTTTCATTGTAAAAAACCTGGAAATGAGAAGAAAAATTATTCTGCCCTGAAAAATGATGATCATACTTTTGGAACAATGCATGCTAAGAATATTCATGCTAGAAATCATGTGTCTCAGAATATGAAGATTCACTGTTATTGCTGTGGTAGGATAGGACACATGGCTGCACAATGCTGGTGTGCTAAGGGAGAAAGAGAATCTCATTCTCATGCTGAACATGTTAATTTTTCTATAAATCAATTTTTCATAGAAATAAATTTGCTTCAAAAGGTCAACACATTGTGTGCTTCAACTGTGGAAAGCCAGGCCATAGGGCTAATGAATGTTGGCTGACTATTGATAGGAGGAATTCTTTTTCATGTTTTAATTGTGGAAAGCATGGCCATACAGTCAAGGATTGTTGGCATGCAAAAGAAAAGAAAATTTTTTCATGATAATAGACCTGATTATTCACAGAAATTCAAAAAACCTGCTTATCAAAAAGATCTGAAAAATTCAAGTTCTTGTTACCACTGTGGAAAACCCGGGCACTCAATGTTTGACTGTTATTGGATGCAGTTTGATAATTTTAATGCCCGAAAATCTTGGAAAACTCCTACTAGATGAGTTGCTAATCCATCAGGACCCAAGAAGTCTTGGGTACCTATGTATGTCAAATGAGAACTTGTTTTGCAGGTGTGTCTTGGGGCCAAGAAATAAAAGGGGTTCAATAAGGCCAAGACACCCGTGTATGGTAAAACCCCAATTCTGGTATTCATTAGTTTAGTTGTTGATTTTCAATAATTCCATCCCTTGTTGAGCTGCATATCGTGTTTTGAATTTGATAGAATCTCATGCATTCGATTACCTTCAATTAGTTGTTTGCATAAGGAAGAGCTGAAATAAATTGGATTGCATGAATTCACATGTCTGCAAATGTCATTTGCATTATTTTCAATATGTCCCTCAAAGCATATGTTGATCTACTCATGCATACATTTTCACATATGCATATGCAATTTGCATTATCATGCTTAATATGAAAACCTTGTTGCTTATACAGGACTAAACTGCATTTGGTATGCACATTCGTGTTTGACCTCAATGGTATATCAAATGGTGTATTGCCAAAGGGCAGATAAGGTCTGTCTGGAAGCTCTAACCATGTGTAAGGTGGTCTTTAGACCTAAGTTCTCCGCCTTATACCATGGGTCAAAAATTACATATAGACCAATTCAGTTAGTCATGAGCATACTTCAATAACTCCCTGAATAGTCTTCATGTTGAGCCCATTGGGTCAGTTTATTTAGATAGAGGGAGTCAATGCATACAACTATTTGGTCTCATGCATACTATAATTTTGAAATCTGGCTGCATCTCCTTGTGTCAAAAATTCTAAAAGATCATTTGAAAAGCATGCATACATTTAGGGGGCGTCAGCACTTACATAAAATAGATTACATGCTTAATTTTGATTGATTCCCTTGCACATCATTTGTAGCAAAAATGCCAAAAAGATTGCTTGACATGCATGCACATATATATGGGAAGTTCCTGCATTCTATAGTTGTACATGTGCAGGTTGCTCATAAGCATGATATTGCCTGATCACTGAGTTTTCACTCTCACCCCATGGCTGTCATTTTTTAACACAATAGCTCAAAATTGCCTTGTTTCTGAAATCTCTTGTCTATTAGCTCCCTGCATTTGCTGAGGAGGGGTTTCATCTCGATTAGTACTGAGCTGCCCTATCTCAGAAGGAGAGCATGTGTCTATCTTGCATTTCTTGTTTATCACTCCCATGAGAGTTGATCTCCTTTGAAATCTCTTTGAATCTGTTGTATTCACTATGAAGCATGAACAGTCTTTGAAATTTTCTTATCTGATTAAATTCCTGAACCTTTCTGAAATACTCTATTTGCTGCTCATTGGCATCTTCTTGAACTGCACATCTGAATATTTCTACCATACTTTTGAGCTAACTTTCTTGTTTTTGATGTCTGCTTAGTACTCATGAATCACATTGAAAATCATTTCTTATTTCTTACATCTGTTGATGGATATCAATTGTAAGCATTCACTGAAATCACCTTCTATCTGTCACGTGCTTGAACTTCATTGCCATATCCATGAGCTAGTCACTCTGAAAATTTTCACACCCATTGGTATCAATGAAAATATTTCCGAAATCATTCTGCTTGCCAAATTTCTGAACGTTCTTGTCATATCCTTGAGCTATTCTCATTTATGTGTGTCTGCTTGTATGTCTTCTTCAAGTCACCTACTGCTTGATGTCTGCCACTTACTATGCTCATCCTTGAAAACTTTTGCTACTCATTATTGAATCTCTTTGAGAATCTCTTTTCACTTGCTACACTATCTTTTGTTTTGTTTTTTCCTGAATCACCTGAAATTTAGGAAGATTTTAATTTGTATACCATGATCATAAATCCAGAAATAATTTAAAGAAGGAATCTTCTATTATATAGGATTATGAATGTCCAAAATAATTAGGTGGTTTAAGTTTCATATATTCTTTGAGTTTAGACATAAACATCTTGGAAGTATCTGTGTTGATTTTAATAGACCTTAACCAATTTTTTTCATGTTGTGTCTAGATTAATCTTCTGAAATCTAAAAAACTTAAAATCATAGCAACTTTGGTTGAGATACATAAATTGAGTATTATTTTTAAACAATTGAATAATCTAATAATTCTTAAGGGTAAAAATTGTCAGAGCAATGACATTGGTTGACTGAGAAACCATGTCTATTTTCCATGAAGAAAAGAAGACTGTGTCATGAAGTGCCATTGTTACCTCTTTAGAAAAGTCATTGAAAAACTAGGCAGGGCAATGGCTTGTTCACTGAGAAATATATCTCACTCATCAATGAAATGAGTTGAGGTATGTCATGAGGTGTCAATGCTATCTTTGTTCAATATAAAGCATGACAGTTAGTCATACCAAGTATCTAGGGGTACTGGCGTCTAAACAACACGTACCCTCAAGGTATAAAGTGTGTACTGAACTCGATTGCTCCTGAAAAATTGATATGAAATTTTTTGTTGAACAAAAGAAAATATCTGGAAATGGTAGCAAAAGAAAAGGTGTTAAAATCTTGGAATAAAATCAGAATGTATCATGTTTGTTTAACCTCAATACTAATTTTTGTAACTCATAAAGGAGTCATTGAAATTTGAATGAGTAAGATGAAGGAAGGTTAAACAAGATGTAAATATGAAGGTTTGGTTCATTTCTATTAAAAATTGAACTCAGATATGGACAGAAATTTTATTGACAAACTCTGAAAACGTCAGATTTAAATCATGTTGTTAAATAAGGCTTATTTTATAAGGCCTTTATAATGGAAGAATATGAGAATCCATCACTTTCTGATTTATGAGATTAGTATCTGATTGAAAACCTTCTTAAATGAGTCATATTTGTGAAAATTTCTACTGGAACCCTTGTGTTCAATCTCTCATCCATGCTGGAAAACATAGGCTTATAATCATGTCATATCCACTGGTTCACTATCTATTCAGTTTTGATATCAGATTCTGCTTACTGTTGTTCACCACTTCTTGGTCTTTTTGGTTCATGATCTGCGTTGTTCACAATTGAGCTTATTTCACAACTATGATAACTCCTTTCTTGGTATTATCATTGCATTGCTTCCACCATCTTCATTGCTTCTACATTTATGTCCAAACTATTTTTTTGTCAAAAGGGGAGAGTAGTTTTGCACACTTTACTGCTAGGCATGGCATTTACTGTCTAAGGGGGAGAACATTTCCACTGCCTATTGTTGATTAGTTTTGCCGATCTTCTTTTCTTTTTGGGGTTTTTGTTGTGTGAATGTGATAAGATGACAAGCAAGTAATC
The DNA here is from genome assembly GCA_022559845.1 of Amorphophallus konjac. NCBI lineage: Eukaryota > Viridiplantae > Streptophyta > Magnoliopsida > Alismatales > Araceae > Amorphophallus > Amorphophallus konjac. Next base: position 61,462,481 of record CM040119.1, read on the forward strand.
AAAGATCTGCTCTTAACCTATGAACATGTGATCATGAACCTAGGCAATCAAAGCTAGCTCTAGCATGGGCATGCTATCTCAATCAGACTAATGCTAAGGAAATAAAGAAAAACACACGCCGAGGCGTGGAGCAAGAAGTAAATGAAAACACACCGCGAGGGTGGGACAAGCAAGGAAATAAAGATATATGTGATGAAGGAGAAAGCTAATGCCCAATACCAAGGAAAAGATGGGATCGCCACCAAAGTAAAAACAAGACAAAGACTTGAATATACCTTGGAAATAGGTGGATGAAACACCCGCCCACGGGAGAGGAAACCAAAGAGAACCTGCAGGTCAGCTAGAAGTAACGGCCAGAACCATGTGCGTCACTTGGAAGTGACGGTCGCTCGATAGACCGCTAGAAGAATATGACGCGCCTGCACAAGGCCGTCGTATAACCTGCAGTGACAAAGTATGAGTCCTTTTAACTCCAACTCTTCCAGCCGGCTAGAAGACTTGGGCCTCGTCCTAGTGAACCTGTAAACCTGCCAAAGAAGTGGAAGACAATAACAAAATAACCCAAATTAGCCCTTTCAATAATATAGAACCAATTCTTCAATAAGCAAAATATCATCAAAAGGAAAGGGGAATACCGGGGAGGTTTTGGTTTTTTAACCCCTCTGGGCATTTTAAAAGATTAGGAGGATGTTTTGATGATGAAAAACCAGTGAAAAACGTGGAGGAAGGAGAGAAATAATGCTTATGATGAAAGAGAGATTGAATGGAAACTCAATATGCAATTGTGAACTTTGAAACCAATGGAACAAATACTCCCTTCACCAAGCAGCGAACGAACGTGAGAAGCACTTCTCCTTGATCAGACGTGGCTCTAGAATGCGGCAGCACTTCGACGCAAACTCCAGATTTTTCTCCCTTTGGCCATGAAGTCAAGGGTTCTATTTATAGACCCTCAAACTCTTAGGTCGAGCAGAGGATAAGCCAGCAAGATAAAGGGATAATTCTTAGCAAATCCTTGAAGATAATATCACCAAGAGTCCATAGAAACAAACAGAAGGTTCTGAGGATCATATTTGAAAGAGATATCGTCAATCCAAGTTCTTATCTCGACTACGGAGTAGCAGAGAAAAGGTCTGAACTGCCAGGACTCTCTGAAGAAAGTAACGGCTGCACGACAGACCGTCACTTGGAAATAACGCCCCAAGGAACGTCCGTTACTTTCAACCTTATCCCAAAAAGATAAGATCAACGGGAAGAAGATCAAAGCAATAGGACTCTGCAAGGAAATAACGGCCAAGGCATAGGGCGTCATACTGAAACAACGGCTGCACGACAGACCGTTATTATCAACGTATAAACTAAAAAGATAAGGATTTGAAACAAGCCCTTAAGCCTTAGGACTCTTCAAAAAGTAACGGCCCATGACCCATCTGTCAGAATGAAACAACGCGCCTGGGACAGACCGTTATTATCAATGGAGTTCAACTTAATGAATGAGGGTTTTGCTAAGCCCTAGTCAAAGGAAGTGCCACAAAGAGCCATATCCGATCAAGGAGAAAGACCCAAGAAATAGGCTCCAAATCAATCAAGAGACTCAACAAAGAGTGAACAACTCGGAGCATCATATAGAATGAATAAGGAGATGACCCGACTTATTGGTCATAAAACGGGTGTCAACAGATGCCCCTCCTTAACGTCCTCTTTGCAGGGGAGCGAGCGGAGGTGAAGCGAAGGTGAAATGGAACATGAAGATGAAGCGGAAATGAAGCGGAGCGGATCAAAAAGAGGGCGTTAAGGTAAACGACACCCGTTCTTACCAACAAGCAATAGGAATTTTCTGGAAAACTTTAAACTGATCACAAGGAAATAGTCAACCAAAGAATGCAAGTCTGGAGGAATTAACAACTAAGGGATGGAAACACGGCTAGCCGCCGGAGGCAACGGAAAGGAAAAGAGTACTGACTAAACTCCAGACAGGAATCTTCAGCCAACCAAATCGAGCGACGAGATCAAAGGAAACCTTCTAATTCAGAGTAGAATGATTCTCCTCATTCGAGATTAAGAACATAGCTATTCACTATCACTGAGATACCTTTAACAGATGAAGCTTCATGAATGCTCAAAGAATGCGTATGATGCATGCTGGGCTAAAGAAAAAGAAATCATCAAAACGAATGCAAAAGAAAGATAAAATAGAAAATACTCGAGAATAATATTGCTAGACCGGAGAAATCAGGGTCAGGACACCATCTGCAACCACGGCGTGCAAGACAGAACCATCATCCCCAAACTCTTCCAACCTAACGGCTTATCCAACGATTAAACCTGTGAACTTAGATCATCATCATTTTTGTTTAAGGGGAACATCAGATCCCAGAACACATGAATGACCATCCGGTTCTCGAGATAACATCGTAAGTAACATATAGTAATGCATTTAAGGGATAAGGGAAAGAGATACACTACCTGACTTACCTGCCTAACGGACGGCAAAGCGTGATTTCGTTCATAAATTCCTTCATGAAAGATAGGTTAGCCAAAAATAATCATGAACATGAATCAAGGCATAACCATTTGTGCGTGCGAGAGACATCATCCATAAACATCTTGACAAAATATGGAACCATTTTGACATCAATTAAGCCATTTAATTCATCAAGGAACTTGCAAGTTTTTAACGGTCTGAGATGAGGGTGTCACATAAAGTAACGGACCAGCCCTGGGCCGTTATAAACCAGGCGGTTCACATTCTTCTATAAAACAGTCTCATCACATGTAACGGTCAAATCCAGACGCGTTATAAGGATGTAACGGCCGAACGATAGACCGTCACATTTCCTGAGCGTTCAAAAAAAATAAAACCGAACGGTCACGGCCTTCATTCAACACTCAAGCAATCAAACGCCCCAAACCAAAAAACCACCGGCAACCACCGTCCCCACCACTACCATGGCCGGCGACGAGGGTTCCCAGCCACCACCACAGAAGAGGGAGAGAGGAAAGAGGAAGGCAATACGACGGTTTCACCACCGGCTCGAACGGGAGGCGATCCCGTCGGTCACAGAAGAAGAACCGAGGAGAAGAGAGCCAAGGGAGGAAGATGATGCTCCCACGGCCGTGGGAGACCAGGAAGACGTCCCCTTGGGTGAAGGGGAGCCTAAGGAACCAGCCAAGAAGAGGAGAAGGGGCATGGACCATGAGGTAGGTCCTCCCGCCCTAACTTCAATTTTTAATTTTTTTGGGTTTTATTTGTGATGCATGCGGGTTATGAGGGTGGAAAATGGGTCTAGGAACCCATTAGGAATGATTGTAGGCCATTTGGCCAAAGTGGGAGACCACAGGAATGCAAAGAAAAAACACCCAAACGCAGACAATGTGACGGTCCTGCCAGCGACCGTCACATGCCTGACGCGCCACCCTTGGTGCGTCAGAAGCAAGCGACACCCTACCCCAGGGCCGTTACATCTGCCAGGGACCTAGAACTATTTTTTAGGGTTTTCAATTTCTGATTTTTGTTTTGTTTTCATTTCACAATGCTTATGCAATGTTTTATGATACAATTAACTAACTTATGATCTAAATAACATGCAGGGAAAGCGAAGATCAAGGATCTCCTGGCTGCAGGTCCGGGCGGTGTACCAGGCACTGCCCGACTACCAGAGGGAGCGACTAGCCAGCATGGGATTCGCCGAGGTGCTCAGCATCGAGGTGATCCGGATGGACACACCCTTGCTGTACGCGTTGCACGAGAGGTGGGATCCGATCAGCAGAGCTTTCATCTTCCCGTGGGGCCACATGATCCCCACACTAGAAGACATAGCGAGGATCACGGGATTGAGAGTCCACGGAGCCGCAGTGACCGGATGGACTTACGGTGATTACCGGGAGATGACGCAGCAGCTGCTCGGGCTAGATTTGATCAGGCCGGGACAGTCCTCATCTCAGCTCTCGAGATCAGTACTGCAGGAGAGCCTAGGGCTGAGAGGAGCGGCGATTTCCGTGGGAGAGCTACCCGAGGAGCATTTGGACAGAGTGATAGACCAGGTGCGCCCTCGCGTGGCGGCGGAGGCGGGACTAGAGGGAGACAGAGTGCTCAGACGCTTCCTGATGCTGCTATTCGGGAAGCTCCTCTTCGCGACTCGAGCGGACGTCATTAGCTGCAGACTGCTTCCGCTGATAGAGCATTTGCACAGAGTCGGGAGATACGCATGGGGAGCGGCAGTGCTAGCGTTCCTGTTTGAGTCTCTCAGCACGACGGACCGGCAGACGATGCTGGGCGGCTTCTCACCTTTCCTACAGGTAAATGCAATTTAAATGCTTTCCACAATATGATTATGCAAGAATGTTATGTAAATGACTATGCAATTTGACTGACTTGATTTCTAAAATGCAGATCTGGAGCTACATGTACCTCCCGGGCATCGGGAGAGGCACACTACTCCACCCCGGCCGTATCCCGATTGCGAGACGGTGGACGGTAGTGAGGGACACAGGGTCGATTATCAGATTGACCCGGATGATCCAGGAGGACCTGGACTCCTTCCCACACACGTCGGTAAGTCCAGAACTCAAAGTGATTTTTACATGCTCTTAAATGCTTCTAAATGCTAAAATGCTTCTAAATGCTGATCATGATGATGGATGCTCTTGATGTTCCTAGGTGAGATGGACCCCGTACCGCGGCGAGGGTTATACTGGACAGCCGTGGGTGGAGGCGGCCTTGTCATACCAGGGACGAGACATCTGGCTGCACTGCATCCACATCATCGAGCCTCTGCACTACCGGCTGATCCTGCGGACTCGGGGACTACACCAACCCGAGGTGACCTTTCCACGCCACAGCGATGACCACCCAGGCAAGTCGTCAAGGGGCATCAGTGGCAACGTTGATTGGTGCGCCCGGAAGGCAAAGTACGTCCATGACTGGAACAGGCGGGGCCGAGCGGTGAAAGAACGAGACGAGAGTGACGAGGCATATCTGAAGGCCTTCGCTCGACTCTACGGCGACCGGGTGTACCGAGGTACCCGATGACCGGTATGCAAATATAAACTCAAAACACTCTTTATATATGCAAGATGCATCGTGCTAGATGTACTGACTTACATGCTTTAAATGCAGCTAGACCCCGAGGGACGGATAGCCGAGCTGGAGGGACTACTTCACTCCACCATCCAGCAGCGGGATGAGTACTGGACCGCCCTGGAGCTCCTGGTAAGATTTAGACTTAAATGATGCTTAATGTTGATGATGCAAAAAATACTGACTAACCACGACTTCTAATCATGATTTCTAAATGCAGCGGGCCGAGGGAGCCCAACGAGCAGGACCGGATGCCCCATCATCCTCCTCTCATCCTGCGGGAGGCAGAACAGAGCAAGATGCCGAGTTTGCTCGAGCGGTTGCCCGGGCCGAGGAGGCGGAGGCCACCCTCGCGGAGCGGGTAAGATGCTAAATGCTTATGCTCATGATCATGCGTATGCCAAAAAAATGCTTTTTGATCAACTACATGACATGCAATCTACAGGCGAGAGAGCTAGCTGCAGCGGTGGCCGAGGCTAGATAGGCTCGATTGGAGGCAGAGCGTCTCCAGGCAGAGATAGAGAGAAGCCAGGCTGAGACAGAGCGGGCCTGAGCAGAGACAGAGCTAGCACGGGCAGAGATAACCCGGCTGAGAGCGGAGACCCCGCGACGCTCGGATGATGCAAAGGTGGAGCGACTTCGGACGGAGCTAGCTCAGTCACAGGCTGAGGTAGAGCGACTCCGGATTGGGACGGTGGATTTGGACCGATACCGGACCGAGGCACGCGAGGCTCGGCGCCAGGCTTACGATATGAAGATCGAGTTGCGGACCCTCGAGAGGACCGTCCGGATGATAGGCCGAGGACCTGATCGGAGCGCTTCGCAGGGCGGGGCACAGCGGAGCGTCGCCCAAAGCGGGACGGTGGCTGATTTCCTCGTGAGTTCCTCCGGCCAGCGGAGGAATGAGAGGGCGGAGAGAGCGCAGCAGGAGGAGAGTGCCTCCATAGCACCACCGGCTAGGAGACCCGAGGGCGGAGATGAGGAGGGCGGCCCGGCAGACAGGCCGGCCGAATGATGCATTTTCTTTTTCTTACTACTTGTACATGACTATATATAGAGAAATGAAAAATTCTTTTTTGGTATTTTTGTTTTTGTTTCATGAGTGTGAATGAATGCAGGAATGTTGTTTTTGAAAAATGCAGGAATGAATGAGTGGATGAATGGTTTGGCAGGTTTGAATGTGAATGCAGAAAATGAATGACTGATTGAGGTGATTTGAGGTGATGTGTGAAAATGCATGTATGAAATGCATGTATGCGGAAAAAAAAAGTATGTATGAGAATGCGTGGATGATGAATGAGTTGTAGAATGTGAAAGACCGCCAGGTCTAAAACAAGGGCAGGAAGAAATTTCATGAATTCAGCAGCAGAGAAAGTAACGGTCTAGGGGCAGACCGTCACAATTAAATAACGCCCTGACTTACGGCCGTTAGACATGACAGAGTCCAAATTTGTAATCTGAGCTGCAGGAAAGTGACGGCCTACTGGAGACGCGTCATTGACAAATAACGGCCAGATGCTAGACCGTTGATCATGGCAGAACACTAGTTTGTCAGGGCAACTAGCAGAAAATGCGACGGCCGGAGGCTGGCTCGTCGGGGGGAAATAACGGTCATAACCAAGACCGTCAGAAAAATTTGAACCCAAAAGCCAATATCTGAACGACTGAGAGTGTAACGGATCATGGTTCACGCGTTACAAGATAACGACGGCCACAGTGTAGACCGTCAAGCTTCACAGAACAGGGTTTGGCCAAATCAAACCCACAGAAAATGCGACGGCCAAAGGCTGGCGCGTTAGAGACAAGTGACGGCCCCACGATAGACCGTTAGATCCTGAGTTGCGTTCCGAGACGGATTGAGCCGTGAGAGCCTAAACCCGAGACTTATCCTCTTAAACTCTACTAGAACTTATCTAGACTGAAGATAAAGCCTTCCAACTCAAGTCTTATCCTTTCCAAAGCCAAAATTAAACCTTTAAAACTTGGAAACTCAACCAAAATCGTAGCTTTGCTGAAAACCCCTGCTTTAGGGTTGAAGAACCTCTCCTAAGGGCAGAAACCAAGATGAAGAGAAGCTCTGAGATGATGGCCATGGAGGAGAGGGTTTACACTAGACCTAAAGCTGCAAGAAAGGAACATGAAGAGCTCCAACGGCTGACGTCAATTCCCAAGCACTTAAGCTCCAATGTTCAAAGGGTGGTAAGCTTCTAACACTCACCCAAATTCAGAAAATTCTGCACTTCAATTCTTCATGACTTCTTCTTCTCTTTCTTCCTTCAAGCCTCTTCCTGGCCCAAGATGCTATTCTAGTCTGAAGTGGGTGGCTCCCATGGTAAAGGCACTCCCTATAGAAGTCACATCCATCCTTAAAGCATGGCACCTTCAACCACTCTTGGTTTTAGGCAAAAATTTTTAGAAATTATCTCTAGATTGGCCAAGTATTTCGGCTCTTGTAGAACTATGGCATCCACAAACTCATACTTTCATCTTCCCTTCCTTCGAGGCAACCGTCCTATTAGAAGAGGTAGAGACCTACCTAGCCCTTCCTAAGACTAAGGCGGGGGATGAAGACCGGGTTTGCTACACAATAGAGCCTATTGACCCATCCTTGATTTTGAGTGATTTCATCCATAATCCAAAGGATGTGAGGACCATGATCAGCCCTCACCACATTCATTTGATACCCTTGGCACAGTGGATAGTGTCTCATTGTAAAAACAAGTGGGAGAGACATGAGGCAATAGCTAAGGCGGTGGCGGTTTGCTTATGCGGAGTCTTCCTTTTCACTACAACCGACCACCTTCTAGATACGCAAAATCTCAGCATTATTAGCGGGTTGTGGCGGGGAATGTCCATCTCTCAAGCGATCCTTTCATACCTCTATGAAGGACTAAGCTCGGCTTGCCAAGGAGGACTTTTGTTCGGCTCCATGATACTCCTTGAGTGCTGGATGGGAGTGAGAGTCAAATTCCAACCGAAGGAAGACTTAACTTCAACTAGCCGAATCTTCGGGGGCCACCCTCTCTTCTTCATTGGAGGGGCATTCGGGTATTCTTCACAGGTTGAATGCAAGACGGCGGATAAGAAAATGCGGGACGAATGGCGCTTCTTCTTCAACACTTTGCCAATAGACAAGTTCAATATGCGACCAAGAATCCTTCGGAGCACTCTTCTCAAAATACCGCGGCGTCAAGGCCTGGACCTCCAACTAGTGGGGAACACCACCATGGCGATCTACAACCCGCACCGGTGCCATCTTCAGATCGGACTTCCAAGAACCCAAGCTCCTGCACTATCACACTACTCTCCCCTTCTACCTAGGAAGATGGGGACCGAAGAAGATGAAAGAGCAGTACGGAACGCGCTGACCATGTGGGAGATCAGCAAGGTGCGCCCGTGGCAAGCAGAAGTAGAAGAGAACGACGAAGCACGCCGTAATTACGTGAAAGAGCTGAGAAGAATCCGCCCTCTTGCGGATAGAAAATTGAATGTACCTTGATTTTCTTTTGTTCATGACAGATATTGTTTGTAATTAACAATCAAAGCTGGAATTTTTATGAATTCATGTTTTATTAAGCTTGCTTGAATGAGATGAGACTGGCTTAGTTGAATGAGCATAAGTTTTGTGGGTTGATTGGCTAGAATGATGTGAAGAGGCAGAGCCTCTGGAGGATGTAACGGATGGGCAGTGGACCGCCATAAAGGAACGACGGTCTAATGAGGAGCCGTCAGAATGAAAGCCTTATTAATCCTGTTCTCTGAAGCAAGTAACGGATGGGAGATGGGCCGTTATATAGAAATGACGGTATGGACCAGGCCGTCAGAGGGACAATGGTTGAAAGAATAAAAAGCCCACGCCTGAAGGGAATTAACGGTCAAGGAGGGGACCGTTAAATGACTGTGACGGTCGAACACTGATGCGTCACATCCTGCGTAGTTGCAATCCTGCATTTGAACCTGTTGTCTGCACATGCTAAGACATGAAACAAGTTAGATCTGTTCTTAGACTCAACCCCTTGCCTTGAAGCAAGTTAGATAATGATCGTTTCTTGATATTTGGTCAAGGGGTGGAGCCTTATTAAATAGGCGGAAACTATAATAAAAATGCAATGCATGCTATGCACATGATGGAGTTTTGAAAAACATCTGATTTTTGTGGGATTTTCACAGATATTTGGTTTTTTAGATTTTGGAAATATTTAGTGTTTTTGGATTTTAAAAATATTTGATGTTTTTGGATTTTTGAAAATATTTGATGTTTTTGGATTTTGAAAATATTTGATGTTTTTGGATTTTGAAAATATTTGGTGTTTTTGTGGATTTTGAAAATATTTGATGTTTTTGTGGATTTTGAAAACCAGTGTCTCCCCTAGCAACGCGAACCCTTCCTTGTTCAGAATCAGGAGTCCCGAGGTTGGCGTGTAACATGGGTGACAATCCTTGGCCAAGGCCCACTTCACATGACGGTATTTCTACCAAGGCCATACCCAGGGTACTAATCTTGGTCCTAAAAAGAAAAAAGGAACATGGGGGTAAGCTTAAGCCAGATATGGAAGTTTTTAGGACTTGATTTCCTCACCGTACAACCCCATTAGAGATTTGGTCTGTTGCACCGGGGCTTTGTGTCCGTCATCGAACCTTTGTCCACTCTAGGCATGCATGCGACCGGGCTCATGACGTCCCGCGGGGAACTATACTGCCACTCTTGTCATGCCTAGCTTTTCTGTTTTTGCATTCCTGGAGCTTTGGAGTTCAGAATCGGTAGACTTCTAAGATGATGCTTTTGATTTTATCACAGAGATTGCCCCTTTGCTGTCTTTCTTCTGTTGTTGTGTTACTTGTGGCGTCAGGTCATAACGGACTTGCCCCTATTTGAGACCTCCTCTCGTTAGGGTGTTTGGATTGGTTATCGCCTCCTTATTCACTTCTTGCCCCTGGATTCAGCCGAAGAATGAAGCGGACAGGGACTTCGATTTTCCCTTAAAGCATGGCCGAGGAGAAACGGTGTCTTTTAAAATGGAAAACCTGACCAGAGATGTCGTGTAGTGTGTGATTGCCTTACTCGGGATCCTTCTCAAAACAGGAAGGAGCATCTTACTGCCGGGGAAGCACGTGGTTTAGACTCTAAGGAAAGAAACGCTTAAGATACAACCCATTCCACGGGTGAGAGAGCTCCTCACCTTCCACATTTACTAGGCGATAAGCATTCCCTGGATAAGCTTCTTTTACGACAAACGGCCCTTCCCAGTTAGGTTGTAATTTAGACCTACGACCTGCAGACCGAATGAATTTGTGTTTCAAAACTATATCACCTTTTAGAAATTTACGTTCGATTACCTTCCTTTGAAAATAACGCGAAACCCTCTTTTGATAGACGGATACGTGATCGGCCGCGTTCATCCTCTTCTCATCTAAGAGTTCCAACTGGGCCAGTAACGCCTCTCGACGTTCATCGAGATTAAGTTCCTTATCGAGCTGCACTCTGAGGGAAGGGATCAGGATCTCATATGGGAGCACCGCCTCCATCCCGTAGGTAAGAGAATAGGGAGTTTGTCCCGTAGGAGTACGGACGGAGGTGCGGTAAGCTCACAGAGCTTCTATTAATTTTTCCGGCCAATCGGAAAACTTATGAGCTTCGCATGTTTTCTTGATGATCTTAAGAAGGGTTTTATTAGTGGCCTCGGCTTGACCGTTGCCTTGAGGATAATATGGAGATGAATGATGCAATGCAATATTGAACTTCTTACAGAGGTCCTTAAGTTCTTGGGAGATGAACTGGGGTCCGTTGTCGGTGATGATGATGCTTGGCACTCCGAACCGCGAGATGATATTCTTCATGATGAAGCGACACACCGTTGAAGCTTTAATCTCTGCGTACGCCTCGGCTTCGGCCCACTTGGTGAAGTACTCAGTGGCGGTAAGGATAAAGGATTTCTGCTTGATCTGGGAATTAGGATCACCGAGCGGGCCGACAACGTCGAAAGCCCACATAGAGAATGGTCAAGGAGCGGTCATGGGATGGAGAGATGAAGCTGGAGAATGAATCTTATCAGCATGGAGTTGGCACTTAAGACACCTCCGGACATAGAGGGAGCAATCTTCCTCTAGAGTGGGCCAATAGTAGCCCTGCCTAAGGATCTTCTTCGCTAGAGCCTGGCCATTAACATGACCCCCACACTCACTAGAATGGGCTGCTTCAGCCACCTTCCAAGCTTCAACATCATCTAAGCATCTCATGAGCATCCCATTAGTAGCGCGCCTGTACAGTTCTCCTGCAACAATGGTATACCTTGCGGCGGCTCTTCTTATTGACTTACGCTGCTCGGCTTTTGCCCCTTCTGGGAACGACCCTTCCTTGCAAAACATCTCGATTTCATGGTACCAAGGCAATTCCTCTTCGTCCAGAATCTCTTCTAGCTCTGCTAATGAAACTTCCTTGAGATCTTCCTTCTCAGCTCTTGCCTCTACAGATTTCCTAAGATTGATGTACCAAGGATCCTGAAGAGAGGGCGCGTCCAATCTTTGGACGACAATAGTCTCAATGCTCCGACTGAGAGGAAAAGATAGAGAAGAAGCAAGAGATGCCAGAGCATTAGCTAGAATGTTCTGAGAACGGGGAGTATGGATATAGATCAACTTACGGAATTGCCTGGCAAGGAGCGTGACCAAATCTTGATAAGGTTTGAGCTTGGGATCACGGGTACTGTAAGTGGACAGAACTTGCCGTAGGACGAGCTGAGAATCTCCTATGATGTTCAAATGACGCGCACCTAAGAGGTAGGCGTGCTTCAATCCGGCCAGGAGAGTCTCATACTCAGTGATGTTGTTGGTAGCAGGAAACCGAAGTTGATAAGCGAAGGGAATGTTCACTCCTTCCGGAGTAAGCAGAGCAGCACCGATCCCTCGGCCTTGAGAGTTGAGTGCACCATCGAAGTGCAGAGACCAGAAGGGGTGATGAGAGATAACAGAAAGATGCTCATCAGGGAAATCGTCCTGAATGGAATCGGTGTGAGGAATGGGGAGATGGGCAAGATGCTCAGCAATGGCATATCCTTTGACTGCCTTCTGAACAACAAAGGTGATATCGAACTGAGAGAGGAAGCTCTGCTAGCGAGCCAACCTACTAGAAAGGACTGGCTTTTCTAAGAGATAACGGATCGGGTCCATTCTAGAGATCAACCTAACTGGGTGGGCAAGGAAGTAGTGTTTCAGCTTCTGAGCTACCCACACTAAGGCGGCACAAGTCTTCTCCATAGCGGTGTATCTGGACTCAGCTGGGTTAAACAACCGAGAGAGATAGTATGCAGCCCGCTCTTTCCCTTCATCATGCACCTGTGCTAAAACCGCCCCTAGGGAGTCCTCAATAACCGAGATGTATAGGATTAGGGGTTTCCCAGGGACAGGAGGTTGCAAAACCAGGGGATTAGATAGATATTCCTTGAGGTCCTCATAGGCCTTCTGACAATCTTGATTCCATTCGAACTTGACCCCCGCTTTAAGCAATTCATAAAACGGACGGCACCTTTGAGAATGCTGGGATATGAACCTTCTGATGAATTGCAATCTACCAATCAATCCTCGAAGTTCTGTAAGGTTCTTCGGCGGAGGCATGTCCATGACAGCCTGTGCTTTGTTAGGATCGATCTGGATCCCCCGTTTGCTCACTATGAAACCTAGCAGCTTCCCTGAGGAGACACCGAATACACACTTCTTCGAATTCATCTTGAGCTTGTACTCCCTGGCTCTTTGCAGCACCTTAGCCAGGATAGAGGGGTGGTCTTCCTTGGTTTTTGACTTCACCAGGATATCATCCATGTAAGCTTCCATATAGATGTGCATCATGTCGTGGAAGATAGCCATCATCGCCCTTTGATAGGTGGCACCTGCGTTCTTCAGACCAAATGGCATAACCTACATAACAATACGTGCCCCAGGGCGTGGTGAAGGAGGTTTTCTCTTGATCTTCCGAAGCGAGACGGATTTGATTATAGCCTGAGTACCCATCCATGAATGACAGAGCTTCATACCCGGCAGTGTTGTCTACCAGACGTCTATATGAGGTAGCGGGAAATCATCCTTAGGACATGCTTTGTTAAGATCCCTGAAATCAATACAAATACACACTTTTCCGTCCTTCTTGATAACAGGGACTATGTTTGCCACCCACTGAGGATATAGAACAACTCTGATGAATCTGGCCTTGTATAATTTGTCGACCTCTTCCTTGATCCTCAAGGCCATGTGGGGGTGAAATCTTCTTGACCTTTGTTTTACAGGCGTTGCCCCTGGTTTAAGCACGAGTCGGTGTTCCACTAAGGAGGGGTCAAGACCTGGCATGTCCTCATAAGACCAGGCAAAGGAATCGCTATACTCCCTTAGTACCTTGATTAATTCCTCTTCTACTTGTGGAAGGAGGTTAGCAGCAATAATGATGGGCCTTGGGTCTTCTTCCGTTCCCAAGTTGATTTCCTTTGTAGGTTCATCCACTGCCATCGACGGCTCGTCGAATCTTTTTAGTCCTTGTGCATATAGATCGGCAGTGTCATCTACATCGCTGTCTTCATTAATTGGATCCTTCTCATCCAAAATCTCATAGACGCCTGATCCGTCGTCGCTCCACACCCCTTCTATTTCCTCGTCATCTTCAATCACAATTGCTGTAGCAACAAATTCTGGGCACTTCAAAAGAGCATGGCAACGCTGAGCTAAATCTTGCAAGAACCTATCAGGAACAGATCAGAATGGATGAGCAAGCGAGCGCGGCTCAGAAGAGGAAGGGTTGGATGACCTAGAACAAGACCCTACTTCTCTAGACCTAACTGACTCTACTTCCCTAGACTCGACGGACCCTAATCCTAACCTAGGAGAGAGGAGGCCTAGTGGAAGGGAAGGAGCAGGGGACTCATGCCCCTGGGAGGAGGATGGCGACAGGATAGCGTAATCTTCCACTGAAATCGCCGTTTCAAATTTGATGTTTTTTTTGGAGATCAGCGGAGACTATACAGCAAGAGGGAGGAGGTGGGAGCTGCATAGGGAACAGCTCGGGGAAGATGCAGTCGAAGAAAGGATCAGAAGAGGAGAACCACATCTCGTGGATTTGAGCATTGAGAGGAGGAGGAGTGAAGAGAGTGGATAGATCAACGCGCGGGCACCTCCTGCAAGCACAAGGAACAAAGAGGATCTCAGGTGGATCAATAAAAGATGGATTTATCATGATTGGCGGAAGACGAGGTATGTGATCCCCTTGCTGAAAAATGGATTGAAAGTGTGAGGGAGACCAAGAAAAGATAATGGGAGAGCTCCCCCTTTCCTGTAGATCAACAATAGGCCGCTTCTTCGGCCTCCACTGCGTAAGCCGAAGTTCTTGTTGTTTCTGGCAGTCTTCTTCGTGGAACAACCCCTGAAGGGCTTGACCATAATCAATCATATCATCCTCTACTCCCTTTAGCACTAGAGGTGGACTCGCAATTGGACAGATTGTATTTCTTATAGGCAGGGCTGGCTGCAGAGCTAATGTGCCAGGCTGGAGAGGCCCTCGAACAAAGTGTTGACAGTAGTCCCAGGTGAGTGGCCCAGAATCACCTATCATAGATAATGCAGTTTCCTTGTAGCCGAGGCCTCTCCTGCCCATTTTTCTTCCCTTTGATATGGGCTTGGTCATTCCTTGCAATTGTGCACTGAGGCCTCTCCCCGGTTGATAGCCCAGTTTCAGTATGATGTTCCAGCCCTTGGAATCGCGAATCTGAGGCTTCACTTTGACGTTGACTGGAGTAGTGACGGGCCTAGAAGATGTGTAAGCCCAAGGAAAGTTTAAGTCGAGCACTGATATGATGGGCCGACTGCTGGGCCAAAGCGTGGGAAGAATCTGTTCTGAAATAGCCTTAACTAACTGCACTATGGATAGGCTTTTGACCTTGACGACCCTCCCTTGAAAAGGGAATTTGACGCACTGATGTGCGGTGGAGGGTACAGCACCGAGTGTATCGATCCATAGACAACCCAAGATAGCCTTAAACATAGGGTCAATGTCCAGCACATAGAATTCCACGGCCATTGTAAGAGGTCCGAGCTCGGCTTGGATAGTGACCACCCCGTGACATGCTCGCCTTGAGTTGTCGTATGCTGCTATAGTGGTGGGGGTAGGCCATAGTAACTCTTCTGATATGTTACAAGCTCGTAGAGTACTCAGTGGGCAAACACTAATTGAAGCCCCTGTATCAACCAGTGCTGCTTCAATGCTGACCTTGTTCAGAGTGATCGTAATGCAGAGCGGCATCTGCCGTGCTTTCGGAGGTGCTAGCTCGGTCTCTGAAAATGTAATTGCCGATCCTTTGGAGATAGTTGCTAGTGTCGTTAGTAGGCTATCAACTGCCATATCTTCGTTGACCATCACCTTCTGTAAAAAGTCTCTAAGTGCATCCTGATGAAGGGTAGACCTTTTGATCATCTCCAGCACAGATATTTTAGCGGGCACTCGATCCAGATGATGCAGCAAGTCATATTGAGTACCCGGCAGAGGTTCAGTTTCTTCCTGCTCGGCCATCGGTTGAGAGGACTGGGGATTGGAAGTAGTAGGGTAATTCCGATGGAACATCTTCCTGCTCCTCAAAGCACAATTCGCCGCGGCATCTGAAGATAGTATGATGGGCCCTGCAGGGTGGATGAATGGAACAGGTGGTGTGGGGGAGACGGTTTGGTGGAGCGTAAGGTTGATGGGGGTAGTAGGTGATGAGCGGATGATGGGTGAAGGGTTGGTGGAAGGCAGGGTGGTGATGAGTGTTGACACGGGTGGGGGGAAGGCTAGCGGAGGGGTAAGGCTGGGTGAAGGGTTGGATGGTGGTGTGATGACGGCGACGGGAGTAAGTGGTGGAGGGTGTGACGGAACGGTGGGTGGTAAGGGGTTTGCTGAAGCGGGTGTAATTGGGAGGATGAATGAAGGGGATGCTGGGTGTGCGGGAAGGACGAAGGAGGGGGTAAGAGGATTGCGGTGGTTATGGTGGAGGGCCATGACTTGTGGTGTGGCACCATCATCATCAAAAGACCACCCGGCATTAGGGGCCGGTGGTTGGACCACGTTTACTTGTGCTGGTGCTGGCGGCTGCTGCTGAGGAGCGGGTGGGTGGTTCGGCATCGGATTCTGATGGATGCCCAGGTCCTGTACTTACTGTGGTTGATGTGGTTGCTGTAGTGGTAGCTGCTGCGGCTGCGGTGCTTGTTGCTGCTGCACTTGCTGCCTCGGCTGCTGCCCTCTTTTCTCTTTGATCTCAACAATGGCCCGATGCATCGTGGCCCAATCTATCCTTTGTCCTTCATGAAGATCATGTACCAGGTCCCGGAACTGAAAACATCCTTCTATGGTATGGCCCGGCTGCCTATGGAACATACAATATTTAGTCTGATCAACGGCCGGGTTCCAATTAGACCGTTTCGGAGGGAGTTGGATTGCATTCACTGACATGAGGGCGGAGAAGATATCTGTAAGTGTCTCTGGCAATGGGGGGTATTGAGCTCTCCTGGGAGCCGGGCGCTTGCTGTTAGGGTTGTTGTTATAGCCGTTAGGTGGAGGGACATTGTGGTATTGTGGAGGTGGTGGTGGTTGTTGTGGAGCGACGAAGGCGTTTTATGGAGTGGCAAAGGTAGGCAGAGGGCTTTGCGGAGTGACCTGGAAGTTTTGTGGAGCGGAGTTTTGTGGATTGTGGGGGTTTTGGGGGAAGCAGAACGGTGTGGCCTGGAATGGAAAGGCGACGGCTTGTACTTGTTCATTTGTCTGGACCCCCTCGGTAGCCGGCCCTTGTGGTTTCTTGTGGTATTTGGGCTTCTGGTTTTCAAACAGTGAGTGGATGGGGGAATCCTTAAATTGGGTTTGTATGAAGCGCGCCCGACTGTAGAGCTGGTGCATGTTGGCTATGTCATTCATCGCCAGGATGTTCCGGAAGGTCGGAGTAGCATTCGAAATTAACAGCTTGACCTTCTCTTCCTCTGGAATGTGGCCAGGCACCCTAGCGGCCATCTGTCTCCATCTGTCTGCATAAGTGGCGAACTCTTCATCTGGCTTCATCTTCTCGGCCACCAGATCTGTGAACGAGTATTCCGGGCCGACCCTATCTTGGAACCGTTGGATGAATTTGTCTTTCACTACCTTGAAACTTTCAGCTTCTTCTAGCGGTAAAGAGTAGAACCACTCCAGAGCAACACCATCCAGAGATCGGCAGAATAAATACGCCATAAGGCGATCATCATACTGGAATTGCGCCGATTCATATAGAAAATCCCTCACATGAATGAAGGGATTGTTGTTCTCATCGTACTTGCGATAGCTGGGGAGCTCTGATTGTTGAGGGAACCGAATGTTCTGGAAGCTCGGGATAGGAACATCTGCCAAAGATTGCGGGCCAACCCACTTCTAAAGAAAATTGAGTTATTGCTGCATGGCGGCCCATTTATCAAGCAAGTCCTGCTCTCGGGAGGGAGCAGGGGTAGTGAAGGATGCTGATTGAATTTGAGGAGCAGATGGAACGGTTGTTACGGAAGGTGGAAGCCCATAGGTAGGAGTGGAGGGATAAACAGTAGAGATGGGGGGCCCTTAAGAAGGATATTGGACCTGAGATTGGCCCAGATTAGAAGGAGCTTGGGCCACCCCTGGCCGAGGGTGCAAGAAATCGGAAGGGCCCATGAGAACTTGCGGAGCTACCGGAGTAGATACGTGATGATCCAGTTGAACAAAAGAGGGGATGGGCGACTTTCCCTTATCGAAAGATTGTTGGGCCGAATTGGAAGACTGGCCCGTTTCCATGCCCGTGAAAGTGATGGTCCGTGGTTGGACCGGGGTAAGATCAATTGGAGTGGGCTAAATGGGGAGCCCAACAACGAAAGGATTGGCTAGATTTTGGATGATGGTGGGAGGAGATGCGTTGGACCCTTGCATGGCCTGATAAAGAACTTGGAGTTGGGCCGGATCCAATTGGGCCATCATTTGAAGGATAGAGCCCGCGGAAGGAGTGGAGAGAGAAGGGGTAGCTTGACCACCTTCCATAGAAGTGGAGGATGGGAGAGGGGTAGTCCCTTCTCCGGAAGAAAAGGTGATAACCCTAGGAGGGTTTTCAAGAAGCCCTTGAGGGAGAGAGTCCTCTTGGGAACGGGGAGGATTAAAGGATGCCATGGTGGACTCAAAAAGAGGATTGGAATAGAATGTGAAGAAGGGATTGATTTGAGGAGATGATTCGGACGAACGAAAACAACCCCACATGCAACGGACAACCTTGACAAATGCAAACAAACCACCAACAATCACAATGAGTAACCAAACTCGAATGTTTAAACCCAAGATGTAAGTGATAAAAGATGAAGACACTCAAAGTCAACCAAGTTGTTTTAAGATGATGCAACACGATTCTTTTGTGATTTCTCCTTTGGAACTTTAGTGGATTGATTGAAATGTGCTCTCAACAATGGGTTCCTAACAGGAGATGGTTATGGGACTTGGTTTGACTCTAAGTGTAATCACTCCTTCACTTATGCAACCCTAGACACGGGGTGGGAAAGGTACAACTAGCCCGGCGTCCGTGTGGGAATCCACGGCTCGCGGGGACTTATGGAGGTCCCTGGTGTGATTTCCTAGTCGGCCCCAAGGAATATGGAGACGAGAGGTCCGCACACCAAGGTAGGAGAATGCAATCTAGGATATGAAAAGATGAATGGTCCTATGTGCACCGGAGTGCATGCAAAGTCTAGCCTAAAATCTAGCAATCAATGATGCATACAACGATATGGAGATATAAAACAAAGCAAGGAGGAAGTCAAGTATCACCCAAGCAAAGAGTCACAGCAGAAACTGCGGAAGTAACTGCACCTCGGATGCGTACCTGTCGGGAGTATAACGGTCTAGGAGCCCTGCGTCAGGGGAAAATAACGGTCTAAGGCCCGACCGTCAGACATAATATAACGCAGGGGGCTAGGACCGTCAAGTGAGCCAGAGAACCAAAATCAACCAGAAATAACAGGGAAAACCGTGAAAGCTCTCGCAGCAGAACAAATGTGGTGGTCTAATGCCCCTGCGTCAGAGGACTGTAACGCGGGGACACAGGGCCGTCAGAGCACCCAGAGAATCAGGACCAACAAGAAATAAGGGGAAAACGGGAGGGGAACAACACAAGAGATGATGGCAGGTTTAACAGGAATCAAAAGCACGATTGGCACAAGTTGTCCCACCGTGATCGCCAAAAAATTATCTGTTGATTAGTTTTGCCTATCTTCTATTCTTTTTGGGGTTTTTGTTGTGTGAATGTGATAAGATGACAAGCAAGTAATCAAAGATATGCTCTTAACCTATGAACATGTGATCATGAACCTAGGCAATCAAAGCTAGCTCTAGCATGGGCATGCTATCTCAATCAGACTAATGCTAAGGAAATAAAGAAAAACACACGCCGGGGCGTGGAGCAAGAAGTAAATGAAAACACACCGCGAGGGTGGGACAAGCAAGGAAATAAAGATATATGTGATGAAGGAGAAAGCTAATGCCCAATACCAAGGAAAAGATGTGATCGCCACCAAAGTAAAAACAAGCCAAAGACTTGAATATACCTTGGAAATAGGTGGATGAAACACCCGCCCACGGGAGAGGAAACCAAAGAGAACCTGCAGGTCAGCTAGAAGTAACGGCCAGAACTATGTGCGTCACTTGGAAGTGACGGTCGCTCGATAGACCGCTAGAAGAATATGACGCGCCTGCACAAGGCCGTCGTATAACCTGCAGTGACAAAGTATGAGTCCTTTTAACTCCAACTCTTCCAGCCGGCTAGAAGACTTGGGCCTCGTCCTAGTGAACCTGTAAACCTGCCAAAGAAGTGGAAGACAATAACAAAATAACCCAAATTAGCCCTTTCAATAATATAGAACCAATTCTTCAATAAGCAAAATATCATCAAAAGGAAAGGGGAATACCGGGGAGGTTTTGGTTTTTTAACCCCTCTGGGCATTTTAAAAGATTAGGAGGATGTTCTGATGATGAAAAACCAGTGAAAAACGTGGAGGAAGGAGAGAAATAATGCTTATGATGAAAGAGAGATTGAATGGAAACTCAATATGCAATTGTGAACTTTGAAACCAATGGAACAAATACTCCCTTCACCAAGCAGCGAACGAACGTGAGAAGCACTTCTCCTTGATCAGACGTGGCTCTAGAATGCGGCAGCACTTCGACGCAAACTCCAGATTTTTCTCCCTTTGGCCATGAAGTCAAGGGTTCTATTTATAGACCCTCAAACTCTTAGGTCGAGCAGAGGATAAGCCAGCAAGATAAAGGGATAATTCTTAGCAAATCCTTGAAGATAATATCACCAAGAGTCCATAGAAACAAACAGAAGGTTCTGAGGATCAGATTTGAAAGAGATATCGTCAATCCAAGTTCTTATCTCGACCACGGAGTAGCAGAGAAAAGGTCTGAACTGCCAGGACTCTCTGAAGGAAGTAACGGCTGCACGACAGACCGTCACTTGGAAATAACGCCCCAAGGAACGTCCGTTACTTTCAACCTTATCCCAAAAAGATAAGATCAACGGGAAGAAGATCAAAGCAATAGGACGCTGCAAGGAAATAACGGCCAAGGCATAGGGCGTCATACTGAAACAACGGCTGCACGACAGACCGTTATTATCAACGTATAAACTAAAAAGATAAGGATTTGAAACAAGCCCTTAAGCCTTAGGACTCTTCAAAAAGTAACGGCCCATGACCCATCCGTCAGAATGAAACAACGCACCTGGGACAGACCGTTATTATCAATGGAGTTCAACTTAATGAATGAGGATTTTGCTAAGCCCTAGTCAAAGGAAGTGCCACAAAGAGCCATATCCGATCAAGGAGAAAGACCCAAGAAATAGGCTCCAAATCAATCAAGAGACTCAACAAAGAGTGAACAACTCGAAACATCATATAGAATGAATAAGGAGATGACCCGACTTATTGGTCATAAAACGGGTGTCAACACCTATATCAAACTATTGTCTTCATTTTGATGATGTCAAAGGGGGAGAATAGTTTGATGAGTCAATATGCATTATATGTGATAAATTGGTCATAATGACTCATAGTCTTGCCATCATCAAAAAGGGGGAGATTGTTGTTGTTGCATCCCTAAGGTTTTGATGATGTCTCACATTATAAATCAATTTATTATACGGACCATTTTCTTGGTTCAAAGCATGAAGGGGTCTGTTGCAATACCTTTATGGTCCGTGCATATCATGACCTTGCATCTCATCTCTCGAGGTCGGTGCAAGCTCTAGTCGGTGCAATCGTTGTCTGGTATGGACCGTTAGATCTTGTCTTTTTCATTTCAGTGCAAATTCATCTTGGTGCAAGCGGTGTCTTGTACTTCTCTTTACCAATTCGGTGCAAGTCTCTGTCTCACTCACAAACACTGTAACCCGGTTTTCCATCTCGGTGCATTACGTGTATTTCTTTGCAGCATACACTTTTAGGTTCGTGCATATCTTGTTTGTGCGTCTTTGTGCGTCTCGCCTTTCAGACTCGGTGCAAGGTCTGTCTTGCATCCGTCTTTGTTCGTAAGTTTCTTCTCTTTCATTCGGTGCAATTCTCGAAAATTCAACTCGGTGCATCTACTGTGTTACACAGTTGTTTTAGAAGTCCGTGCATATCTTTGATCCTCTCTTTTGACTCTGTACAAAGTCTTCATCTTGTGCCTCTTGGATCCATGTCTGTGCACATCAGCTGCACGGGTGGACCCTAGAGTCTGTGCATGTGGGGTCAAACATTTTAATAGGTCAACTCAATGGTTGACTTGAATATCTCTACTCAGTGCATGCTATGTCTAATCACATTCGGTGCAACATTTGCTTCATGTCTTATATAAACAGTGCATCCCTCCCAGTTCGTGCATTCAGCACCTATATGCCCAGAGCAATGTCATTCTTCTTACCAGTATCCGAAATGCTTTCCTCTGATTGTTTGTCAGGTATCTTTTTTCTTTCGAGAAGAATAAGAATGGCTCGCGATCCCAGTATGGAGGAGGTAGCAGGATCGTGACACATGGAAAGAAGTGTGCAGGGATTCTACCACGTGGAGTAAGGCCTTTGAGCAGGAATAATGGAAAGCACACGCCCGTCCTCTGATGCTCTATAAAAAGCGAATGCTGAGCAGAAGGAACAACAACGATGAGAAAAAAAAAGGAGAGGAGAGGGAGAAAGAGAGCCAGCAGAAGCAGAAGAGAAAGAAAAATTTCTGAGAGGGTGAAGTGTTCGTGAATGAGAAGATCTGCTTCTATGGAAGCTACATTATCTTTGTTTCTAGAGAATATTATCGTTTACCAATCGCTGTGTTTTCAAGTTTTTGTTTGATCATCTTCATTCCATACTGTTACCCTCCTCTATTCGGAGGAAGAGAGAGGTTCTCCAGTTCCCTCCATTATCTTGGAGGAAGAGAGGTTCAATCCTCTGGTTGTGTGAGTTACTTGGGAGTAACTGAAAAGGGTTCCCTTTGCTGCGTGCAAAGGAAGGGAGATTGTTCTCCGGTGCTCTTCTTCTGGTCGATCAGAAGATTGAGGAGGCTGTTCCTCTGTACAAGCTATTTGGCAGCGGTTGTTGCAGACTGAGTCTGCTGTGTGCGACTCAAGTGCAAGGAAGCCTTACTCGATTGAGTAAGGGGTGGACGTAGATTGCAGATAGCAATCAAACCACCTAAAAAATTCGCTGTTTCATTTGTGGTTTGGTTGTTCTCGTGTACTGCTCTCCAACTTCTTGAGACTTTGCTTCTTTGTGGTTGCCTTCTCGATATCAGTTCTTCTCTTATCATTTTTGTGGTCTGTTTACGTGGCCTTTATCACTATAGTTTGAGGGGCTAAGAATTTGTGGCTGTGTTTATCGAATTGGGGAGTGATCTATTCATCCCCCCCATCTATCTCACTCTCCGCTGTGCGTATCATTTGGTATCAGAGCGGGTTTTCACCATGTGGGCCAACGGTCAGGCTAACTCTAATGGTCCTCGAAGCTTTATGGCTGAGGGACAATCTATCAGTCATCCTCATTTCTTTGATGGTAATAATTATCTATTCTGGAAAAATAGGATGGAGGTATTCATCAGAGCGCAAAGCCACAAGTTGTGGAGGGTGATCACCACAGGGCCATACGAGCTACCACCGAACGAGGATGCATGGACAGATGACCAAGTCAAGCAATCGTCGCTCAACTGGACAGCCCTGAACATCATCCAGTGTGCTGTACACCCAGACGAATACGCTCGCATTTCAGTATGTAGAACGGCCCAGAAAATGTGGGACGAGCTGGAATTAATCTACGAAGGTACAGCTCAAGTGAGAGCAACAAAGGTAAATCTCCTCACCTCTGAATATGAGATGTTTAAAATGAAATCAGAGGAGACCATAACTGAGATGTATGCCAGATTGTCTCTGATCACGAATAGTCTTAAGGGGGTTGGAAAAGAGATGGCTGAGGGAGACGTAGTCAGGAAGATACTTAGATCTCTAACCCCTTCATGGCATACAAAAGCCACTGTGATAGAAGAGTCAAGGGATCTGACGACTATGACTGTCACCGAACTCATAGGATCCCTTATGACGTATGAGATGAACATTAAAAGGAATGGTGAGGGAAGCGACAGAAAGAACAAGAATATTGCCCTCAGGGCGTCCCGCAGCAAGGGAAGTAGCAGTAGCGGGAGTAGTAGTTGCGAGTCTGATGGATTGTCAGATCTCGACCAAGAGGAGCAAGCAATGCTTACTCGCCAATTCAGAAAATTCTTAAGGTCTAAGGGAAAGACCTTCAGGAGAAAGAAGTCATACCCTTCTGGTAAGAACTTCGATTCCAGCAATGACAAAGATAGGAGTACTAAGAGAATTACATGTTTTCATTGCAGGAAACCTGGACACATGAAAGGGGACTGCCCTGATCTTCAGAAGAAAGGTCCCAACCCTCAGAAGAAGAGCTTGAAAGTGCAGAAGAAGAAGCCACAGGCAATGGTCTGCACCTGGAGCGATGAGGAAGAGGATCCGGAAGACAATTCCTCAGAGGAGGATGAAGAAGGAATTTGCCTGATGGCAAACAGCGAAGAGGAGGTAACAAATATTTTTGAGAATTTCTCTATCGATGACTGGGAAGACGCCTATGCAGAACTGTTAGATAAGTTCAATTCACTTAGTAAAGAGCATAGGGTTCTGAAGAGAAAATTCAATACCAATGTAGAAGAACAAACGCAAAACTGTAAGGAAAATCAGAAACTAAAAGAAGAATTAGAAGAAATGACTTCTCTGAAAAAGGAAAATGAAAAGCAAACACTTGAGAACCAGGAAGTTCACACACAGCTTAACCAACTCAAGATTAAATTTGACGAATGTCTGAATGAAAATAGTGTGATCACAGAGAAGTATGAAGCTGTTAAGAAAGTCAACTCTGAACTCTTGAAAAATTGTGAGTCTATGCAAAGAGAGTTGGAGGACAAACAAAAAGTTTTAGAAAAATTTGTTCAAGGAAAATCGAATCTGGATTCTATACTAGGTACAAGGGTTAATTTCAACAAGGAGGGTTTAGGCTATGACCCATCCAACAAGAGACCATTTCAGTTTAAGACTACCACCTTCTGCCCAGAAAAGGGAAAAGAAAAGCTGGATACACCATCCAGCTCAAATAGAAACCAGAGTGTTCAATGTCCAAAAGAAAATTTAACAAACAATGCTAGACGATTATCTAAAATAGGAATGAACTTTGTGAAGAACTTCACTAAGCCCATTCGCCAGAACATAAGTAGTAGCTGGACCAAGGAAATGAATCAGAATGAAAGTTGGAACTACTACAAAAGAATGGGTCCTAACAAAAGTTACTGGAGAAACAACACTCATCCTCAAAAATTTGTTAATCAACAAGCTCACAGGAGATACCCCAGGGATGAGAAACCTAATAACTGTAATAGATTTCATTTCTCCAGACCAGCTGGACATACCTCCACTCACAACTTCAATAGACCAGAAATTAAGGTGCAAGAGAAAACCAAGTTGAAACAATTCTAGATCCCTAAACATCTGCTTAAAGATTTGAATGATGTCTTTGGACCCAACTCATCTTTGGTTCCGAACTACTTTGCTTGATTTTGCTTGTGTAGGTTTGCCTGGCAGCTGAGAACAACAAATGGTATCTCGACAGTGGCTGCTCCAGGCACATGACAGGAGACCGATCCAAGTTCAGCAAGTTAGAAATGAAGGTAGGGGGTCTGGTCAAATTTGGAGGAAAGAACAGAGGTAAGATCATTGGGGTCGGCACTGTTGGTAAGTCTTCCACTAACTCCATTGAGAAAGTTTTACTTGTGGAAGGTCTTCAACACAATCTGATTAGCATAAGTCAATTATGTGATAAGGGTCACAGGGTTGTGTTTGACAATAATTCATGCAAATATTTTGAAATAAATTCTGATAGCATTAAATTTGTAGCCAACAGGACCAATAATGTCTACTTGGTAGACTTAGATGTTGAGTCTGATTCTAATCTATGCTTGTCTGCCAATTCTGAAAGTGACGCGTTTGATTGGCATAGACGTTTAGGCCATGCTAGTTTTTCTACTTTAAATAAATTGATCAAGCATGATTTAGTCAGAGGCTTGCCTAGAATCAAGTTCAGTTCAATTTCAAAAGTCTGTGATGCCTGTGCTTTAGGCAAACAGACCCGAATGTCCTTCAAGCTAAGATCTGAGCCATTGTCGTCTAGACCAATGGAACTTCTTCATATGGACCTTTTTGGTCCTACTAGGACTCAGAGTCATAATGGAAGTAGATTTGGTTATGTGATCATTGATGACCACTCCAAATTTTCATGGATCTTTTTCTTAGCCAACAAAAATGATGCTTTTCAAAAATTCAAACAATTTTTTAATAAAGTCAAACAAGAAGGAAAACACAGAATTTGTTCAATTCAATCTGACCATGGAGGTGAATTTGAGAACTCCATATTTTCTGAACTGTGTGAGAGAGAGGGACTAACACACAAGTTTTCTTCTCCCAGGACACCAGAGCAGAATGGAATTGTGGAGAGAAGAAATCGAACCATTGTGGAGATGGCCCGAACCATGCTGATTGAGAGTCAACTACCAAGGAAATTTTGGGCAGAGGCGGCCAATACAGCAACTTATACAATCAACAGGGCCATGGTAAGACCAATCCACAAGAAAACACCCTATGAGCTGTTGAAAGGTAAGAAACCAAATCTGACTCATTTCAGGATTTTTGGAGCTAAATGTTATATCCATAATAATGACAAGAAAGACTTAGATAAATTTGATACTAAAAGCTGCCCTAGAATATTTTTAGGATACTCTGAAGTGTCAAGAGCATATAGGGTCTTTAACATAACTGATCAGAAAGTTGAGGAGTCTCCACACATTATTTTTGGTGAAACAAAAGGTGTTACTAACATTGAAAACACTGACAGGGATTCCGAGCACAATGGAGAATTCCTAGAAGACAAAGAGGAAGAGGAGCTTCAGCCAAATGAGTCATCAGTTGCTCCCAACCAGGGAGAGCCGGCTGAGACAGGTGAGTCTTCAATAAATGTTAGATATCTTAAAGATCACCCAATAGATAACATATTAGGCAATCTTGAAGAACCTCTTAGAACTAGGTCTCACTTTAGGAATGTTCATAACCAGGACCTAATTGCTCTGGTCTCTCAAATTGAACCCAAATCAGTAGAAGAGGCCTTAAGTGATCAGTCATGGACTAATGCCATGTGTGAGGAGTTAGGTCAGTCTGGGAGCTTGTTCCAAGACCAAAAAATACTAATGTCATAGGAACTAAGTGGATGTTTAAGAATAAAATGAATGAAGATGGAATCATTTCTAAAAATAAAGCCAGACTAGTAGCCAAGGGCTACTGTCAGGAATTTGGTGTTGATTTCGATGAGTCCTATGCACCTGTTGCTAGGATGGAAGCAATAAGAATATTGCTAGCATTTGCATGTTCTAAGAACATAAAACTCCAGCAAATGGACGTGAAGAGTGCCTTTTTGAATGGTGTTATCAAGGAAGAGGTTTTTGTTGAACAACCCCCCGGATTTCAATTTTCTCCTCAACCTAACCAAGTTTTCAGGTTGAACAAAGCCCTGTATGGCCTAAAACAGGCTCCTCGAGCATGGTATGAAAGACTGACAGAATTTCTGATCAGCAAGGGCTACCACAGAGGTAAAGTAGATCAAACTCTCTTTTCGAATAGCTCAAATAATGACCTCATCATAGTTCAGGTATATGTAGATGATATTGTCTTTGGGTCAACTAGCTCTGAACTATGCAATGAATTTTCTAAATTGATGTCTGCTGAATTTGAAATGAGTTTGGTAGGTGAATTAAAGTATTTTCTTGGCTTACAGGTACAACAGTTAGAGGATGGATGCTTCATCAACCATACCAAGTACACATTGGAAATTCTCAAGAGGTTTGGCATGAACAACTTGAAGCACATTACAACACCAATGGGTACCAACACCTCATTGGATGGAGATGAGACAGGTAAAGAAGTAGATGCCAAGCTCTATCGAGGTATGATTGGATCTCTACTTTATTTGACTGCTTCAAGACCTGACATTCAATTTAGTGTAGGAATGTGTACAAGGTATCAATCTAGACCCACTGAATTGCATTTAGCTACAGTAAAAAGAATCTTCAGATACCTGTCCACTACACACACTCTTGGTTTATGGTTTCCTGCATCACACACACTTGATTTAGTTGCATACACAGATGCAGATTATGCCGGGTGTAAACTAGATAGAAAGAGCACTAGTGATCACTGTGAATTTCTAGGTGGGTGTTTAGTATCTTGGGGTTCCAAGAAATAACACTCGGTGGCCCTCTCCACTGCAGAGGCTGAATACGTAGCTGTAGGGAGTTGTGGCACACAAGTCATTTGGATTAAACACCAACTTCAGGACTATCAAATAGACCTAGGGTGCACACCTATTTACTGTGATAATACCAGTGCCATCAACCTAGCCAAGAATCCTGTTTTGCACTCCCGCACCAAACACATAGAAATAAGGCATCATTTCATAAGAGATGAGGTTTTTAAGAACAACTTTGAACTGATTCATGTAGGCACTGCTAATCAAATTGCTGACATCTTCACCAAACCTCTGGACAATGACAAATTCACCACATTAAGGAGAGAACTAGGCTTGTTCAAATTATCTTAATTATTTTTCTCCTGATATTGAATTGATCTATCTTGGTAAAATGATGTGTGAAATGTCTGTCCTTATTGTGAGGGGGAGCTTTGTGTATCTTCTGATTAGTTTCATTGAGTGCTTCGTTTAAGGGGGAGCTGGAAAGGTAGTGATTTTGTCTGATTCAAAAAGACTGACCAGATGTGTGTCATTGCTGGTTCTCATGATTGAATGAGTGCAGTTCTCTCAGTTAGTAGAATCTCATTCATCTCTTAAGTCTATAAGTTTGTGTTACTAAAGTCCTGCTAGAATCTTTCCTCTAGTAGTTTATCAGAGATTTGGTTTAAGTGGTCAAAGTATATCTTCCTACATTGTCAATGATTTCAGGTCAGACTAAAACCTGCATGTCTTGATATTTGTTCAGAACAACTTGAAATCTAGATTTCAAGATTCATTACAAAGAAACAGTTCTTCTCGTATTGTCTTCAATCATTTTCTCTCCACTTCATAAGGGATCAACTAAATGAACAAAGGTCTATGGCTTCATCACTGAGAAACTGGGAGCTTCATCAATGAAGTGAAGTAACTCCTATGTCATGAGGTGTCAACATTTTTTAAAGAAAAATCTGCATGCAAAATGACTTTAATGTCTCTGATCATCACAGAGCAATGGTGACAAGGTGGTGAGTAACTGGGGACTCTGGCCTCTGATCAAGGTGTTTTCCCATGTAAAAAGCCACAGTTACTAACTCTGTTCTTCAAAAAGAAGAAGTAATGAGGTACTCACACTGAGTAACTGGGGATTCCGGCCTCTGATCAAGGTGTCTCCCTAATGTCAAAAGTATGATTTACCAAACTACTCATTGATCTTATTGCACTCTCTATTTTTATCCCTTGTCTTTGTGCAAAGGTCTGAAATGCTTGTCCTCAATACTATGAGAACACCTTCTCTGAGTTTGCCTCTTGTCGTCTACAGAGTACTATTATTTTAATCAGAAATCTTGCCATGCTTGTTCACCCCTGTTCTACATCATACACCATGTATGCAGATAAACTTCTCTTTCATACTAATTCTCTATTGATTACCAGAGTTCAAGAATCTTCACTTGACTTTAGCACCTCACTTATTCTCTTAAGATATGTTGATTGGGTCTTTCTACACTAAGAAGTCACTATACTTCTCCCTCATGTCTCCAGCAATTTCATACACCTTTCATTACCTTTTGATGATGTCAAAGGGGGAGAGAGGTCATGAGGTCTCACAATATCCGAGAGATCATTCATTTTCTGCAAAAATGTTGGGGAGAGAGGTCATGAGGTCATACAATATCCGAAAGATCATTCATTTTCTGCGATCATTCATTTTCTGCGAAAATGTTGTGGGAGGAGAGTGGAGAGTGCTGAGGTTCAGAAGTTGTGCTTGATTTGTCTGCATGCGCTTGTTTTGATTTTTTAAAGCTGTGTTCGTTTTGTCTGTATGATTGGCCTATTTTTTTTCTTTTTTTTAACTGATTGTTTTTAATGCCTTGATATTGCTTGATTCATAGTGTTGCCATCATCAAAAGGGGGGAGATTGTTGCATCCCTAAGGTTTTGATGATGTCTCACACTATAAATCAATTTATTACATGGACCATTTTCTTGGTTCAAAGCATGAAGGGGGTCTGTTGCAATACCTTTATGGTCCGTGCATATCATGACCTTGCATCTCATCTCTCGAGGTCGGTGTAAGCTCTAGTCGGTGCAATCGTTGTCTGGTATGGACCGTTAGATCTTGTCTTTTTCATTTCAGTGCAAATTCGTCTTGGTGCAAGCGGTGTCTTGTACTTCTCTTCACCAATTCGGTGCAAGTCTCTGTCTCACTCACAAACACTGTAGCCCGGTTTTCCATCTCGGTGCATTACGTGTATTTCTTTGCAGCATACACTTTTAGGTTCGTGCATATCTTGTTTGTGCGTCTTTGTGCGTCTCGCCTTTCAGACTCGGTGCAAGGTCTGTCTTGCATCCGTCTTTATTCGTAAGTTTCTTCTCTTTCATTCGGTGCAATTCTCGAAAATTCAACTCGGTGCATCTACTGTGTTACACAGTTGTTTTAGAAGTCCGTGCATATCTTTGATCCTCTCTTTTGACTCTGTACAAAGTCTTCGTCTTGTGCCTCTTGGATCCATGTCTGTGCACATCAGCTGCACGGGTGGACCCCAGAGTCTGTGCAAGTAGGGTCAAACATTTTAATAGGTCAACTCAATGGTTGACTTGAATATCTCTACTCAGTGCATGCTATGTCTAATCACATTCGGTGCAACATTTGCTTCATGTCTTATATAAACAGTGCATCCCTCCCAGTTCATGCATTCAGCACCTATATGCCCAGAGCAATGTCATTCTTCTTACCAGCATCCGAAATGCTTTCCTCTGATTGTTTGGCGGGTATCTTTTTTCTTTCGAGAAGAATACGAATGGCTCGCGATCCCAGTATGGAGGAGGTAGCAGGATCGTGACACATGGAAAGAAGTGTGCAGGGATTCTGCCACGTGGAGTAAGGCCTTTGAGCGGGAATAATGGAAAGCACACGCCCGTCCTCTGATGCTCTATAAAAAGCGAATGCTGAGCAGAAGGAACAACAACGACGAGAAAAAAAAAGGAGAGGAGAAGGAGAAAGAGAGCCAGCAGAAGCAGAAGAGAAATAAAATTTTCTGAGAGGGAGAAGTGTTCGTGAATGAGAAGATCTGCTTCTATGGAAGCTACATTATCTTTGTTTCTAGAGAATATTATCGTTTACCAATCGCTGTGTTTTCAAGTTTTTATTTGATCATCTTCATTCCATACTGTTACCCTCCTCTGTTCGGAGGAAGGGAGAGGTTCTCCAGTTCCCTCCATTGTCTTGGAGGAAGAGAGGTTCAATCCTCTGGTTGTGTGAGTTACTTGGAAGTAACTGCACAGGGTTCCCTTTGCTGCGTGCAAAGGAAGGGAGATTGTTCTCCGGTGCTCTTCTTCTGGTCTATCAGAAGATTGAGGAGGCTGTTCCTCTATACAAGCTATTTGGCAGCAGTTGTTGCAGACTGAGTCTGCTGTGTGCGACTCAAGTGCAAGGAAGCCTTACTCGATTGAGTAAGGGGTGGACGTAGATTGCAGATAACAATCGAACCACCTAAAAAATTCGATGTTTCATTTGTGGTTTGGTTGTTCTCGTGTGCTGCTCTCCAACTTCTTGAGACTTTGCTTCTTTGTGGGTGCCTTCTCGATATCAGTTCTTCTCTTATCATCTTCGTGGTCTGTTTACGTGGCCTTTATCACTATAGTTTGAGGGGCTAAGAATTTGTGGCTGTGTTTATCGAATTGGGGAGTGATCTATTCATCCCCCCCTTCTATCTCACTCTCCGCTGTGCGTATCAGTTGTGTCCCTGTGTTTTGATGATGTCAAACACTATGACTCATCTATGAGTCAGTGCATTGGTGTGCCTTGATGCATTGGTTTTGATGCACAAGTTTCATGTGTTGATGAAGTCATATTTGATGAAGTCATATGTTTTGATGATAGTATACACATGTGTGCAACACTCTTGAACTTTGTGAAGAACAGGTTAAACAGCCGCATAATATCAAGTGCAAGAGAAGTCGACTTTAGCACTCCACAAGTCGACTTGGGTAGACAGGCAGTGAAGAATTAATGAATTCAAGAACATCACCAGTCAACACAGTTCAGCAGAAGTCAGTAGTTCAAGATGTGCTTGCGGTCGACCGATTTACAAAATTCGGTCGACTGAAGTCACCAAGCAGTGCCCTAACCTAAGGGTGAAAAAGAGCCTACACGGGTCACTAATATGAGTTAAGGGTGACAAATAGGTGGCCGATGGTGTAAAACATGCAATAAGAGTGTAAAAGAGGCCACCAAGGGTGAAAATGTGTTATAGCGTTAAAACTCTTCAGATGCGAAGAAGAAATGTCGACTTGAGATAGCTTTGGAGTCGACGCGAGAAGCTAGCCAGAAGAACTCGCCAGCTGAAGAAGCAACAACACCAAAGGAGATGGCTGAAGTGGAATAAGGGTGAAAAATAGCTAGGCAATGGTGACAATTGGCCAATAGAGGTAACAAATACCTCTTCAAGGGTGAAAAATAGGCGACAAGGCTGAAAGTGGTGAAAGAGATGAAGCAGTGTTAACACAGTGCTCAATGGCGTTAACATAGTCAATGGCAAAATTCAAAGAAGAGACAAATGCTCAATAAGGCAGCAAGGCTGAAGAGCACAAAGTACAAGAAGAAACACCAAGCTACGTCAACGCAGTCTAGCCAAGATCAACTTCTAGTTGACTCAAGTCTTGAAGACAATAGCCAAAGGCAGATCTCAAGCAGGCTAACAAATGACAACGTTGACACAGCGCTCCAACAACGTCGACGCAGCCAAGGGCAGACTTCACACAAGCCAACAAGGATAACAAATGAGCAAGGAACAATGACAAATGACTTAGCGCGACGGCTCAAGAATAACTGTGAAAATTCTAAGGCGACAGCTCTCAGCCGTAAGGGTGACAAATAGCCGATATGTCTGACAAATAGCCGTTAAGGGTATAAAATAGGTTCCCAAGTGTGAAAAATAGCTAAGGAGCATGGAGAACTTAAGGGTGTCACGTGCCTTCGTCTCTCAATCATTGGCACACGATCCCAGGCACTTGATAGGTTCCGTACTAAGCTGGAATGTTAGAATATTCCATCCAAAACTTTTGGACGAATGAAATTTCAAATTAAAGAAAGTGCTAGCTCAAAGATTCAAGTGCTCAACTCTATAAATACCGGTGCTCACTCTGTTCAAGGGAATGCAGGCATGAGATCTTAAAAGGAAAAGCTGCACAAGAGAAAAGAAAAGAGAGGGCTACTGCGGAAGTTACAGAAGAGAAAAGGAGAAGAGTGAGAGCAGATGAGTGCTAGCAGAAATTGAGAGAGTTTGTGAGAAGAAAAAGAAGAAGAGAAAAGAGAGAGATCGTGAGATGAAGAAAAGTGTGCAGCCGGAACTTCATTGAAGACCTGATCATGTGTTGGCCTCTGGATCAAATTCAAGCCACCTTGCTCTTTGAGAGCTACATTGTTTCTCGTTTTCGTTTCTGTTCTTTTTGTTTTGTTCTTCATTTTTCTTTGCTACTTCCATCAAGCTATTAGTCAGCGGAGGCTTTGCCTTGTGAGGATTGGTTCCTTGTTTAGCAAGCTGTGAGGCTCAGTGGTCTTGTAAGCAAGCTATGTTGCTCAGCGGTGTGAGGATTTGTTCCTCTGGTCAGCAAGCTGTGTTGCTCAGCAGGTTGTAGGGATCTAATCCCCAAAGTTGTGGATCAACGATTGAAGCTGTGAGTCAGCGGGAAACCTAACTCGGGTTGAGTGAGGTGTGGACGTTGGCAGACTGGGTGTCTGGCCGAACCACCTAAAAATCCTTGTGTGATGTGGTTTGCTTGTGTGTGATTGTTCCTTTCTTCTACCTCCCTTCACAGGTAGACGTGTGAGCTGTTAGGTCCCATGGGTGCAACCGGATCTAGAAGGGGGAGTTGAATAGGTCCGGTACAAACTATGACCAATTAAAAAACTTTAGCTCATTAAAGCACAAACAACAGCTATAATGCACATGAAACACTTAGACACAATGCACAACGGATTTAATACGGATAGCCCAAATGAAGGCGTCAAAGACACAATGGCAAGTGATGAGGTTGACGCACCCTAAAGCATAGGCGGTTCAGCAAGAAGCTGCGTCGACACACCCACACACATAGATCAATAGTTAGTTGTGCTGAACCGGATTCAAGCAAGCCCTTACAGGATATGAGCACATCATATAGAAGAAGTTATGACTTGCCCCAAGCCTATGAAGAATACCAATGCTTGTCTGCAAGTGTGCAGCAAGCAACTAGAGTATGCAAATGCAACTTAAGACTTAAGCGCATAGAACAACACAATTAAATCAATAAGAGTGAAAATCTATTATGCTTGCTGTCCTGTGAATGGGGGAAAGAAGAAATGGATCAATCACACAAGACACAGCCCACTGCACAGGGATTTTTAAGGTGGTTCGGGTGCAACCCCGCAACCTACGTCCACCCCTCACGAAACCCGGTGAGACTTCCTGTTGACTAACAGCTTGACTGCTGAGCCTCACAGCTTGCTAGAGCTGAGCATCACAGCTTGCTATCCACTAAGCAACATAGCTTGCTATCCGCTGATTCACAGCTTCACGATGGGGACGACGCCACACACACACACACAGGGATCAGAAATGAAAAGGGAAACAAAGAAAGATAGAAACATAAACAAGGCACGAAGACATCCTGTTGTAATTTCAGATAAGAGTCTGATGACCGGTGGCTGCAAGTTCAGTCATAGATCCGAAGATCTTCTTCTTGAAGCTCAGATGTCTGCAGGGCTGCTCTCTCTCAAGGCCTTTCTCCTTTCTTCTTTCTTTTCTCTCTTACAGCAGTGGACTGGGATGGCCAAGTGCTGGGCTGCTCTCCTTCCCTTCTATTATCACTCACAGATTTTCTTGAATGCTCAAGGGTGTGGCTCTCTTCAAAGGCAGCAGCAGCTCCTCTTCATGCAGGAGCTTGGTATATATAGAAGAGCTGGTGGGAAGTTTCCCTCCAAGGGAACTTCATTTAATTGGCTAAATTTGAAATAGACTTCTTTGAAGAATACCTCAATTTTGATTGGTCTAGTGAGAAGGTAGATTTCTTTGACCACTGGGCTTGACTGGTTCCACCGTAGATAGAAGAGCATGGGAAAAGGAATAGTTTCCCTCCAAAAGATGTCATTTGAATAATAGAGAGGAAATGGTGCTTCTTGATTCTTGTGAGCTTTTAGGTCGCCTGATGATTGGCTTAGGACAAGAAGGTACGGGGCTCTGCCCCAGGAGTTTCTGAAGCAGGAAGTTGATTGGGTAGAAGCATAAAGGTGGTTGCCATGGAGAGTGACCTTTCTCATAAATGTTGGTTGACACAAATGCTCTCCATAAGGACTGATCTGGTAAGCTCATGATGACAAGGACACTAGACTCCCAAGGGATCCTCTCCAGACCTCAAAAACCATGTTTTTGGATGTTTGTGGTTCATCTTTTAATCCTCTGAAAGTTGTATGAAAGTTGCAGAAGATTTGGCAGATTCTTCATGCTTGGAGTCGACTCCAAAGCCTTGTGGTGTTGACTCGACTTCTAGATTTCTCAACCTTCAGCCTTGTGAGACATTTTCACCCTTAATTGCTATTTGTCACCCTTACTTATGTATTTGTCACCCTTATCCATCTATTTGTCACCCTTGTTTGAGTTCAACCGTCGCCACTGCTTCTTCTTTCATCCTGGTGAGATTCATTGTAAAAGGAGTCGACTCCAACAACACTTTGAGTCAACTCTCCTTCTATGGTTTCTCTATTTTCAACTTGGCCACCTATTTCTCACCATTAGAAAGCCATTTGTTACCCATACCTAGCTATTTGTCAGCCTTGACCATCCATTTGTCATCCTTAAGAGCCGTCGCCTTTCCCCCATTTGCCTCTGCCTTGAAAGCCGTCGCCTTAATCTATTTGTCACCCTTAGGTGTGTATTTTACACCGTAGATGCATCATCTTCACCCTTAAGGATTTATTTTTCTCCCATGACTTCTTCAGCTGGCAAAAGACTTATGGCTTCCCTGTGTTTACTCCGAGGTCAGAATATGTTGACTTTAAGTTCTGACTGTGTTGACCCCAAGTTGTTGACTATATTGACTTTGACTGGAGTCCTCATGACCTGAGTCAACTAAAAGTTAAACTTTGTTGGGTATCTTTGATTGATGTTGACTTTGACCAAAGTGAACTTTGACTCTGCTTCCTGCTTTTGCTGGCATGTTGACTGATGGGCTTGATTCTTGACTGATTACGTTGACGCTTTTATGCGCTGCGTCGACGCTACTTCAGTGCCCTTCAAATCTTTTAGCCTGGCGACCTATTATTCACCCTAAGAGATGTATTTTTCACCCTTAGGTACTTATTTGTCACCCTTAATGTGGCCTTTGTCAGCGGTATCTAGCAACTTCATTTGCATGGCTGCGTCGACTCCATGAGCTGATGGAGTCGACTCCACTTCATAAAATCTTTTAAGCTGGAGTCTTGGCTGTTGTTGCTGCACTTCTAGCATGAGATCTACTGAAGTATTATCAGCTTCAGAGTGGCTTTGGATCAAGCTACTGGAGATGCTAGCCTTGAGAGTTTGTTGTGGAGTCTGCTCCAGTTGACCTTGCAGTTGACTCATCTTCATCATTCTCTTCTTTTCTTCAGCGGGCACACGTCTTCTGTCAACAACCTGAGTCTTTCCATGAAAGCCATTGCATGTACGCATCAAAGTCATTGTTATGCATATTAAGACATTGTTGAATCATTTTAACATGCTTATAATGAGTCATACTCAGACATCATCAAAACCAAAGAATCATGTGCTACCACACATGCACAACATGAGCAGCTTATGCATCGTGTTATTCTTGAGTGCTTAGTATCGAGACTCTTCCATTCAGAGTAGTAAAGATATATCTGATGTATTAGCTTCCACTTTGTTTCACTATTGGAGAGGGGGATTTATGTAGCCCATCTAAGAGCGGCCAAACTAGGTCCAAGCAAGACCAAACGAGGCCCAGCTCATCTAAGTGACCGCCCCTCAGGAGCCACTTAGCATAAAAACCCAATAAGATCACTCGGGCTCAAGCACTTCCTCGGCGGCCATTAGGCTCGAAAGGCCCGAGCGTCGGTCCGGTCAGAGGAAGACCCACGCCCAACTCATCCCCCTCGCCGGGATAGGGGCTGGTGCCCCGCGCCATCTCCGACCGAGCCTCACCCAAGTTACGCCCCTCGCCCGGACAGGGCCAGCACTCTTCATGCTTGGGTCGACCGACGATTGCTTATCCACGCTGCCGTTGAGAGCCCTTTATGAGCAGGAGTTTACAAGGCTATAAAGATCCCACGATGAGGACGTAAAGAGCTAACGTCGAGGTCGTAACTCCTACCTGAATCTCCTCAGCTTACGGGACTCATGAGGCCGGTGCACTATTTAAACCTAGGAAACCCTCCAGGGAAAGGTAAGGCCAACACACGCCTAAAACTCCCTGAGCAGGAACCACTTCACCACCTTGGTGGAGAGGGATCTGTGGATGCACTTTTCGACACGCTCATTTGTTTGTTCTTTAAGTCGATTTATTCAGTGGGTTTATTCATTTATTAAGTGTGTGGCGTGCCAGTCACAAAGTGACAATTTATTGTGCGCTCGATCTGACTAATCAGACGATTGTGTAGTTCGTGTCGGGACCAAAATCCGTCGCGCCCTAAAGGTCACGACGTTGTTTACATCCCCTCGGAGAGGGGAACACCCTTGATTAATCGCCAGGAAAAGGGGCCTCACGGCCAGAAAATTAATCGCATAAAAAACCTACTAAGAAATACTGAAGCCCTTGTACGAGGGTGTGAAGAAAGTATTTGAGCTGATGTCGATCATCTGTTGACCATTTAATGTTCGGACGGATGTCCAGCTTGAGAATAGTGTAATCATCGCGAGAAGACCGGAACATGTGTACGTCGGGATACGACAAGTTTATTGTTCAAAGGAACGGGAAACGTTTAATTAAATCCCGGTTAGAGCGGTCGGAAACCGATAAGTTTGTCGGTCCGGTGCAAGATCAAGCTACGACCATACTGCGGTGGGCCTCCCCGCAGTCGAAGTCAGGCTCACATGGGCATCATCAATATTCCCGATGCCAAGGGGGCAACAGGAGGATGTCTCGGGACCAGATCTGAGAACCAATATGCGTTCAAAGGGATTGGACTATAGGTCGAGGATATGGGTCAGGCAATGACCATGATTGGGGTGGACCCGAGGTCTAGGCATGGCCCACAGAGGCCTTATTGCTATTCCCATGCAAAGGGTTTGGGGATGACGAGAGCCTTCTCATTCCATTCAGATTTTGTCGGTCACTCATGCACAACTTTATGTCCGGACAAAGGTCCGTGTTTGTAGCATAAGAGACGGTGACAAACCATACAAATACCTGCCGTGAGTACGGAAAGTTTAATGCAAGTGTAGAATCATATCCCGGTATATATGTCGGTCACTAACGGACCATTCACTGTTCGGACGAGAGTCCGCATTTGAAGCATCGAAGACAACGATAAAGCCGTACGGATGTCTGTCGTAGATACGGCAAGTTTAATGTGGATGCGAGATTAGATCCTGGTAGAAGCGGGTCAGGCAAATGAGCTATTGGCCCGAGAGGTGTTCGAATCATGACCATATCAGGGATTCCGAGGTCCACGTCCGATGCCATGGGGCATCATTGATTTTCTCTTCATACGCAGTCCGGAGGAGCGAGTTGTTAGGTGTGGAGCCCGAGCTCGGCATCGTGCGGCCTCGCACGCGGATCGACCTGTTTATATTCTTTCATTTCTTTTTATTGATTTAGGTCTCTTCATTTGTTTTATTTAATAGTTTTAGGCCTTTTCTTTTATTTAGCTAATTATGTTGCCCTTTTTTTTTAGCCGCGCCGGTTTAAGGAAGCAAAGGGGGCACGCCAGTTTAATGGGTGACATGGGGCGCGCCGGATTAGGGATGAAGCCAAGGGGGGGGGGGCGGAATAGGAGGTGCAAGGGGCGCGTCGGTTTAATGGGTCTTCATGGGAGGCGCGCCAGATTAGGTGGATGCACAGGGGGCGTGCCGGATTAGGTTCAAGAAGAATGGCGCGCCAGATTAACAAGGTGAATAGTAAGGGGGTGCACTATTCATCCCATGATTTTGAAAGTCATTTTGAGTGTAGAGTTAAACCGGCGCGGGGGGGGGTACTGCGCCGGATTAGCCCACGCCGGATTAGGAGTGCGTCGGGATAGCTTCTATGAGGTTTGTTTCATTCTTCTGGCTTCTTTTATTCTTTCTTTCAACTGCAAGTTAATTCGTTGATTGGTTTGTTCACCCAATTGGTGGATTAAGTTTGTGGAGAGGAAGTTTAAGTGTTTGATCATTTGTTAAGGTGAATTGGCATGATGATCCGAATGTTTTATTAGAAGTGTTTGTTGTGCAGGGTAGTTCAGTTTGTGTTTGATTTCAGGAGGGGGCTTTCTGAGTGGGGTTGATTTAGTCTGAAGAAGCTTCATTTATTCGTTCTTACGTGTTCTTGTTCTTTGTTCCTCTTGTTCTTGGCCTTGGCAAAAATCAGGCAGCACTTCCCCCGGACTGAAGCTTGCCAGATAAAAATGGAGGAACACCAAATGGATTGCTCCGGGGTTAACCTCAAAATGTAGACCTCACGGCGGTCCGATAACCCAGATGTGAGTGTGGGAAAAGCTCGAGGACTAGCCTTCGAGAGCTCCCATAGCTCACGGGTGATAATTTCTCAAGGCGGGACAAATGTATGCCACATGAGGGCTGTAAATGCTAATCCATCTGTGGGTTCCTTAGAAGGTCATGCCACGGAGAGGCAGACTTCTAAATGCCCTTGGATGAGAAGAAAACTGAGAGAAAGAGGGAGAGATCAAAGCGATAGAACACGACTCATGCCCACAAAAAAAAAGCATTCTTTTTATTCATCCCCAAGGAAAAGGGGGAAAAGAGATACAGGAGGGCAGATTTACCCCAAAGCAAGGAAAATACATCAGAGAAAGAGGAAAGAAATACATCGGTGGGGGAGGGGGAACGGGGCACAAGCTCCATCCCCCTCCGAGCTCACCTTTCTTCTCTCACGCTCAATCTCTCTTTTTCTTCACCTAGTAGGCGCAGGGACGGGGCTTCTTCTCTCTTTTTCTTCTTCTCTTTGCTAGCTGGTTCTCTCCCGAGAGCTCTCTTCTCCTAATGGCCAGCCGGGGGAGAGTCCAGAGAGCTTTTGTGGAGCAGGCAGAGTATATATGGAACGAACAGTGGGGGAGAAAATTCCCGCCACCTCTGCCTTGTTCGCAGCAACGTTATTGTTGTGTTGGATGCTGCTGATTCAAGCCGTACATTGGCGCTCGTCCGAGGATGGGATGTTCGCAGGTCTGCCGAGAGATCTGCTGCCGCTTCTCCACCGTGGATGCATGCCTTCGCCATTGATGCCGATGTGCTGTCAAACGGAGACGGAGACAGAGCTTCAAGCATTAAATGTCATGCCCTTTTAAGTCTGCGCCTGAAGCTGATGGGAGAACAGAGTACCGGAGCTCAGACGGGACAACTTTTGAGTTAAACCGGCACGGTGTTGTGCGCGCCGGATTAACAACACACAAAGAGGCGCGCTGGTTTGCAGCCAAGATGGGGCGCGCCGGTTTAATGGCCACAGGAGGGGCGCGCCGGTTTAAGGCCCAAGCAAGGGTGGGTCGGTTTAAGTGCAGGCCGCGCCGGTTTAGACTTCATCTCGGAGTCGCAACTATTCGGATGGACGCTTGTCCTCCGGTGTTACTTTAGTTGTATTGCACCACCTCCGGATTAGTTCAAGGCCTCTAAATCCCGATTCGAAACTTTGAATGATTTTTGGCGCATGCCGAACATGTGTTTGAATTTCCGAGTTTCTTTTGATTCAGCCTTCAGCACCGCCGACTGGGGAACCGGGGCTGTCTCTTCTGCCCGAGGGGCTTCTTTGTTTGGTGGCGGAGTACCGGGTATATATATTCGTCCTGCTTGGAGGAGGTATGGGGTTTGTTCGGCCTTTCCATCTTCGACTTGCTCTCGGGGTGTCGAGACGTCTGTGCCACTAGAATGCTCCTTTTCTTCTTTTCTTTTTTTGACGTCCACAGGATCTCGCGCATCTCCTTCCTCCTCCCTTCATAGCTTTCACCACTGCTCTATTGACTTAGGCATCGGAGGGTTTTCCCCAGGAACCATCCCTGGGTCCCCCCTGATCCGTTTCCTTTCCTTGCAGTTCACTACTCGATGATCATCTTCTCCAGCTCAGGACCAGCGCGAGATCGCCCCTCTTCATCTAGCGCCGTCTGTGGGAAACAATCAAAGAGCCAGTATGGTGCGAAGGAGTTCAGGGAGGAGGTCCGTCGGTGATAAGGGAAAGGCCATGGTAGAGGTGGGGGAAGGCCCCTCTCAGGCCACACAGAACCCCCCCTCCAACGCCAACACCCCAGCCGACGATCTGCCTCCACCCGCAGAAGTGGAGCTACCATCCAACAGGGGCGCTGACGCTTTCCAAGCCCTCAACACAAAACTGGACGTCCTCGTGGAACTCATGAGGACCCAGGCGGCTAGGGAAGGAAGGTCACGCGCCCCTCTGGAGAGCCCCCCCCCATGAGAACGTGTCCCAACACACTGTCGGAGGCCGCTTCACCCTCCGAGGACGACGGCTCATTCACAACAGGTCAGGAGGACCTTCACAAGCCCCTCCTCCGGAGCAAGAGGCCTCCTTCACACCAAAAAGGGGAAAACCTGAGGCACGCCATCCGCACCCAGAGATCGAAGTCCCTGGGGAACGCCAGGACACCCCCCCAGCCCAACGGCACAGCGACAGCCAGAGCTATCTCTCCGGCTACGAGAGTTCGAGAGGCGCTTCGCAGAGCAGGAGCGCGCCATACGTGCCCTACAGAAGACCTCCCCGGCAGAGGACGAGGAGAAATCCCCATTCTCCGACTACATCTTGAAGGCGGAGATGTCTCCCAGAATCCCCATTCCAACCTTCAAGTCTTACGACGGCCAGGGCGACCCGACCGACCACTTAGACAACTTCGACGTCCTGATGACCCTTGACGGAGCGTCCGACGCCATCAAATGTCGACTCTTTGTGACCACCCTGGTCCAAGGCGCCCAAGCATGGTTCCGGGCCCTCGTCCCCACATCCATCCGAGACTTCAAGCAGTTCGGGCGAGTGTTCAAGGAGAGTTTCACCGGCAGTGGTCCCCCAAGGTCGGTAGCGGGGCTATTGGCTGTCAAACAGGCTCAAGGGGAGAAACTCCAGGCTTATATCAACCGATTCAAGTCGGAAGCCCGGAGAATCCCCTGCCTGGATGTTGCCTCGGCCATAACTGCGCTGACCGGAGGCACCCGTGATGAGAACCTCCGCCGCAAACTTGTCCTCCACCCTCCCTCGACCCTTGCTGAGCTAGTGACTCTGGCTTTGCGCCATGCTGAGTGCGAAGAAGTACTCAACGCATGCCGAGGTGCAACCGGCTCAGGTCGGGAGGGGGACAAGAAGCGAGCACCCGAGCCTAGCTTGGGCCAAGGAAAAAGGCGGAACCGAGGCGGGGACCACAAAGAACCGTCTCGGAAGTACGAGTGGTACACTCCTCTAACCGCTCCGGTGTACGAGATCTATGAAGACATCAAAGGCTCGGGCCTCCTCCGCCAACCTGAGCCAATGAAGTCGAAGTGCCTCAATCGCAGCAAGTACTGCCTGTTCCACAGCGACCACGGGCATCATACCGACGATTGCCGCCAGATCCAGGATGAGATTGAGCGCCTCATCCGCCAGGGACACCTATCCCGGTTCGTATCTGGGCATAAGCTCAACCTCGACCCGACCGTGAAGCCCGTACAACAACGCAGAAGGAAGCACGCGCTAGAGAAGCAGGTGATCATCAAGGAGCAAGTCACCAAGGGGTAAAAAACTGGTCTTTTTAGATCGGTCCTATACCCAACGTGGCTGGCTAACGTCGTCCTGGTGCCAAAAGCTTAGGAAAGTGGCGAATGTGCGTGGACTTCACCGACTTGAACAAAGCCACACCAAAAGACTGCTATCCGTTGTCGAGCATCGA
The DNA here is from genome assembly GCA_022559845.1 of Amorphophallus konjac. Lineage (NCBI taxonomy): Eukaryota > Viridiplantae > Streptophyta > Magnoliopsida > Alismatales > Araceae > Amorphophallus > Amorphophallus konjac. The sequence goes on from CM040119.1 coordinate 61,505,435, forward strand.
CCAACTAGTTGACTCAACCTCGGGCAATGAGATACTCAGCTTCCTGGACACCTATTCAGGCTACCACCAGATCAAGATGGATCCAGAAGACATTGAGAAGACCACCTTCATCACTAACTTCGGCGTGCACTGTTACACCCGGATGCCTTTCGGGTTGAAGAATGTTGGAGCCACGTACCAGAGGTTGGTCAACCATATGTTCGAGGGACAGCTCGGTCGGAACGTCGAGGCCTATATTGACGACATGCTCGTCAAGACTCCCAAGGCCGAGAACCACTTCGCCGACCTAGCTGAGACCTTCAACACTCTCCTGAGGTACAATATGAAGCTCAACCCCACCAAATGTGCCTTCGAAGTAAGATCTGAGAAATTCCTGGGTTTCTTGGTGACCCAGCGTGGGATTGAGGCCAATCCTGATAAGGTCCAAGCCATCTTGGACATGCGGCCGCCCACCTGCACCAAGGACGTTCAACACCTTACCGGGCGCATTGCTGCGCTCAACAGATTCCCCGTCCTGTGCGGCTGAACGATGCCTACCCTTCTTCAAACTGTTGAGGGGGCCCAAAATGGCATCTGCTACGTTCGCATGGGACGAGGAATGCCAAAGGGCGTTCACTGAGCTTAAGGAGTTCCTGGCTTCGCCACCGGTGCTGTCCAAGCCTGTCTCAGGTGAAGTCTTACATCTCTATCTCTCGGCAACTCCATCCACTGTTAGCTCGGTCCTAGTCAGAAATGACTCAGGAATCGAGAGACCGATCTACTACACCAACAAGGTGCTCAACGAGACTGAAAGAAGGTACCCCGCAACTGAGACACTCGTGCTAGCATTAGTTACCTCGGCCAAGCACCTTCGACCCTACTTCCAAGGGCACGCCATCATCGTACGGACCGGCGAACCGCTGAAGAGGATCCTCACTCACCCTGAAGCCTCAGGACGCCTCGTCAAGTGGGCCATTATGCTCGGGGCCTACGATATATCTTACCGGCCTCGCTCGGCTATCAAAGGATAGACGCTCGCTGACTTTATTGTCGAGAGCACCATCCCGACCGAAGAAAAATCTCCGTCCACACCCGGGTCAAACTGGGAATTGTTCGTCGACGGATCCTCCAACTCGGCTGGGAGCGGCGTCGATATCCTCCTAAAGTCCCCCGAAGGAGTATAGCTACAATGCGCCTTGAAGTTCAACTTCCATGCATCCAACAATGCCTCCGAGTACGAAGCCCTTATCTCGGGAGCCCGCATGGCCCAGCAATTGGGGGCCGAGCAAGTCATGATTCACACTGACTCCCAACTGGTCGCTAGCCAGGTCAACTGTAATTACGAAGCTCTGGAAGAACCGATGGTCAAATACCTCCAGCTGGTTAAGTGATGGGGGCATCCCTCGCCCCCTCCACTTCTTTTGAGGCTCGAATTGCTCATCAGCGTGCGCCATTGTGTTTGTCATAATTTTATGAGTCTAGTCATGTAATTTTTACATTTTATTTGAGTCATCATCATGTAATTTTCCCTTTATTTGAGTCATGTACCTAGGTTAGTAGGTTATCTACCAAAGTCTTGTGTCATTGTGTTAGTTTGTTAGGCTATTGGGCCCAACTAATGGGCTAGGCCCAGGGGCGCCCCTCCCTTGGAGTGCTTGGTCAATAGTTGTTTAGTCAGGGTCATTTTCGTCCTAGGAAAAGTCCAATGCCTATAAATAGGCCCCCACTCATCTCATATGTAACAACTTTTACATGAATATTGAAATCTAGAATTCCAAATCCCACTAGACCTCTCTCTCATTATCTCTCTCTCTATTGGGGTGGATTCCCCTCTCTCTCTCTCTCTCTCTCTCTCTCTCTCTCTCTCTCTCTCTCTCTTCTCTCTCTCTCTAAAGGGGGTGAACCCCATTCTCTCTACTCCCCACCCCAATTTCAAAATTTTCTCTCTCCTCCCTTCCCAACCACCTCCACTCCCCACCTACCCCATTAAAGCCTCTTCCCATTCCCCACAACCCTCATCAATACTCCCCCCCTTCCCAAGACCCCCTCCACCAATCCTCTCCTCACCACCCAACCCCCAACTACCCCTCCCACTTTCCCAAGCACCCTTCCCACTACCTCAAGCACCCCTCCACCTCCCTAGGCCTTTGAATTTCGAAATCCCCCTTCCCTCCACAGCCATAGGTCGCCCCCCCTCTCTCTCATCTCCTCCACTCTCCCATTGTTCTTCTCCATCACCCCCACCTTCCACCATCTAGACTGGCGACCTGCAGAGGATCACCTGCTAGCAGCGGCCACCCCAACCACCTCCCCACGAATCTGAAGGCCCAAGAGGTACCCACGGAAGCGTCTGCCTGTCTTCTTCGCAACGGCGGTGGTTTCGTTGTCGTCCGAGCACCGAGCTGCCCGTGAGAGCCGTTCTCCCTCGACTGCGCGAAGCTCTCCTGATAGAGCACCTGAACGTGATTGGAAGCTCTGCCACGACAAATCCAGCGTGAATCAGGACAAAAGTTCTTCTGCAAAGATCTTCTTCGACCTGTCTACTTTCAGAATCAAGAGGCGGAACTCCAATCGGTATCCGTTCGCAAGAGTTATTAATTTCTTCCTCCAGGCGCTCGGATCTACCTCCACTCAGTCTGCACCGACCCCTCCTCAGTGTTCAGAGCCCACCGGTCGAACCCGACATCAGCTGGCATCCCCGTTGATCTTTCTTTGAAGAGGACTCGTCAACGGTTCCAACAACTCCAGCGGTACCTGATTCTGAGCTCGGGAGCGGTCGTGGAACCATCTTCTTCCTGCTGTTGAGAACCTGAAACTGTCAGATCCGAGGGTCTGCCACCCTGTTCAAGCCCCCACCCCGACCAGCAGCGGTGCCTAAATAAATTTACAAAATTCTGGAGTCACCCTGTTCCAGATACGAAGATTCTCGAAGTGGTTTCGTCCCCAAAAAAATTCAGGGGAAGTCACAGCAGTAACATCTTCGACCGACTGTCAGCACTCGCAGAGAGAAGACTGAACCGATCTCGGTCTTCATTCGGCATACTTTCCCCGTTTCTCCCCTCCCCGCTTGGCCGGCTGAAGGCCCCTCCCTACGTGGAGGAATATTTTGGTTGTAATTTGAACCCCCACCCCTAGTCCAACCCCCTTGCAAGGGGCGTAGTGCATGTAAATCTTAAATTTCAGGTTCGAAGCTTCATCGGCGCGGCGTGCGGGTGCATACCCACGCCTCCCCGCTCGCCCCCGTCTACGGCCGGAGTCGGCGTCTTCACGCCAGCTAGGTGAGCCTTGGTCCCTCTCTTGGCTGGTTTCAATTCATTGCTAGCATAGTATTATCGCCATTGTTTCGTCAGACGGTGAATGAGAGCTCGGCCCTAAATTGCTAGTGCCGTGAGTGACCACCGCGGGTGAGTTGTGAGTGAACCATTACATCCCACACCCTTGGTGTGCTGGCCGCCCATGATTTGGGCATCCCAGGCCCATTTGGGGTTCTCCCCAAGCTAGCCAACCTTTGGAGCCTCAAGGACCCGCCTCGGACCCTCTCCATCATCGCCAAGTTGCCTCCGGGCACTAACGTGCGCCAAGCGAGTGAGCTCGCTTGTGTGAGTCCGCTGCCCAACTTGAATGCTTGCAAAATAGGTCCAAGGGTGGTTTCACATCATTAAGACCATGGCACAACAGTTTGAGAGTTTTGAGGTAGTCCGAATAGCTCTGGAGAAAAACTCCCGGGTGGACGCCCTCTCTCGGCTGGCCTCCTCTCTTTACCCAGAGAGTACTCGATCGGTCCTTCTCGAAGAGCTAGAGCGACCGAGCATTGATTCGGAGCTCATGGCTGTTGACTCGGCCTCCTCAAGCGACTGGCGTACCCCCTATCTATTGTGGCTCCAAGACTCCCAGGAGCCTCCCGACCCTCGGGAAGCCCGGAGATTGAAGTATCAAGCTCGGCGATTCGTCAGTCTGGACGGCACTTTATACCGCATATCCTTCTCCAGTCCCCCCTGAAGTGCATCAGTACTGACGAAGCTAGCCGAGCGATTCAAGAAGTACACGAAGGCCTATGCGGAGTGCATCAAGGAGGAAGGTCGCTTGCCAAGATCTTGCTTCGGCAGGGTTACTGGTGGCCCACTCTGCAGCGTGATTGCTCGACCTACGTGCAATAGTGTGAACGATGCTAGTGATTTGATGACTTGGTCCATCAGTCGGCCACAGAGCTCATCACCCTCGCCGAGCCTTATCCTTTCACTCGGTGGGGGATCGACATCCTTGGGCCGTTCCCTATGGCTCAGGCCCAGAAGTAGTTCATCATCGTCACCATCGACTACTTCACCAAGTGGATCGAGGTCGAAGCCACAGCTAGGATCACCGAGATAGTCGTCTGGAGTTTCGTATGGAAATCGATCATCTGTCGCTACGGCATCCCCTGGGTGATAGTGAGCGATAATAGTCGGCAATTTGATTCTCGTTATTTCTGAGACAGATGTGCCGACCTAAACATTCGCAATCACTTCACTTCGGTCGCCCACCCTCAGGCTAATGGGCTAGTCGAAAATGCCAATAAAACTATCTAAAGGCATTAAGACCAGGCTCGACAAAGTCAAGGGCAGCTGGCTCGAGGAATTATCGAGCGTACTTTGGTCGCACAGAACGACTCCCAGAACAGCAACCAGTGAAAGTCCCTTTCAGCTGGTGTATGGCACCGAGGTCGTGATCCCATTAGAGATTGGCAATCCCTCCCTCCGAGTCATCTGCTTCTCGCCCGAGGCAAACGACCAGAAACTGCTCGAAAACCTCGACCTAGCGGATGAACTCCGAGAGATTGCCAGTATCCGAGCAACAGAATATCAACGCCGCCTCACTCGATACTACAACGCCAAAGTCGAGACAAACACTTCCAGCCGGGAGACTTCGTTCTCAGAAAAGCTGAAGCCTCTCGACCACTTGAGGCGGTGGGCAAGCTATCCCCTAATTGGGAAGGCCCTTACCGAGTGGTCGAGACGCTCGGGAAAGGAGCATACCGGCTATCTACTATCGAAGGAGAACCCATCCCTCAGACGTGGAACGCGACTACATTACGCAAGTTTTATTTTTGAACATTTGGCAAGCGTACACATGTAAGCAAAATAGAATAAATGCCATTCCTCTCTTCTTATTAAACATTGATCTACATCAAGTAGGCCGTAGCCGATACAGTACGCATGTACAGAAAAGAAAAAATCACATCTCCTGATGCGGGCAGAATGCTCGGCTGACCCAGTAGGCGCTCCCACGTTCAGCCACTAACTCTACCTTGTGCAGAAACTGGCTCGGATAAGGGGCCACCGGCTTCGTTGGATTGAGAAAGCTCGGAAGAAAAAAGAAAAGAGGGGAAACAACAAGAAGAAGAGGAAGGGATACAAGAGACGGCCTCCTCTCTGCCAACTCTTTGGAAGGCAGAGAGTGCAGGCACCCCCCAAAGAGTGAAAGAAATGATAAGAAGGGCAGAAGGATGGAGAAAAGACAGTCAGGGAAAACCCTAAGCGATGGAGAGGAAGAGACGCCCTTCAGACCTTTTATAGGCGAAGGGAGGCTATTTATCTTCAATGATTCTCCCCTCGAAAACATGCTAAAGGGACCTCTCCCTACGAACGGTCACCTCAGACTCCTCGGCTCCGCCCCAGCGGGGCACACGAAGCGGCCAAGAATTCAAAGCATGAGAAAACGGAAAGACACCCTGTCAGACGCCCGCCCAACCATCGTGCGGGATCCTCGTAGAAAGTATCGGCACTTTCCAACTACTGTGGATACGCTGGTCAAACCACGGCAATGGCGGTTCAAAAGAGTTAAGTCTCCATCATAACGCTACTGCCTTACGTTTTCAACCTTCCTTTACATAAAAAGAGAAATTTTTTCTTCAAGAAAAGGAAAAACATACAAGGAGAGAAAGTAAAATAGATACATTAGGCCTCTGGCTCATCTTGAGGCTCGAAAATGGAAGGCTCGGACGGTTTGCCCACGGCACCCTCGGCGACGGTCGACCCGGGCACTGACCCCACCGGCGTGGAAACTACCTCGGTTGTGTGCCCTCCCGAGGCATCCGGAGTTGGTGACCCCTCGGACGAAGAGTCCCCCTGGTCTCCTTCCTCCGACGCCAAACCAGAGGAACGGGAGGATGATAAATCAGAGTCATAGCGTTGCCCGGACGGGAAATTGATTGTCTCAGACGCCTGTTCCTCCGCATAAGAGATGGCCCGGTCGTAGCCTTGCTTGAATCCCTTGCGGATCCGGTGAAGTGCTGACTCATAGTAGGGGAGGGCTGCCTCCTTAAGGTTGACCCGGTAGGCCTCTGAGCATTTGTATTGCTTGAGTGCCTCCGCCCCAGTCGATTCCACCCTACCAGCGAGTTCGGCCTTCTCCCGCTCCGCCTCAGCTAACCTCTGCTCGGCCTCAGCCATCTGCTTCTCCACCTCGGCCCGATCAGCCTTGGCCTCCATTCGAAGATGCGCTGCCTCCTCTGCCCGATCCACCATCTCGGTGCGCTCAGCCTCCCACCGGCCATCTAGCTCGACGCAGGCCGCACGCTCCTCTTCCAGCAGCCGGCTCTTCCTCTCGAGCGACTCGCGGGCCCGAGCCAATTGTTTGGACAACGTCCGGGCCTCCACCTAGCTCGCCCTCGCCAGCTCCATAGCTAAGGAGAGCTCCCGTCGAAGCCCGTCACGCTCCTCGGTGAGCCGATCTACCTTCCCGTCGGATGCGCCAAGGGTCCAGGCAAGGTTCACCCGTTCTGACTCCGACCGAGCGTAAGCTTCAGCCAGAGAGGCCCCCATCTGGGCCAAGATCATAAGCACAAAGGAGAGCAAAACCCTAAAACAGAGGGAGTCTGGAGCGACCACAAGCGCACAACGCCTATATCCCCACGCGGAAGGCGGCGCTTCGTTCCGACCTCCGAGAAAAGGGGGCCCCTTCATTTCAAATCCACCAGGATTATCATCATTACGGGCACAAGTGACCACGACACGTGGCTTCTTAACACCGTCAGATCTCCACCCACCTGAGCCACGCTGGTCCAAAACCCTAACGGCTACTCTTCCGAGCCTGCCAAGGCTCGGGAGTAGGAGTGGGACAAGTGGAGAGGGGGATTTTTGTAGCCCATCTAAGAGCGGCCAAACTAGGTCCAAGTAAGACCAAACAAGGCCCAACTCATCTAAGTGACCACCTCTCATGGGCCACTTAGCATAAAAGCCCAATAAGATCACTCGGGCTCAAACACTTCCTCGACGGCCATTAGGCTCGGAAGACCCGAGCGTCGGTCTGGTCGGAGGAAGACCCACGCCCGACTCATCCACCTCGCCGGGATAGGGGCTGGCGCCCCGCGCCCACTCCGACTGAGCCTCACCCGAGCTACGCCCCTCTCCCGAAAAGGGCCAGCACTCTTCATGCTTGGGTCGACCGACGATTGCTTATCCACGCTGCCATTGAGAGCCCTTTATGAGCAGGAGTTTACAAGGCTATAAAGATCCCATAATGAGGACATAAAGAGCCCACGTCGAGGTCGTAACTCCCGCCTGAAACTCCTCAGCTTACGGGAATCATGAGGCCGACGCACTATTTAAACCTGGGAAACCCTCCAACGAAAGGTAAGGCCAACACACGCCTAAAACTCCCTGAGCAGGAACCACTTCACCACCTTGGTGGAGAGGGATCTCGCGCATCTTCTTCCTCCTCCCTTCATAGCTTCCACCACTGCTCTACTGACTTAGGCATCAGAGGGTTTTCCCCAGAGAACCATCCCTGGGTCCCCCCTAATTCGTTTCCTTTCCTTGCAGTTCACTATTCGGTGATCATCTTCTCCAGCTCAGGACCAGCGCGAGATCGCCCCTCTTCAACTATACACTAAGAGTTCGAACATTATTTTAAGTAGGGCGTGATTTTTATTTAAGCACTGTTTTTATAGAGGGATCTATTCACCCCCCCCCCCTTTAGATCCCCACATTGCACCCAACACCCTCCATTTCGTTCTCCGCCCATTTGTGTATCTTCAGCCCATTTGTGTTTCTTCTCTTCTTCATTTCTGAGAAATAAGAAATGGCAGAAGTAAAATATCTTAGTATCATTTTCCATGTGTCAACAGACGTCGAATAGGTTGTACCACAAAAACCCTGAAAATCACTGGAATCCATGTCCTACTGTGTAGGATAGGATTCAACTGGCCTTTGAAATGGCAGAACAATGGTCTGTCAAAGTTCTGTTCAGTCAATACTGAACACGACAAGCCCCAAGATCACGTTCACATTTTGTTTCCTAAAGGCGGTAGACACAAGGACCACATTCTGGTCTGCCATCTTTGAGCCTTTTTGACCGATCATAGACGTGTCGGGTTGACAGGACGCCTTCATTTGAACGAGTCTGCCCGATACGACGCGTTCATTCTCGACCAAATTGGTCATTTTCCTGATTGACCTTGATCGCATTGCCTTGACTAGATGCGTTCAGGTCGCGGTCCTCGACCAAGCCGCGTTCAACCTAGTTTTTCTCAGAATTATCATTTCTTTGTTTGATGTGTGGAATTTCAGATCGTATCTCAAATCCATGTCTTCCTAACTATTTTCCTTAACATTTTCGATCCTTTCTTTGGATTATATTATGCATTGATGAGGCTCTAGGCTACTTGCTTCCTTATTGGAAATCTTTGGAAACTTCTATTTCCAACTCTTGATTTTCTTGACTACTTGAGCTTATTATTGGAATTCTTTGGCTATTATCAATTTGGAATTTGTCTAGAAAATATTTATTTGGGGCCTTTTGCACACTCAATACTAGTCAATATTTATAAGGGTCTGGATCTAGTCCTAGGGGTGAGGCAAAACCCAAAAATATACCGGCATTATGAATGATTGGGTGTGACATTGCACCAACTATACCCAAGATTCATTCTAGACAATTCCACATATGTGATATGATTTGAATATGATATTTGACATGTTCTTGATATTGTGGCCCAGAATGGGTAAATGTTATTGGAACTCGTATGCATAGCCAATCTATAGTTATGTTCAATATACTTGTTCACACATTATTTCAGTATTAATCTACCCTTTTTCTTTAAGCACTCTTGTACATTCGATTCTATAAATGCTCTACATTCGGTATGTCATGATCTCCTATCTTCGTCTTATTTGTTGTTTGGAGTTATGATTCTTGTTGCGATACACATCGTATAGCATTGTCCATACATTGTTAAAAAATGTTAATTACCTATATTCTGCCTGGTGATAGAGATGTAATTCCTACTGAGCGTTTTCGCTCATTCAGTTTCTCTTAACATTTTTCAGATAATATTGAATATGATATTCCATCAGACGGGGAAGGGCAAGAGTGACAAGTGCTCCTAGAGTTTTTGAAGAACCTATGTCATTTTAATTTCTTGAGTCAAGATTGGTTGAAGTCTTGTATTGAGTCTTTTCTCTTCTTCTGCATTAACTGTAAGTGAGTCAATAATGTTGTAATAATGAATTTTTGATATCAATAAAATTATATTTTTTGTTATTTCTGGCCTCATTATGTCTCTTATGGTTTGCTATAACATTATCATGATTGTTTGCTGCCACGTTCCTAGTAGTTTTCACTGCTATTAGTTCGGGATGTGTCACGCCCCGAGCTTTTATTATAGCGGAAGGAATTTCGAGAACGTGAACAACTGGCATGGTAAGTCTCTTACAAGCAAGTAATCAGAGCGCAAGACAATCACACAAAGTAATTGCACAAGTAATTTCTCAAAACTCCAACTTTATTTCATAGTCATAATCAAAATTACATAAAATCACTACTTGACATCCTGTCAATACTATGACTCAAGAAATCAAAAATTACAATCCGACTCGACTTGACACTTGATAACTAGGGCTTCTCTCATTCCAATAGACCTTCAATTGCTCTCGGACCCGCTACTTGAATAATCCGAATCCGATTCACTAGTAGTTCCTGAAAAGATGAGAAAATAGGTATGAGCACACTTGCCCAGTAGGTATCTTCATATCAACATGAAGGTAATATTTAAATGATTAATTGCTTTAGCTCTAGAATCAATGTAAAAATGAGAATGCAGTAAATCATACGTCATAAACCAAATAACCAAGAATATAGAGTCACGAGATACCTGAGCAAACAGACATAGTCGAGTATATGAACAAGCAAGATTTAATCATGTAGATATACATTTGGCCTTTCATGAATAAGAAAGTACGAGCATGTATCGAGAAAGTACTTACACAACCTTAGAAAGGCTATGTACTAGAAAGTCAATAACAAGATTGTAATTTCCATAATGAGCCTTGTGGTTCTTCACTCGTCTATAAAAAAAGTACTCCCGGTGTAATGCGATGTGTAGCATTTTGAATTTTATACCGAATATCATAATATTATTTTATTATATTACTATTTTATTCTTAGCTCAGATTTCAAAATTTTAATAAAAATATGGGAAAAAATGTATCATGTGTAAATCATTATTTCCAACCACTTTGTCTTAAGAAACGAGCCCAGAATAACATTGGATTAGGCCCAAATTCAACATTTAGGATAAAAATCGTAGTTTTGTGAAGAACAACCTAAACCGCTAAATTGGACCTTAATTCTTGCCCTAATGGGCTCTAATCGAAGCCAAACCCTAGCCCAACCCTTGTAGATCAATTCTTCTTCGAAAACCCTAACCCTAGATACCTCAATTCGGCGTGGTGGCGGCGGATTTGATCTATCCCTAATTTCTCTCCGTTTTTCACTCTTTGGACTCTCGGGTAGAATTCAAACTCTAGAGGCTTCAATAGGGTCTATAAATAGAGGGCTTTGACCGCTGGTGACCCTCATTTTGATCATTTGGCAGGCAGTGTGATTGATCGTGGCCGGACCTGGGCGAATTAGGGCGTTCGATGGCGGCGTGTTTTAGGGTTCCGGCGACCTTTTCTCTTCCTCCTTTCATCGACTAAAGGTAGGTTTCTCTCAGGCTAAACGTTAACCAAAACATGTCATCTTGTAGATCTCGAAGTAAGCTTTCTATTGAACCTATTTTGCCCAATTTCTATTGACCATATCGATCGTATTTGTCATTCCAACCAAGGGTATCCATACCTCTTCGTTCTTAGTTACTTCTATTTAAGATCATGATCGCCTTAATTAGATTCTAATCAAAATATACCATGCTATTCTACTTCGAAAGCTCTTTCAAATGATCATAGTTTGCCCAAATTTTGTTTATTGTATCGCTTGTATTTGAGGTTTTACTGAAAGACTATCGGGGTTCGCCGTCGGCGGATCTTGGTATTTGAAACGGTCGTAACATCGACACTTAGTGAAGAAACGGTCCTACGATAGATCGTCTGACTGCCAGTTTTCAAAAAAAAGAAAAAATATTTTTATTATTAATGAAGCGATCCTTGCCTGACCGTTTGTTCCATGTAGCGATCTCCCTCCTGACTATTTTCTGACCTCATATAGTAAAAGCAAAGGTTTATTTTCTTCGTTTTGACTGATTATTAGCCAGTGCCTAGCATGTCTATTTGACTAGTAATGATGCAAGAACATACTATTAACTTGGAATAATAAGAAATGGAATTAAATTTTATCATCCTCATGATTATTTTTTTTATTACCATTCTTAGACCACCATGTGAAACATGTGTAGAACAAACAAGTTTTGGTCAATATAAATGATCTTTGCTACTTATACATTCTGAAAATTATTCATCATGTTCTGTTTGACAGTCATGCCACTCCGGTGGTACTGAATGATTGCACCGTTCATGTTTTCCATGATTTCTAAGCCTTAATCTTGTAATACTTCGGACTCTCCATCGGATATTCCTTCCGTTGGACTAGGACCAATATTACGAGACCTCCGTAAGACCCCGCGAGCCTGGGATTCCCACTAGGACGCCGGGCAGGTTGTACCATCAAAGCCTGTACCGATCGACTCGTGATTTCATGATGGGTAGACCAAGTTCGTATGGCCTATCTGTCTGGGGCCGAATGCGGTCATGCCCTAGACCGCTAACCAGTCTTTGCGGTCTTCTCCTTGACCATTTTTGGGTTTACTGGTTACTGTGACTCGTAAGTTCTTAAGTCGATCTAGCCTGATTTAAAGTGGGCTAATGCCTCTCACTTGACCCTAGGATCTTGGTCTATACCCTAGATTGGTCCAGACCTATCTCAGGTCGAGTTGGGACTTATTTCAAGTGACTCTTGAACCTTCGTAGTCTGGCCTGATAGCGGTCTCCAGAGGGCCGTTTCCATCTGATACGCGGTCCAACGATAGACCGCTAAGCATCTCTGGTTTGACTTATTCGTGGGCCTGCTAGTAATAGCCTCGTGTCCAATCCTCAGTTTCCCTTTGCGATTCTATTGATCGCAAGCAGTTTTGATCTGATTCTTTTTTGTATTTCGTGATGAGGCTATTAATTGTGATGTCCTCTAAGGCTATATTTTTGGCTTATTGAGCCCATTCCTTCTCTTTTCTCTAATGAAATCATGCTCTTAGAAATTTGGATTTTGTGAGCTTAGCCTTGGAACTCTTGGCCATTATACGAGTGAATGTATAGATTGGGATCTATGATCTAGTTTTTTCAATGCCAGCGCATCATAAGGGCCAGGTCTGGTCCTGGGAGGAGCGCCCGAAAGTACCTGTGCCCCGGGGAGTTTGTAATGACAAGGTGTGGCATTGCACCGCAGTGCATGACTAGCGTGATAATCTATGACATTCTACTTCACCCAATTGCTTGAACCTTCTTGCGTGACACGACGTGCGTGCTTGACATGGCCAAATTCACATGGGAAACTTTACTCTTGCTATACTTGCAATTGTTCTTCATTACCATCTATCGTTTCCTTCTCTTATTTGTCATTTATCGCATGTTTATTTTGATTTTATCGTAATGTCATACATGATGAAATGATTAATCACTTAAACTATGCCTGATGATAGAGATATAAAATCCTACTGAGCTCTCGCTCACCTAGTTTTCCAATCCTTTTCAGGTACCACGGGTGAAGAATTGCAAACCGATGGGGATGGGAACGAGTAAACATGGAGCGAGCCTTCTAGTTGTGTTATGAGTCTTTGGTCTGGTTATGTCCAGTCGTGTTCACTCAGGATCTATGTAATTTTCTTTTCTTCAGTGTAATAGTTAGTAAAGTCCACAAGATGTCGTTGTAATAAGCACATTTCATTTTTATTATCAATAAAGTTAGTTGGTTGATTGTAATTTTTGGCTTTTTAATATTTGGTCTCTTGTGGCAATGAATGCTCTGATTGACATGAATGATATAACTGCTACGTTCCGATTTTCGCATCGGGGCGTGACAGTTTTTGTGGTATCAGAGCCTAGGTTTTCTCTTGCCCCTAGGTTTTCTGTAGCCCCTTTCTAGAAGTGTCATAGAACCCATGACATTAGTAAAGTCTGAAATCCGACCCAGTGAGATGGGGTAGAGACTCGGGTTAAGTTAATGATGGGAATCAACATTGGGCACTGACATTTTTAATTTTACATTTGTGTCCTTTTAGTTTTTTTTATATCCTTGGGAAAATATATGTGCAATTGTAAGGCTTTATAAGTCAAACTGTGAGTCTTTAGGTTTTAGTGGGTTTTTGTGCAAAAGTCCAGTAGGACCAGCAAGGGGCCCCTACACTCTTTCCCATTGGTCCACCTAAGCCCTAGGGACCCATGTGGGGCTGGTCACAGTCCTAGGTGGGCTTCTAGATGGTTTGACATTCAAAGGGGGACAAGTGGTGAAAAATATATAAGATGCCTCCCCTTAAGTCAAGGGGGTGCCCCCCCATTAAAATGGCATTTTGTATTTTCTTTTTTTAGACCAATTGACCACATGGGTGAAGAAAATGCTACCCCTCCCCTCTCTCCCCTGAAATTCCAACCCTCTCCCCCTTCCTCCCCTTCTATATAAACCCATGTATAGTGTTTTGTAAGGTTTAATGAATGAAAAAAAATTATGAATTTGGTTGGAGCCAAAGAAGGGTGTGCCCTCCTCCTCTCTCCTCCCCCCTCTTTCAGATGGAACTCTGCAATTCCAGGGTGTGAGACCATTTCTATCTCTCCCTCTCATCCTCTGAATTCTGATTCTGCCGCTGTCACCGCCGCCATCCCACCGCCATCGCGCCGCCGCCACCATCGTCGGAGTTATGTCCAAATCAGGACAGAACCTCAACTCTGGAATTTTATCTTTTGTTCTTGTTGTCTGATCGAGCCCAAACTTTGAGGTCTTGTTCTACCTATCACCCCTAGTCTCTAGTTTAAATTTCGTGCCATTTGGCTTTCGTTTGGTATTTTTCCCATATTTCTTGTTCCCCCCTGTAATAAGCCATTCTGCATATCCACAAAATAGTGTCACCTATTCATATTTTTCCCACCCCCTTAGAAATTTATAGAAAATCCACAAAACTCCCTCAGTGTTCCTCACGTTCCCCCCTACCTCCCATATTATTTTCAACCCTTGTAAAAATCATTCACCCCTCGGTCAAAGGTCGGTTTCGGGCAGATCCCTTTCTGTCCTGAGTGTTAGTAATCAGATCCACAGAAAAAAACACAATGTTGTAGAGCCTCCCATTTCTCATCTCTTCGTTGGATCGACCTACAAACATTATATGTTGTAGATCTGGGAGTCCTCTTTCCAACGCCGCTGGTCTCACCTCGATCTGATTCCGGGTCTGAGAGAATTAATTCTTGCCGCCGAGGCGCACAGATCTGTTCCCTGTGCAGGTCTGAAATAGTAGTCTGGAAAAAATTCATAAATAAATACCAAAAGTCAACTTCCACGACCGCCGCTCCCAGGAGTCGACCAGGGACGTCCTGCCAACGTTCCAGCCAAGCGGCGCCGTCCGAAGATCTCAGGAAGGTGACGTTCCTTTGGAAGTCGTGCCTTACTTTCCAGCAAGTCAGAACCAAGTCGGCGCAGGACCGAGTCGGACCAGTAGGCCAAGTTCGCCCCGAGAGCACTTCCAGTTTGCTACCCGTCAACCCAGGGTCGGTCCTCCTGGGCCCACTTGTAGCCCTTTATCTCCCTGCGTGGAGTGGGTAATAAAATTCATTGTTGTAATTAAGTTTTTACCATTGCACCGGGAGTTACTGTAACTGGCCGGGGTCGTCTTCCCCATGCCCGGAGCGTGGAGGCATCGTGTTCACTCCTCTCTCGACATTTGCTTTATTTCATATATTTCCGTATGCCGCTGCTAGAGAGCATGTGATTGGATTATTAGCTCGTTATATCAATTTTATCATCGCTGCGAGAGTGATTTTTTTTTAAATCAGATCAATACTTGGAGGACAAGGCATGGGTGGAGTCGACGAAGCGCTCCACCCCCGCCCGTCAAGCAGGCTAATTTTTAATAATATCAAGGAAAAAGGTTACAAGTGGACAATTATAGGCACAGCGAGGGGCAGCCTATCTTGTCCAGACGATAGGGCCCCTTTACAGGTGTGGGCAGCTCCTCCCAAGATGACCAGAGAGAAATAGAAGACAAGAAGCACCCGGTACTAGCCAGCATGTCTGCGAGTTGGTTGGCTTCTCAGAATACATGGGCAATTGAGACATGTATATACTTGAGAAGATCTGCCACTTGACACATGACAATGCTGAGACGCCATGGGCAGGAGGCCCTGCAATTGGCTATGTTGGCAAGAACAAGAGAATCTGTCTCCACTGTGATGCGGCGGATGCCGCGGTCTTTGCAACACGTTAGGCCATCATAGAGTGCGAGCGCTTCGGCGTCCAAGCTTGATTAAACATTCGGGTATGCAGCAGCAAAGGCAAAGATGAGGTGACCATTGTAGTCCCGGAGAGCTCCACCTCCACCTGCTAATCCCATGCCACGCTTAAACGCACCGTCTACATTAAGCTTAAGACTACCAATGTCCGGCGGGGACCATCGGATCAGCCGAGGGGGGGATTGATGCGGCACATGTAGGATAATGCCCCACGAGGCAAGGAGTGACCGTTGGGTGGGGCATATGTGTCTGCTTTTGATGTTTAGTGTTGTGGAGATGGAACACACAGCTAGTAGTACTCGGCTGATTATGTGGCGCGCTAGCATCTGCTCGCCGTCGAACCGAGCCTTGTTTCTGTTGATCCAGATTTCCCATATAGCTACGAAGAATGTGCATCTAGAGATGCAGCTAGCCATGGAACGTAGGTGGAGGCTGCTCAGATACCCAAAAATTACCGAGGTAGTAGAAGCTGTAGTTGCGACATGGAGTTGCAGGAGATCAGAGAGGGCAGACCACACTTCTGTAGCTACGGTGCTATGGAAGAAAAGATGGAGTCCGGTCTCTTCATGAGGAGATGTGCAGCAGCTACATCTTGAGCATAGTGGTATGCCACAGCCAGTGATGACATCGTCAAGAGGAAGACATCCGCGTACTAGGCGCCATAATAGCACGGACCACTTGATGGGAAGGTGGTGGTCCCATAGCATTGGCCATAGTGGTGATGCCTGAGGTGAGAGTATGTTGCAGACTGACTGGGACGAGAATGTGCCATTGGGGTTGAGGGTCCAGCACCATCAGTCAGCTGTTGTAGAGGAGCCGAAGGCCCCCGCAAGCAGCCCCATTGGGCAGAAGCGTAGGGCCGTGTCAATGCTTTCCCGCGCGCAGCCGCTCAGTGTGGCCTGAACTGTGCACCCCGTGTCTTGTAATGTGGACCATATGTGTTGAGGCAAGAAGTCTTTTAGTGGGTCAGCGCCAACCCATACATCAAGCCAGAAAGAAACACGTGATGATGTTTGGGAGACAAATACCCGGTGATTAGCATGGATTATGTGGGCTGCTTGTTGCCATAGGTGCCTGTCCGCTGAAGGTGCAAGGGAGAAAGAAGCTTCAGAGTAATGATGGCTGTGAAGATGCTTTGCATAGAAGAAATTAGCCCAAAGAGAATGGGAGGTTATGGCCTTCCACATGAGCTTAGTTCTCATGGCGATTTGCATGGTGGGGAGATGAAGCACACCAAGGCCACCACACTCAACAGGCCGTGAGATATCGTCCCAAGATTGCCAATGTTTTTTTGGAGATCCTTCATATGAACCCCAGAAAAAATTGGCTAGAAGCTTGTGAAACTTTTTGAAGATGGATGTTGGGATGGTTGCACATGATAGTGTGTAGATCGGCACTGCAGATAGGACATGACGAATAAGAATGATGCGACCGCCTGCGGACAAGAAACTTGATTTCCATGACTGAAGCTTGGCTGCGACCTTGGAGAGGATATAGGAGAAGTCAGCCAGCTTGGGCCGGCCAGAGTATAATGGTTTGCCTAGGTAGGTGAAAGGAAGATTGGCCTTTTTGAACCCCGTAATTTGGGCTATTTTGGTGACGAGGGAGGCCGGTGCAGTGCGTGCGACAATGAAAGAGCTCTTATGGATGTTGATGAGCTGTCCAGATGCTACCTCATACTTCTTAAGGAATTTCATCAGTTCCCGCAGGTGACGCGTCGATCCGTTGGAGAATATGAGTGTGTCATCCGCAAATAGCAGGTGGGAGACCTTGGGGAATCTAAGAAAGTGTATGGAAAAAACCACCATGGCTGCGCCTGAACACCTGAGATAAGCCACGGCTTAACGCCTCTTCTGCTAGGATGAAAAGTGCTGGAGCAATGGGGTCCCCTTGCCGCAGTCCCCTGGTGGACTTGAAGAATCTATGGGACTGCCCATTAAGGAGGATTGAGAACCAGCAGTTAGTAAGTAAGGGTTCAATAAGAGAGATAAAAGATAATCCGAACCCAAACTTGCTTAGCACTGTATGGATGAAGCTTCATTCCATACGATCATAAGCCGTAGCCATATCTAGCTTCAAGATCATATTCCTGCCATGACATGGGCTGCTAAGGTGTTGCACCATTTCCTTCGCCAGAGATATATTTTCGGTGATATGTAGACCCTTGACAAATGCCCCTTGTTCTTCCGATATTAGGCGAGGGAGAACGCATGACAACTGGTCGCTTAGGACATGGGCTATGATCTTGTACATGAAGTTGCATAGACGAATTGGTCGAAAGTCCGCGCATGTCTTCGGGGTGTCCAACTTGGGGATGAGAGCAATGAGTGTTGAAGTGTAGCTTCGAGGTAGGGGGTGGCCGCAGAAATATGCTTGGACAGCTGCCACAACGTCCTTGTCAATGAACTCCCAGCAACTCTTGAAGAAATGACCTGAGAAACCGTCCGGTCCAGGAGCACTATCGGATGACATGCTGAAAACCACTCCTTTGATTTCATCTGGGGTTGGCACAATTGTGAGAGTAGCATTGTCCTCCTCAAGAAGGACAGAGGTTATTGGAGCCAAAATTTTCAGGTGGATATGATGCGGGGTGGAGGAGAAAGCCGCAGTGAAATGTTTTACCAGCATCTCTCCCATTGTCACGTCCCGAGCGCGGAAGCTTACCCGTGGCGCGACAGTTTTATATAGAACCAAAGCGAGCTAGCTATTCAATGGAATTCTTCATTTTGATAGTTAATAGAGTGCGCAGATAACTAAGATTTAACTTGAAATTAATACAAATAATCCGAGATGACAGTTGTTACCACTGACCAAAAGATAATTACACACATTTCTCGAGTCCGACTACTAGGCTTCAAGCCCTTATTAAAGTTCTAATAAATTAGACTAATACAACTGACATCTGACATAACTGGATACAAATGACATAATTACTACTCCACAATTAACAAGACAACATGATAACTCCATTTCTACACTCATCACTCAGACTCATTCCCTTCCGAGTTCTGGCTGATATTCGCACTACCTGAAAAGGTTAGAAAACAACTAGATGAGCGAATTGCTCAGTAGGATTTACATCTCAAGTTCTAACATGCTTTAAGTGAATTACCCATTTATTTAATGTAGGTAAAGTATGCATGCAGACAGATAGATATCAAAGAATCGTAAAATCGACAGGAGTAGAAAGTGAGAGTATATAGATTGTACAATTTCAAGCAGCAGTAGCAAGTGATAGCAAATGATATCAAGCCAGTGATAACTGAGAAGTAATAACTGGAATAGCAACATGTTAATCAAGCTAGCAATAGTAAGCAAAGTAGTTTCAAGCATGTATAACTGGAATTGGCTATTTATAATGCATTCAAGTAAACACTTTTACCCTTCTGCGGGTCTCAAGTCAATCAATCAAGTAATATCACGAGAATGAGTGGAATGCCTAAAGTCTAGCAAGCAAGTACTCCGGTGTAATGCCAAACACCGTGGTCAATAAACTCCCATGGGCACAAGTACCTTCGGGTGCTCCTCCCAGGACCAGACCAGAACCTATATGCATAGCATTGGTCGTGTTTGTCGACATCCACTCTCATTTATAGCCAATATGGAATTTCAAGGATTGACCCGGTAGGATGTATATAAGGTGGATTATAGAATAGAATCCAAGGCGTATCGTTATGTAGGGACGAACTAGGAGTAAAACCCGTAACGTTCGATACATGCTAATGACAATAGGAGTTTGAGACTAACTTGCTGGTGTTGACAAATGTCGATATTAGTTATATATATATTATTTTTATCCAATATGTATATGTATATATATATCCGATTATAGAATTCTGTCCAATATAATGGAGGTTATAGGTATGTATATCTTCTGTCCGATATACATATATGAGTTAGCCAAAATGGTGATTTATTATAATAATCAGAAATTAATTATGAAAATAAGTTTTTATGTTGAATATAGTTCTAACTTGCTAAAAATGATATTAACATGTTGAGAATGAGTTTCATATGTTATTTTACTGGTAAGGTGATAAAAATAAATTTTTCATGCTGGATTTAATTTTTTTACATGCTGAAAATTAATTATTAACATGCTAAAATTAATTATTAACATGCTAAAATTAATTAACTTACTGATAGTATGATAAGATAAGGTTTCCATGCTGATTACAGAAATTTTCTGATAACAACATAATTTTATCATGCAAAAATTTATTTTTCTACATTTATTTGCTAATTATTTGATAGGAAAATAGAATTATCATGCTGAAAAATAGTTTTAATACACTGAAAATAACTATAACATGCCAAAAATAATTATAACATACTGGAATAATTTTACCATACTGGAAGAAATGTTATCATGCTGAAAGTAATTTTCATGCATCAATTTCCTACTTTATTTAATAGGAAAGTAAGTTTTATATGCACAAAAATAGCTTTAAATAGATTTTAACATGCTGAAAATAATTTTTATATCTCAGTATGTATAAAATAATTCTATCATATTGGAAGTCACTTTTAAAATGCTGGAAATAGTTTTAACATGGTGGAGATAATTTTTAGTATGTATAAACTAATGTGGTGAAAATTAGATTTTTTTTCAAAAAAAATAATAATTTCATTCTACAAATATATATATATTCTTGTCTAACAATATATAATGAAGGTGTTTTGTATATACAATTAATGGAAGTATATATATGAATTTATATACATATATAATGAAGGTGCTTTGTATATACAATTAATGGGAGTATATATATATATATTATTTATTTATTTATTTATTTATTTATTTATTTAAGGTGTCGGGTGTATATATGCACACTTGCATATGCAGGTGTTATATATATATACTGTTAATAGAGGTATAATGGAGGTTCATAAATTGTTCATACTTTATTTCATTTGTTAAGAGGCTTTACGGTGTTTTTCATTGAGTTCACTGCATGTGTCGACACTAGTGTCGACACTTACTATTCATTTTTGGTCTCTGTTGTACAGTTCGTATTACAATGTTTTGTGTGTCGACACCTGTGTCGACACCGGTGTCGACACATGAGATTCTCTGCGGGTAATCAGGTGTCGACACCTGTGTCGACACATGTGCTTATACAACACCGGTGTCAACACCGGTGTCGACACCTGTGTCGACACATGAAGTTTATATGTTCATGTAAGTCTTGTGTGTCGACACCTGTGTCAACACCGGTGTCAACACCGGTGTCGACACCTGTGTCGACACATGAAGTTTATATGTTCATGTAAGTATTGTGTGTCGACACCTGTGTCGACACATGAGTTACTTATGTGTTCACGTATGTACATGCTATTACATAAATATGGAAGTGTCGACACATGTGTCATGGAACTGTCAACACTTGCTGTCATATATATATATATATATGTAAGTGGGTGTCATGGAAGTGTCGACATTTAACATGCTATATGTAATAGATTAGTTAATAACGCTAATACATGTTAATTATCTAGGTGTTCCAGATTTAAGCTATTGCATGTTAACTACGAGGCTAACACATGCTGTATAAATATGAACAATCGCATGGAGATGAGCCTAAGACTAACTGCCTAGATTAGCTACTAGTTTAGTTAAAAATTGAGAACACCTACCTCAGGTATAAGGGTAGCTTTCTTCTGCAACGTCGGAGGCTCCCCCTTCTCTGCAGCAGCAGCAACCCTTTGGAAGAATGAAGGGAGTCTCGATATAGGGAGTATTATAGTGTTTTAGGATAGTCACGAGGGGATAAGATGCTACATAATTCGCATCTCAGTGCGATGCCAGCTCAAACGGGCTGTTCATGTCTGAGAAGAGGACATATGCCAACGCAGGTTTGTTTGTGGTCATGTAAGCTAAATTATAGGGCCTTGTGGCCCTGTGCATGTAAGCTAAATTATAGGGCCTTGTGGCCCTGTGTCGGTGCAAGTAGCCTATAGCATATAATTATTTGGCACAAAACATATAAAATGGTGGATACTAGGATTTGAACCCTAGTCATTGGGTTTAAAGGCAAGTCACTTAACCAACTACACTAGGAAGCCATTTGTTAAGTAAATAACATTTACATATGATAGATCTGTGTTCCAACTTCTTACTTAAGCTTCCCATAGGGTTTATCTAATATAATTTTTTTTTATTTGGAAAATATTATTAATAATAATTGTTTTTTTTTCATTTTTTTATACGGGGTGTTACACCCATGGTGGCCTCATCATTCACAATGACCCCATCATCCCCACGCAGCTCGAGGACAGTAGCGCATTTGCGATGAGCTAGTGCGTATGCATGGAAGAATTTGGTATTTCGGTCCCCTTCATTGAGCCATTTAATTCTTGATTTCTGGCGCCGGAATATTTCTTCTTGTGAGAGGGCATGGTCCAGAGCTTCCTTTGCTCGGAGGAATGAGGAGTGGTGAGTATCAGATGGCTGCATGTCAAAATCCTCTTGTGCCGATGAGAATTCTACTTCAGCTGCTTTAACCTTTGCAAATACATCATGGAAAGTATTACGGTTCCACTGCCTGTAGAAGTCTTTCATGTGCTTAAGCTTGATGGCCATGGAAATTAGAGGGAATGAGGATGATGGTGCTGCATTCCACGCCACCTTGGAATCATTGATAAATTGTGAGTGAGTCTTCCACATCTGTTGGAAGCAGAATCTCGAAGGCCGTCTCTGAGGGGGGGGTTCAGGGAGAGTAGTAACGGCCTGTGATCACTGCACGCTCTGGACAGATGTCGAATGGTCATCGGAGGGCATGAGAATGACCAAAGTCCATTGAATAGTACACGATCTAATCGGGCCCATATGCCATTGGCACATTGCCCATTATACCATGTGTATGGTCCACCTACAAAGCCTGCATCCTCCAGTCCTGCTGCAGCCACAGTAGCTTGGAAGTCAGACATGGATAGGGAGAAAGCCCGCTTCCCCCCTCGCTTCTCGGTGGGTAGAAGAATGCTGTTGAAATCTCCTCCAATCATCCAAGGCTTGTTGCAAACTGTTGCAAAATCTACTAAGTAATCCCAAAGAATACGTTGCTCCGTCAGGGAGCAGCTTGCATGCACAAAAGTGATGAAGGCTGGGTTGCCCACGCCTGATGAAACAGAGATGGTGACCTGCTGATCGGATGTGGGAGTGATTGAGTGAACCCGTCCCGTGACTCGTTCTGAGTACGAAAGAGCCGACTACCCGACTCATTGTCGGTTTCTCAACCGCGTACGGTCCCACGCATCCCTCGCTAGGGACGATCGCTAGCTAGAGTCCTAGGGCGCTATCCGTCCCGCATCAATTTGGTATCAGAGAGCCAGTTGAGTCTAGGGTAGTTATTAGTCATTGCTTAACAAAAACAAAAAAAAAGTTGTTGTGCCCCTGTGATCATTTGAGTCTTCCTACGGTTTGGGTCATTCGACATCGTCTTGTGGTCATTTGAGTTATTGGATATTCTTGGTTTTGATAATAGCTAAACACTATAAGTCATTATTGTTTTAACTCTCATATGACTGACATACGTGATTTTTTGTTCATGACAGATATGCCAATGAATTGCCAAGGAATGAAGTGGAGATGGCAAATGTGAAAGCTCAATGTTGCGCCCTCGCACGCGGATCGACCTGCGCGGTCAGGTCGCGGGGATCGACCCGGTCAAGTCGCGAGGATCGACCCCCGGAACAAAATTTTGATTATAGGAGCGATATAATCAACAGAAATCTTCAAGACTGTCAAGGGTGATGCCACAGACATGAACGGGCTGCTAAAGGAGTCAAGCGATGGAGCTAAAGCAGTTAACGGATCGACCCGGGAAAGCCCGGGCTCTGCCCAGCTGGCGGTCGACCGCAGGCACAAGGGCGGTCGACTACCCCAGCCAGCAACCCCCAGATTGCAACTCTTTCAGTAGCGGTCGATCGCCAGCCCAGTAGCGATCGACCGGAATTTCCAGGAACTACCCGTTTGCAGGTTTCTCAGTAGTGGTCGACCACCAGAAGCTGCAGGTCGACCGCCAGCCCCGAGCCTTCAATGTTACCTTTGTTTTCCACTTCGAGAAGAGCCCCTTTCCTTGTATTTGTTTAACCCCAAAGTCACCCAATCTTCCATAGATTGTGGATCTGGTCTGGGGGATGTCTAAGGACCATTCAAAGGTTATAAAACACATGCAAGAGGGTTAGAAACCCTAGTTGATCATTTGTGAATCTAAGGGAGATCAAAGGAGGCTACAAGGGTGAGAGGAGTTCGAGTACTGTAACCGTGAACAGTACTCCGGGAAGAAGTTCTTCATCAAATCCTCAAGTGATTCAAGCTACTTGAAGAGGAGATCAAGCCTAAGCCAAGAGAAGATAAAGCTGCATCCTTCATCCTCTTCATCATCTCAATGGTGATCTAAACTGCATCCTCAAACCTCTTCATCAACTCAAGAAGATCAAAAGGAAGATCCAAGCTACATCCATAGTCTTTCTCATCAACTAGAAGAGATTCAAGAAAGGTCATCTCTCAAGGAAGAAGACACCATCGAAGCATCAGATTCAAGCTCCTGCAACTCAGACAAGATCTTTCTACTTTGAACATATTCTATATCTTGTTTGAGTGATTTCGTATTTGTTCTCTTTTCATTTCTTTCAAACAATTGAAACTGAAGATCGTCCCTACCGGTGGTTAGTAGGAAGGTAATCGGAAGTTGTCCGATCTGCGGTGTTGACGTCCCTACCGGTGGTTAGTAGGAAGGCAATCGGTGATCTTTCCGATTTGCGGTTCAGTGCGTGGCACTAGTGGAGCCTCACCGGATTTGGTGAGGGGTGGACGTAGGACTGGGGATTCAGTCCGAACCACCTTAAAATCCTTTATGTTGTGGTTTGTTTATGTGATTGCTTCGTTCTAGATGCATGCTTAGGTTCAATCTCTATATTGCGTAATCATCTTGCTAAGCAAATCGTTGTGTCCTTCGTTAAGTTAGTTATATTCCGCTGCAATTTATTTTATCTAGCTATATAGAGGGTTGCATTGTGAAAAGAGGGGCAGATCTATTCACCCCTCCCCTCTAGATCCGCTGTCCACTACTCAACAAGTGGTATCAGAGCCTAATCTCTCATTATGAGGTCCAACGACCTTGAGGGAAATGGTGGATTAGCATCCAAAGGTTTCTTACCTGAAGGACATTCTGTTAATAGACCTCCTTACTTTACTAGAACTATTTATCCTTATTAGAAACATCGCATGCAGGTGTTCATTCGCGCTCAAGACTTCAAACTTTGGCGAGTGATCAGCAAAGGTCTGTATGAGCTTACGGATAATGAGGACTTGTGGACCAAAGAACAAATAAGACAATCCACTATCAACTGGAGTGCTAAACACATCATGCAATGCTCACTCCATCCAGTTGAATTCTCAAGAGTGGCTACCTGCGCATCTGTAAAACTAATGTGGGATAAGTTAGATGTAATCTATGAAGGAACCTCTCAGGTACGAGAAATAAAAGCCAACATTTTAGTTTTTGAATATGAAATGTTCCGCATGAAGCCTGATGAGTCAATTCAGAATATGTATGCTCGGTTAACTGTGCTTACTAATAGTCTAACTGATTTGAGAAAGAAATACTCAGAACAGAAAATTATGAGAAAGATTCTTAGATCATTGACTCCCGCATGGTACACAAAGGCTACCGTGGTTGAAGAATCGAGAGATCTCGCAACTACCAAGGTAGATGAACTCATTGGGTCATTAATGACCTATGAGATCAACCTTAAGAACAAAGAGGTTGAGGTGCCTAAGAAAAAGCCCCTAGCTCTTAAAGCAGGACCCAGCGGTCAAGGCTCTTCTGATGAAGGTGAGGATTCGGCAAGTGAGCGAGATGAGGATGACGTAGCCATGCTCACACGTAAGTTCAGAAAATTCATGAGAAAGGAAGGTAAGAGCTTCATGAGTGGAAGGTCAAAGGTAAGAAATGGTTTCAAATCTAATTCTAAAAACTCTAAGAAATCTGATAAAATCATTTGCTATTCTTACAATAAACTAGGACATTTCAAGAATGATTGTCCCGACAGATTCAGAAAAGCCGACAAATGGAAGGGCAAGAAGAAGAACAAGGCCATGGTGTCCAGCAAGGTGATGACGAAACTAGCTCCTCGGACAAAGAAAAAGAAGATCTCTGCCTCATGGCCAAAGGTGACGAAGAAACTGAGGTAAATTCTCCATTTGAAGATTATACAACTGATGATTGGGAGGAAGCATATATACAACTCATGGAAAAATATGACATGTACAAAAAAGAGAATAAATCATTGAAAAAGAAAATTAACTTGTTTGTGCATGATCATAATATGAATGATAAGAATGCTCTACTTGAAACTGAAATTGAAGATCTTAAGAAAATGATTGAGGATTTGGAAGAGGGAAGAAAAGAAATGGCTGACTTGGAAACTGAAAATGAGGACTTAAGGAATGAAATTGACAACATGAAACTCAAAATGCAAACCTATGAAAAGGATAGCAAATTAAGCAGTGAGAAGTATGAAGCTGTCAAACATGTCAACACTCAACTCTTGCAAAACATTGAAAACCTACAAAAAGAGTTAAAGGACAAACAATAATCTTTAGAAAAATTTGTGGATGGAAAAGAAAACCTAGATGCATTGCTAGGTACTAGAATGAACTTCAACAAAGAAGGGTTAAGTTTTGAACCTACAAACAAAAGGCTAATTGGGTTAAAAACTATCACATTTGTTTCATCTTCCGAAGCTTCCACCTCAAACACAACTCCCACATAAAATCAGTAAAAACAAAAGAAGAAAGGAAAAGAAAAGGTTGAAGAAGAAGCCACTGAAATCCCCAAAAAGATTGCTCAAAAGAATAAGAAAAGTCAACCTTCCCCACAACACAGGTCGACACCACATTGGCCATCAAACATTCATACCGCCAAACAATTTCACACAAGTCGACACTGCCATAGGTTGACACCACCATATTTTTGGGGCAATTGTGATTTCTGTATGCATCAATCTCATAGGTGGCAAAACAATCATTTTCAACCCAAAACCAACCAACCGCCTCAATGGCTTAAGAAGCAAACTTCATCAAACTTTTACAAATTCCAACCAAGTGCCTCCAAACAGAAAATGAATGTCAAGATTGAAAAGAAAAATCAAATCCCTGCACTAAGCAAACAAAGCATGAATGTTAAGAAGGTTTGGATTCTAAAAGAAATGGTTTCATGTTTTGAAAATTTGAAAAGTTTGATGGGACCCAAATTTGGTTGGGTTCCAAACACCATTACTTAATTGCTTGTGCAGGAATGTCTTGCAGCCATGCATAACAGGTGGTATCTCGATAGCGGCTGTTCAAGACACATGACTGAAGACTAATCAAAATTTTGTCTCTTGGAGGAAAAGGAAGGAGGATACGTCACATTTGGAGGGAACAACAAGGGAAAAATCATTGGAACAGGTAATGTAGGTAAGAATCTCTCCAAATCCATTTGTAACGTGCTGCTAGTTGAAGGTTTGAAATAGAACCTACTTGGTATAAGTCAATTGTGTGATAAGGGTCACAACGTGTTGTTTGACTCTCATGAATGCAGAATTCTTGAACCAAAATCTGACAAGGTAAAATTTTCTGGTAAGAGAGTCAACAATATTTACATGATTGACTAAGATGATCCTGCTCATTTAAACCTTTGTCTTGCTGCACCAAAATTTGAGCTTGCATGGATATGGCATCGTAGACTAGGACATGCTAGCTACAATGTCTTACATAAACTCTTGAAGCATTCGATGGTGAAAGGTCTGCCTGAACTATCTTTTAAACAAGAAAACAAATTGTGTGATGCATGTGCCCTAGGCAAACAAACAAGAAAATCCTTCAAGGGAAGATCTGAAAATACATCATCCAAACCACTCGAGCTAATTCATATGGACTTGTTTGGTCCAACCAGAACTGCTAGCTTAAGTGGTAGAAAATATGGATACGTCTTGGTGGATGACTTTTCTAGGTTCACATGGGTTTTCTTTCTCACACATAAAAAAGATGCTTTTGATGAGTTTCAGGCACTCTACATGAAGATAAAGCAGGATGGTGAGTTTAAATTTTCAAGATTCAATCTGATCACGGTGGTGAATTTGAAAATGCTGACTTCTATAATCTTTGCAGGGCTGAAGGCATTTCACATCGATTTTCTTCACCAAGAACTCCAGAGCAAAACGGTGTAGTTGAAAGGAGGAACTGAACACTTATAGAGATGGCAAGAACAATGCTTGCCGAACGGCAACTCCCAAAGAAATTTTGGGCTGAGGCAGTAAACTGGCATGTTATATTATCAACCGCTCTATGGTAAGGCCACACACCAAAAAGACTCCTTATGAGTTGCTGAAAGGTAAAAAATCCTCTCTCTCACATATGAAAGTGTTTGGGTCAAAATGCTTCATCCACAACAATGACAAAAGAGACTTAGATAAATTCGAGCCCAAGAACGATGAAGGTATATTCCTTGGATATTTTGATAGATCTAGGGCCTATAAAATTTATAACATTAAGAGTCAAACTGTGGAAGAATCACCCCATGTTTCCTTTGATGAATATCATGATGATTCTAACAATGATAACTCTTACAGGAAAAATGATGAAGATGGGGAATTCCTAAGCATGAAGGACAAGAGTGATTCTCCACAAGAAGAAACAAAAGAAGATGGTGACCGAGCTGAATCAAACAATGCAAGGAATCAAGCTCCAAGAGAAGGTAATAATTCTACAAACATTAGAATTCTTAAGGATCATCCTTTAGAAAATGTCATTGGTAGCTTGAATGACCCACTAAGAACAAGGTCACATTTTAAAATTGTGGAAGAATTAGATCAACTTGCTCTTGTCGCTCAGCTTGAACCCAAAAACATTGATGAAGCATTAAAGGATGAAAACTAGATAAATTCAATGCAAGACGAGTTAAACCAGTTTGAGAGAAACAAAGTTTGGCATCTTGTTCCTAGACCTTCATCACAATCTATCGTAGGCACTAAATGGGTTTTTAGGAACAAACTAAGTGACAAGGCTAGATTGGTGGCTCAAGGATATAATCAAGAGTTTGGGATAGACTTTGATGAATCTTATACCCCAGTTGCTAGACTCGAAGCCATTAAAATTTTACTTGCCTTTGCATGCTCCCTTAGAATAAAGCTGTACCAAATGGATGTGAAAAGTACTTTCTTGAATGGCTTGATCAAAGAAGAAGTCTATGTTGAGCAGCCCCTGGCTTTGAAAATTCTAACCATGCAGATTTTGTATACAAGCTAGACAGGGCACTTTATGGACTTAAGCAAGCACCAAGAGCTTGGTATGAGAGACTAAGCTCGTTCCTCATTGAAAAAGGGTACACACGAGGTAAGGTAGATCAAACACTTTTCACCAAGAAGTAAGGTAAGAACATCTTGATTGTTTAAATTTATGTTGATGATATTGTGTTTGGTTCTACTAAATCTGAAATGTGTGAGGAATTTGCTAACCTCATGACTAGCGAATTTGAGATGAGCCTAATGGGAGAACTCCAATTCTTTCTCGATTTGCAGGTCAACCAAGGACAAGATGGTTGCTTCATCAGTCAAGCCAAATACATCAAGGAGCTGCTGAAAAGATTTGACATGACGAACAGTAAAATCATTGCAACTCCTATGAGCACCATAATATCACTAGATTCAGATGAAAATGGTAAATTAGTGGATGCAAAGATCTATAGAGGTATGATCGGCTCTTTGCTTTACTTGACTGCATTCTGACCAGATATCCAGTTTAGTGTATGTCTTTGTGCTAGATTTCAAGCTAGTCCTAGAGAATCCCACTTGACTGTCGTCAAACGTATCCTTAGATATCTTGCCGGCACTCAAGATTTGGGATTGTGGTATCCGTCATCATGTGACTTATCTCTTATATCTTATTCTGATGTGGACTACGCTGGATGCAAGCTGGATCGTAAGAGTACTAGTGGCTATTGCCAGTTTCTAGGCGGGTGTTTAGTTTCCTGGGCCTCCAAGAAACAACACTCGGTTTCCCTCTTAACCGCAGAGGCAGAATATGTTGCTGCGGGGAGCTGTGGCACCCAAGTGTTATGGATTAAACACCAACTCCAAGACTACCTAGTGGATCTTGGTTGTGTCCCGATTCTGTGTGATAACACTAGTGCTATCAACCTTGCAAAAAATTCAGTCCAGCACTCTAGGACTAAGCATATTGAGATTAGGCATCACTTCATTAGAGATGAGGTCGTTAAGAAAAATTTTGAACTGCATTTTGTTGATACTCTAAATCAAATTGCTGATATTTTTACCAAGCCCTTGTGTAATGACAGGTTTTCAACACTCAGAAGGGAGCTTGATCTTTGCCGACCTCAGTCCAATAAAAATTGAAATGATGACTTTGTTCAATTTAGTTGTGTGTTTTTGATTTGTGTCCATGCATTGTTTATATGTAAATATGTCATTTTGCATATGGTGTAGCATTGCATGTAGTCATGATGCATAATAAAATTAAATTCATGTTCATAATGTATTGCATGGTTTGTGTAGCATCCTTCTTGCATGGCCATGGTATATTAAATGTTGATGTATGGAAAGGCAGGTTATGCTTGCCTAGAAGCACTCAATATGCGTGAGGTTTCACCTCCGCCAAGTACCATGCGTCAATGTCGCATATAGGCCATATAGTAAGGGGGAGTTGTCTCTTTGCAGTATTCATGCATATATTTCATCTTCATTCTGTTGCATTTAATAAGTGTACAACCATGTGTTGGGTCATGCATTTCATGTCTGCCAAATTCATGTTCGATCAGGTCAACCCCTGCATGATTCTAGTCAATCTCTCCTTGACAATTGTCTTTTCACTTACAAACATAACTCCTTGAGTGCATCCATTGCATATCCTTAGGGGGAGTCTTGTTGCTTTTCTTAATCTCTTGCAATCTGAACTTCAATGGCTTACAGTCTGATTTAAGATCATGAGACCGACAGAACTACGGAGTAAGAGCTTTCTATTATATGCCCTGATGATTGTCCATCCAATGAAACTGGTTCAGATTTAATGATTTCCTTGAAGTTCAAAAATATTTATTCTGAAATCATCTATGTTCTGTGGTTTTAATAGACCTTAACTAGAGATTGCATATTGTGCTTTGCATGACTATCCTGAAATCTGAAAATCCAAACGTCATGATAATTTTGGTGATACTCTAGAGCTTAGTATTGTTTCTAAACATCTTGATGAGTTGGAATTCTTGGAAATTGATTTGACAGAGCAATGATATTTTTGCACGGAGAAATATGTCACGTCATCAAATCAAGTGACGAATGATATGTCATGATGTGCCCCTGTTATCTCTGTCTTAATTATATTTAGACTCTAGGCAGCACTAGCATAATTACTGAGAAATATATCTTCTCATCACAGAAATGAGATTGGATATGTCATGACGTGACTTTGCTATCTCTGTTCATTCTGCAGTATAACCGTCAGTCTTGCCAAATACCTAGGGATATTGGCGTCTAAACAACGTGTATTCTTACGGCTAGGAGGCATGTACTAGACTTGATTGCTCGTAAAATATGAGTCATGTACCGTCAAATTCAAAAGATATTGAAAATCAAATTTGATGAACTCATCAAATTCCATGCTTTAGTCATGATTGTTTAGCCTCAATACTAGTTTTTGTGTTATTCCCTTTGTAGTTATTGAATATGGATATATAAGACAAAGGAAGATTAAACACTGCCATGATATGCACTTTTAGTTCATTTCTATTACAACATGGATGTAGATGCCTTTCGAACTCTGTTGATGATCTCGGATTTCATTAACTTTGAACCATATATGTTGCTCGCGGTATGTTTCAGGTTTATATATAATGGCTTGCTCTCCACTCTCATTCACCTCTGGTCTCTTAGACATTAGTCACCTTCTCTAACTTATCCCTCCTTTTTGATGCTGTCAAAGGGGGATAAAATGTCTTGTTGTGAGTCCTTTAATACCTTTGTCCGTCCTTTATGCGGCTTTTGTGAGTTGTCAAAGGGGGAGAGTGAATTGTGGACGGGAGAGAGTCCATGGGGGAGAGAACCTTGTGAGCTTTGAGTCTGCATATGTGATAGGGGTTTGTGCATAGCATTCACATGCTTTGATCATCCATGCATACATATCCGCATTCACATACTTTCACTATCATGGATCTTGAGCTGCACATGTCGCATATGTCATAAACTTTGCCATCTTGGATATTCCTCCCACATAATGACTCACAGTGTTGCCATCATCAAAAAGGGGGAGAATGTTGTGCCCCTGTGATCATTTGAGTCTTCCTGTGGTTTGGGTCATTCGACATCGTCTTGTGGTCATTTGAGTTATTGGATATTCTTGGTTTTGATAATAGCTAAACACTATAAGTCATTATTATTTTAACTCTCATATGACTCACATACGTGATGTTTTGTTCATGACAGATATGCCAATGAATTGCCAAGGAATGAAGTGGAGATGGCAAATGTGAAAGCTCAATGTTGCGCCCTCGCACGCGGATCGACCTGCGCGGTCAGGTCGCGGGGGTCAACGGGGCAGCGCCCCTTTTTTTTCCGCCCCCGGAACAAAATTTTGATTATAGGAGCGATATAATCAACAGAAATTTTCAAGACTGTCAAGGGTGATGCCACAGACATGAACGGGCTGCTAAAGGAGTCAAGCAATGGAGCTAAAGCAGTTAACGGACCGACCCGGGAAAGCCCGGGGTCTGCCCAACTGGCGGTCGACCGCCAGCACAGGGGCGGTCGACCGCCCCTGCCAGCAACCCCCAGATTGCAACTCTTTCAGTAGCGGTCGATCGCCAGCCCAATAGCGGTCGACCGAAATTTCTAGGAACTGCCCGTTTGCAGGTTTCTCAGTAGCGGTCGACCGCCAGAAGTTGTAGGTCGACCGCCAGCCCCGAACCTTCAATGTTGACTTTGTTTTCCACTTCGAGAAGAGCCCCTTTCCTTGTATTTGTTTAACCCCAAAGTCACCCAATCTTCCATAGATTGTGGATCTGGTCTGGGGGATGTCTAAGGACCATTCAAAGGTTATAAAACACATGCAAGAGGGTTAGAAACCCTAGTTGATCATTTGTGAATCCAAGGGAGATCAAAGGAGGCTACAAGGGTGAGAGGAGTTCGAGTACTGTAGCCGTGAACAGTACTCCGGGAAGAAGTTCTTCATCAAATCCTCAAGTGATTCAAGTTACTTGAAGAGGAGATCAAGCCCAAGCCAAGAGAAGATAAAGCTGTATCCTTCATCTTCTTCATCATCTCAAGGGTGATCTAAACTGCATCCTCAAACCTCTTCATCAACTCAAGAAGATCAAAAGGAAGATCCAAGCTACATCCACAGTCTTCCTCATCAACTAGAAGAGATTCAAGGAAGATCATCTCTCAAGGAAGAAGACACCATCGAAACATCAGATTCAAGCTCCTGCAACTCAGACAAGATCTTTCTACTTTGAGCATATTCTATATCTTGTTTGAGTGATTTCGTATTTATTCTCTTTTCATTTCTTTCAAATAATTGAAACTGAAGATCGTCCCTACTGGTGGTTAGTAGGAAGGAAATCGGAAGTTGTCCGATCTGCGGTGTTGACGTCCCTACTGGTGGTTAGTAGGAAGGTAATCGGTGGTCTTTCTGATTTGCGGTTCAGTGCGTGGCACTAGTGGAGCCTCACCGGATTTGGTGAGGGGTGGACATAGGACTGGGGATTCAGTCCGAACCACCTTAAAATCCTTTGTGTTGTGGTTTGTTTATGTGATTGCTTCGTTCTAGATGCATGCTTAGGTTCAATCTCTATATTGCGTAATCATCTTGCTAAGCAAATCGTTGTGTCCTTCGTTAAGTTAGCTATATTCCGCTGTAATTTATTTTATCTAGCTATATAGAGGGTTGCATTGCGAAAAGAGGGGCAGATCTATTCACCCCTCCCCTCTAGAGCCGCTGTCCACTACTCAACAAAAGTGTCTAAGTCTAGGTGTCTCATTTGCATACCATTGTTCGGTATATCAAAAGGTGTCACCCGACTGTTAGGTTACGCCTATTGGAGAGGTGATTCACTCGCGTGAGGAGTTCTTCGGATCGAACCTCCGCCTTGTACCAGATCTTGGTTGTGTCTAGATTGGTAGTCGAGTCTCATTCCAACTTTGCATTCGTTAGGGTCGTGTCTAGTGTTTTGTCCATGTGTCGGCATGGCCATCCACTAGCTTCCCCGTGTCCCATGGATTACCAAACGCCCGGATCTTATGCATGTTGGTGATACTATCTAAAATGGGAGAATCACCCGGACCACCCGCATAGGCCCATAGCCCGAGACTTCTATGGATCCGATAACCCGAGTGACTACCTAGAGTGGGAAGCCGTTATGGACGACTACTTTGAGTGTTACATTATGTCCGGTCCCATGCAAGTCGACTTTACCAAAAGGTGACTTTTCTATGAAGCCGTCGAAACATGGAGGGACATCAAATACTTCCGAGAAGATAGGAGGCTAAGGCCCATCGAGTCATTGTGGGATATGAAGAGAGCGCTTAGGAGGGTCTACCTTTCCCGCCCACCTACCTCCAACCACGGGGGTCATACCACTAGCCAACCCCACCAACTCACCCACAATCAAGTGGTCCACACCTCCAACAAACCCCGCTCCTTCACCTCCATCCAAGCCCACCAAAGTACTCCCAGTCAAGTGGCCCGCCCAGTCGCCTCCAACCAACCTCCCCTTGGCACCTCCGTCCCATCCCACCCAAGCACCTCCAACCAAGTGGAAGCCCCACTTATAGCCGAGCCTAGGTCCACACCCGGGCCGAGAGACGAAGAGCGAGTCCACCCCGAGGCCCCTACTCCAACCCGCACCTTTGATGAATTCATGAAAATGTTTTCGGATTGGTTTGATAGGATGGAATGGACACGTGCTCCTTCACCACCCGTGAGTGCTCCATTGCTACCCTCCACTTCCGACCCTCATCCGGAGCTATCATATTTGGAGCCACCAAGGCCCGAGCCACCCGTATTTCTAACGGGTACACTTTTCATCGCCGAGCTGCTTCTTAGTTGGCTCAAGGATGGCTTGGTCCCACTTCCTTACCCATCCATGGACCCCACCCTACCACTAGTGCCCGTCAACTCCTACCACACTACCTTTCGGTCTAGTCACCATGTTGATACCTTGGATGACCTCGTTATGGGATTAGACTCACAATGGAAGTTGACGCACTCATTGGCCCGAGGCTTCGACCAACCCACTAGTCTTAGCTTCACCCATCCGATCTTAGGGTCCATTACCTCTATGTGCACCGTGGGTTGTGTCACCACGGAGGTTCTTCTATTCCTCCCTATGTCGGCCGAGCCCGACTTCATTCCCTTTTTCCCAAGGGAGGAATCTTATTTTTTCACATGACTACCGTCCCGTTCACCATGATGGATGAAGGTGACCACCCTCACCTTCAAGAATTTCACAATTGGGACCATGTCATATGGGAGTCCATCTCATGGGGTCATACCTTCTTTGACCTTTTTGACCCCTTCACTAGTGAACCTCCCGAGCTATCATATTCACTCCACTTCTTCCAAGGATTTCACTATCACACCCCTACCCCTCGGTCTAGTTGGCAAGCCTTACCTACGTCTAAGGGTGATGACGAAGGTAGTTTTGGATCTCCTAGCCCTTCCTAACCCAAATCCCATAAGCTGCCAATGCATGAGTGGTACATCTTAGGATGTCTAGGAGTCCTCTATTCCGTCAACCATCGAGTACATCTAGTGTATGCATGGCACACATTCGGGTGTCCTGGTCCACCTTTGCATATGCATGAGTCGGACTAACCGTAGGTTTGTTTAGGGTCATGTGTCAGTCTTTGTTTCGTATCGTTTGTATGTCGAGTGCATGTGCATACGTCAAGTCGAGTCGGTCTTTTGTACGCTCGCGTTATCAGTCCCTTTCGAGTGCGATACTTGTCAGAATTTGGGATCGGTTCTATCTCACATATCGGATCTAGTCACATAAGGGACAAGCGGTGATTCCTAGTGAGCCTTTGAGCCGCCTCCCTTCATTTGAGTGTGACCCCACCCCGGAGTGTCCACCTCTAGCCTCCTCCCCAGTAGCGTGTGCATATCAAATCTATACGAGATGAGTAGGTGTCGATTACTCGGAGTGGAGCATACTTCGCGCTTCCTGGTACGATGACGGATCCGCCGACGTCACGAGCAGCCGCACCCCTTACTCGACGGGGTCGAGTTCTTCCCACCTAGGGAGAATTGATGGGAATCAACACCGGGCACTGACATTTTTAATTTTATATTTGTGTCCTTTTAGTTTATTTTTATATCCTTGGGAAAATATATGTGCAATTGTAAGGCTTTATAAGCCAAACTGTGAGTCTTTAGGTTTTAGTGAGTTTTTGTACAAAAGTCCAGTAGGACCAGCAAGGGGCCCCCACACTCTTTCTCATTGGTCCACCTAAGCCCTAGGGACCCATGTGGGGCTGGTCAAAGTCCTAGGTGGACTTCTAGATGGTTTGACATTCAAAGGGGGACAAGTGGTGAAAAATATCCAAGATGCCTCCCCTTAAGTCAAGGGGGTGCCCCACCATTAAAATGACATTTTATATTTTCTTATTTTAGGCTAATTGACCACATGGGGGAAGAAAATACTACCCTTCCCCTCTCCCCCACGAAATTCCAACCCCCTCCCCCTTCCTCCCCTTCTATATAAACCCATGTATAGTGTTTTGTAAGGTTTAATGAATGAAAAAAATTGTGAATTTGGTTGGAGCCAAAGAAGGGTGTGCCCTCCTCCTCTCTCCTCCCCCCTATTTCAGATGGAACTCTGCCATTCCAGGGTGTGAGACCCTTTCAATCTCTCCCTCTCATCCTCTGAATTCTGATTCTACTACTGCTGCCGCCGCCATCGCACCGCCATCGCGCTGTCGCCACCATCGTCGGAGTTCTGTCCAAATCAGGACAGAACCTCAACTCCAGAATTTTATCTTTTGTTCTTGTTGTCTGATCGAGCCCAAACTTTGAGGTCTTGTTCTACCTATCACCCCTACTCTCTAGTTTAAATTTCGTGCCATTTGGCTTTCGTTTGGTATTTTTCCCATATTTCTTGTTCCCCCCCTATAATCTGCCATTCTACAGATCCACGGGATAGTGTCACCTATTCATATTTTTCCCACCCCCTTAGAAATTTCTAGAAAGTCCCCAAAACTCCCTCACTGTTCCTCACGTTCCCCCCAACCTCCCATAATATTTTCAACCCCTGTAAAAATCATTCACCCCTCGGTCAAAGGTCGGTTTCAGGCAGATCCCTTTCTGTCCTGAGTGTGAGTAATCATATCCACAGAAAAAACACAATGTTGCAGAGCCTCCCATTTCACATCTCTTCGTTGGATCGACCTACAAACATTATATGTTGTATATCTGGGAGTCCTCTTTCCAACGCCGCTGGTCTCACCTTGATCTGATTCCGGATCTGAGAGAATTAATTCTTGCTGCCGAGGTGCGCAAATCTGTTCCCTGTGCAAGTCTGAAATAGCAGTCTGGGAGAAATTCACAAATAAATACCAAAAGTCAACTTCCACGACTGCCGCTCCCAGGAGTCGACCAGGGACGTCCTACCAACGTTCCAGCCAATCGGCACCGTCATAAGATCTCAAGAAGGCGACGTTCCTTTGGAATCCGCGCCTTGCTATCCAGCGAGTTAGAATCGAGTCGGCGTAGGACCGAGTCGGACCAGCAGGTCGAGTTCGCCCCGAGAGCGCCTCCAGTTTGCTGCCCGTCAACCCAGGGTCGGTCCTCCTGGGCCCACTTGTAGCCCTTTACCTCCCTGTGTGGAGTGGGTAATAAAATTCATTGTTGTAATTAAGTTTTTACCATTGTACCGGGAGTTACCGTAACTGGCTGGGGTCGTCTTCCCCACGCCCGGAGCGTGGAGGTATCGTGTCCACTCCTCTCTCGGCATTTGCTTTATTTCGTATATTTCCGTATGCCGCTGCTAGAGAGCATGTGATAGGATTATTAGCTCGTTATATCAATTTTATCACCGCTGCGAGAGTGATTGAGTGAACCCGTCCCATGACTCGTTCCGAGTACGGAAGAGCCGACTACCCGACTCATTGTTGATTTCTCAATCGCGCACGGTCCCATGCATCTCTCGCTAGGGACGATCGCGAGCTAGAGTCCTAGGGCGCTGTCCGTCCCGCATCAGTTAATTAACCAACTCTAAGAAAATAGATCCGGTAGAACATTCTTAATTAATTCTCTTTTCGTTGTAGAAATTTCCTCATGATGGCAGCGGAATGCGCGCAGTGGCGAGACATGCAACGCACGGTTCAGGGCCTGACCTAGGCATTACAACAGGTGGTGCAAGGGGGCGAGCATCAGCGAGCCGGCGATCTTCATCAAAACTTTTGTGGCTTGAATCCCCCTCGTTTTGGCGGCACAGCAGACCCCGATGTGGCATGTTGAGTAGTGGACAACGGATCTAGAGGGGAGGGATGAATAGATCTGCCCCTCTTTTCGCAATGCAACCCTCTATATAGCTAGATAAAATAAATCGCAGCGGAATATAACTAGCTTATCGAAGAACACTATGATTCGCTTGGCAAGATGAGCAACTAATATATCGATTTGAACCTAAGCATGCATCTAGAACGAAGCAATCACATAAACAAACCACAACACAAAGGATTTTAAGGTGGTTCGGACTGAATCCCCAGTCCTATGTCCACCCCTCACCAAATCCGGTGAGGCTCCACTAGTGCCACGCACTGAACCGCAAATCGGAAAGACCTCCGATTGCCTTCCTACTAACCACAGGTAGGGACGTCAACACCGCAGATCGGACAACTTCCGATTGCCTTCCTACTAACCACCGGTAGGGATGATCTTCAGTTTCAAATGTTTGAATGCAATGAAAAAGAACAAGATATGAAAACACTCAAACAAGATATAGAATATGCTCAAAGAGAAAAGATCTTGTCTAAGATTGCTGAAGCTTGAATCTGATTCTTCAATGGTATCTTCTTCCTTGTGACATGGTCTTCCTTGGATCACCTTGGGTTGATGAAGAAGATGAAGAATGCAGATTTGATCTCCCTTGAGAATGAGCTTCTATGGATCACCTTGAGATGAGGAAGAGGATGATGGTTGCAGCTTTATCTTCACTTGGCTTGGGGTTGATCTCCTCTTGAAGTAGATTCAATCACTTGAGGATTTAATGAAGAACTTCTTCCCGGAGTACTGTTCACGGCTACAGTACTCGAACTCCTCTCCCTTGAACACACCCTTGCAGCCTCCTTTGATCTCCCCTCTTAGCCTTAGGGTTTCCAACACTCTTGTATTGGTTTTATAGACTTTGAATGGTCCTTGGACATCCCCCAGACCAGATCCACAATCCATGGGGGATTGGGTGACTTTGGGGTTAAACAAATACAAGGAAATGGGCTCTTCTCGAAGTGGAAAATAAAGTCAACATTGAAGGCTCGGGGCTGGCGGTCGACCTGCAGAAGCTGGCGGTCGACCGCTACTGAGAAACACTGTAGACGGATGGTCCCTGAATTTCCGATCGACCGCTACTGGGCTGGCGGTCGACCGCCACTGAGACTCGTGCAGACTGGGAGCTACTGGCTGAGGCGATCGACTGCCCCTGTGCTGGCGGTCGACTGCCAGCTGGGCAGACCCCGGGTCTTCCCGGTTTAGTCCGTTAACCCCTTTAGCTCAGTCACTTGAGTCCTTTAGCAGCCCGTTCTCATTTATGGCATCAACCTTGACTATCTTGAAGTTTTATTACTGAGTCTTCAATCAAAATTTTGTTCCGGGGGCTCCACGACCTGACTGCGCAGGTCGATCCGCGTGCGAGGGCGTAATCATTGAG
Organism: Amorphophallus konjac; assembly: GCA_022559845.1. Lineage (NCBI taxonomy): Eukaryota > Viridiplantae > Streptophyta > Magnoliopsida > Alismatales > Araceae > Amorphophallus > Amorphophallus konjac. Next base: position 61,545,075 of record CM040119.1, read on the forward strand.
CTTTCACTTTTGCCATTTCTACTCAATTCATTGTCCATTCATTGACATATCTGTCATGATCAAAACATCACGTATGTTAGTCATATGAGAGTGGAAAATAATAATGACTAATAGTGTTTAGCTATTATCAAAGCCAAGAATATCCAATAACTCAAATGACCACAAGATGATGTCGAATGACCCAAACCACAGGAAGACTCAAATGATCACATGGGCACAACATGGCAAAGCAATGGCTGAAGGAGTTGGAGCGTATCTTCAAAGTTATGCAGTGTAATGACTAGGACCGAATCCTTTTGGCGACCTTCCAGCTGGAGAACGATGCACGTGCTTGGTGGGAAGCCGTGGAAGCCACGCTCGGCAATAGGCGTGCGACATAGGAGGAGTTCAAGGAGCATTTTGACAGCAAATATTTCTCAGATCCAGTATAAGAAAAGAAGGCGATGGAGTTCGCTTCGCTGAAACAAAGGAACTTATCAGTTGCTGAGTACGAGGCGTAGTTCACTAGATTAACTCGCTATGCGCCGCATTTAGTATCCACTGAAAGATGAAGGCCAAGAGATTTTTGAATGGATTGAAGCTTCAATACATTAACCAGTTAGCACCTTTGGAGATCCATGTTTATGCTGAGATTGTGCAAAAGGCCCAAGTTCTTGAAGACACTATGGGGATGACGGACCGGATAAGAGGTTGAGACAAGAAGAGGGAGCAAACTATTAGCTACGAAAATTCTAAACCCACCAATGGCAAGAAGAGGCCCAATGGCGGGCCGAGTTTTTCAAAGGACAAGAAACTAAGGGAAGGTGATAAGAAGGCTGGATCGACTGCTCCATCGAAAGTAGTCTGCAGGTATTGTGACCGCCCGAGTCACAAGATGGAAGAGTGTTGGCGCAAGCTGGGCGCTTGTTTGAGATGTGATAGCAGGGACTATCTAATCCCTGAGTGTCCCCTCATTAATGAGCAGGCAATATCTGATAAGCCGTAGGGAAGTCAAAAGCGGCAGGGCAAGCTCCAAGCCCTCCAAGATGCAGAGACTGAAACCGAGGCTACCGAGGAAGGAGGTATTATCGAAGGTACCCTTACTATTCTTTCTAAACCAGCATTTGTACTTTTCGACACTGGAGCTACTCATTCATTTATATCTCAGAAATTTGCTAAGACCTTATCTGTGAAACTGGTATTATTGAATTCTCATCTTATGATATCAACCCCTATTGGTTCGGGGTCAGAGATTAAATATTATTATCCCTCTAGCGAAGTCTTGATTAATGCTTGTAACTTATCGGCTGATTTAGTATGTATGAAGATGAAAGATTATGATGTGATCCTAGGAGCGGATTGGTTGGCTAGACATGGAGCTAGTGTTCATTGTAAATCAGGAGTAGTGTCCTTTCCTAGACGCCTTGAGCTTTTCTTTTCCGGATCTAGGCAATCTAGGTCCGTGTCACTTATTTTGGCACTCCGAGCGAACAAGTTGTTAAGAAGAGGGTGTCATGCATTCTTGGCTTTGGTCTCTTTGACCGATAAGAAGGAAGTGGAGTTGAAGGACATCTCGGTTGTTCGTGAGTTTCCGGACATGTTTCCTGAGGAATTGCTAGGTCTTCCCCCTGAGAGAGAGGTGATTTTCTCTATTGATTTAATTCCTGGCACTTCACCTGTTTCTAAAGCTCTGTATCGTATGTCCCCTGCTGAGTTAAGGGAATTGAAGGAGTAGTTGTTGGAATTGCTAGAAAAATGGTTTATTCATCCAAGTACTTCCCCAAGGGGTGCCCCTGTGCTTTTCGTATGAAAGAAGGATGGTTCGTTGAGGCTATGCATTGATTATCGCCAGTTGAACCAGCTCACAGTTAAGAACAAGTACCCATTACCGAGGATCGATGAATTATTTGATCAACTATCTGGAGCCCAGTATCTCTCGAAAATCGATCTTCGATCGGGGTATCACCAGTTAAGAATAAAGGATGAGGATATTTATAAAAAGGCATTCCGTAGCAGGTATGGGCACTTTGAATTTGTTGTAATGCCGTTTGGACTAACTAATGCTTCTACAGCTTTCATGCAGTTAATGAATAGTGTGTTCGGACCCTACTTAGATCAATGGGTTGTGGTATTTATTGATGATATTCTTATATACTCCAAGAGTAAGGAGGAGCATGAGGAGCACTTGAAGATGGCGTTGCAGATACTAAGGGATCATCAGTTATACGTCAAGTTCAGTAAGTGTGAGTTTTGGCTGCAAGAAGTATCCTTTTGGGGACATATTATTTCCAAAGATGGAATTTCGGTTGACCCTTCTAAGATAGAGGTGGTACGTAATTGGGAAAGGCCTGTAAATGCAACTGAGATCAAGAGTTTCTTAGGCCTAGTAGGTTACTATCGAAGGTTCATTAAGGATTTTTTCAAGATTACGGTACCCTTGACTAGATTAACTCGTAAGGAGAATCGATTCAAGTGGTCAGAAGAGAGTGAGAAAAGTTTCCAAACTTTGAAGGAGTGTTTGACTATTGCCCCAGTGTTGGCTTTGCATCCGGAGAAGGATGTTTTGAAGTATATACCGATGCATCAGGAATTGGCTTAGGTTGTGTGTTGATGTAGAAAGGGAAAGTGATAGATTATTCTTCCAGGCAGCTGAGGAAGCACGAAGAGAATTACCCTGGTCCTGACCTGGAGTTAGCAGCAGTAGTGTTTGCTCTAAAGATTTGGAGACATTACTTATATGGAGAAACTTTCACAGTGTACTCTGATCATAAGAGCCTAAGATATTTATTCTCTCAGAAGGAGCTGAATATGAGACAGAGAAGGTGGCTAGAGTACTTAAAGGATTTCGACTTCTCGATTGAGTATCATCCTGGAAAGGGGAATGTTGTGGCAGATGCTTTGAGTAGAAAGTCGGTGGCCAGATTAGCAAGTTTGATGCTTCAAGAATGGAGGTTGTTAGAGCAATTTGCAAGTTTAGATCTTGATGTCGCAGAGAAAGAAGATCGAATTATGATTGCTCATGTCCAGCTTCATTCAGAGTTGTTAGCAGAGATTAAGCAACTGTAGAACAATGACTTGTTGCTAGTAGAAATTAGAGAGTAGATGGCTAATCGACCTGACTTTATGTTGGCCGATGATGATAGATTGTTGTTCCGTGGTAGGACTTGTGTCCCTGATTCTGCGGAGGTGAAGAAAAAGATTCTCGAGGAAGCCCATAGGTCCAAGTATACAATTCATCCAGGAGCCACGAAGATGTATCAACATTTGAAGAGGACCTTTTGGTGGCCGAACATGAAAAGGGAAGTGTCCAAATTTGTAAGCATATGTTTAGTATGTCCGTAAGTCAAGGCTGAACATTTTAGGCCTGCTGGAAAGTTAAAACCTCTTGAAATACCACAATGGAAGTGGGAGAGTGTTGGCATGAATTTTATCATGGGCTTACTTAGAACTCGTAACAGTTGTGATGCAATTTGGGTGATTGTTGATCATTTGACTAAGTCCGCACACTTTTTACCTATTAAATCTAAGTGGACTGTGAATGTTTTGGCTGCCCTGCATATGAAGGAAATAGTGAGATTGCACGGAATTCCTATATCCATCATATCTGACAGAGACCCCAGGTTTTTACCTCTCACTTTTGGAAAGGTCTGCAAGCATCCTTGGGAATTCGTCTGAACTTCAGTACTGCTTTTCATCCTAAGACGGACGGACAGACTGAGAGGACTAATCAGATTGTTGAAGACATATTGAGGGCATGTATGGTCGACTTTGGAGGTAGTTGGCATGAATATTTGCCTTTGATCGAATTTGCCTACAACAACAGTTACAAGTCCAGCATTCAGATGGCACCATTTGAGGCTTTGTATAGTAGAAGCTGTAGGTCTCCTCTTTGTTGGGAAGAGATCGGTGAGAAGCAATGGCTCGGACCAGATCTTGTTTCAGAGTCATCCAAGAATATTCAAGTCATTAGAAACCGTTTGAAGATTGCTCGGTCCAGGCAGAAGAGCTATGCTGATAACATAAGAAGAGATTTAGAGTTTCAGGCCGGTGAGCATGTGTTTCTAAAAGTTTCACCTTCAAGAGGAATTCGAAGATTTGGAATCCAAGGCAAGTTGAGCCCAAGGTTTGTTGGCCCGTTCGAAATCTTGGAAAGGGTAGGCGAAGTTGCCTATAGGCGGGCATTACCACCTCAGTTATCGGGCATTCATAATGTCTTCCACGTGTCTATGCTACGGAAGTATGTGTACGACCCTTCGCATATCATACAACATACAGACTTGGAACTAAAGGAGGATTTATCCTACGAAGAGAAGCCAGTCAAGATTTTAGACTTCAAGCTGCAGCAACTCAGGAATCGATCCATTCCGATGGTCAAGATCCAGTGGAGTCGACGTGGAACTGAAGAAGCCACTTGGGAATCTGAAGAAGTGATTAGGAAGTTATATCCCGATTTATTCTAAGGTTGGTATTCATTATCTTCGTTAGTCAGATTCGATGAATTTGGAGGACCAAATTCCTTAAGTGGTGGAGGGTGTAGCATTCTGAATTTTATACCGAATATCACAATATTATTTTATTATATTACTATTTTATTCTTGGCTCAAATTTCAAAAATTTAATAAAAATATGGAAAAATAGGTATCCTGTGTAAAACATTATTTCCAACCACTTTGTCTTAAGAAATGAGCCTATAATAAAATTAGATTAGGCCCAATTTTAACAATTAGGCTAAAAATCGTAGTTTTGTGAAGAACAACCTAAATCGCTAAATTGGACCTTAATTCTTACCCTAATGGGCTCTAATTCAAGCCAAACCTTAGCCCAACCCTTGTAGATCAATTCTTCTTCGAAAACCCTAACCCTTGACGCCTCAATTCGGCGTGGTGGCGATGGATTTGATCTATCCCTAATTTCTCTCTGTTTTTCACTCTTTGGACTCTTGGGTCGAATTCGATCCCTAGAGGCTTCAATAGGGTCTATAAATAGAGGGCTTCGACCGTTGGTGACCCTCATTTTGATCGTTTGGTAGGCAGCGTGATCGATCGTGGTCGGACCTGGGTGAATTAGGGCGTTTGGTGGAGGCGTGTTTTAGGGTTCTGGCGACCTTTTCTCTTCCTCCTTTCATCGACTAAAGATAGATTTCTCTCAGGCTAAACATTAACCAAAACATTCCATCTTGTAGATCTCGAAGTAAGCTTTCTATTGAACCTATTTTGCCCAATTTCTATTGACCATATCGATCGTATTTGTCATTCTAACCAAGGGTATCCGTACCTCTTCGTTCTTAGTTACTTCTATTTAAGATCGTGATCGCCTTAATTAGATTCTAATCAAAATATACCATGCTATTCTACTTCGAAAGCTCTTTCAAATGATCATAGTTTGCCAAAATTTCATTTATTGTATCGCTTGTATTTGAGGTTTTACTGAAAGACTGTCGGGGTTCACCGTCGGCGGATCCCAGTATTTGAAACGGTCGTAACAGCGACCGCTTGGTAAAGAAACGGTCCCGCGATAGACCGTCTGACTACCAGTTTTCAAAAAAAAGAAAAAATATTTTTATTATTAATGAAGCAGTCCTTGCCTGACCGTTTGTTCCATGTAGGGGTCTCCCTCCTGACCGTTTTCTGACCTCATACAGTAAAAGCAAAGGTTTGTTTTCTGCGTTTTGACTGATTATTAGCCAGTGCCTAGCATGTCTATTTGACTAGTAATGATGCAAGAACATACTGTTAACTTGGAATAATAAGAAATGGAATTAAATTTTATCATCCTCATGATTATTTTTTTTCTTGATTACCATTCTTATACCACCATGTGAAACATGTGTAGAAAAAACAAGTTTTTCTCAATATAAATGATCTTTGCTACTTATACATTCTGAAAATTGTTCATAATGTTCTGTTTGACAGTCATGCCACTCCGATGGTACTGACTGACTGCACCGTTCATGTTTTCCGTGATTTCTAAGCCTTAATCTTATAATAGTAGGGACTCTCCACCAGATATTCCTTCTATTAGACTAGGACTACTATTACGAGACCTCCGTAAGACCCCGCGAGCCTGGGATTTCTACTAGGACATCGGGCAGGTTGTACCCTCAAAGCCTGTACCGATCGACTCGTGATTTCATGATGGGCAGACCAAGTACGTATGGCCTATCTGTCTGGGGCCGAATGCGGTCATGCCCTAGACCATAACCAGTCTTTGCGGTCTTCTCCTTGACCGTTTTTGGGTTTACTGGTCACTATGACTCGTAAGTTCTTAAGTCGATCTAACCTGATTTAAAGTGGGCTGATTCCTCTCACTTGACCCTAGGATCTAGGTCTATACCCTGGATTGGTCCAGACCTATCTCAGGTCGAGTTGGGACTTATTTCAAGTGACTTTTAAACCTTCATAGTATGGCCTGATAGTGGTCTCCAGAGGGCCGTTTCAATCCGATACGCGGTCCAACGATAGACCGCTAAGCATCTCTAGTTTGACCTATTCGTGGGCCTGCTAGTAACAGCCTCGTGTCCAATCCTCAGTTTCCCTTTGCAATTCTATTGATCGCAAGCAATTTTGATTTGATTCTTTTTCATATTTTGTGATGAGGCTATTGATTGTGATGTCCTCTAAGGCTATATTTCTGGCTTATTGAGCCCATTCCTTCTCTTTTCTCCAAAGAAATCATGCTCTTAGGAATTTGGATTTTGTGAGGTTCGCCTTGGAACTCTTGGCCATTATACGAGTGAATGTCTAGATTGGGATCTATGATCCAATTTTTTCAATGCCAGCGCATCATAAGGGCCCAGTCTAGTCCTACGAGCAGCGCCCGAAAGTACTTGTGTCCCGGGGAGTTTGTAATGACAAGGTGTGGCATTGCACCGCAGTGCATGACTAGCGTGATAATCTATGACATTCTACTTCACTCAATTGCTTGAACATTCTTGCGTAACACGACGTGCATGCTTGACATGGCCAAATTCACATGGGAAACTTTACTCTTGCTATACTTGCAATTGTTCTTCATTACCATCTATCTTTTCCTTCTCTTATTTGTCATTTATCGCATGTTTATTTTGATTTTATCGCATTGTCATACATGATGAAATGATTAATCACTTAAACTATGCCTGATGATAGAGATATAAAATCCTATTGAGCTCTCGTTCACCCAGTTTTTCAATCCTTTTTAGGTAGCTCGGGTGAAGAATTGCAAACCGATGGGGATGGGAACGAGTAAACATGGAGCGAGCCTTCTAGTTATGTTATGAATCTTTGGTCTGGTTATGTCGAGTCGTGTTGACTCAAGATCTACGTAATTTTCTTTTCTTCAGTGTAATAGTTAGTAAAGTCCACAAGATGTCGTTGTAATAAGCACATTTCATTTTTATTATCAATAAAGTTAGTTGGTTGAATGTAATATTTGGCATTTTAATATTTGGTCTCTTGTGGCAATGAATGCTCTGATTGACATGAATGATATAACTGATGTGTTCTGATTTTCCGCGTCGGGGCGTGACACGACGCCAGTATTCATCGTACCCCATGGTTTTCAGCACGTTTTCGACCATCGGCCGTGGGGGCTAGTGTCGAGCCCTTGGACACAGTCCGTGCCCGCTCTTGCATCTTCAAGTTACAGATCACGCTAATTCCACGAGATAACAATAGTTTCGGCCAATAATTCCAATTTTAAATAACGGTTTCATGATCAAGTAACCAAGGAATAGTACGTTCCAAAAAAATGATATACGATTTCAAAGTAGAATTAAGAGAACATTATGCTACGGCGGCATTCCGGCAGCATAACGGTACATTAATTAAGTTCCATATCTTAACGTTAACTTGTTACCCATAAGTTTGGAATCCATATAGTCCTAAGATCATCAAAGAACAAAATTTAGACAACCCCTAGGTCAAACCTCAGGGTTAAGAACCTAATAGAAAGAAATGGTCACTTATTGGGCCGTTTCAAGAAGAAAACGGTCACAACTAGGCCACTTAATTGATAACAACGGTCCAGTGAAGGACGCATTCAAGCTGTCAACCAGAATAAAAGAAAGTCGACACTTAATGAATTCTGGACAATGACGGTCACCGGAGGGCCGTTTTATGAAACAAAACGGTCTGAGAAAGACCGCTAAGTAATAGAGACGATCTCACATAGGTCGCAATTAACCAGAGTACAAGAAATAAAACACGGCTCATGTGAGTGCTTTCTAGACAATTTGGGTTTTAAGGGTACAACCAGCTCGACGTCCTAGTGAGAATCCCAGCCTCGCGGAGTCTTATGGAGGCCTTGAAACATGATCCCCTAGTCCGATAGAAGGAATATCCGGCGGAGAGGTTCACAAGTCCAAGAGAGTGTGCCTATATGTGCAATGTGTATCTAATGGTCGCACACCGGAGTATATGTCATGTACTTAAGAATATGACTCAAAAGATGAGAGTGAACGATTAAAACCAACGGTAAAAACCATTATATTAATACCACATGAAATATGTCCACAACGTGGAAATTATTTATTTACAAAAGTATAACTTTTGACATAAAATTACACCGTTATAAAAAATAAGGTTTAAACATGCTTACAGAGAAATGAAGTGTTTAACAGAAAATTAAACATAATAGAATTACAAATATAATGCGAATAACATAAGATTTTATATTAGGCTCAGACTGGCATAAAACGGTCATGAACCTGCCGCCAGAACCATAATAACGGTCACGCGATAAACCGCATGAAGATAGAGAAACTGTCCTTTAAATGGCCGCTTGATTAGCTTTGCGGTTCCTATAAGACCGCTTTCTGTCTTCAGACAGAAGCCTTGAAACAATAAACTAAAAGGCTAATCTAAGTCATATTATGCATGGGAACGATGTAAAACTTGTAGTAAAGCATGCTTGAAGAATATTGGGTCAAGAATATGCATAGGAGAATAAGATTTAGCTAAGAATTATATCTTGTTCAATAAAGGGCTAGACTCATGCATGAAATATACACTAGTTGTTCAGTCATAATAAAACATCAAATCATCTACGTATAATGCATGGAAACAAGTGGAAATAGAGGGCTTTTATTCTTAACTTCGAGTTTGAGCCAATCATGAGATAACCTACCTCTAGACAGAGCTCTGGACTTTGAATTTTGGGCAGGAACTTGACCCTGATTCCTATTTGTCCTATACTGAATCAGCAACTTCGTGGCCTTCTAACTTCTGATCCTCTTCACCTATGATCACGAAATTTAGAGGGTAAGAAGAGGGTACTATAAGGAACAAATAGTTCGAAAGAACTCCTATCTAATTACCTCATTTAGGGCTTCTACTTCACTGATCAATCTGGCCCGGTTGCATAGTCTCATGGGTTTCTTGTTCCGAACCAGCGTCTTTGGAAGCCTTGTTCTCCCTGACGGCTTGATCTCCTAAAACAAAATTATGAGGGTATTTAGTCCTCACTATTATGAACAAAATACTCTAAAGAACCTGCCTGGAATAATGTCTCCTTACCTTAGTTCCAAGCGACCCAAAAGTAAGGGTCGCACAGATTGTTCTTAAGGGCTATTTATAGGGTTATCTAGGATATCAAGGATGTGGACGACCCAAGAGTCCTAATTAGGTTATCAATTCTATCTTAATCCATCCAAGAGTCTTCTAGACAATAGATTGCATTGATCCCTAGTGATTAGGCTTGAAGAAAACCAAGATTTTCATGTTTCTAAACTGTTCACTATCAAACGGATAATAGCGGTCGTGTGGAGACCATTTTATACCTGAGGCGGTCCCTTGATAGACCGTTTTTTATTCCTTGGTGCCGAATTTGAACTATTTCAAACTCTTTGTAATTTATTCGTTGATGTATCCGATAATTGATATATTTATCTCCTAAATTTCAAAAATAACCTATTTTAAGCTTCTAGAATATGGGCCAAGTCTTGTGGGCTTGGATTTGGATCCTTTGGGCTTATTTAAAAGGGCCAAGTCCATCAACAAACATAAGGCCTTAATATTTGGCTTTAATTAATATAATTTCATTTAATAGTCCATTTATTTCTAGAAAAATCTTAAAAAATCTGAGGAAAATTCTTAAAATATTCTAACATATTTTATATATAAAATTTTTGGGGTATTACATCCTCCCCCACTTAAGAGAATTTGGTCCCCAAATTTAATATTTAGATTTTATGGAGAATGTACTTATAGTTGAATAGCTCGGAAAATCTCCTGCGCATAGCTTCTTCCGTCTCCCATGTAGCATCTTGATCCGATCCTTTGTTCCACCAAACTTTTACCATGGGAATGATTTTATTTCGAAGCTGACGTACCTCTTGATCAATGATTTTGTAAGGCTTTTGTTCGTACGTCAAATCTTTCTGAATCTCCAAATTGTCATAAGAGATAATGTGGAACGGATCATAGACATATTTCTTTAACATAGAGACATGGAATACATCATGAACTCCTGCCAGCTGTGGAGGCAATGCTAATTTGATGGGAATCAACATTGGGCACTAACATTTTATTTTTACATTTGTATCCTTTTGTTTGCATTTATATCCTTGGGTTAATTGGGTTGCAAATGTATGGCAAGTATAAGCCAATGGGTTACTTAGGCTAAGTCAATGGATTTCTTTGCAAAAAGGCCGCGTAGGCCCGGCGGGACCCCCACCCTCTCTCCCATTGGGCCACCTAGGCTCTCTAGGGCCCATGTGAGGCTGGTCCAAGGTCCAAGATGGCATCTTAGACCAAGCCTACCTTGTTGACTACAAGAGGGGGGCGCCCCCTCCTTTGTCCCCATGTGGGATTAAATAATCCCCCCTTTTAATTATTTATATTTGTTGTATTTGTTGAACCCCGTGCATAACCATGTCTTAAGGAATATTGATGATGAACTAAATACCATGTGACTGCCCTCCATGTAAACCATTTGCACATGTACTTGTGGATTTGAAATGAACTAAGCAAACTCCATCTTGTATGAATGGACCAGTGTATGTCACGGCCAACTGATTTGATGAAGTTAACTGACAAGTAATTTGATATGCTTACAGGAGCTAGTGAGGAAGAATAGTCTCCGACTGAACTGGGTGAAACTCTTCTAACTCTTCCCTATTTGATTCACTTAATGGTTGTGAAGCAGGATCTTAAGTGTGAAATAAGTGTATAATGAGAGATAGACTTCAATGTTTTGAAATTGAGTGATATGGAAGACTAACTTCCAGTATGCAATGTGACAGGTGTGCCGAACAAGCATTGAATATAAAGAGATCTTCACATGCATGCGAACCGACACAAGGATCTCAAGTGTGAATTGAAGGGTAAGTTGCCTTGGTTGAATGGTAGGAGGAGGTTAATTGTGAGAAATGGATGGACATCTCTCAAGGTAATTCCCTAACTATCTCTAATTGGTATATCCATGATTTGGGATACTTTATACCCATTTCTCTCGTGCATGCATTCGTATTCATTATTTCATTCTCTTTGAATTACCCCTATGCATGTTTTATTTTGTTTGCATTATGTCAGGAAAAGTGTCGACCCCATGGGTCGACACTTTGTCCATGGGTCTGGTTTTCTTAACCGGCCCACTTATGTCTTCGAACGTGGGGATAAAAAGTCGACCCCAAGGGTCGACCTTTTTATCACCAGGTTCTGTCTAGGTTCGTTTTTCAAAACCCTGGACATAAGTGTCGACCCATAAGGTCGACACTTATTCCGGGACTTTCTGCCGTGGCTTGTTTCCAAGCCACATGTAGAAAGTGTCGACCCCAAGGGTCGACACTTTATACGCTGTGTTCTGTTCGAGCCCTGTTCTATTTTGCCCAATCGCGAGTTGTTGTGCATCCCTTTAGTTTTGATGATGACAAAGGATATGTTTAATTGCTCCTTCAATATAAAGTAATGGACTCATGATAATTTGATGATGACAAAAGATGTGGTTAACTAATTCAATGCAAATCTGATAGTTCAAGTAATTTCAGGTATACTGAAGTTCTAATGAAGTCAACAAATCAGAGGAAGTTGTCAAGGTTTCTTGTCGACCAGAGTGGTAGTCATTGTCGACCAACGAACCCAACCAAACACAGTTCAAGCTACGTTTCCTCTGTACGCACTCTGGTTGTCGACCAGAGCCCTGCCCGTTGTCGACCACGAAGCAATACAAGCAAATCCAACTCTGTACAGACTTTTCCTCTGTACAGACTTTCCTCTGTACAGACTTCGTTGGTCAACCAAAGGCCTGTCCGCTGTCGACCACGAGGCAATACAAGCGAATCCAACTCTGTACAGACTTTCCTCTGTATAGACTTTCCTCTGTACAGACTTCGGTGGTCGACCAGTTACTTTTCCGCTGTACAGACTTCAGTGGTCAACCAAAGGTCTGCTCGTTGTCGACCATGGAACAGACAGAGCATCAGACTGAAGGACCAGCCGTCTGGACATTGTTCTTTGTCGACCAGCGACAAGCTCATGGTCGACCACAGGCAAAGCAGCATCCAGAACCGAACTCTAACCGAATTCAGTTTCTGTTGAGAAAAACCTGCAGGTTGTTGCTGCAGGTTGTTGGGCGGTTTAGATGATAAGATCCCGCACGGGATTCAAGGAGAGAATCTTGCTAAGAACTGGTCAAATCTTTTCTAAGATTCTATTTAATCTTCTCCCTATTTTTAGCGGGTAATCCAACAGGTTTCGCACTTGCGCGGGAAACAGCGTCGTGCTTGATATGAACTGGTGCAAAAAGAAAAGAGAGACACACGATGCATAGAGAGCTAAATAGGGGAATATAGAGTAGAAGCGAAAAAAGATCCGCAGAAAAAGCATCCCTAAACAGAAAAGGAAGAGTGGCTCTCCGGCAACCGAAAAACTGCAGAAGACAGAAGCGATCTTCGGTGCTGCAGAAGGAAGACCTGGCTCAGGGCGTTGCAAGTTCCAGCAGCAAGGCAGCTGAAGGCCTCCTGCTGGAAGTCCTACAGGGAGTCTTGCCTTGTTACCTATGTGATTGAGTCCCAAGCTGAACTATTTAGTTACTCTGCTTCAAAAGTCCATGTTCAGCTTTGTTACACCTCTTCTACTTATCTTTTCATTACATTAAGTGTCAAGCTGTAAGGCAGTGGATTCAAGCTGTGAGGCAGTGGAGTCAAGCTGTGTGTCAGCAGGAACAAGCTGTGTGACAGCGGCGTTTGTATGAGATCAGGATTTCTCATTTAGTGAAGCCTTGCTCAAGTTGAGCAAGGGGTGGACGTAAGTCTCGGGAAGAGACTGAACCACCTAAAAATCCTGTCTTGTGATTTTTCGTGTGGTGTGTGCTCTTCTTATTGATTGCTGTCGCTATAGCTATCAGTTTTATCTTTGCAATCCATAGTTCGCTTAAGTTCTAGTCAATCGTTGTTTTATAAAGTGAAAAAGGGGCTAGATCTATTCACCCCCCCTCTAGATCTATTCAGTCCGTACTCAACACGTGGTATCAGAGCTAGACTCTCCGAAATGTGGTCTAACAACCAGGAGAGACCTAGCGGACTGAACTCTAGAAGTCTAATAGCTGAGGGACACTCAGTGACTAGACCACCATACTTTGATGGAAATGATTACTCATACTGGAAAAATCGTATGCAGGTGTTCTTGAGAGCACAAGATCATGAGATGTGGAGAGTGGTAAGCCGCGGACCCTATGATCTGCCCGACGACGAGGATACCTGGACCAGAGAACAGGTCAGAAAATCAACCATCAACTGGGGAGCAATGAACGTGATGCAATGTGCGCTTCACCCCACGGAGTTCTCAAGAGTCTCACAATGTGCAATAGCCAAGGAGATGTGGGATCGACTCAAGGTCATCTATGAAGGTACTTCAGAGGTAAGAGAGTCCAAAGCAAATATGCTAGTCTCAGAATACGAAATGTTTAGAATGAAAACGGATGAAAACATTTCTGAGATGTATGCCAGACTAGTACAACTAACAAATAGCTTAAAGAGTCGAGGGAAGACCTACAAAGAGCAGGAGCTTGTGAGGAAAATCTTAAGGTCCCTCACACCTATGTGGCATACCAAGGCCACAGTAATTGAGGACTCAAAAGACCTCACAACTATGACTGTTGGATGAACTGGTAGGTTCCCTAATGGCATATGAGGTCAACCTAAAGAGAAACGAAGATGAGGGCAAGAAAAAGAAGCAGCTCGCCCTGAAGACTAAAATAGGCACCTCTGAATTATCTGACACTGATAACTCATCTAGTACAGGTGAGGAAACTGGCGAGCTAGCCATGCTAACAAGAAAGTTCAGAAGGTTCTTGTGGAAGGAAGGTAAGGGATTTAAAAATCCAAAGGGCACGGTAAGGAAATCATCCCAGTTTAAGTTTGACAAAAACAAAGCTTCATCTAACAAGCTTGTTTGCTACAACTGCAGGAAACCAGGACATATGAAGGCTGAATGTCCAGAGGCTCCTAAGAAATCAAGCTCCAAGTGGAAAGGCAAGAGACCAAAGGCAATGATAAGCACATGGAGCGAGGAGGAGGAAAGCAGCGAAGAGGAAACAACCTCCGAAGAAGAAGAAGGAAACACATGTTTAATGGCCGAAGGAGACAGCAACGATCTTGAGGTAACTTCCCAGTTTCAAGACTTTTCTAGCTCAGATTGGGAAGAAGCCTTTTCAGACTTACTTGATACATATGAAACAACAAGAAAAGAAAATAAAAGGTTGAAGAAGAAAGTCAATCAGCTCAATAATGACAGCAACCTAATTGCTAACAGAACTCAACTAGAATTGGAAATCACCACCTTGCAAAATAAGCTGAATCAACACAAGACAGATGAAGAAAATGTCAAAGAGCTATTAGAAGAAAATGAGATACTAAAAAACACAATTGATGAGTTAAAACTAAAGACTCAAGAATATGAACAGGAAACTAAGCTAACTCAAGAAAGAAACAACTCACTCAAGGAAGAAAATAGCCAACTTCTGAAGGAAATAGAAAGAATTCAAAGTGAACTAAAAAACAAACAGGAAACATTGGAAAAAATGACTAAGGGTGAAGAAAACTTGAACGCTGTGTTGGGAATAAAAGTAAATTTTCAGAAAGAGGGGTTAGGATACAACCCAACAGCTAAAAAGGAATTCCAACTAAAAACGTTAAATGAAAAAGCTGACACAAAAGGAAAAGGCCCCTTGATAAACCTATATCAAAACAAACAAAAGGACATAGCTGAAAGTTCCTCTAAACAGATTAATGTCACCTGGGAAGAGAGGAATTCTAAAGGGAAAATGGTCAATCTACATCAGCTTAAAAACAACAGCCATATCAGACGAGAAGGTCAAATCCACAGAAGTAACCAGACAAACAGAGCATTAAATCATGTTAATAAACCCAAACCTGTAAAACAAGGTATCTGGAAACAGGCTGGTCGACAACAGACTCCTCCTATGTCGACCAGAGGATCTGCCAGAACAGGTGCTGGCTTCTGGAGAAACCCTGGTCGACCACAGACATACCAGATGTCGACCAGACACAAACAGAACTCACAACTTCTCTCAACTGAAACAGAATGGAAATTGGAATTTAAGAAAATGGACTCAAAATAGAGGAACATTAAATCAAAAGGAACACAACCTGAACAAGTTAAGAAATGAAAAGATAAACTGTTCTAACAAATTTTGGGTTCCCAAGATGTTGTTACAGCAGTTTCATGATTTCACAAGCTATCTGGGACCCGGGTACCATTGGGGTCCAAAAGTTTCTGTGTAATTCGTGATGCAGGAATGTCTGGCAGCCATGCACAACAAGTGGTACTTAGATAGTGGTTGCTCACGACACATGACAGGAGACAAGACCAAGTTCTCCCAGCTAAGCTCAAAAGATGGAGGTTATGTGACGTTTGGAGGAAATAACAAAGGCAAGATTATCGGAAGAGGTAAGATAGGTAAGAAACCTTCAAACTGCATTGACAATGTCTTGTTGGTGGATGGACTGGAATATAATTTACTGAGCATCAGTCAACTGTGCGACAAAGGCCATAAAGTAGTATTTGACTCCAAAACCTGCAAGATTATTGAACCAAATTCAGATGCAGTCAAGTTTATGGGTGAGAGAGTGAACAATGTTTACATGATAGACTTGGATGATCCAGCCCACTCCAACTTGTGCCTAACCGCCAAGAAGGAGGACTTGACCTGGTTGTGGCACCGAAGGCTAGGGCATGTTAGCTATAGGGTGCTGCACAAACTTGTGAAAAATAAAATGGTTATTGGTTTGCCTGAAATTTCGTTTGCTCAAAATGTCAAAGTATGTAAAGCATGCACCCAAGGAAAGCAAACAAGAAAATCATTCAAAGGTAGAACTGAAAGTCAGTCATCCAGACCCCTAGAACTTGTACACATGGACCTTTTTGGCCCAACAAGAATTGCCAGTCTTAGTGGTAAGAAATATGGTTATGTTCTAGTGGATGATTTTTCCAGATTTACATGGGTAATATTCTTATCACATAAAAGTGATGCTTTTCATGAATTTCAGGAATTTTACAAAAGAATGAAGCAGGATGGTAAGTCCAAAGTGTGTACAATCATATCTGACCATGGGGGGGAGTTTGAAAATTCTGATTTTGATGTATTCTGCAGAAACAAGGGCATAACCCACAGATTCTCCTCACCAAGGACACCGGAGCAAAATGGAGTTGTGGAGAGAAGGAACCGCACTCTTGTCGAGATGGCTAGAACCATGTTGGTTGAAGCTAATCTTCCAAGGAAGTTTTGGGCTGAGGCGGTCAACACAGCATGCTACATTATAAACCGGGCAATGGTAAGACCATCTAGTGCAAAAACTCCATATGAAATGCTCAAAGGTAAGAAACCATCTCTAGCTCATCTCAGAATCTTTGGTGCAAAATGTTTCATTCATAACAACGATAAGAGAGTCTTGGACAAATTTGAACCAAAGAGTGACTCAGGAATATTCTTGGGCTATTCTGACCGATCAAGAGCCTATCGGGTTTTTAACACCAAAGATCAAATTGTTGAAGAATCCCCTCATATCTCATTTGATGAAGTTAATGATCTTATCAAAAATGAACAGGTCAGCAAGGAAGAAGAAGATGGAGAATTTCTGAAAGACAAAGAAGGACCGATGGAGAATGAAGAAACACAGAATCAAGAAAGAAACCAAGGTAATTCTAATGATCAGACCGAAGGAGGGATCATATCAGGTAACAATCTTGAAAACTTGAGGCTTCTTAGAGATCATCCCTTAGATAACATTATTGGTGGAATACATGATCCTAGGAAGACTAGATCTCAGATTAAGGCCATTAATGAACTGGATCAACTTGCTCTTGTGTCCCAAATAGAGCCCAAATCTGTAGAGGAAGCATTAAAAGATGAATCATGGATAAATGCTATGCATGAAGAACTAAATCAATTTGAAAGAAATCAGGTGTGGAGACTTGTCCCTAGACCTACATCTCACCCTGTAATTGGAACCAAATGGGTATATAAAAACAAGTTGAATGAAGAAGGGGTTGTAATGAGAAACAAGGCTCGGCTGGTGGCTAAAGGGTACAACCAGGAACTTGGAGTTGATTTTGAAGAATCATATGCTCCAGTTGCTAGATTAGAAGCCATCAGGATATTATTAGCATTTGCATCTTCTCATGGAATCAAATTGCAACAAATGGACGTAAAAAGTGCATTTCTAAATGGTATTATAAAAGAAGAGGTCTATGTGGAACAACCCCCTAGTTTTGAAAATGATGAACTTACTAATCATGTCTACAAATTGCACAAAGCCTTGTATGGATTAAAGCAGGCTCCTCGGGCTTGGTATGAAAGGTTGAGCTCCTTCCTCACCAAAAAGGGATACTCAAGAGGTAAAATTGATCAAACATTATTTTCCAAGACCCAAGGTAAGAATATACTGATTGTACAAATCTATGTGGATGATATCGTGTTTGGATCTACTGAAACCTCTTTGTGTACTGAATTTACAAATTTAATGACTAATGAGTTTGAAATGAGCTTAATGGGTGATTTACAATTCTTTCTTGGATTGCAGATCTCACAATGCAGAGAAGGATATTTCATAAATCAATCCAAGTACATAAAAGAGATGTTGAAGAAATTTGGTATGGAAAGCTGCAAGCCAATCGAGTCACCCATGGGGACAAATGCAACTTTGGAAGCAGATGTAAAAGGTAACATGGTAGATGCCAAGAAATACAGAGGTATGATCGGATCCCTGCTATACTTAACTGCATCGAGGTCAGATATTCAGTTTAGTGTATGCATATGTGCTAGATATCAGTCTAGTCCTAGAGAATCACATTTAGGAGCTGTCAAGCGTATCTTTCGATACCTTGCCGGCACCCAAGAATTGGGTTTGTGGTATCCTACATATTGCAAACTAGATCTGATCTCATATTCAGATGTTGATTATGCTGGTTGCAAAATTGATAGGAAGAGTACTAGTGGATATTGTCAATTCTTAGGTGGATGTTTAATATCATGGGCTTCTAAGAAACAGCACTCTGTGGCACTCTCCACTGCTGAGGCTGAGTATGTCGCAGTAGGGAGTTGTGGTACACAGGTTATGTGGATAAAACATCAACTCCAAGACTACAATGTAGATCTTGGCTGTGCACCCATTTTATGTGACAACACTAGTGCTATTAACTTGTCTAAAAACCCCATTCAACATTCTAGGACAAAACACATTGAGATCCGTCATCATTTTCTGAGAGATGAGGTATCCAAAGGAAATTTCATGCTTCAATTTGTAGAAACTGAAAAACAATTGGCAGACATTTTCACAAAACCCCTAAACAATGACAGATTTTCAACTCTAAGAAGGGAGTTGGGGATATGCATAATATCTCCTGAAAATTTGTGAAAAGCTCATATTCATGTGTTCTCTGTATAGATTTCTGTAATTTATGAATGTAGATCTGTCAGTTAAGTCTCTGGTACTGGTCAAGTTTGGAGGCTCTGGTGTCAGCTGTTACTCTAGCAATTTCTGCAAATTCCTGGCCCTGCTACTGGTTAGCTCTGGTGGTCGACACAAGACAAGGCATTGGTCGACCAAGACATCAGGATAGAAGACTGTTTGGTTCTGTGATTATGCAAGTGTCGACCATAGACAGTCTCATAGTCGACAATAGACTTGTCAATAAGCAGATGTCAATTTCAGGCAGGCTCTGTGACTGCGCAGATGTCGACCAAAGATAGCTCCATGGTCGACAATGGAAGGCAGGAAATCTTCTGATTTGATTAAACTAAATTGGACTCAGATCCGTCTCCACTTAGCAATCCTCATCCATATGCTACACATCTTGTGTCTTTCTATCTCATCTTGGCCAACACGTTTTTCTCTTCTCATTTCAGCATGGATTCACAAATTGAGGGGGAGCAAAAAAAGTGTAAATTCATTCCTTGATTAAACATTGAATAACCTAACCATTTCTTCCAATAAAATCACCAATGTAATCATTAAGAGTAGAGGTTAAGTGTAGTAATGAGAATTTGAACTGTACTGCTTCAATAAATTCAAACCATAACTATGATTCTGACACATGATTTTCACGACTTATGATTTTTAGTAGTGAGTCAGTCTCTCTACCTGTGCCCGTGCTGAACAGTTAAATTAAATCCAAAAATATAGCATGAATGCACGTGGAATACGCCATAACTCTGTCTTCATGGTAGAGCAATGGATTGGATTCTGAGAAACTACTGCCTCCCATTTTAAGAAAAATAAAAGTGGATGAAAAATAAGTGAGAGGCATGTGTGTCATGAAGAATCAATCTATCTCTGCTACTATCAAAAATTATTGAGATTGGGCATACTGAGTAACTGGGGATATTGGCGTCTGATAAACGTATATCCTCACAGATAAAAGGTGTGTCCCAGTTAAACGTGGAATGGTTAGGCATGCTAAGTAGCCGAGGTTTCTGGCGTGTAAAAAGCGTGTCTCCTCGTGTAGAAAAGCATGTGATAAACCTGACCACAGCCTTCAAAATACTTCAAAAAGAAAAATTCAAAATTATTCAAACGACAGAAGAAAATGGTTGACCGAAGGCATGGCATGCAAAGAAAAACTAAAAACACTATTCAGCTCGCACAGTTAGTAAAACAGCCTCATGAAATCTATTATAAGTTTAAGAGGTCATGTGGAGAAAATTCGATATGGGGCGCAAATTTATTGGTGCAATACCGTCAAATTCAATGAACCACAAGGCCCACTCTAATTGTTTACAAGGTGGTCTCTGCCAAGAGTGGATAGGCTGAATAAATGCTTCATTAAGGAAAGGGTGTACACTTCAATAAAACCCCCAATTTTTTCTCGGCTGAATTAATCCTATCCCTTCGTTTTCCTCATCGCGTTGGTTCCACAACCCTAGGTTTTAAGACCCAGGTCGTACTCTCTGATATCCTGCCCTATAAATTGAACCGACTGGGTCCCTAATCTTCTCACCCTCGCCGTTTTCACCCTTCACGGTCGTCCTTCGTCTCCAGTCCCCTTTCGCCCCCTTGTGCATCCCTCTCTCTCGCCTCCACACACTCTCTCGCTACCTTCCACCATGAATCCATCGCATGCTCAGAGGTCCTCCAAGCGAGCAAGGGATCAGGCTCCTGCCGAAGCGTCGCCGCCGTCCAAGCACTCCAAGCAGAAGGCCACGCGGGGTCAGCCATCGACCACTCGGCGGTCGACAACGGATGAGACAGCATCCTTAGATATGCCCATTGTTCATCCCGTCTCTGGATCACTGAAGCCCCGGACCATCCTGCCTCCGAGAATAGTAGATTTCTCCGATCAGAAGCTGATGGAGATGTTCCCAGAGCTGCTGGAAGTTTTGGACGCCCAAGGCTGGACAGAGTTTGTCTCTGCACACACTATGTATTCTCCACAGCTTGTGCAAGAGTTTTACCACAACCTGCAAGTCGTGGATGACAAGGTCTATACGGTAGTTCAAGGTGTCGTCGTCAGCCTCGACTTCAAGCTACTCCACAAGGCGCTGAACATTTCCAGGCACGGTACTGCCTTCAATCCTGAGGATTTTGACTTCAAAGCTGCATATGCCGTGGTCACTGGCCAACCAGTCCCTGAGGTCCTTCCCAAATCCCTCAATGCCAACACTTTCCCTCCTCTTCATCGATTGCTCCATCACCTTCTTACCACCATAATCCAACCAAGAGGAGGCGCCAGGGAACATGTCAGTCGACTTCACCTCTTTCTTCTCCATGCCCTCATCACACACCAACCCATCTGCCTTCCCAAGCTCATGCAGAACACTTTCAAAACCTTCTTGCATTACCCTCTGAACTCTCTTCCTTATGCTGCCCACATAACTGCCATTCTGGAAGCAGCAAATATACCCATTCCTCACGCTCCGCGCATTGTCATTCCCAAACGGCACGTATACTCGTTCCATTACGTGACCACATTTTTGGGCTATAAAAAGGTAGGAGATCAAGTTCAACGCACCCTACCATCCAAGGGTAAATCCAAAGCACATTTGACTCCCTCTTCTCCACCACAGACACCAATTCACGTCAGCCCTGCTGCAACCCCTCCACCTGTGGTGATTCCCACTCACACTCCCACTTTTACCACCACTGCTACCCATCCTCCACCTTCACTAGCTATTGTGCCATGGCAACCAGGCACTGCAGCCACTCATGTTCCATCTACGTCTGTTCCACCTACCCATGTTCCACATAACTCTGTTCCCTTTACCTTCGCTCCGTCTACTTCTGCTCCACCACCTCCTTCCACCTCCAACAGTGAATTTCACGGAGTGCTTCTCCAGATAGCATCTCAGCTGACCTCACTCACAACTCAATTCCAATCCTTTCAAGAAAGTATGAATGCTGCAACCGGGCGCTTGGAGCTGAAAGTCCAAAGACTAGAGCAGCAGATGGAGACCAGGTTCATCAAGCAAAAGGAACACTCAGATCATGCTAGCTCTCGGTTTAACAGACTGGTTAGCACTTTAGCTGAAGTGTCAGCAGAGATGGGTACACGCATTGAGTTCACCAACCAGCAGAATAAACAGTATCACCATGCTACTATCTCAGAGATCCAGAAGCTAAGGCTTTCTTATGCACACATAGTTGACAAGCTGGATCGGATGGCAGAGAACGTGAAGCCCGAGACTTCTTCGTCCTCCTCGGAGTGAATGTCTGGATACCCCTCTTTTTGCTGTTGACAAAGGGGGAGATAGAGTCTTTTTGTGTCATTGTGGGTCTAGGTGTGACTAGATGTCAAGTCTTTGCCTTTGTTCTTTGAGTCATTCATGTAAGTCATGTTATGATACTTTTGAAAGGCATATCAAAATGAATTTTCTGGCTGAATTCTGTGATAATGATATATGTTATGATAGTTTCTGAATGGCATATCAAATGCAGTTTCTGGTTGAAATAATCTCCTGATTGTCACAATGACCCATGGTTGTCATCATCAAAAAGGGGGAGAATGTTGTGCATCCCTTTAGTTTTGATGATGACAAAGGATATGTTTAATTGCTCCTTCAATATAAAGTAATGGACTCATGATAATTTGATGATGACAAAAGATGTGGTTAACTAATTCAATGAAAATCTGATAGTTCAAGTAATTTCAGGTATACTGAAGTTCTAATGAAGTCAACAAATCAGAGGAAGTTGTCAAGGTTTCTTGTCGACCAGAGTGGTAGTCATTGTCGACCAACGAACCCAACCAAACACAGTTCAAGCTACGTTTCCTCTGTACGCGCTCTGGTTGTCGACCAGAGCCCTGCCCGTTGTCGACCACGAAGCAATACAAGCAAATCCAACTCTGTACAGACTTTTCCTCTGTACAGACTTTCCTCTGTACAGACTTCGTTGGTCAACCAAAGGCCTGTCCGCTGTCGACCACGAGGCAATACAAGCGAATCCAACTCTGTACAGACTTTCCTCTGTATAGACTTTCCTCTGTACAGACTTCGGTGGTCGACCAGTTACTTTTCCGCTGTACAGACTTCAGTGGTCAACCAAAGGTCTGCTCGTTGTCGACCACGGAACAGACAGAGCATCAGACTGAAGGACCAGCCGTCTGGACATTGTTCTTTGTCGACCAGCGACAAGCTCATGGTCGACCACAGGCAAAGCAGCGTCCAGAACCGAACTCTAACCGAATTCAGTTTCTGTTGAGAAAAACCTGCAGGTTGTTGCTGCAGGTTGTTGGGCGGTTTAGATGATAAGATCCCGCACGGGATTCAAGGAGAGAATCTTGCTAAGAACCGGTCAAATCTTTTCTAAGATTCTATTTAATCTTCTCCCTGTTTTTAGCGGGTAATCCAACAGGTTTCGCACTTGCGCGGGAAACAGCGTCGTGCTTGATATGAACTGGTGCAAAAAGAAAAGAGAGACACACGATGCATAGAGAGCTAAATAGGGGAATATAGAGTAGAAGCGAAGAAGATCCGCAGAAAAAGCATCCCTAAACAGAAAAGGAAGAGTGGCTCTCCGGCAACCGAAAAACTGCAGAAGACAGAAGCGATCTTCGGTGCTGCAGAAGGAAGACCTGGCTCAGGGCGTTGCAAGTTCCAGCAGCAAGGCAGCTGAAGGCCTCCTGCTGGAAGTCCTACAGGGAGTCTTGCCTTGTTACCTATGTGATTGAGTCCCAAGCTGAACTATTTAGTTACTCTGCTTCAAAAGTCCATGTTCAGCTTTGTTACACCTCTTCTACTTATCTTTTCATTACATTAAGTGTCAAGCTGTAAGGCAGTGGATTCAAGCTGTGAGGCAGTGGAGTCAAGCTGTGTGTCAGCAGGAACAAGCTGTGTGACAGCGGCGTTTGTATGAGATCAGGATTTCTCATTTAGTGAAGCCTTGCTCAAGTTGAGCAAGGGGTGGACGTAAGTCTCGGGAAGAGACTGAACCACCTAAAAATCCTGTCTTGTGATTTTTCGTGTGGTGTGTGCTCTTCTTATTGATTGCTGTCGCTATAGCTATCAGTTTTATCTTTACAATCCATAGTTCGCTTAAGTTCTAGTCAATCGTTGTTTTATAAAGTGAAAAAGGGGCTAGATCTATTCACCCCCCCCTCTAGATCTATTCAGTCCGTACTCAACACGAGTGTCGACCTTAGAGGTCGACACTTTCTGGCGACCGAAAAATCGCCGATTCGCGCGGCGGCGGGTGCCCTAGCTCGATCCATCCTTTGTCTGCCTGATTGTGATTGGCCCTTGGAGAATAATGTCCTCCACGTGTCCCCTCCAACCCAGGTGGTATATATGTTATGTGATAGGGTTTCTTAAAAGAATGAGAAAGCATCTAATGCCATATACGTTTTTGGGTTTTGTAGGGAGAAAGGAAGAAGAGGATGAAGCTTCATCTCCTTCGTCTCCAGGGAGAGCTGGGTGCGATTCAAGGATGAAGATGATGAAATCCCACCTAGTTAAAGATGCCTTGCTGAAGCTTCACGGCTATATCTCCTCCAAACGATAAATGAGCTGAATCCAGATTGAAGAGAAGAAGAAACCCAGTTGCTCAAGAACCCAGTTCCATCATTTTGATAATGAGTCTTCTGAACTATTTTCTGTCCCTGCTTGTGGTTATCCTTTGTCTAGTTCATGTTTATTGAGTTTGCTTGTATATCTGTGATCACTTCTTAAACTGAGAAAACTGTGTGTGTGTGTGTTCGAAGCGGTGTCTCCGAGTGTGGATTGACTGTTGGGGTGCGTTCCCCATCTTGGTGTGTGTGTGTGGTGCTGAGCACCGTGTTGAGGGTTCCCCCTTGTGTGTGTGTGGTGCTGAGCACCGTGTTGAGGGTTCGCCCTCGTGTGTGTGTGGTTTGCTGCCGTCGAGCAGCGTGTGGTGTATTGGGGTTTGTCCCCGTGTGCTACCTCGTGTAGCGTTTTAGTGAAGCCTCACCGAGGTGGTGAGGGATGGACGTAGGGTACCCGTCGTGGTCCCGAACCACCTAAAAATCTTTGTGCGTGTGTGATTGGTTGTGTGATTGTTCCTTACCCTCAACCACCATTCACATGATGGATTATGAACTACGTTGCATATCGATGCTAAATTTGTCAATGTACACGGCTAGTTCAAATTGCTAAATCTCCGTGTGTGATCTTGTCACCTGCATGTTTGATGAGGTTTGATTGAGAAGCCTTTCAAGTTATTTTAATTGGTCTTAATTTTTAGAGAGGGATCTATTCACCCCCCTCTAGATCCGTGCCACTACACTATGGGACCCAACAATTGGTATCAGAGCCCAGCTCTGTCATTTTAGATCAAACGATCTTCAGAGGGATCCTAGTGTAGTTTTGAATGATGAATGCTTCTTCAAATACTGCTTCTTTGACTTCTTTACCTGTTTATAATGGTGATGACTTTAACTCATGGCTGGGAAGAATGTGTAGGACCATAAACTCAATTGATCCAAATCTGTGAAAATTAGTTAACAATGGTCCTCATAAGCTGCCTCGGGATGAAACCAAGTGGTCCAACCAAGACAGACTAAAGAGTCATGAAAATGCTACAATTTTGAGATTGCTAAAAATTTCTGTCAATACTAACAGGTTTACGTTTGTCACCTCCTGCAGAACCGCAAAAGAAATTATGGACAAATTGATGTTAGCTCAAGAGAAGCAAGGACTAAAGGGATTAATGGCTGATGATATCTATCAAACCTGTGATCAAAGTGCTGAGGAGGTAAGCTCTAAATCAGATGAAGATGAACTATCTTTCGAAGATTTAGTAGATGCCTATGAAGAACTGTCAGAAAAATATCAAAAGATGAAACATGAAAACAAAGCACTGAAGAAAAGGTCTAATGAAAATATCCATGATAATTTTTCTTGTGTGAAATGCATTGATCGAATTTCAAAAATTGAAGAACTGGAGAAAGAAAATGAATTTCTGACATGCCAAGTTTCATTGCTTAAGGAAACTGAAGAGAGTCTAAAAAGTAAGTTAGATTCTCTATCAGATGATGATAAACTCTTTGATAAACTTCTTGATTCAGAGATAGATGACAAGTCCCTTCTGGATAAGAATGAAAAACTAAAGGGGGACAATGATGTTTTGCTAATTCAAATCTCCTTGCTAGAGGGAAAACTGAAGTACCTCGAGAAATCTGAAAAAGAAAATGATCTGTTGAAATCTGAACTTGAAAATCTGAAACAATTAAATTCGACCATGTGTGAAAGACTTTTGACATTTGAAAAAGGGAAGTCCATGGTCGCTCAAGAAAGTGAGAATGCAAGTATTCTAGAACAGGAAATAGAATCTTACAAGATGATAAATGCCACTCTAAATGAAAAGGTCACTTCTTGTGAAAATGAAATTCTGTCTTGTGAACTTGTAATTGCTTCACTTCAAAACGAAATCGTTGACCTGAACAAATCATTGGGCAAGTTTGTGAGTGGTGAAGATAATCTAAACAAACTCTTGGGAACTAAGGTGAACTTCCAACGGGAAGGTCTAGGATACAATCCTAGCAAAAAGGAAGCATTTAATCTGAAAACAAAAACTTCATTTGTGCATGCTTCTAGTTCCACAAGTACACCAAATACCTCTTCATCTGTCAAACAGAAGCCCATTATGCATGCAAAGAAATTTGATGTGAAATCCCAAGCTCCAAAACAAAACAATACTTCATGTCACTATTGTGGTGAGCCTGGACATTTAATGCATGATTGTAGCTTAATGAAAGAAGATGACTTGAATGCTTGTAAGATGCACAACAGTAAATCTCAAGTTCATCAGAAAAAGAAGGCTGAATGCTTTCATTGTAGGAAAATGGGTCATACTATGAAATTCTGTTGGTTGTTAAATGTTGAATCTAAATTTCACACTCAAGATCATAGACCCCCCAGATATGCTCAAAAGCCCAATGCTTATGTTCTACAAAAGAAATTGAAACCACGTGTGTATTGTCATTATTGTGGTTATGTGGGACATGTCATGAATGATTGCTCGTTATTGCACCTTAACGATATGAATGCAAGGAAAATGTGGAAAGCTACAAGTCGTGGTGCAGCTAACTCCCAGGGACCCAAGATGACTTGGGTTCCCAAAACCTCAAAGTGAAAATCTTGTTTTGTAGGGATGCCTTGTGAAGGAAGAAGTTGTCAATAGAATGAAACTCCTCCAAGGCAAGAAATTGATGAGCCAATGTGGTAAAACATTCCACTTTTACTTTCGCATGTGAACAACAATCTTTTGCAACTGTTCATAGAGTTACCTCTAGCTACACTCGTCTCTTTTTGTGAATAATAGTTAAATTTTACACATAGAGCACACACATCTGACATCAATACACATCACACCTTTTCTTTTGAACACTTGTGAATACAAATAAAAATTAGTCATCTGTCACTTTGATGTACAAACTTGCATAAACTTCATAGTCGTGTGCATGAATGCCATGATTCACCGATATATAAAATGGTGTCAGTGGAAAGGTAGATTAAGTCCACCTGGAAGCTTTTATCATGCGTGAGTGTGATCTTCGGACCTACGTACTTCGCAACGTACCGGCAATCAACTTGCTTGAATACATCATTTTGACATGCTTGAATGTATATAATTTACATCCGTCTCTTTTTGAACTCTTCTACGACCAAACAACCTTGTTAAATAAACTTGCATTGATTCAGGCATGAATGGTTCATGACACATCTTAACAAGGTCATTTTGGTTTGTCAACCGTGCATACATTTAGGGGGAGACAAAACCTTGAAAAGGCTAATTCATATTCTACTATCTGTTCAATCTCTCACTTCATTCAATAAGGATCGATGTTATTCCACTAAACACTTTTAAGGATTCTTAAACCCCTACATTAAAGTCAAGTGACTCATGAGGAAAAAGCTGTCAGTCCCTCCAAAAAGTGAATTAGTGTGATTTGACATCGAGTACATCGGGAATCCCCCCTGAAATAAAGGAGGAAACTCGCATCAGAAAGTGTCTTATCCACATTATCATAAATGACGATACCGAGTAACCGGGAATTGCCCCTGAAACAAAGGGCATGTCTCGTGTCAAAAGGCTAGTCATGTTGCTATTTAAAATAACTGCAAAATTGTATGGGACTGTGCGAAGATACCAAAAGCCGAGCATTCTGTATTGAAATGTAGGGAGGAGAAATTCTTGTTAGTGTTACTTAGAACACATGATCATCCATATTGCTTTGAAAGTCATTATTCATTGTTCACATGTTGAATCTGAGCTTGATTGTTTGAATGTATTTCCTGAATTAGTTGATAATCAATGGTCAAGCAGTACGTCTAATTGTAAGCACAACCATGTTAATATGGTTCATGGACATGTTTGCTCAAATCTATTGCATTCTTCCTATACCCGTCCCTGAGGGACCTTCATGCTTGATTTTATACCTATGTATGCTTTTTTGTATGCATGCATGCTTAAATTGCATTATAAGAACTCAATTGTTGAACCCCCACAATTGAAGTACATAACTCACTTTGAATCTGCAATCGCACTCATACTCACTGAATTTCCTCTCAAATGGATTTTGCTGAAGAGAAAACCATGTATGTTTGATTATTGAACTGAGTCGGTTAGAAACACTCCCATGTGACCAACTAAAAATTGTGATGGGTAAAAGGAATACAAATTCTGATTGAAAAGTTTTTGTGCGTTGAGTCACTACTCTGACATTGTGTCAATTCCTCAGATTTTGTCTCATAATTCATTGACCACGAGTTCTAATGCACAGGGTTATTAGATTGCATTTGGTGACCCTAAAATGTTTTAATCTTCAGTTCAGTGAAGTGCTCAGAAGGAATGAGATAAGGTAAGCAATCCTAGCTTTACTGCTATTCAAGAGGATGAAGTGTGCTCAATTGAAATTTGGCCTATTCCATGCAACATTTCAGTTTCAATGATTTGCGTTGGTTATTAGAAATGAAAGCTTGCATGTTTAATTGAATTGATCATCCAAGTGTGGGTATTTGATTTCCCTTGTCCTAAATCAACTTCTCTCAGTTGAGCAACCCACATATTGCCCATTTTGTGTTTATCATTTAGTGGATATCATGTTTTGTTCAATTGGCCTTCAATTCACTACATTTCTCTTGATTTTTCAAAGTGCAGAAGAAGTGTCGACCCCCAAGGTCGACACTCTTATCGCGTGTCCTTCTATTTCTCGCCAGACAGAAACGTCTCCAAAATGTGTCGACCCACAAGGTCGACACTTTTGTTTCGGAACCCGGTTCGTGAATCGGACCACAGGGTTCACTCTTCTCACCGGTTTCTCTCTTGGTTCGAACCCAAGCTCACTTGGGTCTCTCTTCTGGTCGAACCCCATCGAACCCAAATCCCCTTACTCTTCTCCTTAAACCCTTTCATCACCCATCCTCTCCTGCCCTATCGTTCCATCCGCACACCCAACGGTCGATCCCCCACTTCCCAAACCTCCGCGGCTCTTCCTCTCCATTCCTCCTCCAACCCTAGTTTCTCTCCGTCAACTCCATCTCTTCCAAGAGCATCCTCCGGTGAGCGACGCCATTCGCCCCTCCTTCTTCCTCTTGAAGCTATCACGGCGCCCTCCTTGAAGCACAGCCGGTTGAAGAAGAAGCTGCTTGTGGTGTGTCCGTTCAGAGGTAGCCCTCCACCTGCTCGAGGATCTCACTGCTACATCTACATCCTCCATCTGCTATCCAAGCTGCACATATGGCACCCAAGAAGAGATCGGTCTTAGAAAGGGAGGAAGCCCGCATCCTAAAAGAGGTACAGCGCAAGGACAAGGAAGCCCAGGTTGAAAGAAGGAAAAGAGCCTCTGAGACGAAAATGCTGGCTGAAAGGAACGTATTGTGCCCTCGTGCGGTCGATTTCAGGAGCATTGAAAAGAATCTGCCAAGGTTAGTCGAGCTCTTAAGGAAGCAGCCAAATTTAATTTCCTTCATGTTAGATCACCGGAGAGTTTATCATTCCCTAGTTCATCAATTCTATGCAAATATGGTTGTCAAAAATGATGAACTGTACACTGAGGTCAATAGGCATTCTGTTCCTTTAACTCCTCAGTTGATAGGAAAAGCCCTAAATCTGCCTTGGGATAGTGGGATGTTATATGGAGAAGCCATTTATTCTGAAGAACTTGCATATGAACTCATGACATATAAAGTAGCAACACCAGGGTGTGTACCCAAGCTCAATGCAAATGAATTCCCATCCCTTCGGAGAATTTTGCATCACATGATGACCACTATTCTATTGCCAAGATCAGGGTCTAGGGAACAAGTAACTGACATGCACAAATTCCTATTTGTTCAATTCATGAGTGGAGAATCGGTCAACTTTCCAATGGTGATGATGGAGTACATAACCAGCTGCAGGAAGTCCAAGAACCGAAATTTACCTTATGGAGCTGCTTTAACACCAATATTTCAGTCCTTGCATATTGACTTGAGTCAGTAGGTCAGTCATCCAATTAAGGATGGTGACATCTATACTATCCCATCCATCTGCACCAACATGGGATATGAAGTGATAAATGGTGTTCTTGTTCGTACTCTTCCGTCAAAGAAAGGTAAAGCCCCGGCAGCAGGGTCTGGGCAGAATGAAGATGAAGATGATGAACAACCCATCAGCAGAACTCCCAGAACAAGAGGATCATAGGCCACATCTTCAACAGCTCCATCAATGAGCACCAAATTCAATGAACTAGCTGATGAAGTGAGCAATGTTAGAGAATCTATGGATGCGCTCACACGGGAAGTAAAGGAACTGAAGCTTCATCATGATACTTATCTTCAGAAGTTTGCTGCCATGGCCAACTCCATTGACTCGCTCCATTCTGCAATTGGCATTCAAAACTCCAAGTTTGACGATCTCTCTGATTTTCTCCGGCGTCTACGCACACCTCCTGCCTCTCCTTGAGATTTTGATCTCTAGCACCCTAGCTCTCATGACCAAGCTAATTAACTTTTCCCCCTTACCACTCTTTTTATTGATGACAAAGGGGGAGATGAAATGTGCTATGTGTGTGGATGTTACCATGTGTGGATGTTATGGTTGTGTCTTGTTATGTGGACATTTTGTGGTTTATGTTTATGTTTTGGTTATGGTTATGTGTCTTGTGACAATTGGTATCTTAGTATTAATGCTTATCTTGTGGACATGGGTATCTTGTGTTTCCTTTTGTGGAGGACTTGGATTTGTTTACTTTGTGGACATGGCTGTCTAGATATAGACAGTGGTTGTGGTTGTCTTATGAACAATGCTGAAGTTAATCAGTTATTTTGATTTACTGAATGAAAATTCTGTGGACTTGTGTTTATCATGTGGAATGATCTCCTATGCTTCTATTCTGATATTGTCTCCACTTACGATTGGAAATACACTTTTGGATGTTTGATGGATGATTCATCATAAGTGTTGCATGGTATTTTAATTTGTGGTTAGAATGCATCATATTCTTGATTGTGTTATCAAATGGTCTACAGGATGTCATTCAATTGTTAAGCATGGCTTCACGCCTAGAATGCTAGATGTGAGGAGACTTCATTGAAATCTTTTTATCAGACAACACTTTTTTTTGCCTAATTGCACATAGCATTTGTCATCATCAAAAAGACGGAGATTGTTGAACCCCGTGCATAACCATGTCTTAAGGAATTTTGATGATGAACTAAATACCATGTGACTACCCTCCATGTAAACCATTTGCACATGTACTTGTGGATTTGAAATGAACTAAGCAAACTCCATCTTGTATGAATGGACCAGTGTATGTCACGGCCAACTGATTTGATGAAGTTAACTGACAAGTAAATTGATATGCTTACAGGAGCTAGTGAGGAAGAATAGTCTCCGACTGAACTGGGTGAAACTCTTCTAACTCTTCCCTATTTGATTCACTTAACGGTTGTGAAGCAGGATCTTAAGTGTGAAATAAGTGTATAATGAGAGATAGACTTCAATGTTTTGAAATTGAGTGATATGGAAGACTAACTTCCAGTATGCAATGTGACAGGTGTGCTGAACAAGCATTGAATATAAAGACCAATTGGAAACCTTCCAATTGGATCTTCACATGCATGTGAACCGACACAAGGATCTCTAGTGTGAATTGAAGGGTAAGTTGCCTTGGTTGAATGGTAGGACGAGGTTAATTGTGAGAAATGGATGGACATCTATCAAGGTAATTCCATAACTATCTCTAATTGGTATATCCATGATTTGGGATACTTTATACCCATTTCTCTCGTGCATGCATTCATATTCATTGTTTCATTCTCTTTTAATTACCCCTATGCATGTTTTATTTTGTTTGCATTATGTCAGGAAAAGTGTCGACCCCATGGGTCGACACTTTGTCCATGGGTCTGGTTTTCTTAACCGGCCCACTTATGTCTTCGAACGTGGGGATAAAAAGTCGACCCCAAGGGTCGACCTTTTTATCACCAGGTTCTGTCTGGGTTCATTTTTCAGAACCCTGGACATAAGTGTCGACCCATAAGGTCGACACTTATTCTTGGACTTTCTGCCGTGGCTTGTTTCCATGCCACAGGTAGAAAGTGTCGACCCCAAGGGTCGACACTTTATACGCTGTGTTCTGTTCGAGCCCTGTTCTATTTTGCCCAATCGCGAGTGTCGACCTTAAAGGTCAACACTTTCCGGCGACCGGAAAAATCACCGGTTCGCGCGACGGCGGGTGCCCTAGCTCGATCCATCCTTTGTCTGCCTGATTGTGATTGGCCCTTGGAGGATAATGTCCTCCACGTGTCCCCTCCAACCCAGGTGGTATATATGTTATGTGATAGGGTTTCTTAAAAGAATGAGAAAGCATCTAATGCCATATACGTTTTTGGGTTTTGCAGGGAGAAAGGAAGAAGAGGACGAAGCTTCATCTCCTTCGTCTCTAGGAAGAGCTGGGTGCGATTCAAGGATGAAGATGATGAAATCCCACCTAGTTGAAGATGCCTTGCTGAAGCTTCACGGCTATATCTCCTTCAAACGATAAATGAGCTGAATCCGGATTGAAGAGAAGAAGAAACCCAGTTGCTCAAGAACCCATTTCCATCATTTTGATAAGGAGTCTTCTGAACCATTTTCTGTCCCTGCTTGTGGTTATCCTTTGTCTAGTTCATGTTTATTGAGTTTGCTTGTATATCTGTGATCACTTCTTAAACTGAGAAAACTATGTGTGTGTTCGGAGCGATGTCTCTGAGTGTGGATTGACTGTTGGGGTGCGTTCCCCATCTTGGTGTGTGTGTGGTGCTGAGCACCGTGTTGAGGGTTCGCCCTTGTTTGCGTGTGGTGCTGAGCACCGTGTTGAGGGTTCGCCCTCGTGTGTGTGTGGTTTGCTGCCGTCGAGCAGCGTGTGGTGTATTGGGGTTTGTCCCCGTGTGCTACCTCGTGTAGCATTTTAGTGAAGCCTCACCGAGGTGGTGAGGGGTGGACGTAGGGTACCCGTCGTGGTCCCGAACCACCTAAAAATCTTTGTGCGTGTGTGATTGGTTGTGTGATTGTTCCTTATCCTCTACCACCATTCACAGGATGGATTATGAACTGCGTTGCATATCGATGCTAAATTTGTCAATGTACACGGCTAGTTCAAATTGCCAAATCTCCGTATGTGATCTTGTCACCTGCATGTTTGATGAGGTTTGATTGAGAAGCCTTTCAAGTTATTTTAATTGGTCTTAATTTTTAGAGAGGGATCTATTCACCCCCCTCTAGATCCGTGCCACTACACTGTGGGACCCAACAGTATTTGACCACATGGGAGAAAATTCTTCTCTCCCCTAATTACCCCTCCCTAACCCTAGATCTTAGGTTAGTTTAGGTCATTTACATTTCATATAAAACCCATGTATTTTCCATATTTTGATAGATTAATGAAGAAAAAATCAGTTTTTTTGGTGAAGCACCTAAGGGCGCAGCCCTTCTCTCTCCTCTCTCCCCCTTGGAGCTGTGAAAGCTCAGATCTTCAGAGGTGTGAAGCCTCCCTATCAACCCCTCTCTGAGTGAGACGCTCAGCACCGCCGCCGCCGCCGCCGCCGCCATCAAGCGGCCATCGCACCACCACCGCCAGCTCGTCGGAGTTCTGTCCATCTCTGGACAGCAAGCTGAGGCCAGAATTCTATCTCCCAATCCATAGACCTGTTTGACCCCAAATTTTGAGGGTTTGTTCTCCCTGTCTTCCCCTATCTCTATTTTAAATTTTGTGTCAATCCTTCTTCGTTTGATATTTTCCCCTAATTTTTAGTTCCACCCCTGACAGTCTGCTAGTTTTCAGATCTGCAGGATAGTAGTCTGTTCTTATATTTTTACCGCCCCCTTAGCCATCTCCAAAAAATCGCCAAAAATTCCTGCGCGATCCCCACGTACCCCCTTCAAACCATAAAATTCATAGAGTCTATATCCACCGTTTTCTTTTGGGTCAAATTTCATCTTCAGGCAGATCCCTTTCTATCCTGCCATATCTGGATTTTGAACCAGAAAACTTACAGTGCCATGGTCGTTTTCATTCCCAATCCGATTGTTGGATGGATGTGAAATTAATTTATGTTGTAGTTATGTGAGTCCTCTTTCCAACGGCGCCAACCTTGCCTCGATCCGACACCGGATCTGGGCACAACAATTCTTCTCGCCGGGTCGCGCAAACCTATTCCATGAACAGGCCAGCAAAGGCAGCAGCTAGATAATTCATGCAGAATTACTTCGACGTCGATTCAGCCGTCGCCGACTTCAGGAATCGAAGAGGGGTCTTTCACCGGTGTCCCAGCTAGTCGCCGCAGTAAGGATTTGACCGGAAGCCATCATCCCAGTTGTCGAGTTCCCTTGCTGAATCGAGTTGGAACAGTATCGAGTCGGAACCGAGTCGGACCAGCAGCCCGCCTCCAATCCGAGAGCCCTTCCGGCTTACTGCCCGTCAACCCGAGACCGCTACTCCTAGGTCCCACTGTAGCCCTTTACCTCCCTGCGTGGAGTGGGCATAGAAATTCACTTCTGTAATTAATTACATTTACTATACCGGGAGTTACGGTCTTGGCTGAGGTCATCTTCCCCACGCCCGGAGCGTGGAGGTACACTTGCCACCCTCCTACTTTGGCATTTTACTTATCTCGTATATTTTCATATGCCGCTACTAGAGTGATAGGATAACTAGCTCGTCAAATTTTAATCACCGCTGCGAGTAAGTGGAACCTGTCCCGTGACTTGATCCGAGCACGCGAAAAAGTCAATACCCGAGACTCATTATTGGTTCCTCAACCACGTAGATCCACGCGTTTCCCTCGCTTAGAGACATTCGCGAGCTAGAGTCCCAGGTTCGCATCCCATCCCGCATCATAATTGGTACGCCACTTCTCCCACTCTTTCAAGAATTTGAAAAGGGCCAATGAATCTTGGCGTAAGCTTACCTTTAATACCAAACCTGCGAATACCACGACCAGGGGAAACCTTGAGAAATACATGATCTCCCACCTGAAATTCTAAGTCTCGCCTTCGGTTATCAGCATAGGACTTTTGCCTATCTTGGGCCACCTTGAGTCTCTCTCATATCACTTTCACCTTGTCGGTTGTATCTCGAACAAGATCAGGGCCTAGAATTTATCTTTCACCGACCTCATTCCAGCATATAGGTGTACGACAACTTCTTCCATATAATGTCTTAAATGGTGCCATTTGTATGCTAGCTTGGTAGCTATTGTTGTAGGTAAATTTCACAAGAGGTAAATGGTCATGCCAGCTTCCACCGAAGTCTATAACACATGCCCTTAACATATCCTTCACTACCTGATTGGTCCTTTCAGTTTGTCCATCAGTTTATGGATGAAACGCGGTGCTAAAATTCAACCGAGTTCCCAAAGAATATTGTAGCCCTTTCCAGAATTGTGAAGTAAATCAAGGGTCTCGATCAGAAATAATGGTGACAGGGACACCATGTAATTTAACAATCTCCTTTATATATAAAGCAGCCAAAATATCTACAGACCATCGACTTTTAATTGGTAGAAAATGAGCCGATTTTGTTAGACGGTCTATGATCACCCATATCCCATCATGTCCACCTCTTGATTTAGGCAGTCCCATTACAAAATCCATCCCTATACTTTCCCATTTCCATTCTGGAATTTCCAAGGGATATATTTTTCCGACAGGCCTTTGATGTTCTGCCTTTATTTGCTGACAAGTAAGGCAACGTGACACATAGTCTGCTATCTCTCTTTTCATATTGAGCCACCAATAATTTCTTTTAAGGTCTTGATACATCTTGGTAGCACCAGGGTGAATAGTATACTTAGATTTTTGAGTTTCTTTTAAGATCGTCTTCTTAGTATCAGCATGATCCAGAATACAAATACGGCCTTGAAACAATAACCTTCCGTCATTTGCAATAGAGAAATCTGGACGTTGCTCCATATCAACCTTAATCTCTAATAATACAGGGTCTTTTTCTTGTAATTTTAATAGATCTTCAATCAATGTAGGTTGTATCTGGATATTGGCTATAAAGTAATCTTCCATCTTCATATCAACATCTAAATTCAACTGAGCAAATTTAGAAATAAGATTTGTCACACCTTTCATAAGACTTGATAGCTTCCCCATCGGTTTCTGGCTGAGTGCATCGGCAACAGCATTTGCCTTGCCAGGATGATATTGAATAGAAAAATCAAAATCCTTGAGATATTTCAGCCATTACCTCTGCCTCATATTCAACTCCTTTTGAGAAAAGAGATATTTCAGGCTCTTGTGATCTGAATATACAGTAAATTTCTCCCCATAAAGATAATGACGCCAAATCTTCAAGGCGAATATGACCGCAGCCAGCTCCAGATCATGAACATGATAATTATCCTCATGTTGCTTTAATTGTCTTGAAGCATAGCAAATCACCTTGCCATTTTGCATGAGCACGCACCCTAGGCCAATGCCGGATGCATCAGTATAAACTTCAAATCCGCCACCTTCAACAGGCAATGCCAGTACCGGTGCCGTGGTGAGATGTTCCTTAAGAGTCAAGAACTTTTCTTCAGATTCCTTTGTCCACTCGAAAGGATTTTCTTTCCTAGTGATTCTTGTTAAGGGAGTGGCGATCTTGGAGAAATCTTTGATAAATCTCCTATAGTAACCTGCCAGGCCAATGAAACTCCGAACTTCAGATACGGTGTTCGATCGGCTCCAGTTCCTAACAGCTTCAACTTTAGAAGGATCTACAGCAATGCCTTCTTTAGAAATAATGTGGCCAAGAAAAGAAACCTTCTTAAGCCAAAATTCGGATTTGTTAAACTTAGCATAGAGTTTGTGTTCTCGTAAGGTTCGCAAAGCAACCCTTAGATGTTCCTCATGGTCCTCCTTTGTCTTAGAATAGATAAGGATATCATCAATGAAAATGACCACAAATTGGTCAAGATAAGGTCAAAACACATTGTTCATTAGTTGCATGAATGCTGCCGGGGCATTAGTTAACCCAAATGGCATTACCACGAATTCATAGTGCCCATATCTGCTTCGGAAAGCAGTCTTGTAAATGTCTTCCTCCTTGATCCTCAGTTGATGGTAGCCCGACATGAGGTCAATCTTGGAGAAGTACTCCATGCTAGACAGTTAGTCAAATAGCTCATCAATACGCGGCAGTGGGTATTTATTTTTGATGGTAAGTTGATTCAACTACCGGTAGTCGATGCATAACCTGAGGGAACCGTCCTTCTTCTTGACAAATAAGACCAGCGCACCCCAAGGGGATGTGCTAGGTCGAATGAAACCTTTTTCTAGCAGCTCTTGAAGTTACTTCTTTAATTCCTTCAATTCTGTGGGGGACATCCTGTAAGGAGTTATTGACAAAGGTGCTGCTCCTGGTGTGAGTTCAATGGTGAAGTTAACCTCCCTCTCGGGTGGTAAACCAGGTAACTCCTTAACTACGGGGATTTCATTTATCTGAATTTCCTTAGACTCGGTAACTACTACGGAGACAAGGAAAGCTTCACAACCTTGCGAAATGAGTTTAAAAGTGTGACGAGAAGAGATGAGAGCAGGATGCTTCCTATATTTGACGCGAAGAAAGGAAAATCGCGGAAGACCTGGTTTCCGAAAGGAGATTATCCTATTTCGATAATTTATATAGGTGTCGTGGTCTACAAGCCAATCAACTCCTAATATGGCATCATAGCCTTCCATATCAGGGCATACAAGATTAGCATGAAGATTATGACCTTCTATCGTGACTTCACTATTGGGAAAATAGGTTTTCAATTCTATTCCTGACCCTAAAGGTGTTACTATGGTTAAATCCGATGGTAAGGGAACAGGTGAAATAGGTAATATTTTTGCAAAGGAACTAGCAATAAAGGAGTGAGTAGCACCAGTGTCAAATAGTACGAAAGCAGGATGCGAATGAATGTGAATGGTACCTTCCATTATCCCATCATCCTTGGGTGCTTCATCATTATCTAGAACAGCATTAAGATGAGCATGTCACTTTCGTCCACCACTGGAAGACTGATCCTTCATGAGGGGGCAATCCGGCATGCGGTGCTCCGGCCTGCCACATCGCAAACACCCCCCTAGGCATTTCCAGCATTCCTCGGCCGAGTGGCCGAACTTCTCGCAGAACGTGCAAGCCGCCATGACTTGCTTTTCTTCGACCTTTGCCTTTTTGTTCCTGTGGTAACTGCTACCACCCCCGTTCTGGGATCTCTTCTTACTATCACAGGATTTATAAGGCTCCGTGATGCTGAACTTTTCCTTCTTTCCAAGCCGATCTGTCTTTTGGCTAGACTCCTCTCCCTTGCTTTTGAGTTTCTCGACCTTCTCCAAGGTCCTTTCACATAGATGAGCTCGTTGGACCATTTTTGCATAGGTCCGAATATTTTGTGAGCTGAGTTGTTGAATAAAGACGGGCCTTAACCCATCTAGAAAATGATTGGCCTTCAGAAGATCTGTGCTCACTAGATGTTGAGCATACGGTGCTAAGCGAGAGAATTATAATTCATACTTGGCCACCGTCATCATGCCTTGCCGTAAGGAAGTGAATTCCACCGCCTTCCTCTCCTTAACGTGCTCAAAGAAGTATTTTGCTCTAAAGAGGGCGAGAAATCCCTCCCAAGTGTATGGTGCGTCTGCAGGCGGTGCTGGAATAGACTTCCACCATGTACGCGCATCTTTGTTAAGTTGAAATGTGGCAAGACGAACCTTTTCTTGGTCGGCACATTGCATGACCTCGAATATACGGTTCATTTCATCGATCCAATTCTCTGCTTCATCTGGATTAGAAGAGCCAGTAAATCGGGGAGGATTTAAACTCCGGAAGTTGCAGTGCAGATCACCAGCCCCTGCCCTTGTGCCTGCTTGGGCCATAGTTTGCAAAGCCTGGGTGAGACCTGTTGAGTAGTGATCGGCGGATCTAGAGGGGAGGGGTGAATAGATTAGCCCCTTCTTTGCCCTTCTTTGTGGAAATAATAGCTAAATAAAAATTAAGAGCAGTAAGGCAAGAAATAGTTTCTAGCTAGTGAGCTAAAGGCAAGAGTGATGATCAATAGTGTTCCTACCAAGCATCTAGCGTCAAGCCACAATAGACAACAAACCACAGAACACAGGTTTTTAAGGTGGTTCGGTCTCTATCCAGAGACCTACGTCCACCCCTCACTTCACCCAAGTGAGACTTCACTAGTGCAAAGGCACTACCGCTGATTCACAGCTTCTAACAGAGAGAAGACTCTCTCTAACTGCTGCCAAACAGCTTGAGGGTATCCAACCCAACACCCACGGACCAGTGAACACATTGTCCGTCTTCCTACTCGCAGGTAGGGAGCAAATATAAGAGTATGTGTTTTGAGAAAAACAAAACCAAAAGCTGATGAACCAGACAAGGTATAGCAATGAAACTCTATGGGAGAAGAGAACTCCTATCTAGTGAAGAATGGACGAAGCCTGGCTTCTCTTTGTCTTGTTCCTAGGTATTCACCACGACCGCAAGAGGAACGATGGATAAGCTCCTCAGCTTTTACTGCCAGCTAATGAAGCTATGGATAGATGCTATCCCCTTTGCTGTGAGAGCTCCTGAAGTGGAAGAAGATGCTCTGCAGCATTGCCCTTACGCCAGTGACACCCGGAAGGAGAGGTCTCTCAGAGCTTGCTTTACCGCTGCTCTTTACCTTCTCTTCTTCTTCTCCTTTTTCTCTGTGTGTAGCTCTCTTACGTGAACTAGAGCTCCTATTGTCTTCTATATCAGTGGCTCACCACATCTCCTACATTGTCCCCTGCAGAGGCCATACCCAGAACATCGCATCCACATTACTTGATTTGCTTCCTCAGCTCCGTTGACCTTTGTCTGCCATGCTTGCTAGTACGTGGGTAGGTAGGGAACCATATCTGCAGCGGTACCAGCATCTGGAGGATTTCTCTGCCAGTCAATAAGATCTTCTGACAAGGTGAGATTCCAGACGGCTTTTCAAGTTTGAACAGATCCTCCAAGACCGGTTGCGGATCTTGGAAAGCAGACGCGACGGGATCCAGATCCGTTCTGGAAGAACATGAATGTGTCGACACTTTCAGACAAGGTGTCGACATGTCCCTTTGTCTGCTTGAGGAGACTGGCTGCCTTCATACTGTCGACACCTTCAGATGGGGCATCAACATGAAGTGTCGAGACTATGTGTCAGACAGAGTTGTAGTCCACTTTGCTGAACTGAAGGTGTCGACACTCTTTTATAGGGTGTCGACATGTTGTGCCAAATAGAGCCCAAATAGAAACGGCTCAAAGTCAATTTTCTTCTTGACGTGTCGAGACTTTGTCACAGGGTGTCGACACGTTGCTCATGCCAGAGCTCAAACAGAGACGGTTCTAACTTGGTTTCTTCATGAAGTGCCAACACGTCCAGATGACAGGTTGACACTTGAGAGTCCTTCACCTGAGCTTGTCCAAATACAACTTAAACAAAATCATTAATCACACCACATGAATTCAACAATGAACTGTGGTTTGTTATCATCAAAACTAGGGGACATAACATTCTCCCCCTTTTTGATGATGACAACCATAGTTCATTATTTACAAGCATTCATAGGCATTTAAAGCATTTCCAAAATAAACTTTTCATTCACAAAAGCAAAGTTTCATACATGTTCATGGATATACCAAAATGTTTTCCATTGATAAACCAAAGAGATTTTTCAAACAAAAGTTTCATATACATTCATCAAAGAGCTATGCATAGGAAAACTAGATGCCTGAATCTATATGCCTAATGCTATGTGAAAGTCCAAGCTTGTAGTAGACATTGATTTGTCTCCCCCTTTGGCATCAGCAAGGAGGGGGTGAAGGAGGTGGTTGCTGTCTTAGAGGCAATGTGCTGGAGCTGGTGCTTCTTGGAAATTGGAGTTTCTGGGCCTCGTGGAATTGTTGTTGCAGTTGTAGGGCTGTTACAGCAAGAGAGTCAACCTTCTAAGTTAGTTGCTCATCCCTTTGTTTCACAAACTTGTGAAGTGACTTGATATTGTCATTGATTGCATCCAGCCAGTTGTGTAGCATGTCACGTATATACTCTGTCTGTGCTTTCTGTTGAGTCCCTTTTGGTGATACATAAGAGGAGGTAGCTTCAGTGGGAGGAGGACACCATGCATCACCTATGTCTTCCAAAGCTGGTTGGAGTTGAGCTTTATGTAAACGTATCAATTCCAGAATCTCAGTTCCAACCATATCAAGTTTGTTGTAAACAACATTCATTTTTGCTTCAGCTTTAGTGGAGCTGTTCACCATGATTGTTGTGTCGGTGTGGACTTGCTCTGCAAGCTTTGAGGAGGCATCAAAGAGCTTGTTGGAGTCAGAATAAATCTTTCCTTTCATCCTGTTGGAGGCATCAAGTAGCCGTGCAGCATTGGCATTAACTGTTCCTTCCAGATTAGAGGTGACTTCTACAATCCTGGCAGTTTCAGCAGCCACCTGTTCTCTGATTGTGAGGGACTCAACTGCTACTCTTTCCTCAATCCTGGCAAAGGAATCAAAGAGGGTTGCACATCTAAGATTCATGTTGCTTTGATCTTCTCTAATGTCATATGCATGCATAAGCATCTCTGAAGTCTTTTCTTGTGTTTCAATATGAATCTCTCGTAATCTTTTCATTACTGTCCCTGCTATTTCACACACATGTATCAAGGAGTTCATGAAGGCATACTGTTTACCATCAGACTTGTGTTTGCTCTGACAAATTTCTCCCATCTGCTGTTCTGAACTTGTTCACCGTGAAGAAATTTGGCATCTAGTCTGTCAACTTTCATGTTAAGCTGCATGATCGAGGAGTTGACATTGGCAAATTGTGCTGTCAAGAATCTGATTAATGTTGGGTGAATGCCCATTAGACCTTCTGTGGCAGTAGATTGAGTCCCTCTTGATGATGAGGCTTCAGTGTGGAATTGAGGAGGAGCCTCTTCTTCAGTATGAACTAGAGGGTCAGATGGAGGAGTCTGAGGTGGAAGAGTCCCAAATTGTATTATGGGACCAAAATCTGTATCCTCTGGTACATCCTGCTACTACTGGTTCTGCTCATAGTGAGTATCCATATAGAACTATTCCTCATATTCTTCAATGTGCTCCTCTTCAGTCTCCTGAACTGGTTGTCCAGGTGCTGCTGGAGTTTCAGGTTGGTGACCAGGCAGATCTCTTATGATCTTGTCTCCTCATTTTTTGAAGTGCATGTAGTTCTCAATGAACCTCATGCAATAGATATTGCTCTGAGGAATTTCTTTCTTCTTTTCATTTTCCAGAGATATTCCAACTCTCTGAAATATGGATGTCAAATGTGCAGCATAGGGGAGACTTCTCTTGTGCCCTATACAACTCCCCATAATTTGCAGAATGATCTCTGTAAGACAG
The DNA here is from genome assembly GCA_022559845.1 of Amorphophallus konjac. Taxonomy (NCBI): domain Eukaryota; kingdom Viridiplantae; phylum Streptophyta; class Magnoliopsida; order Alismatales; family Araceae; genus Amorphophallus; species Amorphophallus konjac. The sequence goes on from CM040119.1 coordinate 61,587,833, forward strand.
ATCTGTAAATTATTGAACAGGTAGTAAAATATGAATCGTTGAGTTTCTGTAAGTCTACTTCTGTCACCCCCTTGTGGAGTGATAATTGTGGTGCACATATGGTGCAGTAGACGCTGCAAGGGGGGAAACCTATTTGTGTCAAAGTGTTCCACAAGCAGTTGGTTTTCATCCGCAGGGTTGCTGGGTTTTCCAGTCAGTATGGTGTATGCCTCAAGCAAATTAATCTCAAATTCAGATTCTAGTAACCCATCCCGTGGTATACGTAAAGCTTTGTGAAGAAGCTTTGTAGACAATTTTATCTGTACGCCCTTAACTTTAGTCTCAAGGGCTTTCTGATTCTGGTCATACACTAAGTTCTTATAGAACTATTGGACAAGGAAGGGATAGTACACCCTTTGCGCAGACAAAAACTTCTTCTATCCTTGGAAATCGATGAGGGGAAGTAGTTCAGGAAAATTCTCAAGCATCTGGTGATCACTGAAATCCACATACCTAGGAAATAGTATCCTGGTAGGGTCACTTTCTTCTTCCCTGATAGAGCTGGGTTGTGGAGGAGCTGGCTTTTGCTTTTCCTTTCCTTTTTCTGCTGCTGACAGGCGTTTCCTCTTGGCCGGATTTTCTTGCTGCATGGCCTTGTCACTGTTAGAACCCTGGGCTTCTGCTGCTCTCCTCTTTTTCACTAGTTCTGCAGCTGGTCTGCCTTCAATGCTCTTTGAGGGCCCTTCCTTTTGTGTTTTCTTTGCTACAGGAGCTTGAGCAGCGGCCTTCTTGGATGTTGCCGCATCCTTCTTCTTGCCGCGGGTGACCGGAGAAGTCATGGCAAGGGCGAAAAGAAAGAAGAGAGGGTAGCTTGGGTTGCTGGAGCGTCGCAGCAGAGGAATGGAGCTAGCTGGAGTGCTAGGATCCACTGCAGAGGGAGACGGAGGAAGGTGTCGACCTCCGCGTAGAGATGTGCAGACGTGCTGGAGAAGGGGTTTGCAAGAGAAAGGGTTAGAAATGGTAAAGTGAAAATGCGATGTTCACCGGCCAGTTAAAAAGGTAAAGTTGAGAATTTTCCTTTTAAAAGAACACCCTTTAGATAAGAAATTGTTGAAATACCCTTGTTTTTATCTTTAAACGGTTTAAGGCCTATAAGCTCAATTTTGAAGAATAAGGTTTAAGAAGAAACCATTTTTGCAACAAATAATACGATTAAAAATTTTAAATGAAGTCATATGTTTTAACCAAGCCTATTAATCTTACTCAATAAGTTCATTAGGCAAGATTGGGGAAAAATTAATCAAGTATTGAAAATAAATAAAGTACCCTTTTTGAAGTAAAACCTAGAGTCGGCCCTAATTTTTTTTAATTAAACAGTCTGATAAAGTATTTACTTTTTAACACAAGGAAACACATTGTTCACACGCTAGAGTCCCTGGTTACTCAGTGTAGCTTATCTTTCTATTTTCTTTTGAACAGAGATAGCAGTCTTCATCATGACTAGATTTGCTACATTTCATTGACGCATGATCTAATTTCTCTAAAGATGATGCCATTGCTCTGAAATTATTACAATATGGTTTTAGGAGGCGTATTCTCTAGATGGCTTCAATTTAGGTGACTTGTTTAAGGACAATACAAGCTAACATTTCTTTAACCAAAGAAGCCCTTTTACAATTATCTTTCAGAAGCTTAGGCAGTGGTTATTAAAAAAGACTTTGAAGAATGTTTTAACCCTATTAAGAGTGCAAGGTTGGTGCAGCTTAACACAATTATCAACCAAATTGAGGGTTATAAACAGCAAACCATTTCTTTAACAGAAGTAGAATAGAATAACTTAGCCAAGGTTGTATAAAAGAATTAAAATTTTCTCAACTCCCCCTAAATTAATGTCCGGTGACTAAGCAATGGTTCAGAAGCAAAAGATGTGATGAAGAAATGAAGAAGGCAATGATAAAGTTGGGTGAGTAGACAGAATGACTCTCCTTTGGATCACACACCCTTGAGTGGCTGAGCAACAGTGTCGACACTTCCTATGAAGGTGTCAACACTTCTAATTAGCGTCGGTCTTCATTCATATGTGCATCAACCTTCATTCATATGTGCATCGACCTTCATTCATATGTGCACTGGGGTAGCATCGACCTTAGTTCAGATGTGCATTGACCTTTATGAAGGTGTCGACCTGTTGATGGAGAACAGAAGCCCATTCTTTGGGCATTTCAAATGCATGTGTTGGCACATCACCAGAATGTGTCGACCTGTTCAATACCCTTTTTTTTGGCCAGTGTATCTGATTCTTATCCTTCTATGATTGCTTCATTTTTGAAACACTTCTGTCAATTTCTGATACATGTGCCTCTGCCTTTTTGATTTTAGGCAGTCATAAAAAAGTTTATCTTCTTGCTGCCAGTGAGAAGTGCTTTATATAATGATAAAGCTTTAAACATGCTCATGCACTAAAGATTAATTATGCAGATCTTAATATGCAATTCTGACTCATGGTACTTGGCAGAGGTCAGTCCTTCACGCGTGGTGGGAGTTTCCTGACAGGCGTAGCCTGACTTTCCACAACTCAACATTTGAGATACCATGTAGTCAGAGTATGATATGCAATTCAAAGCAATCAAAATGCACACAAGCTCCCCCTGAATGTGACCATTATTCATGAAACAATTCATTCAACCAATAGACCATTTCAAGATAAATCAGATAACTAGCAACCATCATAGCAAAGACAAGTATCTTAAGCATCCAAAAGGAGTAAACAGCTCAAACCTGAGTTGATTGAGGTCTACATAGACCTAGCTCTCTCCTTAAGGTTGAAAAACTTTCATTGCTTAAAGGTTTTGTGAAAATGTCTGCAATCTAATTTTCTGAGTCAACAAAATGGAGCTCAAAATGATTTTTAAGGACTTCATCCCTAATGAAATGATGCCTAATTTCTATATTCTTAGTGCTAGAGTGCATGACTGGATTTTTTGCAAGGTTTATAGCACTTGTGTTATCACATAAAATGGGAACACATCCAAAATCTATTAGATAGTCTTGGAGTTGGTGTTTGATCCACAACACTTGGGTGTCACAACTCCATGCAGCAATATATTCTGCCTCTGTAGTGGAGAGGGCAACCGAGTGTTATTTCTTGGAGGCCCAAGAAACCAAACACCCACTCAAGAATTGGCAATAGCCACTAGTGCTCTTGCGATCCAGTTTGCAACCTGCATAGTCCACATCTGAATATGAAATAAGTGAAAGCTCACAGGATGCATGATACCATAATCCCAGATCTTGAGTGCGAGCAAGGTATCTAAAGATACGCTTGACAACAATCAAGTGGGACTGTCTAGGACTAGCCTGAAATCTAGCACAAAGGCAAACACTAAACTGAATATCTGGTCTAGATGCAGTTAAATAAAGTAATGAACCAATCATACCTTTATACTTCTTTGCATCTACAAGTGTACCTTGTTCATCTGTATCCAGTGAAGTTGCAATCCCCATTGGAGTTCCTAATGGTTTGCAGTTGGTCAGGTCAAATCTTTTCAGCAACTCTTTCACATATTTGGCTTGATTAATGAAACAACATTCATTGCTTTGATTTATCTGCAAGCCAAGAAAGAATTGAAGCTCACCCATAAGACTCATTTCAAACTCATTAGTCATGAGTTTAGCAAAATCCTCACACATTTGAGATTGTGTGGACCCAAACACTATATCATCTACATAAATCTGAACCACCATACATAGGGTCTTAAGATTACATACTCTATAAGCTCTAGACCTATCTGAGTATCCAAGAAAAATGCTTTCTTCACTCTTCGGCTCAAACTTGTCCAAAACTCTTTTATCATTGTTGTGAACAAAACACTTTGAACCAAATACTCTCAAGTGAGAAAGAGATGGCTTTTTACCTTTGAGCAACTCATAAGGAGTCATTTTAATGAATGGCCTTACCATTGAGCGATTGATGATATAGCATGCCGTGTTTACCACTTCTGCCCAAAATCTCCTTGGTAGTTGCTTTTCAACAAGCATTGTGTGTGCCATCTCTATGAGAGTTCTGATCTTTCTCTCGACCACCCTATTTTGTTCAGGGGTTCTTGGTGATGAAAACCTATGATTTATTCCTTCAGTTATGCAATGATTATCAAAATCAGCATTGTCAAATTCACCACCATGGTCTGAAAGTATGTTGGAAATTTTAAACTTATCGTCTTGCTTTACTTGCATGAAGAGTGCCTGAAACTCATCAAATGCGTCATTTTTATGTGCAAGGTAAAACACCCATGTGAATCTAGTAAAGTCTTCTACTAAAATATAACCATATCTTTTACCACTTAAGCTAGCTAGTTTGGTTAGACCAAACAAGTCCATATGAATTAGTTCAAGTGATTTAGATGATAAGCTTTCAGTTCTACTTTTAAATGACTTCCTAGTTTATTTTCCTTGTGCACATGCATCATAGATTTTAGAGTTCAGTTTGAATTTAATTTCAGGCAGCCCTTTAACAATGGAATACCTCACCAATTTATGAAGTGCATTGTGGCTAGCATGACCTAGTCTACGATGCCACAAACATGCTAATTCAGACTTAGGTGTAGCAAGATGAAGACTTATGTGAGCAGGGTCATCTAGGTCAATTATATACATTGTTGACTCTTTTACTAGAAAACTTGGTTTCTTTTGAATTAGGGTGCAAGATCCTACATTCATTAGAGTGAAAGACTACAGTATGACCTTTATCACAAAGTTGACTTATGCTCAATAAGTTATATTCCAAACTATCAACAAGCAATATATTATCAATTGAGTTGGAGGAATTCTTACCAACTTTACATGTGCCAATGATCTTTCCCTTGTTATTCTCACCAAACGTTACATGTTCAACTTCCTTTTCTACCAAGAGACAAGTAACAATGTTTGGAACCCAAGGATAATTGGCTCCCAATGACCTTCTCATCTCAGCAAAACAAGATAACATAGGTTTTGAAATCCAAACTTTCTTAACATTCTTGTTTTCCTTGCTTGGTTGGAAGTTCTGGTTCTTCTTTTCTTCATTAACATTCCGTTTCTCTCTTTTAGCTTCTTGGGCTTTACGGGTTTTAGGAATGTTGGAAGAGGATTATTTTTTAGACCATCTGTTCCAGCTGGTTGGTCTAGAGGGGTAGGAGGTGTCATAGTACCTAGGGTGTTGAGGTTGGGTAAACCTATGATAATAAGGTTCATAACTACCCCAGACCCATGAAGGTGTCGACCTGTAGGAGGTGAAGTGTCGACCTGTCCCCTATTCTGACCATCTATAACGGTCTCTGTTTGGTGGATGTGTCGACCTCCGGTCATGAAAGTGTCGACTTGTCTCCCGTTCAACCCATTTATAACGGTCTCTATTTGAGAGACGTGTCGGGTCCTTGTAACTTGAGTGTCGACCTATCGGTGCATACTTAGGGAGCTGACAGGTGGTTGACCATGAGAGTGTCGACCCGTCCTTAGGGTAGTGCTGACCTATGCCATTGTTGAAATTCTTTCTACCCTTAGGATGTGCATACTTGGACTTGGGTTGGTGTCGGCCTGCTTGGTGTTGTTGGTGAGCCTTTTTGAGTTTTTCAGGGTTGTTCTTTATAGGCTCTCCCATTTTCTCTTTTCCCTTATTTTTTGCCTTTTCTTGATTTAGGCTAGGTGTTGTTTTTGAAGTTGATGCTTCAGAGGATGAAACAAAAGTTGTAGTTTTTAAGTCAAAAGCATTTTTCTTAGTTGGCTCATATCTTTGCCCTTCCCTGTTGAAGTTCATTTTAGTCCCTAGCAGGGCATTCAAGTTCTCACTTCCATCAACAAATTTTTCAAGGGCTGTTTGTTTATCTACTAGGTCTTTTTGAAGTTTCTCATTTTCTTTCAACAGTTGAGAGTTAACTTGATTAAAAGTATCAGATTTTTCATTACATAGATCGTTGTCTGTTACATAGCTTTACATTTTTAGCTTCATCTCATCAATTTCATCTCTTAGGCTTTCATTTTCATCTTCCAAATCCCTCATTTCTTTTCTTCCCTCTTCTAGATTTTCATTCATTTTTCTTAGATCCTTAATTTCAGTTTCCAGGGAAGTAATCTTTTCCTTAAGGGTTTGATCGTGCACAATGGAGTCAATTTTCTTCTTTAGGACTTTGTTTTCTTTTCTATACACTTCATATTTATCCATTAATTCAAAGTAAGCTTCCTCCCAATCATTAGTAGAGAAATGTTCAAAAGGAGAGCTTACCTCACTATTCTTTTCTCCATTGGCCATCAAGCAGAGATCATCTTTATTCTCTTCAGAGGAGCTACCTTCATTTTCTTCCTCTTCTTCATCACTCCATGTACATACCATGGCCTGTTTCTTTTTGCCTTTCCACCTGGGCATTGTTTTTTTAACTCCTTCTGGACACTCAGACTTGATGTGTCCTGGTTTCCTGCAAGAATAGCAGACAAGTTTGTCAAACTTCTTAGCTTTTTTAGGTATTGGCCTGAAACTTCTTTTTACCTGAGGCTTCCTCTTTGTGAAGCTTCTTCCTTCCAATCTTAAAAATTTTCTGAACTTTCTTGTCAACATAGCAACCTTGTCCTGTTCAGAGTTGCTACTTGAAGGCTCTTCATCTTTAGAGATGTCCTTGGTGCTTGGCCTAGCCTTGAGAGCCAGAGGCTTCTTCTTACTTACCTCAGCCTCTTTATTCTTCAAATTCATTTCATAGGTCATCAGGGACTCTATGAGTTCTTCTACCTTGATGGTATCCAAGTCCTTTGATTCTTCTACCACTGTTGCCTTTGTATGCCATGCAGGAGTTAGGGATCTTAATATCTTTCTCACAATCTCCTGCTCGGAATAGGTCTTACCTAGCTCAGTTAAACCATTAGTGAGCATGGTTAGCCTAGCATACATGTCAGAGATAGATTCATCAGATTTCATTCTGAATTTTTCATATTCAGAAACTAGCATATTAGCCTTGGTCGCACGTACTTGTGTTGTCCTTTAATATATTACCTCAAGACGGTCCCACATTTCTTTTACAGTGGTGCATGTAGACACTCTCGAGAATTCTATTGGGTGAAGAGAGCACTACATTATGTGCTTGGCGCCCCAGTTCATCGTTGATCTCCTGATCTGCTCATTTGTCCATGTATCCTCATCTTCAGGGAGCTCAAACGGTCCTTTGCTAATAACTCGCCAAGCCTCATGATCCTGAGCTCTGATAAAAACCTGCATACGGTTTTTCCAGTAAGGATAATTTGTCCCAGTGAAAAAGGGAGGTCTATTTATGGAATGCCCTTCGAGTATTGGACTCTTAGTCGCCATATCACCAGCTCTCTCAAGGTCGTTAAACAACATACAGAGAGACTAGCTCTGATACCACGTGTTGAGTAGTGATCGGCAGATCTAGAGAGTAGGGGTGAATAGATCAGCCCCTTCTTTGCCCTTCTTTGCAGAAATAACACCTAAATAAAAACTAAGAGCAGTAAGGCAAGAAATAGTTGCTAGCTAGTGAGCTAAAGGCAAGAGTGATAATCAATAGCGTTCCTACCAAGCATCTAGCGTCAAGCCACAATAGACAACAAACCACAGAACACAAGTTTTTAAGGTGGTTCGGTCTCTATCCAGAGACCTACGTCCACCCCTCACTTCAACCAAGTGAGGCTTTACTAGTGCAAAGGCACTACCGCTGATTCACAGCTTCTAACAGAGAGAAGACTCTCTCTAATCGCTGCCAGACAGCTTAAGGGTATCCAAACCAACACCCACGGATCAGTGAACACACTGTCCGTCTTCCTACTCGTAGGTAGAGAGCAAATATAAGAGTATGTGTTTTAAGAAAAACAAAACCAAAAGTAGATGAACCAGACAAGGTATAGCAATGAAACTCTATGGGAGAAGAGAACTCCTATCTGGTGAAGAATGGATGAAGCCTGACTTCTCTTCGTCATGTTCCTAGGTCTTCACCACGACCGCAAGAGGAACGATGGATAAGCTCCTCAGCTTTTACTGCCAACTGATGAAGCTATGGATAGATGTTATCTCCTTTGCTGTGAGAGCTCCTGAAGTGGAAGAAGACGGTCTGCAGTGTTGCCCTTACGCAAGCGACACCAGGAAGGAGAGGTCTCTCAGAGCTTGCTTTACCGCTGCTCTTCAAGACCTGCAATAGTTTGTTACATTCCGTTCCAATCAACACGATGAGCCATTGTAAGAATGAGGTACCTGAGAAAAGTAATAGATTTGTTAATTCTAGTAGAATTGGTTGGGGTTAATCTTAGAGATAATTTCTAAATAACTATCTCATCCCGAGTTCTACCCAATTCCTCTCTTGGGTGTGGAATTTCTTTCCTTGTTTCATAGGTGTGGATCCTTAAACCTTGGACTTAATCTATGACATGACATCCTTCCTAGGAATAAGTGAGTCCTTAGACCTAGGCTCTGATACCACTCTAACTGTCACGCCCCGAGCTTTTATTATAGCGGAAGTGATTTCGGGAACGTGAACAGCCGGCATGGTAAGCCTCTTGCAAGCAAATAATCAGAGCGCAAGACAGTCACACAAAGTAATTGCACAAGTAATTTCTCAAAAATCCAACTTTATTTCATAGTCATAATCAAAATTACATAAAATCACTACTTGACATCCTTTCAATACTATGACTCAAGAAATCAAAAATTACAATCCGACTCGACTAGACACTTGATAACTAGGGCTTCTCTCATTCTAATAGACCTTCAATTACTCTCAGACCTGTTACTTGCATAATCCGAATCTGATTCACTAGTAGTTGCTGAAAAGATGAGAAAATAGGTATGAGCACACTTACCCAGTAGGTATCTTCGTATCAATATGAAGGCAATATTTAAATGATTAATTGCTTTAGCTCTAGAATCAATGTAAAAATGAGAATGCGGTAAATCATACGTCATAAACCAAATAACCAAGAATATAGAGTCACGAGATATCTGAGCAAACAGACATAGTCGAGTATATGAACAAGTAAGATTTAATCATGTAGATATACATTTGGCCTTTAATGAACAAGAAAGTACGAGCATGTATCGAGAAAGTACTTACACAACCTTGGAAAGGCTATGTACTAGAAAGTCATTAACAAGCTTGTAATTTTCATAATGAGCCTCGTGGTTCTTCACTCGTCATAAAAAAAAGTACTCCCAGCACAACGCTACACCAATATTCATCGTACCCCATGATTTTCAGCACGTTTTCGACCATCGGCCGTGGGGACTAGTGTCGAGCCCTTGGACACAGTCCGTACCCGCTCTTGCATCTTCAAGTTACAGATCAAGCTAATTCCACGAGATAACAATAGTTTCGGCCAATAATTCTAATTTCAAATAACGATTTCATGATCACGTAACCAAGGAATAGAACGTTCCAAAAAAATGATATACGATTTCAAAGAAGAATTAAGAGAACATTATGCTACGGCGGCATTCCGGCAGCATAACGGTACATTAATTAAGTTCCATATCTTAACGTTAACTTGTTACCCATAAGTTTGGAATCCAGATAGTCCTAAGATCATCAAAGAACAAAATTTAGATAACCCCTAGGTCAAACCTCAGGTTAAGAACCTGACAGAAAGAAACGGTCACTTACTGGGCCGTTTCAAGAAGAAAACGGTCACAACTAGGCCGCTTAATTGATAACAACGGTCCAGTGAAGGCCGCATTCAAGCTGTCAACCAGAATAAAAGAAAGTCGACACTTAATGAATTCTGGACAATGACGGTCGCCAGAGGACCGTTTTATGAAACAAAACGGTCTAAGAAAGATCGCTAAGTAATTGTGACGGTCTCACGTAGGCCGTAATTAACCAGAGTATAGAAAATAAAACACCACTCATGTGAGTGCTTTCTAGACAATTTGGATTTTAAGGGTACAACCAGCTCGGCGTCCTAGTGAGAATCCCAACCTCGCGGAGTCTTACAGAGGCCTTGAAACATGATCCCCTAGTCTGATAGAAGGAATATCCGGCGGAGAGGTTCACAAGTCCAAGAGAGTGTGCCTATATGTGCAATGTGTATCTAATGGTCGCACACTGGAGTATATGTCATGTACTTAAGAAAATGACTCAAAAGATGAGAGTGAACGATTAAAACCAACGGTAAAAACCATTATATTAATACCACATGAAATATGTCCACAACGTGGAAATTATTTATTTACAAAAGTATAACCTTTGACATAAAACTACACCGTTATAAAAAATAAGGTTTAAACATGCTTACAGAGAAACGAAGTGTTTAACAGAAAATTAAACATAATAGAATTACAAATATAATGCGAATAACATAAGATTTTATATTAGGTTCAGACTGGCATAAAACGGTCATGAACCTGCCGCCAGAACCATAATAACGGTCACGCGATAAACCGCATGAAGATAGAGAAACTGTCCTTTAAATGGCCGCTTGATTAGCTTTGCGGTTCCTATAAGACCGCTTTCTGTCTTCAGACAGAAGCCTTGAAACAATAAACTAAAAGGCTAATCTAAGTCATATTATGCATGGGAACGATGTAAAACTTGTAGTAAAGCATGCTTGAAGAATATTGGGCCAAGAATATGCATAGGAGAATAAGATTTAGGTAAGAATTATATCTTGTTCATTAAAGGGCTAGACTCATGCATGAAATATATACTAGTTGCGTAGTCATAATAAAACATCAAATCCTCTACGTATAATGCATGGAAACAAGTGGAAATAGAGGGCTTTTATTCTTAACTTCGAGTTTGAGCCAATCATGAGATAACCTACCTCTAGATAGAGCTCTGAACTTTGAATTTTGGGCAGGAACTTGACCCTAATTCCTGTTTGTCCTATACCAAATCAGCAACTTCGTGGCCTTCTAACTTCTGATCCTCTTCACCTATGATCACAAAATTTAGAGGGTAAGACGAGGGTACTATAAGGAACAAATAGTTCTAAAGAACCCTTATCTAATTACCTCATTTAGGGCTTCTACTTCGCTGATCAATCTGGCACGGTTGCACTCTCCTGGGTTCTTGTACCGAACCAACGTCTTTGGAAGCCTTGTTCTCCCTGACGGCTTGATCTCCTAAAATGAAATTTTGAGGGTAGTTAGTCCTCACTATTATGAACAAAATACTCTAAAGAACCTACCTGGAATAATGTCTCCTTACCTTAGTTCCACGCGACCCAAAGTAAGGGTCGCGCAGATTGTTCTTAAGGGCTATTTATAGGGTTAGCTAGGATATCAAGGATTTGGACGACCCTAGAGTCCTAATTAGGTTATCAATTCGATCTTAATCCATCCTAGAGCCTTCTAGACAATAGATTGCATCCATCCCTAGTGATTAGGCTTGAAGAAAATCAAGTTTCTAAACTGTTCGCGATCAGACGGATAATAGCGGTCGTGTGGAGACCATTTTATACCTGAGGCGGTCCCTCGGTAGACCATTTTTTATTCCTTGGCGTCGAATTTGAACTATTTCAAACTCTTTGTTATTTATTCATTGATTTATCCGATAATTGGTATATTTATACCCTAAATTTTAAAAATAGCCTATTTTAAGCTTCTAAAATATGGGTCAAGTCTTGTGGGCTTGGATTTGGGTCCTTTGGGCTTATTTAAAAGGGCCAAGTCCATCAACAAACATAACGCCTTAATATTTGGCTTTAATTAATTTAGTTTCATTTAATAATCCATTTATTTCTAGAAAAATCTTAGAAAATCTGAGAAAAATTCCAAAAAATTCTAAAATATTTTATATATATAATTTTTGGGGTATTACAGGGTGTGCCAGAGGTGATATTTGTAGTACCCATGAGTTTTATCGTGTTCATAAAGAATATTTTATCGATATTTTGGTTAAATGCTTGAAATATTACTTGCTTGAGTTAACGAAATAATTAACTAGTATTTGGTTGAAATAAATTAAATAATTAAAGAGTAAACAAATTTCCCTTGTTTATAAATCAAATTTTGATGTAATTAAAATTATGTAATGTAACCTATTTCATTCATAATTGTGTGTGCACATATTAATTTAGTTGAGTTCAAGAGTTAGAAATTACCTTTTTATCATTTTATTAGTGGGAGCACGTTAATAGCTTTATGTAAATAACGAAGAGCGTGTTACTATTCATTTTTGGGTCGATTTTCATTTCTTGAGTTTTTAATTATTTTATATTTTTTCACGATAGATTAAATGGTGAAAAATGGGTAGCAATTAGTTTTTGAAAATCATTTTTATATTATTAGATTTGATTTTTTGAATGGCGGCGTGAATAGTAACATTTGTTCCTTTTCTTACGGTGGACATTCCGATCGTGGCTCCTTTTCCCCCTATTTTTCTCTCCCATAACTGCAGAACTCTTGGAGAAATTAGTGGGATCTTTATTCCCTCCTTAATCCTTATAACTATCGGAAGTTTTGGGGGGGATACCCCAACCCATTTCTAGGGAGTTTTCCTTCTTTTTCTCTCCCACGGGGTTTCACGTTTCTGCTGGGTTCGGCGCTTTTGAAGGATCTCAAGAGGGAGCCAACGAGGAGTAGCAGTGGGAGATGGGTTCTTTCCTACTCTTGAGTGGCTGCCTTGTCCCTCTGGTGTCCTGCTGGATCGAGGTTTTCTTGAGAGGAGCATTGTCTTCCCGTCTCTTGTTGAAGGCGGAGGGCTTTCTCTTGTTTCGTCGGCTTCAAGGCAAGATTTGAATCTCAATCTTTCCTTTTGTGCATGTTCTAATATCTTGTAATCAGATTTTGGAACCATGGTAGAATGCGAAATATGTTGTTCTCCTTTAATGGAACTCGATTTGATTATTGGACACTCGGACGATTGTCGGTTAAGTGTGGGATAATACGGTTTTTTTTTCTGAATGATGAAGTATGGGTTTTCTGAAATTCGTATTGTTGGTTTGAGTAAGAAATATGTATAGGTTAAGTGTGAAATATGCATGGTTTGAGTGAGCTTTACATTGGTTCTATCTTGACAAAGTTTGGTTGATTTCTTGGTAAACCGGTGAATTGGTGCATATGTATAATATTGATTTCTGAATAATGTAATAGCTTAAATCCATATTTACATATATATGATGGTTAAGTGTGTAATACGTATGGTTTGAGTGTGGATTACGTTGTTTCCACCTTGACAAAGTTTGGTTTAGTTTTTGGTACTCGGTCGTTGTTTCCAAACAAGACATAGGTTCATTCCGCAGGGAAGTGTTGACACTTCTCCCTGGAAGTGTCGACCACTCACTGTGGATCTTACACAGTCTGGGTTCTGTCTGCAGGGAAGTGTCGACACTTCTCCCTAGAAGTGTCGACCTCTCACTGTGGGACTTACCTAGTCCAGGTTCTGTCTGCGGGAAGTGTCGACACTTCTCCCTGGAAGTGTCAACCTCTCAGTGGGTCTTACCCAGTCCAGCTTCTGGATGCAGCCAGAGTCAACTCTTGACCCTAGAAGTGTCGACCTCTGCCCTGCCTGGGTTGTTTTAGCGTGTTTCAAATGCGGGGAAAAGTAGGCTTATGCTCCGTAAAAGTGAACCTTTCCTTTGTACAATTATTTTGCTTTCCTCTACTGACTGTTCCCTCGAATTTTCAGCTATTCATTATTACATGCTAAAGATTTGTAAACTAGTAGGGTTAATGACTACATAAGTACATGTTCATCGCATCCTTCTTGCACAGTTGCATTTTCTAAAAATTCATTTGCTAACCTTCAGTACTCTCCTTGTATTGCATTATTATTCAATGACCTTATACTGTATACTTTCCTTATTCTTGTACTGCATATTATGCATTGCCCTTGTACTGCATATTATCCCTTGTCATTGTGAACCTCTTAAGCTATGAGACAAATCATGGACCAAAGGGACATTGCTGCCATAGAAGGGCTTGGAGCCAAATCGTGGAAATGCCCCTGTGGGGAGCTCAATATGTTTATCACCCCCAGGGCACGGGGGTGAAATCCTGGAGGTGGACAAGTTCCACTGGTTAAGGTGGGGAATATTTTCCTCCGGTTCTGCGCAGTTAATCAAGACCTCATCGCCATTGCCTAGGTGATTTGGTATCTGTATATGACCTTCTAGTGGTGGTTTGGGCAATGTGTCCGGGTCCTTCGTTCAGCTCAGAACTTCCGATATATTTTGATCAGATTATGGCCATTTGACTCTGTTATATGATATTTGGCATATGTATTCGTTTTGTTAGATCTGAGCTGACCTCTAAAACTGAATTGTAAGATCTGAACTCTATTCCTTGGTGCATACATGTTCCATTTAGTTTTGAACTCTATTTTCAAACATGACTTCTATTCCTTTCAGACTGCACACTTGGCATATGAATCCGATTCAGAATTTGCTATGCATTTTTATTGCATGACCAGACATTGCCTGGTGCACTGTTGCATAGTTTATCCATAATTGCATTATAATCGGCGTTGCCTCGTGATGTATTTTCAGTAATCTGAAACATGTATTTGATTTCTGAAACCATGTGTTTACTTTCTGCAACTTGGTAAGCCTTAGGGATTGTACCGGTTAAATGATGGTTGAATGTGTTATGCTTGTGCAAGACGTGTGCTTGAGTTTCTGAATCTTGCTAAGTCTATTCGTAGACTTACACTTCATAATTTTCCAGGCGAGTCTGCTAGTGAGGACGAGGATTTAGAGCCAAGTGAGTCCGAGCCGGAGGCCCGTGCGTGATCGTTGATAGCTTTCTCTTTCTATCTTTTGAGGTAGCTTGTGAGAGTTTAGTTGAGACTTGAATTTGTGAACTCTAGTTATTGTAATAGCAAGTTGGAACTTTATTTCTATTGGACTATTGTGATGTTGGTATTTGGACATTCGTTGATATATTACATTTCTTCTTCTGCTGTGAATTCTGCACTTTTATTTGTGTAAATCTCAACCTGTCATTGTTCTGTTTGGTGGTTCCCATGTTGTGTAGTGGACAGCGGATCTAGAGGGGAGGGGTGAATAGATCAGCCCCACTTTTCGCAATGTGGCCCTCTATATAGCTAGTTAAAATGAATTGCAGCGGAATAGAAACTAGCTTCCAAGAATGCTATGATTCACTTAGCAAGATAAGCAAGATATATAATAATTCGATCCTAAGCATGCATCTAGAACGAATCAATCACACAAGTAAACCACACTAGACAGGATTTTTAAGGTGGTTCGGACTGAATCTTCAGCCCTACGTCCACCCCTCACCAAAACCCGGTGAGGCTTCACTTGTGCAGCGCACAGAACCGCAAATCAGAAACCACCGATTACCTTCCTACTCACCACCTGGTAGGGATGTCAACCGCAAATTGGAACAACCTCCAATTGCCTTCCTACTAACCACCGGTAGGGATGAATCACACTTTCAATGTTTAAACAATAATGAAAATGAAACAAATGTGAAGGAACTAAAACAAGAGATTGAGTTGTGAGTGAAAATGAATTGGCCCTTGTATGAAATGTTGATCAGCAACAAGGCTCCTCTTGGCTTCAACTCAATCTTCTTGATTCACCCTTGATTGGATGAATGTTCTTCACGGAGTACTGTTCACGTGAACAGTGCCTCTTCCTTCAATTCTTCTCTCTTGATCTTCTCTTTGAACTTCTTTGAATGAATGAAGGAGATGAT
The DNA here is from genome assembly GCA_022559845.1 of Amorphophallus konjac. Classification (NCBI taxonomy): domain Eukaryota; kingdom Viridiplantae; phylum Streptophyta; class Magnoliopsida; order Alismatales; family Araceae; genus Amorphophallus; species Amorphophallus konjac. The sequence goes on from CM040119.1 coordinate 61,603,437, forward strand.
GAAGCTACCTTGAATCTTGATTGCTTCTTTAGCTCCTAGGAGTTTGAATGCTTGAAAGATCACCTTGGATGAGGTGGAAAGAACTTGAATGGATGAAGATGATTTCCTTTGAAGAACTTGAATCAAACCAGCTTCCTTGGATCACTTTGATAGCCTTGCTTTGATGTAATCTTCCTTGAGGTTTGCTGGCTTTGATTTGAGCTTGATTCCTCTTTGATTGGATGAAGAACACCTTCACGAACTACTGTTCACGTGAACAGTAGCTCGTCTCCAAGCTCTCTTGCAGCCACCCTAGATCTCACAAGAAGCCCCTTGAAGCATTAGGGTTTCTAACCCTCTTACAAGACTTTTATAGACCTTGAATGGTCTATGGACACCCCCTAGACCAGATCCACAATTTGTGGGGGATTAGGTGTCTTTAGGATTAAACAAATCAATGTTGAATGGCCCTTTTCGAAGTTGGAAACAAAGTCAACAATTGATGGCTCGGGGCTGGCGGTCGATCGGAATTCATGGGGAGGTCGACCGGAATCTGTAAAATCTCCAACTTGTCGGTTCTGGGAAAACCGGTCGACCGGAAAAGTAGGGGCGATCGACCGAAATCTGTAATTCCTGGAGTGTTTCGTTTCTGGAAGAACCGGTCGACCGGAAAGGCAGGGGCGGTCGACCGAAACCTGTAAAACGTGGAATTCTTAGGCTCTGGCAAATCTGGTCGACCGGCCAAGGTGTGTAGGTCGACCGGAAACACCTATACCTGCAAAAATGAAGTGTTAGACCAATGAAACATGTTCATAAGTCAAGATATTCATGTCCTCATCAATTTCATGTATTTTGGGATTGAAATCAACATAGAATATGCTTTGAGCATTTCTAAATTTTGTTCCGGGGGCGCAAGGGGCGCTGCCCCCTTGACCCCCGCGACCTGACCGGGCAGGTCGATCCCCGCAACCTGACCGCGCAGGTCGATCCGCGTGCGAGGGCGCAACATTCAGCGTTCACGTTCACCATTTCCACTTGATTCCTTGTCCATTCATTGGCGCACCTGTCATGAACAAAAATATCACGTATGTCAATCACATGAAGGTGAAAAACATCAATGACTAATAGTGTTTAGCCATTATCAAAACCAAGAATACATTAGAACTCATATGACCATAGAATGATGTCGAATGACCCAAGTGACCATATGAACTCAAGTGACCATAGGGGCACAACATCCCACTATGGTGTTGCCTCCTATATCTGATGGGAGTGATATACTGGACCGGGTATAGGGTGGGGCCCTACAATATTAGAGCCTAGGTTTTCTAAAATCCCCAGGTTATTAAGTCCAAGTTCATATGTTAAGTTGTCTTTTGTCAATTACTTTATAGGTACCCAGTGAGATAGGGTAGAGCTGTAGGCTAAATGTTAAAATGCGTTTAATCCTAAAAAGTGTGTAAGTTATTTATCCTTAAAAATTCATTTTATAGGCTTGAGATGGCTGTTGAGCGAGCTCAATGGAAGGAGATGTAGAGAATAGTCCAAGGGTTGACTCAGGCTTTACAACAAGTTGTACATGGAAGATCTCATCATGGAGTGGGGGACTTGTACATGAACTTTCAAAGAATGAATCCCCCTAGGTTTAGTGGGTCTACTGACCCGGATGAAGCTGAAAATTGGGTTACAAAGATGGAAAAGACCTTTAGGGTCATGAAGTGTATAGATCAAGAAAAAAAATTGTTGGTTACGTACCAATTAGAAAGAGATGCCTGAGTGATTTTGCCTTATGAACAAATGACATGGAATGAATTTCTAGAGCAATTCAACAAAAAGTATTTTTTAGAGAGAGTCCGAGAAAGGAAAGCTGCCGAGTTCGCATTTCTGAAGCAAAGGAGTTTGCCGGTAGTAGTTACGAGATGCAATTCTCTAGGTTGGCTCGTTATGCACCCCATCTGGTTTGTAGAGAGAAAATTAAGACCAAGAGGTTTATGAACGGTTTAAGAATCGAGTTTATTCCACAGTTAGCACCGTTAAAGATCGAAGTTTACACCAAAATGGTTAAGAACGCTCAATTGCTAGAGGACGCTATGGATATGGCTGAGTGTATCAAGGGAAGGCTTGCCAAGAAAGGGGTGGCTAATGGTTCCAAGGATAGTGTGCCACTAATGGAAAGAAGAGGCCGAATGGAGGTTAGAGAGGGGTAAATTAGCGGCCCAATGAACAAATGATTGAGAGCAACCTAACTAGGTCTAACCCGACCCAAACAGGCCGAGCTCTCCATGTGACAGCCCCAATAACGGGCCCACTTACCTTGAAGCCCAAAGTCGTTTGGACCAATACTTCTTAGTCGGCCTCTCGGCCCGGGAGTCCGAGTAGCAGTCGAGTGGGAAAAGCCCAAGCGGTGCCCAAGCATAACTGAACAAGAGAAGATCGGGAGTCGATGAAAGGGGAGACTTAACGACAGGGCCCGAAACGGCCGAATAACGCCCCCTATACTCTCCGGCTTCTCCGAGCACCCTAACGGAAGAAAACACTATATAAACCAAGGAAAACCCTCCGATAAGGAAAAAAGGTGATCCTGAGTACTCAACACCATAGCCACTGGTGGAGAGCGATCTCGTGCCTCTCACTCTTTCTCATATTTCCCTTCCACCTATGCTCTATTACTTCACTGACTTAGGCATCGGAGGATTTTCCACGGGGTCTCAACCCTGGGGATGTGACACGGTCTAGGGATGCAATGGGAATGACCCGACGCTCCTCGGACCTAGCCTCGCAAGCAAGCAACGAATCGGCGAACCCACTCTAGCGGACTCACCCGCGTAACGAACACACATGCCCGTGCGTAACTCGGCGATGATGGAGAGGGTCCGGGGTGGGACCTTGATGCTCTGGGGGATTTGGCTAGCTTGAGGCTGAACCCCTAAGGGCCCAAGATGCCTAACCTCGAGGGCGGCCAGCACGCCAAGGGTGTAGGTTGTAGGGTGTACTCTCTCACAACTCGCTTTGTGGTGGTCACTCAATTTGATCGATTTTGGATCGGGCTCTCACTCACCGTCTGACGTAGCTAAAAGCAATACTAAACAAGCAAAGCAAACTAGTAAAGGGTTGTGACCATGTGCTCACCTGATCGGCGTGAAGACGCCGATCCTGGCCGGAGACGATGGCGAGCGGGGAGGCGTGGGGTACACCCGCACGCCGCGTCGGTGTAGCTTTGACCTGAAAATGATAATAGTACACAACTACACCTCACGCATGAGGGTTGGACAAGGGGTGGGGATTAAGTATTTACAATCAAAACTACCTCCACGTAGGGAGGGGCCTTCAACCGGCCAAGCAAGGGCGGGGAGTTGACGGGACCTGAATCTGTCCGCGCAGGCCCTGCTGGGACAGTAGGCTGAAGAAATGGCCGCCACAGGCTATCCTGAGCTCCGATGGGTGCGGGACTTGCGCTGACGTGGTCGTGGGCGAGGTGGGAGCCTGCTGTCAGAAGCGCCGGACGTTCAGAGGTCGGGCTGAGCTGTGGAGAGACTGAATCCTTGAACTGGTCAGCTCTATTTTGCCTGGGTCTGCCGAACAGGGAGTCGATGTGGGAGCCGTCACGATCTCCTCTGGTCGTTGATGATGGCGGGGCTGGTGCAGAAACGTCCGGGACCGGTCCAGGAACACGCCAGTGGAGTTGTAGGCCGATCGGAGCCCAGGTGTGGCTGTGACGGTCCTTGGATCAGGACTCAGCCGGTGCCGCCTGTCTGGACCAGAATCGGAGCTGCCTGAAGAGAATGCCGCCACGAACTTCTCCGTGCTCTGATGAAAGTGGGACCAGCGCCAACGTGTTCGTGGACAAGCCCCCTTTGAGCAGGGACCAACGGGACTCCAAGATATGACGGAGTAGGTCGTGGGAAGGAGAAGAGTAATAGACTATCCGAACCAGTCTTGTGGAACTGACCTGTGCACTCCTGGGAGAACTGTTGGAACGCCATGCTCCGGGACTCGAATGGCTTCCTTCTTCTTGGGGCTGGTAGAGGACTTGGGGAAGCTTGCCTCAACCAAAAATCACACCAAGATATTCACAGGAGCGGCCTTGGTCGCGTCTGCTCTCAGGCACAAATCTGTATCCGGATGCTAGATGTGTAGTCTGGCGAGAACTGCTCCTCTGAACAGCACGGACTTTGAATGGAGGCAGAACCACCTTGCTTGCGAAGCTGCTTGGACGAGCTTTCCACAAATATTAAATATGATGCTTGAGTCCTTGAGGTGAAGTCGTGGTCGAGCTTGCAACTCGTACCTCTGCTATTGCCTGCGAACTGGGTTGAGCAGGGTGGTGATAGGTGATGATAGGGGTGGAAAGGGGCGAAGGTATAGCAAGGGGGTGAGGGGCTAATGGATGTGGAAGGTGGAGGGGGATGTTGGGGGTTGATGGGGGGCCGAGGAGTGCAAGGGAGGGTGGATCTGGGGCTGGGGACGAAGTGGAGATGGGTCTGGGTGGTGGGGTGCGATCTGTTCACAGGTGTATGGGAGGGGAAGAGAGCTGGTCGACCAGCCAAGGGGAGGGGGTGAGGAGTGCGACCAAGGTGGGGGAAGGGGGAATGGGAGAGGGTGGGAGAGGTCCCCAAGGGGTGGAGGAGTTATGGCTGGGCTTGGGGAAGAGGGAGGGGTGTGCTTTGGGAGGTGAAAGGTTGCTTGGGGAAGAGGAAGGGTTGCTTGGGAGAATGAAGAGGTTCCTAGGAGGTGGAGATTCTACCTTGGGGGTGGTAGGGGAATTGAATGGATGTATGGGGAAGGGGTCTTAATGAGGAGTGAATGGGGGAGGAGAGAGAGGGATTTTTGAAATTGGGGGAGGGGAGGAGAGAGAGAGGGGTTCGCCCCCTTGAGAGAGAGAGAGGGAGAGAGAGGGGGATGGGTTTCTCACCCTAGGAACAACCAAATTGGATTTCAAATCTTCTTCAACTATTCATTAGCTTCAAATGGAGGAAATGGGGTCCTATTTCTAGGCATCCCTCATTTTACATAAAGTCCCTAACTTTTAGACTAATGACCAGACTAACCAAAGAGAGAGGGGGTGCCCCTGGGCCTAGCCCACTTAATTGGGCCCAATTGACACATTAGCCACTCTAATGACCTATTTACCTAGGTAACTGACTCAAATAAAGAAAGATTACATAGATATGACTCCAACAAAATAAAAATTACATGCTAAGACTTGAAAATAAACGACGAACGTGATGAAGCACTGCTGGCAAGCAACATGATCCTCAAAAAAATGTGGAGTGGTCGGGGATGTCCCCATCATACCCCCGGAGTGGGGAGAACTCGACTCCGTCGAGTATGGGTCCACCGGGGTGGCGGCACACCAAAACAGCAACATGGCCAGGGGAAGCACGTCCTCTCAGCTCATCCTCACGTCCTTGGTCGGGGGGACGGTTCTTCCACCTCTCTAGATGGCACTGGCACACCCTTGTCCTGGTGATGGTACCTTGTTTGCCCAGTATTGCCTCCATGTGCTCACGTCGGGCTCTCAAGCTGATATGTGGATGCTCTCCGAAGGTGTCACTCAGAAAGGTAGATGTAGGCTCGAGGTGCTCACTGGGTTCCACCGCGGGGCCCTCATAGGGTGCTAGGTCCACCACACGAGAAGTTGGGTGTATCCCAAAATCTATCGGTAAGTCTAACCCATAAGCCGTGTTGCCAAAGCCACTCAGAACTTGGGAAGGTCCAAGTCCTCGTGCCCTCGATTTGGAGGTGACCCTAGGGTATAGCCACTCCAATCTCACCATCACCAGGTTGCCTACTTAGAATCCCAAGTGGTGCTCGCGAGCTTTTGCCCGCTTCTCGTGAAACTCACCGCTCGTTGCTAGATGCTTGCTTGATTGCTCATGATATGCCTTGTGATGCTGTAATGGTGTGAACATAGTGTGCATGGGTGGACCGAGACAACCATAGGTGGCCCTATCATGCATGTGGTGTTTATCGGGCTTGTGAGACGTGGGAGGTCCTGGGCATCCAAAAGTGGATCTAGCTTGCTTATGTTTCCTATCAAGGTGGGTGAAGACTGGGGGGCCGGGGCATCCAAACGTGGCCCTATCATGCATAGGTTCTCTACTGAAGGTTGGAGGACTGGGGCATCCACATGTGGTCCTAACATACATGTGTCTCCTAACAATGTTGACTGCTATAGGGGGTCCAGGACACCCAAATGTGATCCTACCATGAAACTCTACCCAAACGTTGAGTCTTACCTTCCAAAGCGTGAGTGTTGGCAGGGAGGGGTTTGGTTCAACTTTGGCGCAATGGACTCGGCAAGGGGCGAGGCTTAGGAATTCTTTGGGGAAATGAGACAAGGATTGCGGGTTTGGGGGTTCCCATGCAAAGGGATCAAATGGGTCAAGCATGGTTAGGCCCTTGGTGAAGGGGGTGTTTTCAATCCCATGGATCAAGAAAGTCCATTCAATAGATTCCCTAATGTAGGTTGGGACCTCGTCAATGGGAAAATTGAAGGGTGTGAGTGGTGGGTGTTGCTTGCCCCAAGGGATCAGTTCGAGGCCTACTGGGCATGTAGTGGTGAGGGAGTAATGGGCCTGGTTGGGTATAATGAAATGGCCCTTGGGAATGGATGAGGGGTGGGCAATGGTAAAGGAGGGAAAGTGGCCAGGTTGGCATTGGGGTTCCCAAGGGAATGGGTCACAAGGATCTAGGTGGGCTTGGCTTGTGGGGAAGGATGCTTCTTCCAATTCTAGACTTATGGGATTCCAAGTCACACACTCCCTAGGGTGGACTATGCATTCACTACCTAGTGGGACAAACACCAAGGTTGACTCCCTAGATTTGGTGCCCTTTTCTTGAGGGAGGCGGGAGTCATAGGGTTGGTTTTGGCAAAACTCTTTGGGTTCGGGTAGGAACACTAATAGCTCGCTTGTGCAAGGACCCATTGTGTAGATGGAGGCAATGGATCCAACAGAGGGGTGGGTGAAACTCAAGTATCCTATGTCACATAACCCAAAGGCTAGCATGTTCGTCAATCTTATCTGCCCAAGCAGACATTCAACCAAGCCTCTCAAGGTCTCAACAAAGTAGACGGAATGATAAGTGATATGGGGAGGTTGGATGGGCACTATTTGGAATAGGTGTTCCATAGGTGGGTGGTATGGACTCGAGCTGTAAAGGGTGGGGCTCTTCTTCAGCCACTTAGCTAGAGGCTCTCTTATGATCACATGTCCGTCGGATGGGAAAGAATGCTCTAGGTGGAACTTAAGGTTTGTTTGAAAACTCGAGGTTTGACGCCGGTCTCCCTCCATTGTTTGGGTGCGGGTGTCCTTTGGTGTAGGGGTGAGTTTGAGGATAACATCGTCATTCTTTGGGACTTCAATGACTAAGCTCGTGTCTCCCATGTGGGTGGTTTTGGTAGGAATTTGGACTGGTGGGTGTAATGATGTGGGGTTTAATGGAGTTGGCAAAGGGATCATCGGAAGGGTGTGGAGTTCCGATGTAGGTGTGAAAGAGGTATGCTTGGTAGGGTAAGAGATAGGGGACAATGGCCATACGCACGGGCCATATTTTTGGTAAAAGGCCGTGGGTGATTTGGTACGCTCCTTCAACATCCCTATAAAAAGCTTATCCCATGCATTCATCTTGGGAAGGGATAGTGGAGCGGGGAGGGTGAGACACGGGGTAATGAATGCACGGATGACTCCGAAGCAATGGCCCTAGGACTAGACTTAGTAGAGACAAGTCTAAAACTAGCTCTGACACCAAATTTGATGTGACATGGTCTAGGGATGCAATGGGAATGACCCGATGCTCCTCAGACCTAGTCTCGCAAGCAAGCAATGAATCGGCGAACCCACTCTAGCGGACTCACCCGCGTAACGCACACACGTGCCCATGGGTAACTCGGCGATGATGGAGAGGGTCCGGGGTGGGACCTTGACGCTCCGAGGGACTTGTGATGGGGACATCGAAGCAAGATCACTTATATTTTGTTCGCATTTATGTCTTTTATATTTGTATGTATACCCTTGTGTTATATGGGTACACAATTGTGAGTCTTACTGGGTTTTTGTGTAAAATGCTAGTAGGACCTGCTAGGGGGGCCCCAGCCCTTCCCCATTGGGCCACCTAATCTATGTGGGGCTGGTCAACCATCCTACGTGGCCATCTAGAAGGTTTGAATGTCAAATGACCACATTGGGGACAAGTGGGTTAAAAGGTCAAGGGTAGGCTACCTACCCTTAACCATGGTCAAGGGGGCGCCCCCCCCATTAGAATTAATTAGCAATTTCATTTTTTTATTTTGTTTGAACTAAAGGTGAAGTCCCTTATTTGTCCCTCCAGATCCTAGATCTGAGGGTATTCATGGTCTTTTTCCATTTATTATATAAGCCTTGTATTTCTATTATGTGGTAATTAATGAAGAAGAAAAATTGGTGAAGCCCAAGAGCCATTTGCGCCCCTCCCTCTCTCCTCTGGTGTTCTTCCTCCATCCTCTGCATTTCAGGGTTGTGAACCCCTCTATCCTCTCCCCTCTATCTCTGATCTTCATCTCTGGTGCCGCCACCGCCGTTCGTGCCGCCATCGAGCCGCCGCGAAGCCATCTCTGAGGTGCTGTCCAAGGTTCTATCCTGCTAGATAGAGGTCCACTACGAGAATTTCAGCTCTCAACTCCGACATCTTATGGAGCTGAAAATTTCAGGGTTGGTTCTCATCTTGATTTCCCATCTCCACAAAACATTTCACATCCAAAATCTTTCTTTTGCTATTTTTTCATTTTCGGTCTTCAAGTCCTCCCAGATCTGTCAACTTTCTGTTCACTGTGATAGCAAGCCTAAGTTCATCAACTTCGACCCTCTGAATGATTTTTACTTGAATCACCAAATTTACTAGAGGTTCTATCCACCATCCCCTCCATCTAAAAATTTTCTTGGAATTTCTAAAGACCTCCACCTATTTTCTAAAAATCCCCTTTAGATCCTAAATAGTTCTGTCTTCATCAGTCCTGATCCGGCCACAGTCCAGTATAAAATCTCCAGAGAATTCAATTGTCCACAAAACCCTTCATAAAAATTACTCCCGTCTTCCTTGATTATTTATCCACAACTTTTATGAAGAGCATGAGGTCTGAATCTGAGATCTACCCCACTGTCAATGGCAATTCTCAGGAAACTTCCCTGCTGCCCTGAGATTTCGGGCCCTGTCCAACAGCAACTTCAAAAATCGACTAAGGCCAGATCCGTGCAGATCCAATTAATCTCTATGGCCCTAGATCGAAGTACTTCGAAAGGGCTTTCCAATAATACCTTCTGTGCTTTGATCCGATGTCAGGATTGATCGCAGCAGCCAATCTCACCGGATCGCGCGCTTGAAAACAGAAGCAGCAGATCCTTGGGCACTCTTTCCGACCGGTGCCGATCGGAGCCGCCCGGCCTCCGGCCGGCGAACCAACGCGTCGCCATCCCAGGAAGCGCTTCCCCAGGCGTCCCCACCACAGTGGTGCCACCCCGGTCCCACACGGCCCCACCGACCAGCGCGTGGGCCCCACAACCAACAGCATACGTCGCCCGAACCACTCCGACGGGGTGATCAAGTGCAGCCCGTCAACTCGAGATCGGTCCTCCCGGGCCCACTTGTGTAGCCCTTTACCTCCCTGCGTGGAGTGGGCGATATTTTATTGCTGTAATTTAATTCATTACTATGACCGGGAGTTATCGAATTCGGCCGGGATCGTCTTCCCCACGCCGGGAGCGTGGAGGTATCATGTTCTCTCCCTTGCTTGGTAACTTGCTTTATTCGTATATATTTCATATGCCGCTGCTAGAGAGCATGATAGGGTAATTAGCTCGCTTCATATTTTTACATTACCGCTGCTGCGAGAGAGAGCGAGATCGTCCCGTGACCCGATCCGGGCACAAGAGAGAATTGACCACCCTAGCTCTTGCCGGTTTCTCAACCGCGCACGTCCGACGCTTCCCTCGAAAAGGGATGATCGCGAGCTTGTTTAGAGTCCGAGGGTTGCATTCCTAATTGGAGTCGAGTCAGTGGTCCGTCCCGCATCAGTTTGGTATCAGAGCGAGTTTGAGTCTAGGGTGTCTAAAATCAAAATAAAAAAAAGTGTCATTTACGTCTAGTCATCGTCTAAGTCGGTCTAGGTTGCATTTCATCCCAATAACCTGGTTTATCAAAAGGTGTTATCCGAACGTTAGGTTATGCCTATCGGGAAGGCCGCACACTTGCGCGAGTGATCTTCGGATCGATTAACTCCGCCACGTACCGAGTCTTGGTTAAGTCTAGGTGCATCACTTGTTTGCATTGGTCTGTGTCTCCTAGTCCTTGTGCCCTTGCATGCCCACTCGGCGAGGTACCCAATACCATCGCCCTACACCTATGGCCAACCCACGGGATATCATCTCGGGAGACCTTCAGTCCTTGCGCGAGGCGATCATGACCCTCGTAGACCGGATGGACCAAACCGAGGCTACCTTTAAGAGCTTCTCGGACCGCATAGATGGCCGTTTTAATGCCATGGAGGAATGGATGGAGTCATCCGACAGATCTGTCCAAGGTCTGGTCAGACGGTTGGATAAGATGTCGCACGGAGACCCTCCTATAGTGGCCCAAGGCCCACCCACACCCGCTCAGGCGGCTGTCCAAGGTCAAGCCATTCCCTTAGCCCAGGCCCAGCCTGTCTATGTGGCCCACGACCCGCCCGTACATGCTCCTCAGCCACCACGGGCTCCTCCACCCGCCCCTCCTCAGGTTCCCGAACTACCGCGCCGTGACCTTGGTCTCGAGGACTATGGGTCCGACAATGCCTATGAGGGGTATGGCCCACGCCGTCGTGGCCTTCAGCCACAGAGAGATGAGGAGGACGATAGGGTCTTTAAGACCGTGCGAGCGGACCCTCCCATTTTTTACGGGTCTTTGGATCCGAAAGTCTATTTAGATTGGGAGTTTGGCATGGACCGATACTTTGATTGGTATGATATGTCGGAGCGTCGAAGGATCCGATTCGTCACCATGAAGCTCATGGGACAGGCACAAACCTATTGGAAGAATGTAGAGAGCCTGTTATTTCAGCGGCTAGAGCCCCCGATTGACACATGGGGCGAAATGAAGCTTAAGCTTCGGCAAAAGTACCTTCCTCCCACATACCGTCAGCGACTCATCGATAGGTGGCAAAGTCTTAGCCAGGGAGACCGATCCGTCTCCGAATACATTGCTGAATTTGATGAGTACTTTCTACGATGTGGTGTCACGGAGGAGAGTACCATGCCCGTTTCCCGCTTTCGACGTGATTTGCGGCCCCACTATCAATATGAGCTTTTCCGCCGCAATGCCAAGACGTTGGAAGAAGCATATCAAGTTGCTCTCAAGTTGGAGCAATTTGAGGGAGAGTTCGAGCCTAGCCATCGGTCAAGTCCCACCCCTCTTCGTAGCACCGAGCCCCGCCACTCTTTAGGCCCACCTCAGCGGGCCCTCATGGCTCGATCTCAGGATCCCACCCATCAGGAGCATTTCGCTCCACGGCCTCGTCCTCCCCCACCCCGGGATTTACCTCCATCCCAACCCCCGACACCCATTGCCCACCCTCTGGCACCGGCACCCCCACCCCTATTGCCCAAGACACCTACACCTCCACCATTGCTGCCTACACCCCCTACCCGTCGGGAGGATAAGGGTAAGGGCCCTCTCATCGGAGAGAGTAGTAGGTCCCATCTACAGTGTTTCCATTGTCATGGGTTTGGCCACTTTGCCAACCAATGTCCCACTCGTACTACACTAGCCCTAGGGGATGGAGAAGCCTCGCCTTCTGGGCTCGAGCTTGTCACCTATGAGGCCGATCCGGCACTAGCCGATGAGTACTATGAAGTGGAAGGTCTAGAGGAGTCTGCCGCAGCCCAAGATGCAGCCACTTAGTGGGGTTGATGTTACCACCACCTTAAGTGTAGGGTCATGCATGAGTCAGTCTGTTTCTTTGTGTGGTTTGATTTGTGTGGTTTGTTTGTGTGACTTGTTTGTGTGGTTTGCATACGTGTGCATGGTGAGTCTGCATGTGTCTTGTGCAAGCTCGTTGTCGGTCTCTTATGAGTGAGAGGCGAGTGGACTCGCTCGATGAGTATGGGATCAGTTCTACATCTATGCCCCGGATCTAGTCACCTACAGGGACCCAGCGGTGATTCCTAGTGAGTCTTCAAGCCACCTCCTTCCCCTTGAGAGTGACCCCACCCCGGAGTGTTCCACCACTAGCCTCTTCCCATAGCAGCATGCGCATATCGAGTATATACGGAATGAGCAGGTGACGATCACTTTGAGTGGAGCGTACCCGCGCTACTTGGTACGGTGACGGATCTGTCGGAGCTACTCGAGCGGTCACCCCCTTTACTCGACAGGGTCGAGTTCTTCCCACCCGGGGAGAATTGATGGGGACATCGAAGCAAGACCACTTATATTTTATTCACATGTATGTCCTTTTATATTTGTATGTATACCCTTGTGTTATATGGGTACACAATTGTGAGTCTTACTGGGTTTTTGTGCAAAATGCCAGTAGGACCTGCTAGGGGGCCCCCAGCCCATCCCCATTGGGCCACCTAAGCTATGTGGGGCTGGTCAACCATCCTAGGTGGCCATCTAGAAGGTTTGAATGTCAAATGACCACATGGGGGACAAGTGGGTTAAAAGGTCAAGGGTAGGCTACCTACCCTTAACCATGGTCAAGGGGGCGCCCCCCCCCCCATTAGAATTAATTAGGAATTTCATTTTTTTTATTTTGTTTGAACTAAAGGTGAAGTCCCTTATTTGCCCCTCCAGATCCTAGATCTGAGGGTATTCATGGTCTTTTTCCATTTATTATATAAGCCTTGTATTTCTATTATGTGGTAATTAATGAAGAAGAAAAATTGGTGAAGCCAAAGAGCCATTTGCGCCCCTCCCTCTCTCCTCTGGTGTTCTTCCTCCATCCTCTGCATTTCAGGCTTGTGAACCCCTCTATCCCCTCCCCTCTATCTCTGATCTTCATCTATGGTGCCGTCGCCGCCGTTCGTGCCGCCGGGAAGCCATCTCCGAGGTGCTGTCCAAGGTTCTGTCCTGCTGGATAGAGGTCCACTACGGGAATTTCAGCTCTCAACTCCGACATCTTCTGGAGCTGAAATTTTCAGGGTTAGTTCTTATCTTGATTCTCCATCTCCACAAAACATTTCACGTCCAAAATCTTTCTTTTGCTATTTTTGCATTTTCGGTCTTCAAGTCCTCCCAGATCTGTCAGCTTTCTGTTCACTGCGATAGCAAGCCTAAGTCCATCAACTTCGACCCTCTAAATGATTTTTACTTGAATCACCAAATTTACTAGAGGTTCTGTCCACCATCCCCTCCATCCACAAATTTTCGTGGAATTTCTAAAGACATCCACCTATTTTCTAAAAATCCCCTTCAGATCCTAAATAGTTCTGTATTCATCAGTCCTGATCCGACCACAGTCCAGTATAAAATCTCCAGAAAATTCAATTCTCCACAAAACCCTTCATAAAAATTACTCCCGTCTTCCTTGATTATTTCTCCACAACTTTCATGAATAACACGAGGTCTGAATCTGAGATCTACCCCACGGTCAATGGCTGTTCTCAGGAAACTTCCCTGCTGCCTTGAGATTTCGGGCCCTGTCCAACAGCAACTTCAAAAATCGACTAAGGCCAGATCCGTGCAGATCCAATTAATTTCTCTGGCCCTAGATCAAAGTACTTCAAAAGTGCTTTCCAACGATACCTCTTGTGCTTCGATCCGACGTCAGGATTGATCACAGCAGCCGATCTCGCCGGATCGCGCGCCTGAAAACAGAAGCAGCAGATCCGTGGGCACTCTTTCCGACCGCTGCCGATCGGAGCCGCCCGGCCTCCGGCCGGCGAACCAGCGCACCGCCATCCCAGGAAGCGCTTTCCCAGGCGTCCCCACCACAGTGGTGCCACCCCGTTCCCACACGGCCCCACCGACCAGCGTGTGGGCCCCACAACCAGCAGCATACGCCGTCCGACCCGCGCCGACGGGGTGATCAAGTGCAGCCCGTCAACCCGAGATCGGTCCTCCCGGGCCCACTTGTGTAGCCATTTACCTCCCGACGTGGAGTGGATGATATTTCATTGCTGTAATTTAATTCATTACTGTGACCGGGAGTTACCGAATTCGGCCGGGATCGTCTTCCCCACGCCGGGAGCGTGGAGGTATCGTGTTCTCTCCCTTGCTCGACAACTTGCTTTATTCGTATATATTTCATATGCCGCTGCTAGAGAGCATGATAGGGTTAATTAGCTCGCTTCATATTTTTACATTACCGCTGCTGCGAGAGAGAGCGAGACCATCCCGTGACCCGATCCGGGCACAAGAGAGAATTGACCACCCTAGCTCTTGCCGGTTTCTCAACCGTGCACGTCTGACGCTTCCCTCGAAAAGGGACGATCCCGAGCTTGTTTAGAGTCTGAGGGTTGCATTCCTAATTGGAGTCAAGTCCGTGATCCGTCCCGCATCAACTTGGCTAGCTTGAGGCTGAACCCCTAAGGGCCCAAGATGCCCAACCTCGCGGGCGGCCAGCACGCCAAGGGCATAGGTTGTAGGGTGTGCTCTCTCACAACTCGCTCCGCGGTGGTCACTCAATTTGATCAATTTTGGATCGGGCTCTCACTCACTGTCCGACGTAGCTAAAAGCAATACTAAACAAGCAAAGCAAACTAGTAAAGGGTTGTGACCACGTGCTCACCTGATCGACGTGAAGACGTCGATCCTGGCCAGAGACGATGGCGAGCGGGGAGACGTGGGGTACACCCGCACGCCACGCTGGGGTAGCTTTGACCTGAAAATGATAAGAGTACACAACTACACCTCACGCAGGAGGGTTAGACAAGAGGTGGGGATTAAGTATCTACAATCAAAACTACCTCCACGTAGGGTGGGGCCTTTAGCCGGCCAAGCGAGGGTGGGGAGTTGACGGGACCCGAATCTGTCCGCGCAGGCCCTGCTGGGACTGCACGCTGAAGAAATGGCCACCACTGGCTATCCTGAGCTCCGATGGGTGCAGGACTTGCGCTGACGTGGTCGTGGATGAGGTGGGAGCCTACTGTCAGAAGCGCCGGTCGTTCAGAGCTCGGGCTGAGCTGTGGAGAGACCGAATCCGTGAACTGGTCGGCTCTGTTCTGCCAGGGTATGCCGGATAGGGAGTCTATGTGGGAGCCATCACGATCTCCTCCGGTCGCTGATGATGGCGGGGCTAGTGCAGAAAAGTCTAGGACCGGTCCAGGAACACGCCAGTGGAGTTGTAGGCCGATCGGAGCCCAGGTGTGGCCGTGACAGTCCTTGGATCAGGACTCAGTCGGCGTCGCCTATCTAGACCAGAATCGGAGCTGCCTGAAGAGAACGCCGCCACGAACTTCTCTGTGCTATGATGAATGCGGGACCAGCACCGACGTGTTCGTGGACAAGCCCCCATCGAGAAGGGACCAATGGGACTCCTAGATATGGACAGATTAGGTCGTGGGAAGTAGAAGAGTAACAGAGTATCTGAACCAGTCTGGTGGAACTGACCTGCGCACTCCTGGGAGAACTGTTGGAAAGCCGTGCTCCAGGACTCAAACGGCTTCCTTCTTCTTGGGGCCGGTAGAGGACTTGGGGAAGCTTGCCTCAGCCAAAAATCACGCCAAGATCTTCACAGGAGCGGACGTGGTCGCGTCTGCTCTCGGGCTCAGATCTGTATCCAGATGCTGGATGCGTAGTCTGGCGAGAACTGCTCCTCCGAACAGCACGGACTTTGAATGGAGGCGGGACCACCTCGCCTGTGAAGCTGCTTGGACGAGCTTTCCACCAATATAAGATATAATGCTTGAATCCTTGAGGTGAAGTCATGGTCGAGCCTGCAACTCATGCCTCTGCCGCTGCCTGTGAACTAAGTTGAGCAGGGTGGCAATAGGTGATGATAGGGGTGGAAAGGGGCGAAGGTACAGCAAGGGGGTGAGGGGCTAATGGCTGTGGAAGGTGGAGGGGGATGTTGGGAGTTGATGGGGGGCTGAGGAGTGCAAGGGAGGGTGGAGCTAGGGCTGGGGACGAAGTGGAGATGGGTCTGGGTGGTAGGGTGCGATCTGTTCACAGGTGTATGGGAGGGGAAGAGAGCTGGTCGACCAGCCAAGGGGAGGGGGTGAGGAGTGCGACCAAGGTGGGGGAAGGGGGAATGGGAGAGGGTGGGAGAGGTCCCCGAGGGGTGGAGGAGTGATGGTTGGGCTTGGGAATAGGGAGGGGTGCTTTGGGAGGTGAAAGGTTGCTTGGGGAAGAGGAAGGGTTGCTTGGGAGAATGAAGAAGTGCCTAGGAGGTGGAGATTCTACCTTGGGGTTGGTAGGGGAATTGAATGGATGTATGGGGAAGGGGTCTTAATGAGGAGTGAATGAAGGAGGAGAGAGAGGGATTTTTGAAATTGGGGGTGGGGAGGAGAGAGAGAGGGGTTCGCCCCCTTGAGAGAGAGAGAGGGAGAGAGAGGGGGATGGGTTTCTCACCCTAGGAACAACCAAATTGGATTTCAAATCTTCTTCAACTATTCATTAGCTTCAAATGGAGGAAATGAGGTCCTATTTATAGGCATTCCACATTTTACATAAACTCCCTAACGTTTAGACTAATGACCAGACTAACCAAAGAGAGAGGGGCGCCCTTGGGCCTAGCCCACTTAATTGGGCCCAATTGACACACTAGCCACTCTAATGACCTATTTACCTAGGTAACTGACTCAAATAAAGAAAGATTACATAGATATGACTCCAAGAAAATAAAAATTACATGCTAAGAATCAAAAATAAACGACGAACGTGATGAAGCACTGTTGGCGAGCAACATGATCCTCGAAAAAATGTGGAGTGGTCAGGGATCTCCCCATCACCTGGGCTCCTCTGACCCATTTCTTACCGTTCAGATCCTCAATCGTGGCACCAGCGACACAGGCTTGTCCAGGATAGTGTGGCTTAGGACACAGCGCGAGATCACCCCTCTTCATCTGGCGCCACCTGTGAAAAATGAACAAAGAGCCAATATGGTGCGATGAAGTTCCAGTATGAGAAATGCCGGTGGAACAGGGAAGGCACCGGTAGTCGAAGAGAGGGAGCTCGCGCCCTCGCACCCTTCGACAGGTGCCCCCTCTAACGACCAAGCCAACAACCCACCTCCGCCGGTCGAAAGGGGACAATTCACTCTCGGGAACCCAGACGCCCTCCAAACCCTCAATGCTAAAATGGACGTCCTCGTCGACTTGATGAGGACCCAGATAGCTGGAGAGGAGAGGTCGTAGCTTCCTCGGACAAATCACCCCCGCACGGGGGCCTCCCGGATGACGGCCGGAGGCCAATTCATCCTTCAAGAAGGACGCATCGTCCGGAGTGAGCGGGGCGGACCTTCACAGCCCCCACCTCCAGAGCAAGAAGCCTCCTCTAGCCCAAGAAAGAGGAGGTCTGAGCTCAATCAACAACGCACAAAGGAGGACATTCCAGACCTGGAGCACCAGGGAAACACTCGGAGCCCCCCCGAACCCATCCCGGCGACAGGGGGAAATATTCCTCCAGCTGTGAAACTTTGAGCGACGTTTCGCCGACCAGGAGCGCACCCCTCACGCCTTCCAGTAGAACACCAACAAAGAGGATGAGGAGCGATCCCCATTCTCTAACCAGATATTGGAGGCATAGATTTCACCCAGAGTCTCTCTGCCGACCTTTACATCTTACGACGGCCAGGGTGACCCAGCCGACCACTATGACAGCTTCGACACCCTGATGACCTTGCATGGGGCATCCAACGCGGTCAAGTGCCGAGCGTTCGTGACTACTCTAGCTCAAGACGTACAGGCTTGGTTCCAAGTGCTCGCCCCCGGAAGCATCACCAGCTTCCGACAATTCGGGCGACTGTTCAAGGAGAGCTTCGCCGGCAGCAGCCCTCCAAAGTCGATAGCGGGATTACTGGCCCTCAAGCAGCCGCAAGGGGAAAAGCTGTAGGCTTACATTAACCATTTCAAAGCCGAAGCTCTGCGCATCCCCCGCCTGGATGTGGCCTCTGCCATCACCGCACTGACCGAAGGCACCCACGATGAAAATCTTCGGCGAGAATTGGTGCTTCACCCTCCTTCCTCCCTCGCCGACCTTATGACCTTAGCTCTGCATCATGTGGAGTGCAAGGAGGTCCCCAACGCCTGTTGAGATCCCGCAAGCTCGAGGCGAGAGGGGGAAAGAAAGAGGTCATCCGACCAATCTTCTGGGCAGGGGAAGAGGAGGAATCGAGAGGGCAACTGAAAGGAACCCCCGCGCAAGTTCGAGTGCTATACTCCTCTATCTACCCCAGTCGATCAAATTTATCAAGAAGTAAAGGACTCGGGACTACTCCACTGCCCCGAGACGATGAAGACTGACCCGAAGCGTCGGAGTCGTCAGAAACACTGTCAATTCCATGACGATCATGGCCACCATACGGGAGATTGCCACCAGCTCAAGGATGAGATTGAAAGTCTCATCCGCCAAGGCCACCTCTCCCAGTACGTGACCAAGCAGAGGGAGGACCATGGAATCCCTCCCGAAGAAATAGATAATCACCCCCGAGAGGTCCACATAAACGTCATCTCAAGTGGATCAGCCTCAGGTGGAGATAGCATCCGAGGAAGAAAGCGTCATGGCAAGCGAGCCAGCCGAGCTTCCGAGCCGCCTAAAACTCTGCCCCGGGTGACCGACCAGCAGGCCCTGGTCTTCTCGGACCAAGACCTCGAAGGAGTAGTCACCCCACATGATGACGCCCTTATTATCTCTGGCACGATAAACCATTGTAACGTGGACCAAATCTTAGTGGATAATGGCAGTGCCCCCGACGTTTTGTCGTATGAGTGTTTGCTAAAGATGGGTGAAAACCTGTCAAAACTGTGTCTGATCCGAACCCCCCTCTGTGGGTTCAATGGCCAGGTGACCTATCCCAAGGGAGCTCTAAGCCTACATGTTACCCTCGGTACCCCGCCCAAAGCTGTAACCTTTATGGCAAACTTCATAGTGGTCAAGGAGATATCGGCCAATAATGCCATTTTCGGCCGAGGCATCCTCGGCCGAATCAAGGTAGTGCCCTCCACATACCACCAAAAAATGAAGTTTCCTACCAAATATGGCACCGGGGAAGTCCAAGGCAATTAGGTAATGGCTAGAAGGTGCTACATGATCTTGGTGGAAATCATAAGGCCAGAGGACCAGGGCAAAGAGCTCGGAACGATTGAAGATGAAACGAAAAGCAAACCCGGGGGAGAGCTACTGTCTGTTTTCCTCAAGAACGATCGGGCCCTCGAAGTAAAAATCGGGGCACATCTAGCACCCGAACTACAAACTAAATACAAAGACTTTCTTTCGGAGTATGTGCACATTTTCGCTTGGTCTGACGAGGATCTCCCTGGAATTCCCAAGGAGACAGCAATGCACCACCTCAACCTCGACCCTGCGGTGAAACCACTACAACAACAAAAGAGGAAACATGGCCTCGAGAAGCAGGCAATTATTAAAGAGCAAATCAATAAGGGGAAGAAGATAGTGTTGTTTTACCCAGTCCTTTACCCTACTTGGCTCGCTAACGTCGTCCTGGTACCCAAAACTTTGGACAAATGGCGGATGTGTGTCGACTTCACCGACCTCAACAAAGTCACTTCGAAGGACCGCTATCCATTACCGAGTGTCGACCAACTCATCGATTCAACCACGGGTAACGAACTTCTCAACTTTCTGGATGCATATTCTGGATACCACCAGATTCAAATGAGCCCTGAGGATATAGAAAAGACTGCCTTCATCACCGACTTCGGCGTCTATTGCTATACCCGAATGTCGTTCGGGTTAAAAAATGCCGGAGCTACTTACCAAAGGCTGGTCAATCAGATCTTTGAGGACCAGATTGGGCGGAACGTCGAGGCCTATATCGACGACATGCTTGTAAAGTCACAAACGGCTGGGGACCATTTTGCCAACCTGGCCGAGACCTTCGGCACCCTCCAGAGGTACCAAATGAAGCTCAATCCCACCAAATGTGCCTTTGGAGTTAGGTCCAGGAAATTCTTGGGCTTCCTAGTGACCCAGCGAGGGATCGAAGCAACCCCGATAAGATCCAGGCCATCCTGGATATGCGGCCGCCTACCTGCATCAAAGATGTACAGTAATTGACCGGTCGGATTGTTGTGCTAAACCGTTTCCTGTCCCGAGCAGCGGAACGTTGCCTGCCTTTCTTCAAATTGTTGAGAGGGCCAAAATTGGTAACTTCCACATTCGCCTGGGATGAGGAGTGCAAAAAGGGGTTCACTGAGCTTAAGGAGTTTCTGGCATCACTTCCTGTATTATCCAAGCCAGTGCCGGGAGAGACCCTATATCTTTATCTCTCCGCAACACCCTCCACAGTAAGCTCGGTTCTCATTCGAGATGACCAAGGAAGACAAAGGCCCATCTACTACGTCGGCAACGTGCTCCTAGACGCCGAAAGGAGGTACCCCGCAACCGAGAAACTCGTTCTAGCGTTGGTTACCTCGGCCAAGCGCCTTCGGCCATACTTCCATGGACACTCCATTGTGGAGCTGACTAGCGAGCCTATGAAGAAAATCCTGGCCCATCTAGAAGCCATGGGTCGACTGGTCAAGTGGGCAATATTGCTCGGAGCCTATGATATTTCCTACCGGCCCCGCACCTCCATTAAGGGACAAGCTCTCGCCTATTTTATCGCCGAGTCTGTTGTCCCTCTGGGAGATGCGTTCGAACCTACGGTCGGCATGGCTTGGAATCTCTTTGTGGACGGGCCTTCCAATTCGACCGGCAGCGGAGCTGGCATCCTCATTACATCCCCAGAAGGTGTCGAGCTCCAGTATGCTCTGAAATTCAACTTCCAGGCCTCTAACAACGCCTCCGAATATGAAGCCCTGATTTTCGAAGCCAGGATGGCGAGACGCCTGGGAGCCGAGTGAGTAAGCATCTACACCGACACTAAGTTGGTCGCTAGCCAAATCCATGTAGACTATGAAGCTCAGGAACCTTAGATGGTCAAATACCTTCACCTAGTGAAAGAGATAGCCCAATCATTCAAGAGATTTCAGGTAATCCAAAAAGCTCGGGAAGAAAACTCCCGAGCGGATGCCCTCTCTCGATTGGCCTCTTCCATCACCTCAGAGGGGACCAGATCTGTCCTACTCGAAGAGTTGGATCTACCGAGCGTGGAAACCAAAATCGTAGCAACTGTGCAGGCACCGCCCGACGATTGGAGAGCCCCATACGTAGCCTGGCTAGCTGACTCTCGAGAGCCCGATGACCCTCGGAAAGCCAAGAGACTCAAATATCAAGCTCGGCGATTTGTCTTATATGACGAAAATCTTTACCGACGATCCTTCGCCGGCCCCCTCCTCAAGTGCCTTAGTGCCCCGGAGGCTCAACAAGCTGTTGAAGAAATTCACGAGGGGATCTACGGAGCACACCAAGGGGGGAGGTTGATAGCGAGGATCTTGCTGCGCCGAGGTTATTGGTGGCCCACCCTCCAGCGAGACTGCTCCACATATGCTCAGAAGTGTGACTACTTTCAGAGGTTCGATCACCTTAACCACCAGCCAGCCTCGGAGCTTATAACTACTAACTGAGCCATACCTTTTCGCTCGGTGGGGAATTGATATCCTCGGGCCCTTCCCAGTGGCCCGGGCTCAGAAAAAGTTCCTCATCGTCGCCATCGACTACTTCTCCAAGTGGATCGAAGCCGAGGCTACCGCCAAGATAACGGAAGCAGTGATCTGGAGTTTCGTGTGGAGGACGACCATTTGTCATTTTGGCATCCCCCGAGTGATTGTGAGTGACAACGGTCGACAATTTGATAGCGCTTATTTTAAGAATAAGTGTGCCGACCTACATATTCGCAACTAATTCACTTCGGTAGCCCACCCCCAAGCTAACGGGCTGGTCGAAAATGCCAACAAAACCATCCTCAAAGGCATAAAGACGAGGCTCTGTAAAGCCAAGGGTAATTGGCTCGAGGAATTACCTAGCGTACTATGGTCGTACCGAACCGCTCCAAGAACCGCCACAGGCGAAACTCCATTTCAGCTAGTCTATGGCACCGAGGCAGTCATCCCACTGGAGGTCGGAAGCCCGTCCCTTCGGGTTATCCACTTCCTGTCCGAGCCTAATGAGCAGAAGCTGCTGGAAAACTTGGACCTGACTGACGAAGTACATGAGGTCGTAAGAATCCAAGCGATGGAGTACCAGTGACGCATGATTCAGTACTACAACGCGCGGGTCCGAGACAGGCAGTTCCAGCCAGGAGACCTCGTTCTCAGGAAGGTTGAAGCCTCTCGACCACTGGAGGCAGTAGGAAAGCTAGCCCCTAATTGGGAAGGCCCCTACCGAGTGATCGAGACGCTCGGGAAAGGAGCATACCGACTATCTACCATGGAAGGGACTCCAATCCCTCGGATTTGGAATGATGCGGCCCTGCGGAAGTTCTATTTCTGAGCTCATCCATACATGTAAGAAACCAATAAAGACAGTAACCTTTCCATTTCATTAATGTCAAAAATTTTGTACATCAGATGGGCCGTAGCCAGCACAATGTGTATATATAAAAAAAATATGGTACAACACGGACTGATTACTCGGTGCGGATGAGGTTGGCGGCTCCAAGCCGAGCCACTGACTCCACTCAGCGTAGAAACTGGCTCGGTAACGGGAAAACTAACTTTGTCTACTCGGGAAGTTCAGAGGAGATGGTAGTGTAGCCACGCTAAAATTGACACTAAGTTGAGTAAATCTTATGTCACAATGTACTGCCCCAAAGTGGATTTCATCTTGAGCTTGAATAAGAAGATTTTTCTTATTTTTGGAATTTCTCTTTCATTGGCGTCATTATTGGTAGACGCTAATTTATATAGGCGACTGTTATGCAGGACGCCAATTCTTGAGCTAATTATCAACTTTTCAATAATTTTCAATAAATGGCGACATCCATAATAGACGCTAATTCCTTTTTATCAAAATATTTCCTAAATTTTTATCAAGAATGTGCGTCTTCTTTTCCGGATGCTAATTAATTAACAGCTGTTATGGGAGACGCCAATTATTATGGAAAGTTTGGAATTGCTAAAATTAAGCTCAAGAATAAGCAGCGTCCTTCATGGTGGACGCACATTTAATTAGAGATGTTAATTGTCGACGCCAATTCTGGTTGCACTTCCAATTTTATCCGGGCTCCTTTCTCTGGCTGATCGTTGCTCACTTTGGTTGATTGTTACCCACTTTGATCTTTCCATTTCTTGGGGAAATCTGTTCCCTTCCTAGCTTGAGGATCCTTCTTTAGTTAGGTTTCTTCTCCTATAAATTTCCCATCTTTTGTGCCCGCACGAAGAATGGCAAGGAGGATTGGATGATCACCATATGAAGAGGGCTTGAGCGTTGCATAAGCATCAGAGGAGCCCCACTTAATCATCACAAGGAGAACGAACGTCAAGAAGAGGGAACATAGCAAGCATGGCAGCTGCTCATAGTGGAGGATATCCCTCCGTTTCTTCCCCATCCTGTTTCTCCTTTCACTTCATTTTTGCATCATTCCATTCCATCTGTCATACCTAAATCTAGCATTCGCTATATTTCTCTGCATGGATTGCATTCATTTACCACCTTTACACTAAGGGGTTTAAAAGAACACACAAGGTGTGTTAGCTTCCATCTGCATACATTTATTCATGTTAAGAATCGATACTGCACAAGTCTACTTCTCATTCCATTGCTATCTGTCTTTGTCTGTGTGATTTCAGGGTAATCAAATCAAGAGACCCCCTTAGCTGGCCGGTCGGTTGGAGGAGGAAGTAGAACACACACATCCCGCTTCATCAGGTATTTGCCCGCGATCCTTCTTTCATTATTATTCTGTCACTATTATTGAGGATAATACCTCTGGCAATCACATCCAACTGAGCACCATGTGCTCCCTCTTTTCCTATTACTGTCAGCACTTTCCTTCATACCATTATTTCCTTTCACACTTTTTGCACACTAAGTGACGCGTTCACAAATTGGCGATCACGGTGGGACACTATTATCTTCTTATTTGATTACCCTTCCTATTGGCACCAACGTGTGCCCCTCTTTAGTGCTCCATGTAGCACGTTATTTCTTTTCCTATCTCCTTTGTGCACCACGTGCACGTCCCTGCTTGGTGGTCCAACCAGTGAATCGATGCTTATGTGCTTGTGTTAAAGGTAGTAAACGATTGTGTGGTTTCTAAATTTTCAAGAATTAGCGTCCACCCTGGTGGTCGTAAATACCTAATCAGCGTCCCTCCCGAGAGTCGCTCATTTTTATTTATTTGCACTTTTTGGTAAATTTCTGTTATCTGCGTCTTCCTTCACAGACGCTATTTTATTATTTATTCTAAATTTTGTGGAATCTACGCCTTCATATCTTGACGTCATTTGTTTTATTTCTTTTATTACCATTATTATTCTGTGGAATTAGCGGCTCTCTAAAGGGACGCTATTTTTCTGATTATTGATAATTCGGGAATTATCAGGCGCTTAATTCTGATTGTGCGTCCCACCCTGTGGATGCTATTTTCTGTGCGTCCTGTCTGTTGGACGCCATTTCCTGGTTACTATTTGCTTACCTGTTGCTGCATCACACGTGCATTCTGGCCGAGGGACCTCCTCCCTCTACACTTCTAGGATCCATCACCCTTCTTGGACTTAGAAAGACCCTCCAATTGAGCATTCCATCTCATTGGATTGGAATTTCTTTGTCTCAGACCTCTATAAGCCCTTGCACCCATGGATTCCCTCACGGAAGCTAGGCAGGTTATATCTTGAAGTACCCACGAGTTTAGTTAGCCTAATCACAGTTGAGAGAGTGAAATCTAGGCTACCTGGTGCCTTATTCAAACTGAAACATAGGTTTTTGTCACACTAAGAGCTAAATCCACTAAACTATTAATAAGTCACAGTATAATCATGTGTTGGCTGAGAGGCCATTATCGGGGGGAAAGCTTCAAATTCATCAGCACCTCGCTGTGAGGTTTCAAGAGGGAGCTCGACCTGCTACGAGGCGGAGCATGTAAGCTCATCTCGTTGAGTTGCTTCTTCAGCATCTCAACTTCTTGTTCGTATTTTTGCAGCATCATCTGTTGGAAGCTTTGATACCAATATAGTGTGCGCAGCAGGATCTAGAGGGGGGGTGAATAGATCCTACATAAAAACTTTGCTCAATTATAATTCTAAAGCAATTAACACTTAGTTGTCAAACTACAAGCTCAGATTAAATCATATAAGCACTAGTATATCGTGTGATAACAAGGAGTGCATGGACGAACGACTAAGCTACTTCACTGAAATCTTCAGTTCTAACAAAGCTTGGTTCGAACACTTAGTATCTAATAAAAGTGCATTAGCATGAGCTCATATATTAACCTGTGAAGGGAGGAAGGAGATATGGATCAAACACACGATTGGCAAACCACAGGACAAGGATTTTTTAGGTGGTTCGATCTGCTACCCATAGACCTACGTCCACCCCTCACTCAACCCCAGTGAGGCTTCCCTTGCAAAAGCAAGACTACAGACTCAGTCTGCAACAGACGCTGCCTAACAGCTTGAACCAAGGGAAACAAATCCCTTCTCCCTGATCTTACAACCCGCAAGACCAGACCCACTGCTAAAAGCAGTGACCGGAGGAACAAATCCTCCCTTCTTCTGCAACCACAAAAGAAACCCGTGAACAACTCCCAGTTGCTCACAACCTAGAGGAATAATCTTCTCTTCCTCTGAAGACACAGAGGGACCCCGGAGAAACAACCTCCACGTTCTGGTTTCCCAGAACAAACCACACACAGTTGTGAACTGTGTGCAACCACCTTGTGTGCACCGAGCACAACAAAGCAAAGACTGAAGCTAGAATGGAAAAGGAAAAGACAAACGGAAATCAAACGCTGAACAGAACAGCACAATGAACAAATCAAAACACACGAAGATGATGTAGCTTCCACTGGAAGCACTTTGAATGTGATCTCTAAAACTGAGCTTTTCTTCGCGGCAGATCACCTTTCTTCTCACTCTTTTGCTCTCTCCTTGAACTGGGCAACTCTCTCAAACTCTTCTTCTTCTTCTCACTCTCTTGCTCTCTTGTTCTCTCTTCTCCGTATGAACGAGCTCACAGATCACTCTATCTTTTTCTCTTCTCACCTCGCAGCTCTCACTTCAGGGCTTCTATTTTTGCACCAGCTCTTCTTCCGCTCTACTTTTTTTCTTTTTCCTTTTTTACCGCTCTCCTTTTTTGTGGATACTTATATAACCGGCGAAATTTGAAATTTCAAAGCTCAGATTCTCTTCCCGGCATAATTTTATTCATTCAGGTGTTTTGGAGGGAACTTTCTGAGATCCAGTGCCGTACAAAACTCTGTCAGATGCCTAGGATCGCATGCCAATGATTGAGAATTGGAGACAAGTGACTCCCTTACGTGCTCCACCCTCCTTAGCCATTTTTCACCCTTGGGAACCTATTTTATACCCTTAACGGCTATTTGTCAGACATGTCGGCTATTTGTCACCCTTACGGCTGAGATCCGTCACCTTTGCCTTTTCACAGTTATTCTTGAGCCGTCACGCTAAGTCATTTGTCACCCATACATGCTCATTTGTCACCGTTGCTTCGATAGTTTTCACCCTTATGTTCATCATCTGGAAGATCCTTCTGAAGAGATATGGCTTTGACTTCTTCTATTTAACACCTTCTTAGACATTTGTTTGTGTGCCAATCTTTGACTCCTTGTGTTCTATTCGTCAGCTTGACTCTTCAGCTTGATTGAAGATGACCCTTGACTGCGTCGACGCTGTAGGAGTGCTGCGTCGATGTTACCACGTTGTTTCTTCATGTCAGCTTCTCTTTCACCAGTGTCGAGCTATTATTCACCCTTAGGGAGGTATTTGTCACCTCTATTGGCTATTTGTCTGCCTTACCAAGTTATTTGTCACCCTTAGTTGAGTTTAGCCATTGCCTTAGTTGCTTCGGCTAGCGAATGGCTCTGGCAATCTAGCTGCGTCGACGTTGTTGGAGCTTTGCATCAACGCCATCTTCAAGACACCTTCTTAACTCCTTTTCTTCCAAGCCAACCTATTTGTCACCACTAGTGACTTATTTGTCACCCTTATTTCATATTTGTCACCGTAAGAGGCATTTTTCACCCTTATTCTCTAGCGGGTACAAAGCTACCTTTGAGGTGTTTTTCAGCCTTGTTTCTTCAATGGTTGGAATGATTCTTCTTGTGACATTCTTCTATAGCTGTTGCGTTGCTGGTGATGTTCTTGAATTCATTAACTCTTCACTGCCCGTCTGCACAAGTCGACTTGTGGAGTGCTAAAGTTGACTTCTCTTGCACCTGATATTGTGCTACTATTTAACCTATTCTTCACAAAGTTCAAGAGTGTTGCACACATATGTATACTACATCAAAACATATGACTTCATCAACACATGAAACCAGTGCATCAAAACCAATGCATCAAGGCACACCAATGCACTATCTCATAGATGAGTCTGATGATGGCAACACTATGAGTCATTATGACCAATTTATCACATATAATGCATACTGACTCATCAAACTATTCTCCTCCTTTGACATCATCAAAATGAAAAAATAGTTTGATACAAGCAGTAAAAATGTACTCCCCCTTAGACATGGAATCAAATGCCTATCAATGAAATGTGCAGAACTATTCTCCCCCTTTGATATTGATGAGAATGCCTATTAATGACATGTGAAAAAAAATTCTCCCCCCTTGAAGAATGAACACATCAATTAATGAACACACATCTCCCATAAGATAAAGCAATCTCCCTCTTAGACATTGGTAAAAATAATTTAAAGCGCAGACACCAATTAAAGAAATGTGTAGAATTGAATAGGGCACATTGACAGCAGTAGCAACAGACAAGGAATCAAGTGTGAAAATGTAGTGCAGTCTTGTATGAACAATGAGTTTTTCAGACATTTGATGAATGTATGCATACATAATAGTTTATGCAGTACAAACATATCATCAACTCCCCCTTAATTTGTGCAGACCAGATGAGACATGCTATGCAACTTATCAGCAAGAAAGTTATTGCAATTGTTGTGAAAATGGTTCAGTCAAGAAATTATTTTTGATAATCAGTCAGAGCAAAAAATTGTGAAATCATCATTGCAGCAGTATTGAAAGACCAAGAATTTTAGAAAGTCAGCAAAGTTCTGTAGTGACAATTTCATGGAGTGAAAAAATTGCTTCAAGGGGTTCAATGGATCAGAAAAATCACAGTCTGAAACAACATTCATTAGACAAGCTTTCATGTTTCATATTCTTCTGTTATAAGGTTTTCTATAACACCACCCTTGTTTTCTGCTTGGTTTAAGTGAAATAAATTTAGAGTTTATCAATCAAATTCCTGAAGCATTTTACAGTCAGGCTTAATAGAAATAAACCAAAGCTACAAATTTAAATCTTGTTTAACCTCACTTTGCCTTACTCATTTAAAATCAATGACTCCCTTAGGAGTAACTAAAGACTAGTATTGAGATTAAACAAATTTATCATTTCTGGTTTTTACCTCAGGGTTAGAGCACTTTTTCTGACCCTTTTGGTCATATTTTCATATTTTTTCTTTTAGCTCACAAAATTTTTAAGAGCATTCAAGTGTAGCCCACATCTTTTTACATAAGAATGCACGTTGATCAGACGTCAGCACTCCTAGTTACTCAGTGAGACTAACTATCCTACTTCATATTGAGTAGAGTTAGCAAAGGCACTTCATGACTGAGTCAGCTTCATTTCTTTGATGAAGGGCTTAGTTTCTCAGTGAACTCTTAGCCATTGCTCTACCTTGAGCATTGATACATAGTTTTTATCATGTGCTACCCTTTGGAATTTTTCAGATTATTCTATGTTTAAGAATAATACTTAATCTAAGTTTCTCAACCAAGGTTGCCATAACCTTAAATTTTCATGTTCTAGGTGATTGCACAGGGATACAACATGTGAGAATTGGTTGAGATTTATTAAGCTCCGAATACAACCTTTTTCAAAAAATTCAATTTTTAAACTCTTGAATTCATTAGGCTTAAACCAACAGTTTTATTCATGGGTTATCACAAAAACTTATACAAGAAGATTCTTCAATAAGTTTGCTCAGATTAATGAATTGATGAATAGATTGGAAATATTCTAATCACAATGAAGTTCAATGAGTTTCAGCAAGACTTAACGGTGAAGGCAGTTTTTCAAAAGAAATGCTCATGTAGACCAGCTTCAAAGAGAGATGACAGAGATGTCAGTTATTGATAAAGTCTGATACCAATGGAAAAAGATTTCTCCTGAGAAGGTGTGAACTAGTGACCCTAGACAGAATCTTTATGAGTGAGAGAAATGGATTTTCAGAATTAAGGTCTTTAGAAGTGAGCTTGTTCAGCCAATGCCAGATTTGAAATCAAAAATGTTTGATACCAAAGTGGAGTCAGAGACTTGCAAGGAAGTCAACTTGTATAGTCTATAAGTCGGCTTGAGAGTTTCCTGAAGCATTACAATTCAGACTGAGCTCAAGTGGATGCATGAGTTTTCTAGTATAAATGATATACAATCAAATGATACCAGGTATGCACTGGCTCCCCTTTACTGAATGTAAATTATGCATGAAGGAAATGCAACTTGATTGCATTAAACACTTGCTCCCCCTATCTAAATGCATTGAGGGACTCACGAAGATAATGCAAATGACATATGCAGACATGAGAACTCATACAACTCAATTTATTTCAACGTCCCCTTAACTTGATGTTCTGAAATACCAATTTCAACATGAAGAACATGCAGGGAGTAATTTGCTTTTTTGTTCATGAATATCTAAAGTGCCCTATATGCAGTTTTGACCCATGGTACTAGGCGGAGGACTTAGATCTTAAGATCACCTCACGCGTAGTGATAATTTCCAGACAAGCTTAACCTGCCCTTCCACATGTCACCGTTTGATATATCATGTGGTCATGCATGACTGTGCACAATAAATGCAATGCAGTTTCATGTGACAACAAATTTATCAAGTTTCGGGATATGATTCAGAAAATGATATGCATATGCAGACACAAGCATGTGTTGAGACTTCATGCAACAGATTTGAAGTGAATACAATTATTCATCATGATTCAAATTCAAATATATGCAAGCAGACATGTTCAGCTCAGTTTACTTGAACTCTACAGTCACGCCCCGAGCGCGGAAGATACCCGAGGTCGTGGCCAGCTTATATAGAACCATTCAATTAAAGCAGTATACATATTTTTTTTGACAAAAGACAGAGTGCGCAATTTATCTAAATCATAACTAAGATTAAATTCCCAAATTAATACCAATGTCCAAGATGACAATTATCCAATTGACCAAATGGTAATAATTCTAGTCTATGACATTCCGTATTCAAATCCAAATACTAGGCTACAAGCCTTATCAAACTTCAATCAACTAGACCAATAATAACTAGAAGTACAGGGTAGAACTTAAAACATAAAGGACACGACTAGTTGGTAGAAGACAACCGATGACTCTAGCACTCTTCACTCGGTCTCGTTCACATTCATGTGGATGTCGCTATCCGAATTTCCTGAAAATGTTAGGAAATAACTGGATGAGCGAATCGCTCAGTAAGATTTATATCTCAAGTTCTAACAATCTTTAAGTTAATTATAAGTTCATGCGGTATAATGATGCACGTTAGATCAAGCAAGAATATAAAGAATTGTATCAAGAGAGTATCACATGAATTTCAATAAGATGTTTCAATAAGGAAACTAGCAAGTAAATTGCAAGTAATTGCACAAGTCTTTCCAAGAAGATGATAATCAATATTCAAGCAAATCCTTTCAAGAAGGTAATAATCAAGGATCAAGCGAGTAATTTCAAGCTCATATAATAACGAGTAGTGCAATGGAATTGGCTATTTCATTCATTCATTCAAGCATGTAAGTGCCCTTTTTCGGGCCACGCGAGTCAAATCAAGCAAGTAGAGAGAGTAAGCGTAGAATGTCTCAAGTCAAGCAAGCAAGTACTTTCGCCCTTCTGCGGGGCTCAAGTCAAGTATTTCCCAACTCTGGGCCACGCAAGTCAAGTATTGTCCATTCTGGGCCAAGCATGTCAAGCCAAGCAAGTAGTTCGGTGTAATGCCAAACATCGTGGTCAATAAACTCCCATGGGCACAAGTACCTTCGGATGCTCCTCCCATGACCAGACCGGGCCCTATATGCATAGCATTTCATGTATACTTTTGACATCCACTCTCATTTATATAGCCAATATAGAATTCTAAGAGTTTACACATGGTAGGAATGTAAGGTGGATTTTTAGGAACAGATTTCAAGGACAAATGCATGTAAATGATGATATGATGACTTAACCTTAAGAAGAGGGCAAAAAGTCATGTATAGAAAGTCAACACTAATGTTGGTCAAAGTCAACGCTACTGGTTAAAGGTGTCAACCGGTCAGGGTCGGGCAGCATTTTTTTTATGCAAAACGAGGTCGATGCATATCACTATTCGTGCATATAGAAGTCTATGCATGTTACTATTCGTGCCTATAGAAAGTCTGTACAATTCACTATTCATGCCTATAGAAAGTCTGTATAATTCACTATTCATGCCTATAGAAAGTTTGTACAATTCATAGAAAGTCTGTACAATTCACTGTTCACGTCTATAGAAAGTCTGTACAATTCACTATTCATGCCTATAGAAAGTCTGTACAATTCAATGTTCATACCTATAGAAAGTATGTACAATTCACTATTTATGCCTTAGAAAGTTTGTACAATTCATAAAAAGTCTGTACCATTCCCTGTTCATGCCTCTAGAAAGTCTGTACAATTCACTGTTCATGCCTATAGAAAGTCTGTACAATTCACTATTCATGCCTATAGAAAGTCTGTACAATTCAATGTTCATACCTATAGAAAGTCTGTACAATTCACTATTTATGCCTATAGAAAGTTTGTACAATTCATAGAAAGTCTGTACAATTCACTGTTCATGCCTATAGAAAGTCTGTACAATTCAATGTTCATACCTATAGAAAGTCTGTACAATTCACTATTTATGCCTATAGAAAGTCTGTACAACTCATAGAAAGTCTGTACAATTCACTGTTCATTCCTATAGAAAGTTTGTACAATTCACTATTCATGCCTATAGAAAGTCTGTACAATTCAATGTTCATACCTATAGAAAGTCTGTACAATTCACTATTTATGCCTATAGAAAGTTTGTACAATTCATAGAAAGTCTGTACAATTCATTGTTCACGCGTAGGTATAGGTCTGTATAAGGTCTGTGTAAGTATCACTATTTACATCGGTGCAATTCACTGTTTGTATCAGTGCAATGCATCAGTGTGAATCACTATCTGTATCGGTGCAAGGCTTGTTGCATCAGTGCAAATCATTGTCTGTATCGGTGCAATCCTTGCCGCATCAGTGCAAATCATCGTTTGTATCGGTGCAATGCTTACTGCATCAGTGCAAATCACCGTTTTGTATCGGTGCAATGCTTGCTGCATCAGTGCAAATCATTGTCTGTATCGGTGCAATGCCTGTTGCATCAGTGCAAACCACCGTTTTGTATCGGTGCAATGCTTGCTGCATCAGTGTAAAAGACTGTCTGTATCGGTGCAATGGTTACTGCATCAGTGCAAAACACTGTTTGCATCGGTGCAATATTGTACAACCGTAGGTATACTATATAAGGTTGCACAGACGTGAACTAAGGTCTATGCCAGTTTGCACAGACACGAACTAAGGCCTATGCTAGTTTGCACAGACACGAACTAAGGTCCATGCTAGGTTGCACTTTTACAGTGAGTGATCACGTTTTGACCGTGTGAATATTTACCCAAATTCATTTTTCAGGCTAAAAATTTATTTGATAATTTTTCTTGCTAGAGTAAATCAAGGTGGTTAATGGGTAACATTTAGATTTTCCTAATCATTTTTATCTTGTGAGATATAAATTTTCAAAGTGGGCCGTGAATAGTATTTTTACTATTCACTCAATTTCATTTTTAAGGATAAAAATTTATTTGACAATTTTCTATGGTATAGTAAATCAAGGTGATTAATGGATAATAGTTAGATTTTCCTAATCATGTTTACCTTATGAGATATTAATTTTTAAAGTGGGCCATGAATAGTGTTTTTACTATTCACTCAATTCCATTTTTTGGCAAAATATTTACTTGATGATTTTCCATGGTAGAGTAAAATTTGAGGATTCTAAAATCATGATTATGCTGGACTTTCATGGTTCTATTCAATAGATATAAATTTTTTTGAATATGGTGGCTACTAATTACGTGATTTCACTGTTCATGATTTAGAACATTCACAGAATCAGGAATAGACACATAGATAGTCATGGAAAATTAGCAGAATTACAAGGTCATGCTCATGGAACGATTTTAGAGTTTAGTTTCATAGGTGTTAATTTTTAAACATGGATCAATCTAATTGGGACATGTTAATGACAATTACACTACATGGGTACTTGACGGAGGATCTCCTCACGCAAGATTTAGTGTTTCAGATAGGCGTAGCCTAACCTTCCCACTAAGCCTTTTTATATACCCTTAAAAGACTGGATCTTGGCTATGATAGGTTTAACTAGCATGCATGTGAACCTATTTTAATCACTAGTTAAGCCAGAACTTGAGAACACCTACCTTTTGGGTGCGGTTTACTAGGTATAGTTGTAGAGAAAGAATTGGAAATCCCAGCCACGCCAAGCCCTTCACGCTCAGCAAAGCTTCTGCAGCAGGACACTTCTCATTCTCTTCCATGGCAAAAGATAGTAGGTGTCACCTACGGTTGATGGAGGGATTCGTTTATAGGAGAAGGAAAAAAAAACATAAGGGTCCATAAGGGTCCGTTGCCAGGGAAAAAGAAGCAATTAATGCTTCAATTCATTGAATCCATTGTCGGGTAAAAGGGATCTGTTGCCAGCAAACAAGGTACATATATTAGTATATCTATAAGTTTATAGTGGGGTGGTGGCCCTCCTGGAAATGAATGGCACCTTGGCCATCCCCTTTTGCTACTTCTTCACGTGGTGGTGTCTAGGCATATGATAATGGTTGGTGGC
Organism: Amorphophallus konjac; assembly: GCA_022559845.1. NCBI lineage: Eukaryota > Viridiplantae > Streptophyta > Magnoliopsida > Alismatales > Araceae > Amorphophallus > Amorphophallus konjac. Next base: position 61,637,601 of record CM040119.1, read on the forward strand.
ATATATATATATATATACATATTTTTTCCCAAAAAGAGAATGGCGAATGCAAGAATTGAACCGTGGTCACCCATTTGGAGGACACATCACTTAACCAACTACACTAAGAAGTCACTTCGCATGATGACTTCAATGGTGGTATATTTATATAATAGCCCTCAATGGGTATTCTAACTTCTTATTCAACCTTCCTATAAAGTTATCTAAAGTTTTTATTTATTTGAGAAAAAGTCTATATATTATTTTATATGGGATGTTACACCCTCCCCCACTTAAAAGAATTTGGTCCCCAAATTCAATTGCAAATATGGAGACAAGGAGGGTGAGAAATACCTACAGACTGTAATAACTCTGGAAATCTCCTTCTCATAGACTCCTCGGTTTCCCATGTAGCTTCTCGCTCTAAGCATCGATTCCATTGAATTTTTACCCTAGGGATCGTCTTGTTCCTCAGAACTCGATCTTCTCGATCGAGGATCTTCATCGGCTTCTGCTCATAGGTTAGGTCCTTTTATATCACTAAACCAGTGCGATTAATGACATGGAAAGGATCGTGCACATACTTCTTCACCATAGAAATATGGAATACTTTGTGCACTTCTGATAGTTGTGGAGGCAAGGCAATGCGATACGCCACCTCGCCTACTCTTTCCAATATCTCGAATGGACCAATAAACATTGGTGTAAACTTGCCCTTAACACCGAATCTTCTGATACCTTGGCCAGAGATATCTTGAGAAAAGCATGTTTAACAACTTGAAACTCCAGATCTTCAAGGCAAATACCACCGCGGCTAGTTCTAAGTCAAGCATCGGGTAGTTCTCTTCGTGCTTCTTCAATTGCCGGGACCAGCACCAGGGACAAGGTCGATTGTGAACGACACTTCCCTTTTCGGGGGTAAGCCAGTTAATTCTTCCAAAAAAAAATATCGGGAGATTCCCAAATTACACGGGTGTCTTCAAATTCCGTCTCCTCGCCTTTCGTGGTAGTCACAAAGGCAAGGAAAGCCATGCAACCTTTTCTTTTGCTAGCTCAGAGAGGTGAGATAAGAGGGGTTCTATTCCGAGGGCTAATATAAATCAGCTCGGGAAAATCCACAAAAGTTATCTTGCCATCCAGTCGGCGAACCCTTTATATCTAGGCTTACCAGGTTGACAGGAGGTTGTTCCCTTTTATCATACCTTGCAGTTCGGGTAACGATGAGTGATATCGGACTTATTCTCGAGGGGTGTAGATATGGCTAAGTCTGACCATTCGGGCTCTTTGAAAAATAAAGCAGCAAACGTCTTGGAAACAAATGAATGAGTTGCTCGGGTATCGAATAAAACTTTAGCGGTTTTAGAGCAAACAATTAGTGTACCTTCCATGCTTCCACCTTCTGTTGGTTCTATTGCCTTAGAGAGCTTGTAGACGGCCTTGATTCTTCATCGAATGCTTCTCTTCCTTAGTGGCTTGCTCCTTCATCAATGGACAGTCTAGGATTCGATGCTCTTGACTCCCACATCGGAGGCAGGCTCCTAACTTCCTCTAGCATTCCTTTGTCTTGTTGTCGGTTTTGTCGCAGTATTTATAAACTTCCTTAGAAGGCGTAGTAGTAGAGGATGGCTTGTTACTCCTCTGAAATGTCTTTCTCATGGAGGACTCTTCTCCATTGTAGGACCACTTCTTCTTGAAAGATGATTTGAAATTCCCCGGGCCGGTGACAGGTTCCTTCTTGTCTCTTCCTCGAATCTTCTTGGACAGTTCAGTGGCGTCCTCGAGCAATTGGGCACACCTAACCATCTCTGAATAGACTTGAATGTCCATCGGTGTGAGTTGTGTAATATAGGGGGGCCGAAGCCCATTGAGGAACCTTTTAGCCTTCATCCTTTCGGTACACACCAAGTGAGGTGCATACATGGACAATCTTACGAACTGGGCCTCATACTCGGCCATAGTCAGGGTCCGCTACTTTAGTGCGACAAATTCTGCAGCCTCCTTTTCTTGAATGCGGTCGAAAATGTATTTGCTGTTAAAATGTTCGACAAAGTCATCCCATGAGACATGGTTATCAGACAATGTTGCTTTTACGTATTCCCAACAATCTCGGGCGTCTCGCTCTAGTTGGAAAGTGGCCAATAAGACCTTTTCTTCATCCGTACACTGCATTGCACGAAAAATTCCCTCAATTTCCTTTAGCCAGTTCTCGACATCCTCGGGGTTATTCGAACCCGTGAACCTTGGTGGGTTCACATAACAAAAATCCCTATGAAGGTCACCGGCTCCACGGTGGGCTCTGCCTTGTGCCACTTGTTATAGCACCGGCGTAGGACCTTGCACGGCGTGCTGCATCTCGCGCCCTTATGCTCTCTTAGCAGCCATGATCCTATCAGGGAATTTTCAAGCCTACTAAGTAGCATTGTTAACCATAAGATCAAGTGTCATTTATAATTAGTATAACTATATGGTTAAAGGTCAAACGCCAAATTTAACGATAAGGTCAAATGTCATCAAAGAACTTAACACATGGCTCTATCCATCTCACTGGGTGTGGTGCAAACCTATCCTTAGACTTGGGTTTGACTTGGAGTTTCCTAGAGTTCGACCATGACTCCTAACTTCCTGACTTCTTATTCCCAAGGAAATTGAATACCTAGGCTCTGATACCACGAAGACTGTCACGCCCCGAGCGCGGAAGATACCCGAGGTCGTGGCCAGCTTATATAGAACCATTCAATTAAAGTAGTATACATATTTTTTTTGACAAAACACACAGTGCGTAATTTATCTAAATCATAAATAAGATTAAATTCCCAAATTAATACCAATGTCCAAGATGACAATTATCCAATTGACCAAATGGTAATAATTCTAGTCTATGACATTCCTTATTCAAATCCAAATACTAGGCTAGAAGCCTTATCAAACTTCAATCAACTAGACCAATAATAACTAGAAGTATAGGGTACAACTTAAAACATAAAGGATACGACTAGTTAGCAGAAGACAACCGATGACTCTAGCACTCTTCACTCGGTCTCATTCACATTCATGTGGATGTCGCTATCCGAATTTCCTGAAAATTTTAGGAAACAACTGGATGAGCGAATCGCTCAGTAGGATTTATATCTCAAGTTCTAACAATCTTTAAGTTAATTACAAGTTCATGCGGTATAATGATGCATGTTGGAGAATTGTATCAAGAGCGTATCACATGAATTTCAATAAGATGTTTCAATAAGGAAACTAGCAAGTAAATTGCAAGTAATTGCACAAGTTTTTCCAAGAAGATGATAATCAATATTCAAGCAAATCCTTTCAAGAAGGTAATAATCAAGGATCAAGCGAGTAATTTCAAGCTCATATAATAATGAGTAGTGCAATGGAATTGACTATTTCATTCATTCATTCAAGCAAGTAAGTGCCCTTTTTCGGGCCACGCGAGTCAAATCAAGCAAGTAGAGAGAGTAAGCGTGGAATGTCTCAAGTCAAGTAAGCAAGTACTTTCACCCTTCTGCGGGGCTCAAGTCAAGTATTGCCCAACTCTGGGCCACGCAAGTCAAGTATTGCCCGTTCTGGGCCAAGCATGTCAAGTCAAGCAAGTAGTTCGGTGCAATGCCAAACATCGTGGTCAATAAACTCCCATGGGCACAAGTACCTTCGGGTGCTCCTCCCAGGACCAGACCGGGCCCTATACGCACAGCATTTCATGTATACTTTTGACATCCACTCTCATTTATATAGCCAATATAGAATTCCAAGAGTTTACACATGGTAGGAATGTAAGGTGGATTTTTCAGGAACAGATTTTAAGGACAAATGCATGTAAATGATGATATGATGACTTAACCTTAAGAAGAGGGCAAAAAGTCATGTATAGAAAGTCAACACTAATGTTGGTCAAAGTCAACGTTATTGATTAAAGGTGTCAACCGGTCAAGGTCGGGCAGCATTTTTCTTATGCAAAACGAGGTCGATGCATATCACTATTCGTGCATATAGAAGTCTATGCATGTTACTATTCGTGCCTATAGAAAGTCTGTACAATTCACTATTCATGCCTATAGAAAGTTTGTACAATTCATAGAAAGTCTTTACAATTCACTGTTCACGCGTAGGTATAGGTCTGTATAAGGTCTGTGTAAGTATCACTATTTGCAACGGTGCAATTCACTGTTTGTATCAGTGCAATGCATCAGTGCGAATCACTGTCTGTATCGGTGCAAGGCTTGCTGCATCAGTGCAAATCATTGTCTGTATCGGTGCAATGCTTGCCGCATCAGTGCAATTCATCGTTTGTATCGGTGCAATGCTTACTGCATCAGTGCAAATCATTATCTGTATCGGTGCAATGCCTGTTGCATCAGTGCAAACCACCGTTTTGTATCGGTGCAATGCTTGCTGCATCAGTGCAAAAGACTATCTGTATCGGTACAATGGTTGCTGCATCAGTGCAAAACACTGTTTGCATCAGTGTAATATTGTACAACCGTAGGTATACTATATAAGGTTGCACAGACGCGAACTAAGGTCCATGCTAGGTTGCATTTTTACAGTGAGTGATCACGTTTTAACCGTGTGAATATTTACCCAAATTCATTTTTCAGGCTAAAAATTTATTTGATAATTTTTCCTGGTAGAGTAACTCAAGGTGGTTAATGGGTAACATTTACATTTTCCTAATCATTTTTATCCTGTGAGATATAAATTTTTAAAATGGGCCGTGAATAATATTTTTACTATTCACTCAATTTCATTTTTAAGGACAAAAATTTATTTGACAATTTTCTATGGTATAGTAAATCAAGGTGATTAATGGGTAATAGTTAGATTTTCCTAATCATGTTTATCTTGTGAGATATTAATTTTTAAAGTGAGCCATGAATAGTGTTTTTACTATTCACTCAATTCCATTTTTTGGCAAAATATTTACTTGATGATTTTCCATGGTAGAGTAAAATTTGAGGATTCTAAAATCATGATTATGCTAGACTTTCATGGTTCTATTCAATAGATATAAATTTTTTTGAATATGGTGGTTACTAATTACGTGATTTCACTGTTCATGATTTAGAACATTCACAGAATCAGGAATAGACACATCGATAGTCATGGAAAATTAGCAGAATTGCAAGGTCATGCTCATGGAACGATTTCAGAGTTTAGTTTCATAGGTGTTAATTTTTAAACATGGATCAATCTAATTGGGACATGTTAATGACAATTACACTACATGGGTACTTGACGGAGGATCTCCTCACGCAAGATTTAGTGTTTCAGATAGGCGTAGCCTAACCTTCCCACTAAGCCTCTTTATATACCCTTAAAAGACTGGATCTTGGCTATGACAGGTTTAACTAGCATGCATGTGAACCTATTTTAATCACTAGTTAAGCCAGAACTTGAGAACACCTACCTTTTGGGTGCGGTTTACTAGGTATAGCTGTAGAGAAAGAATTGGAAATCCCAGCCACGCCAAGTCCTTCACGCTCAGCAAATCTTCTGCAGCAGGACACTTCTCATTCTCTTCCGTGGCAAAAGATAGTAGGTGTCACCTACGGTTGATGGAGGGATTCGTTTATAGGAGAAGGAAAAAAAAACATAAGGGTCCATAAGGGTCCGTTGCCAGGGAAAAAGAAGCAATTAATGCTTCAATTCATTGAATCCATTATCGGGTAAAAGGGATATGTTGCCAGCAAACAAGGTACATATATTAGTATATCTATAAGTTTATAGTGGGGTGGTGGCCCTCCTGGAGATGAATGGCACCTTGGCCATCCCCTTTTGCTGCTTCTTCACGTGGTGGTGTCTAGGCATATGATAATGGTTGGTGGCATATATATATATATATATATACATATTTTTGCCCAAAAAGAGAATGACGAATGCAAGAATTAAACCGTGGTCACCCATTTGGAGGACACATCACTTAACCAACTACACTAAGAAGTCACTTCGCATGATGACTTCAATGGTGGTATATTTATATAATAGCCCTCAATGGGTATTCTAACTTCGTATTCAACATTCCTATAAAGTTATCTAAAGTTTTTATTTATTTGAGAAAAAGTCTATATATTATTTTATACGGGATGTTACATCTACTATTTAAAGTTAAATCACGATTTCAAGGTTAGCTTTAGCAACAACCCTTAGTACCTGACAGAGCACTTAGGTTTGAAGACCACCTCATGCATAGTGTGAGTTTCCAGATAGTCATAATCTGTCCTTCTTCCTACACCATGTAGACACGCCAAAATTGATGCTATGTTGGTCAAAACTCATGTCACTATGTTAACGCCCCAAAGTGAACTTCAATATTTCTATAATATAAAGTTTTTTTCTTTTGTGTGGGTTTTTATGATGTTTCTTGCATTTTTTTAATTAACGACTTGAAGAGGGGCGTGATTTAAATAGCGACCTAATCTGGGGCGTGTTCTCAAGAAAGGACGGCTAGTGTTAAGGGCGTCAATTTCTGGTATTTTACGAGTCCCACCACGATTGAAAAATCAAGAATTAACGTCCTTCCTTAGGGCGTGTTTTCAATTAACGCCTTTGCTTCAGGCGTCGTCTCACAATTTTCAGAAAAAGAAAGTTTTTATTACTAAAATTGAATCCAGGAGTTGACGCCTTTGTCCCAGTCGTGTTTTGAATTAACGCCTTAGGGCAGGTCGTCAATTTTAATTGACGCCCTTCTGAGGGTCGTCTCTCACCCTTCCGTGTCCTGTTTGGGTACACCTTTCTTGGAGAGTTCCCTGCCTTGGTTAATCACTTGCTCGATCTGGGAACTAGAGTCCTTGCCATTGATGATCATTGCCTGATCTTATCTTCCCAAATCTGTGGTTATCATTGATCGAAACCCTATAAAAGGATGCCCTGGTTGATCTCGCGCGAGGTTACGGTGCTGGCGATTGAGGTAACGGGTGCTAGCGATTGAGGTTGCAGAAGCTAGTTTACAGAGGTTGATGATCGTCTGAGAATACAGAGTTCCTCTCTCTTTTCTATGCCAACCTTCAAGTCCTCTGTCCTCACGGTCATTCTCCTCCTCCTGTGCGATCTCTTTAAAGGCTCTCTGCTTCCTCCTGCTGTCGCAACCGAAGCATCAAAGTGGTTTTCCCCTTTACTGTTTACAGGAACAGCAGGGGCTTTCTTTCTCCCGTTTGTCTTCATCATCTCATCATCGATCACTATATTCTTCCTTTGCATTAGTATTGCATCTCTTTCCCTTTCCCTAATTCTCTAGGGGTTTTAAACATATAAACAAAAGGTGCACACTTTATGCTCCTCTTTCATCATCATATTATTTCCTTGGATTGATACTACACACACGTTTGGCTGATCCCCTCTTCTTTTGATTGTTTGTTCTTTGATTAAGGGTAATCAAGAGGAAAACCCCCTTCATCGGTCGGCCGATAGAAGGAGGAGGAAGGAATCTACATCCATCCCGCATCCTTATTTTCACCAGGTATTCGCGATCAATTTCCTTTGGTTTTGAGGTAACCCCTCTGGCGATCACACTCCTTATTAGCACCACGTGCTCCTTTACTCATTTTCATTATTCTCCTTCTTATATAAATATTTTTATCTTAAAAGTGGATTTTCCATAATCTACAAATTGGCGATCACGGTGGGACAACCACTGTTTTTCTGTTGATTACCCCTTTCCTATTGGCACCCACACGTGCCCTTTCCCATTGGCACCCACGTGTGCCCTTTCCCCTTTGGCACCCACGTGTGCCCTTTCCCTTTGGTACCCACGGTACCCCTCCCCTTTGTGCCCTACAGGCACCCTCCACTATGCACACTGCACACTCCCCGGGATCAGCAAGTTTTTTTTGGTTTTGATGAATTAACGCCTTCCACAAAGGCGCGTTTTGATTTAACGCCTTTATCTAGGGCGTTTGTTTTCTGTTTAACGTCTTCTGCGAAGGCGTCTTTCATCACATCTCCTGGCTTTTTATTCTGTGTGTGAATTCGCGCCCCCCTCTCGGGCGTCCTTTTATTGAGTGGCGCCTCCCATAAAGGCGTGTTTTTATTCGATCGTATGCACCATTCATATTTGACGCCCACTGCCAGAGGCGTCCTTCTTACGTTTAGCGCCTCATACCAAGGCGCGTCTTCGCACTGTCTGTGAGATTCACGACAGCCACCCTGTCGTCTCTTCTATTGGTAGCGACTGCTGGAAAGTCGCCTCTTTCCTGTGTGTTTACAGAGCCCTGCTTCCTATGTTTGTTCATGCTGGATTGATACTTACCTTGATTATTTGATTATATTGGTGTGATCTGCCTATATTATTCTGCATTTTGTGGCATTGGGTTAAGAGACCTCCTCTCTCTACACTAGGATTCCACACACCTCTCTTGGAATCGGGATAACCCTCCATTGAGCATTCCGTCTCTTTGGACCGGAAATCCTTTTTCCAAGACCTCCGTAAGTCCCCGCACCCGTGGATTCCCTCACGGACGCCGGGCTGGTTGTACCTTGAAGTATCCGGAGTTTAGATAGCCCACCGTTGGTAAGGAGAGAGAAAGAACCTAGTTAACCCGGAGACTACACTTGGATCCGAACTAGGTTTCACTTTGCAAAGAAGAGTGAATTATTCTGTAATTTAATCCACTTTAATCTCAAACATAACACTAAAATCTTGCGTTCATCTCAACTTGATTGCATAAACTTGGTTGGGTTGATTTGCTTAAGCTTCTTTTGATTGAGTGATTGATTGTGTGATAATTCCTTCATAAAGCTTTCTCTCTTCTTAAGCATGCAACTCCGTTCAGGTAAGATCATCAACATGGCAAGTTATGGATACTCTTATGATGACGTGGAAGAAAATATTTTTGATCAATCTTATGAGGCACCCCTCCAAGATTCCATCTATCATGAGGGGAATTACCCTCCTCCTCATTCTCATTATCCTCAAGTTCATGTGGTTGATACCACTACTCAAGAGGTTGTGCCCTCCTCTCAGGCTTTATCCTCCAACACATCGGGGAACACCTCCCCTTCTTTCAACGTCAATGATTTAATTCATGCATTATCTCAATTGGACGATTCCCAGCGGCAGGCAGTTCAGGCCGCTTTGAAAGGGAAGTCCATTCCCTCTTCATCCTCCAATCCCCCTCCGACCGAGAGTGGCCATCACATCACCAATGACCAGACGGTTCTGCACAAACCCCCCTCTTGTCCACCAACGCCTGGTGCGGCCATGCCGGCCCAACAGGCAAGCTACTCAGCGGTTAGGCCCCAATTCTTTCAACCTCCCCAAATTCTAAGGACGCCTATGCCAAATACCTTCATTCCAAATTCGGCCCCGGTCGAGTCAGACACTAATGCTTTGCTCCTTCAGAAATTGGCTAGCATGGAAGAACAACTCAACAGGGTTACTGCTGCCAAGAATGCTCCAGAGATCTCTCTGCCTACATTGCCAGTTTTTCACTTACCACCTTCTGAGATGCCGAATTTTCGGCGATACAATGGAACTGGCAATCCATTTATTCATCTGAAGGATTTTATGTATGAAACGTCCTTTTGGCATGGCAACAAAGCCTCATTGGCTTATTTGTTTAGAAGATCTTTAGAGGGGCCAGCCCTCGACTGGTTCTATTCCCTGGATCCGGCAGATGCTAGCAATTTTGATGTGGTTCAAAGGAAATTCTTGCAGAAGTATAGGGACCGGGTTGGACCCTCCCTATCTGTTACAGACTTGGTTGCAGAGAAAATGAAGCCCGAGGAGGACTTCATCATATTTGCTGATAGATGGCGGCCAATGGCCGAGAAGTTGAAAGATACTTTGTTAGAACCAGAGCAGGTTAAAATGATTATTTCAAATGCAACCCCTCAGTTCCGGCATATATTAGCCATGAACAGATTGACCACCATGGAGGAGCTCTATGACAGAGCTCGATATATTCAAACTCAGATGAAGGATTCGCCCATCATGGGCATGTTCGAACCGAAACCACGGTTGGTCAAGAAAAATATAAATGTCAACAATAGCGGGCCCACGATTGAGGGCACCGTCATCAATGAGCAAGTTGGCGCGGTCGGCAACCCCACACCTTTTCGCCAATCTAACCCACGACCTCCGCCACCTCCACAACAAAATACCCTCTTCCACTCACCCCCACAACACCAATTTGCTCCTCAACCTTCCCTTGCTCCTCCACAAAACCAAACGCCACATACAGACCCCTCAACTCCGCAACAGTACCACCAAGTGCCGCCACCCACCAATTATGGCCCGCAACAACAACAGCAAAGGAGACCACTTGGCCCCAAAAGGGCTCATTATCCGCCATTGCCAGAAAGTCTCCCAGATATATTTAATGCCCTGATGGCTGCTAATCTACTCATGCTACCAAAAGAAAGGATAGCGTGGCCCGCTAATGTTGACACGTCCCGCTATTGTGTTTTCCACCGCTCCCCTGGTCACAATATTGACCATTGCTTTCACTTCAAGGACTACATCTATGATTTAAATGACCAGGGTGGCATTAATTGGGACGAGATGAGACAGTTCATGGCTGCTATGAAAGTAAGAAGGCCTCCTCGGCAACAGCAGGCTCAGCAGTCGCAGCAACCAGCTCCACCAGTACAACAGCAAGCTCCAGCACCTCAGCAAGATATGGGGATTGTCCACAACCCATTGCCGGAGCACCAAGCAAATCAACATGTGAACCCAGTCACGTCTCTTCATGAAGTAGAGAGAGGGCAGGGATGGCACGAAGAAAACGCCTCTGTCGGGGCATTCAATCATAATTCAAATCAACCTCCACGCCTTTTGTGCACACTTCCTTCTTCTTCTACCCCTCAATTAGGTCGCCCCCTTTTGCGCCCCGTTAACCCATCTGTCCCCACTAATTCCTCATCCTTGCCAACCCGGTCTCTCCTTACCCGTCCACCACGACCACAGCCTCCGACGCAGCAAACTCCATCATTCGCCACCAATCCTTCGCCATTACCATCTAGGCCACTCCCCATTCGCCCGTCACCAGCACCGATTACATCCACTACCATCACTCCTCCGCCGGCAAGGACACCTCCACCATCAGCTCAGCCACCATTTATACCCCGAACCCTCCTTGTTCAATCCGTTAGCACTTCCCACACTCGGGCACCCCTTCCTACTCCTACGCCTCCTACGGGGGCTGCCTTGTCGAATTCCTCACCGATTTCTTCCTCAAACACTCCTCCACCAATTTTCAATGCTAACACCCCTTCTTCTTCCAATCCTCCCTCCATCCTTGCCCCGACAGAGGCGCGTCGAACCATGGCACCGCTCCGCAGTGGACGGATGTTCCAGCGCATCTTTCCCCAGAGAGAGTAGGAGCCCGCACAGGGGCCAAATGAACAAGAACAGGAGCAAGAGTCCGTGCCAGGCACTCAATATGATTTACTGAAGCATCTTGACCGAACTCCAGCAAGAATCTCTATTCTAGAATTGATTAAGAGGTCAACCACTCATCAATTGGCTTTAAAGGAATATTTACATAAAGTTATGGTCAATGAGGACATCCCTGCCGAGCAGATAACCACAGTCTTGACGCCCGCTAGCAGTCAGCTGGCAATTACTTTTATGAACATGAATTGGCACCTCAACCGGCAAGAAAGTATGCTTTATGCATCACAGTGGATACCAATAAGGTGGCAGTAAAACAATGTTTGGTGGACACTGGGGCATCCATCAATGTATTGCCGCCCACCACTTTGAAGATGTGCGGCATTCCAGAAAATCAGATTCGGCCATCTACCATAACAGTCACAGCATACGACAATACTAAGAAACCTCCTTTGGGCATGATAACATTAAAGGTTAGTTTGGGTCTAGCAACAATCACAGTCGATTTTCATATCTTAGACATGGATCCAACATTCAATGGCATTCTGGGCCGCCCCTATATTCAACAGTTAGACGCAGTGCCCTCTACAAATCATCAATGCCTCAAGTTTCCACACAAGGGCCGCATTATCAAGGTGACTAGCATGCCGATTCTGCCTGATGAAGACATACACCTAGCAACGTCAGTTCCTTCTATTTGGCCTTCCAACAAACCGTTGCTATCAGTGCTGGATATCCCTCACCCACGGCCGATGCCACCCGAGACAGTTACAACAGTTGCCATGACACCCCTAACTTCCAAAGGGAAGAAGAAGAAGAACACAATGAACACCCCGTTTTGGAATATTCTGATGAGAATGGGGTACCAGGTTGGCAAAGGCCTGGGTGTCAATTGTCAGGGCAGAACTAAGCCTGTCAAGCCACAAAGATTGATTGCACGGGGCGGCCTAGGCTATAAAGGACCAAGCAAGAATGAAAATGAACCATGGGCAGTCATGACATCCACTCTGAAGACGGATCGCCAACCGCTTACATGGACATTACAGACACATTTTATCAAAGGTGGCGTCCAAAATAATGAGCAGACTACGATAATCACTTCCATGTTAGACTGTCAAGATGTTCATGCTAGACAGTTTGCTCGACATATTGCTCCACTGGTTACATACAAAGCCCTGGAATCTCTAAGGCCTGGTAAGAGGAGGAAAATGGATGATCCAGAGTGTGACTGGTATAGATGGTTTGATATGAATGACATTACTATTGCCTTAAGCCGTCTCTTTATGCCGACAGATCCGGAATGGCCGCCACTGATCCATGACTTGATTGAAAAGCCTGTTGTGATAACAGACAAAAGGCAGCTGCTGAGTGATTATACGGACACTGGAGAGCCTGATGTACCATATGAAGAAGGATTTACAATAGACAGGCTGTGGGCCGGCCTTTTCTCTCTCACCTCTATGCATCCGTCTCTTCTTGCTTCTCTGCATTCTCAATTGTTTTCTCACGTGCCGAGACCACCTCCGATCATGATCAGCTTTTTCTCAAATTCAATGCAAGTCTCTCTTTCAATTCCTCCCTTGCTCCTCGAGCAATTTTCCAAACTCTCCATCACACCCCCGCGTGGGTCGTCTTTGATTCAATCTTTCTCCAATCTTTCAATCTCCAGTCCTCCTCCTATTCTCCCTTCACATTGCTTTCTTCTAGAAAAGGAAAATAAAAATGAAGATAAAGATAAAAATGAAAAAAAATGCCAAAATTCCAACTTCTTCATCCTCCATCTCTATTGAGGAGACCTCTTATCTCCTCTCTGAGTGTGCCCCGACCCAGGGGCCACTCTTCCATGATTCATTGGTAAATCTTTTCTATCCCTCTGGTGAGGGGTCCTCATCTGTATCACCTCATGTATCCACTTTTTCACCTCCTTCCTTCAATCAAGCTAGTTGCTCTTCTTCTTCTAATAATAAAATCCATGGGGTAGTTTCACATAAGAAATCCAGGGGTAAGCAGATTCCCCGCAGATTTTTGTTGGAGTTAGCCAGAAGGTGCCAGGCTTGTTCAGCCCTTCCCGAATTTGTGGAGAATCCGATTATCCTGCCAGAATTGGAATACGAGGATACTGATGTTTCTTATGAGGGTTTGGGTGTCTATGAGATTATGAATGATGAAGACCCTATTGAAGAGGGGGATGAAAGTTATGAAGAATATGAGGACGAGGCTGATGCCTTTGCCAGTGGCATGAGAAGATTTGATGAACCATCAGCCTCAGTAGAAGAGCCTACCAAAGAAATAAATTTGGGTACGGAAGAAGACCCTAGGATTGTCCTCATCAGCAAGAATTTGCCGCCCTCCGAAGAGGAGGCGCTTATTTTGGTACTTCAAGAATACAAGGACATGTTTGCGTGGAGTTATGAAGATATGCCTGGATTAGACCCTGCGCTCGTTGAACATCGCCTTACACTTAAGCCAGGGTCTGTCCCGATCAAACAGCGGTTGAGACGTTTCCACCCTAACATGGCTTTAAAGATGAAAGAAGAGGTCGACAAGCTTCATAAGACTAGATTTGTTAGAGTTGTCCTCTATCCGAATTGGGTGGCTAACATCGTCCCGGTCATGAAGAAAGATGGGAAGGTTCGGATTTGTATAGACTTTCGGGACCTCAACCGTGCGTGTCCTAAAGATGACTTCCCCCTCCCTCATATTGATGTTTTGATTGATAATACGGCAGGATTTGAGACTCTCTCCTTTATGGATGACTTTTCGGGTTATAATCAGATTCGCCTGGCTGAAGAAGATCAAGAGAAAACGTCATTCACTACACCATGGGGTACATATTGCTATGTGGTCATGCCTTTTGGACTCAAGAATGCTGGAGCCACCTATCAGAGGGCTATGATGGCAATTTTTCATGATATGATTCATATTTATATTGAGGTGTATGTGGATGACCTGGTGGTAAAATCAAGAACAAGGATTGAGCATCCTGGGGTTTTAGCTAAAGTCTTGCAAAGATCACGAGAATATCAGTTGAAAATGAACCCCAAAAAATGTGTATTTGGTGTTTCATCAGGGAAGTTGCTTGGATTTATTGTCAGCAAAAGAGGAATTGAAGTTGACCCCAATAAGGCAAAGGCCATCAGAGATATGCCTCCTCCCAAGAATTTGAAAGAAGTTCGAGGATTAATCGGGAGATTGCAATTTGTTCGTCGCTTCGTCTCCCAGCACTCACAAAGATGCAGGCCGTTTTACGAGCTTACTAAGCCGGGGGTCAAGTTTAATTGGGATGACAAGTGTCAGGCAGCTTTTGACAGATTGAAGGATTATCTAGCCAATCCTCTTGTCCTGAGGCCGCCAATTCTGGGCAAACCACTTATCCTCTATGTTTCTGTCCTGGATGACTTTGTAGGTGCTGTCCTAGCTCAAGTGGATGAAGAAGGGAAGGAGAGGGCAGCATACTATTTGTCTAAACTTCTCAACCCTTGTGAGCAGAGGTACTCAGCCATGGAGAAGACTTGCGCTGCTTTAGTCTGGGTAGTTCAGAAGTTAAAACACTATTTCTTAGCTCACGAAGTTCACCTCATTGCTCGCATGAATCCGATTAAATTCCTTCTTGAAAAATCTGTCCTTACCGACCGATTGGCACGCTGGCAAAGTTTTCTCTCTCAATTTGACATCACTTACATTCAACAGAAAGCAATCAAAGGTTACGCCATTGCCGAACATCTTGCTCACCACCCTCTACCCCGATTTGATCCTGTCAATTCAGAGTTTCCAGATGAAGAACTAATGTCCATTAATCAACCCCACGATCCTATGTGGACATTACATTTTGATGGAGCTCTAAATTCCCAAGGAAGAGGGATCGGCATGGTTCTATTAACACCAGAAGGGGTCACCATCCCATTTGCTGCTCAGCTCACTTTCCCTGTCACAAACAATATAGCTGAGTATGAGGCCCTTTTGGCCGGTCTTCAAACCGCTCATAAATATGGTGTTACCCAATTACGAATCGTGGGTGACAGTCAACTCATTCTACGCCAGGTGCTTGTCAAGTGCCGCACTATCAATCCTAAACTCAAGCCCTACCAGGAACTTGCTTCAGCTTATGCCAAACTCTTCACCAAGTTGATCTTCGTCCATGTCCCTCGAAGCCAGAACATCTTAGCTGACGCTCTTGCCTCTTTGGCCTCGGCTTTAGTCTTTCCTCCCCAACGAGATTTTCACGTTCCTCTCATTCATCAGCGTGACACTCCAGCTATTAAGGATCGTGCATTCCTCGACATTAGGGACAAGGTGCTCGAGAAGGTCAGGCGGAGTGAAGCTCTTAAAGGCAAAGAGGTCATGTTGTTAGATTGGGAAGAAGAGTTGGCCGATGAAGAGAAACCTTGGTATTATGAGATTGCCATATATTGCAATGATCAATACTATCCCGAAGAAGTCACTGTGGAAGAAAAGAAAGTGATTAGAAGAGTGGCTCAACGGTATATTTTGGTTGGAGGTGTGCTCTATAGAAGAGGGCTCACGGGTGTTTTATTAAGATGCCTCGACGATGATGAATCCTGGAAGGTCGTGGAAGAGGCGCATTCAGGGGTGTGTGGTGGTCATGTGAATAGCCAGATGCTAGCTAAGAAGATCCTTAGGCTAGGCTTCTATTGGCCAACTCTAGAAGAGGATTGTTCCATCTATGTTCGAAGGTGTGTTAAGTGTCAACTGCACGCCGACAAGATTCATTCTCCTGCTTCTTCACTCCATCCTATGTCCTCCCCATGGCCTTTCTCCATGTGGACTTTCGATATCATTGGACCTCTTGGTGACTCGAACCTCCTCACGAAGTAAAAATCATTCATCCTCACGGCAACGGAGTACTTCACCAAGTGGGCGGAAGCGGAAGCATTCGTGGAGATCAAAGCATCAACCGTCTGCAAATTCATAATGAAGAACATCATCACAAGGTTCGGCATCCCGAGTACCATCGTCACCGACAATGGATCTCAATTCATCTCTCAAGAGCTCAAGGATCTCTGCAACAGGTATAACATTACATTGCATCATTCTTCTCCCTATTATCCACAGGGCAATGGCCAAGCAGAGGCAACTAATAAAACCTTGATCAAAATTGTTAAAAAGACGTGTGAGGCCAATAAATTTTCGATTGGCCAGACAAGTTAGTTGAAGCTCTCTGGGCTTATCGCACTTCCATTCGTACCCCCACTGGGTAAACCCCTTTCGCCCTTACTTATGGAATGGAAGCGGTAGTCCCTTATGAGATTTTTATTACATCTTTGCGAGTACAATTGGACAAGGAATTCTCTATTGATGTGCGTCGTGATTCACTCCTTGCCCAGTTGGAACTCCTAGATGAGAAGCGTCTGGTCGCCGCTGAGCATGCGCGTGTTTATCAAAACAGGCTTTCACGTTTTTATCAAAATAAAGTAATTGAGAGAAAATTCAAAGTCGGTGAGATGGTAATTAAGAGAATTTTTGTAAAACCTGGTGGGCCCCGTTCAAAACTCCAACCAAACTGGGAAGGCCCCTTTGTTATAAAAGATGTTTATCCTGGCAATGCTTATAAACTAATTAATGCTGAAGGAGAAGAACTAACTCACCCTTGGAATGGTCTGTACCCTAAGAAATACTACCCCTGATTCAAAATCTAAAAAAAATAGAAATCTTCAGAATCCAAAAAAAATATATAATAAAATTTCCAAAATCCAAAAAAAATATATATCGAAAAATTTTCAAAATGGTTGCCATGGTTGCAAGGACGCAAGGTCTGAAGGGTCAAAATTCTGAATTCATTCATCAGTCTTGTTAACTTAAAATGGGGTCGACACCTGCACACACTACACGCTTATCCTTGAGCTCAAGCGGTGCAAAGTCCGATGGATGGTCAAAACCTGACTAAAGGTAAAGACAATACACATTCTTTTCTTCTTCGGCCCATAAGGGAGGAAGGGAGGCCTCGGGGTAGGCTCGCCAAGCCTGCCCGCCGCCTTAGTAAGTGGAAGTCAGGGCCCAAAAGGGAACAAAATGCCACAAAAGCCCAAGTACAATTAGGTTTTTTTTATCAATACAAATCAGTTCCAAAGTGAAAGTCAAATTGTGAAAAGAAGAGCATGTCAAGAGGGCAAAGTCCCCGCAAGGAGAACCTTGGGCGTATGCATGCAATATGAAAAGAGGCAAAAGGCAACAAAATTTCCCTATGCCAACGACTGAACCCCAACAGGCATAGGGTAGGGTAGGTAGTTTTGCCTCAGGTTTCTCAAAGTCCCTTATGGGCTTCCTTATATTTTCTTCCATCTCTTCTTGGTGGTAAGTCATAAACCAGCATGATGGTCGAGACTGACCTAGGAAATTGCTCCGCGCGAGATCTTGTGTATAAGTTCAATCATTAGCACGTGGACCCTCTTTTGATTATGCAAGAAAGATTAATGAATCCTAAATGGTGGCCTGGTAGAGCCCAGAGCCCTCGCAGCCTTGACAAACCCAATTTGGAAAACGACAAAAAGTAACGCCTTTGTTTAAGGCGCATTTAAAAGAATTAACGCCTAATGGAAAGGTCGTCTTTTTAAAAATAACGCCCCTGGACAGGTCATCTTTTCAACAAAAATCAAAAATCTTTTTTAAAAAATCACGCCGTCACCTAGGGCGTCTTTTATTCAAATAACGACTTAATCTAAGGCGTCTTTTTCAACGAATAAAAGAAAAAAAAGAAGAAAATATATATAAAAAAGGAAAAAAGAAAAAAATGGTGATTCATTCTTCATGAGTGTGCTTGCATTTTTTGCATGGGCATCTTTATTATTATTTGCATGCGTATGCTTGCATATTGCATCTCCCTTTATCGGTCATTTCATTTGCCTTATTTGATTAAAGGCTTGGCCCCTTGACCCGTTATCGAGGTCACAAGTAAAACATCCCTTGCTTATTGAGCAAGGGGCCAAGTCGAACAGATGAATTAACCTGTTTGTTCAAGTGTGAACTACAGCTGCATGTACAGGGCAAAGTGAAGCAAAAGCAAAGAACGTAGAAAAGGATCAAAGTACACAACCACAAGTACACAACTACACAAGTGCTCAGGTAACAAAAATTTCAATCTCATATATATATATACATCATAAATATCTGAGTACAGGTGTGAGGGCGGAGGAGTACAAGTAAGTCTCTCTCAGCTCTCGCCTCCACCCTCCTCTCTCCTACTCTCTACCTCATCCTCGCCGTCCCGAGGTGGCGCTGGTGGAGGGGGCATGGGCCCCCGTGAAGAAGCTGGAACCCGAACCTGGCCCCCTGCCTCGCTCCTCTCTCGAAGGGAAGAGCCCGCAACAAAGGTGGAGCTGGTGAAGCTGTACCCTGCAGCTCGCGCCCGCTCCCGCCCTCGCTGAAGACGCTCCTCTGACGCTCGTAGCCGCTCCTGGGTAACGGCTAGCTGGGTCCTCAAGTCTGCCAGCTCACGCTCGCGCGCTGCCACCTGCTCCTGGTACCGGGCACGCTCTGACTGCTGTAGCTCGTGGTGACGCGCACGGTCTGCCAGGTGCTCCTCATGCTCCCGAGCACGCTCCTCGCGCTCTCGCGCACGCTCTCTCCGCTCCAGCTCAAGAGCGACCCGCAGCTCCGCTACATCCTGAGGCAGCTCCTCCCGCCGCCTCAAAGCCCTCTCCAGCTCCGTGACCCGCTGCTCACGGATCGCCAACTCCGCCCCAGCTAGGGAAGCCCAGGTATGAGCCGCCTGTAACTGTGTAGTCTACAAACAGGTAAACAAGTCATCAGTTCCACATTTAATGCAATAATTCAGCAATTTATGAAATGAATGCATGGTTAAAAGTAAACTCACCCGTGTGGCCATCGCCTGCTGGCCCTCCTCGATGCAAGTAAGAGCGGCTCGAAGCTCCTCCGTCTGCAAAACACCTTTTTTCATCAGCACATAATAATAAATAATTGAATGAGGTCTGAGTTTTGAACTTACCCGTGAGGCGAGGTCGCGATCTGCCGCCTCGGCCCGAGCCACTGCCCCCGCCAGCTGCTCCGCTAGTGCAGTCGCCTCTGCACTAGGCCCTCTCGAGCTAGAGGCCTCTCCCGTATCTCTCCCTGCTGCTCCCTGCTGGGCACGCTGCATTCATTAAGATTGTCAGTGGCTAATCATCAATAATTCAGAAAAAAATTCATTTGCATATATTTAACACTCACCATGGTCTCCAGGTCCGCCCGTGTGGTGGCCAGCTGGTCCTCCAGGCTGTGTAGGTGGGCCTGGGCATCCATCACTGCTATGTCTCGTGCATCCTGCATTCATTACATATTAGTCACATGATAGATACATAAGCATGTGCATTCAATTTAGAAATAAGTGCATTCATACATACCCCTAGGACCCTCATCTGGGGTCAGCCGGCGTATACCTCCCAATAGCGCCGGAGGTACTCAGAGCTGTCGGTCGCCTGAGAGGTGACTCGGGTCCCGCCTCGCCGCCAGTCCGCGTACTGGTCCTCGAACCGCACCCTCCAGTCGATCGCCTTCGTGCGACCGCGCGTCTTCTTCCCAATCCCTCGCGGCTCTCCAACTTCTACCCACTCCTGGTGTAGGCCCAGGGTCCTCATCACCAACCTAAGCCGTAACGGCTCGATCTCGCTTAGGCAGTGAACCCAAAGCTCATGCCCAAAACGAGGTCGGCCCGCTACGACCCACGGCTGGCCCTCGTCGGTCATCCCCTCATAGGGCCTCCATCGCACCTGCATCCATAAACATACATTCATCATCATCATCATATTCGCATAAAAAAAATAAAATAAAAAAATCGCATAACATTCATCATGTGTACCAGTGATGGAGGGAAGTCTCGGAACTCCCTCCGTAACACCCACAGCTCGTAAGAGAGTGGGGCTCCGAAGACTACCGGCAGCCAACGCCGTGCTAGAGGGAAAGATCCCTCACCTCCAGGCCGTGGGTCGATGCGTCCCATCGGCATGTACAGATGGCTCCAAACCTGCATCCATGCATTGCATTAGTGAGGCATTCACATGCATAAAGTAAAAGAAAAGAAAGAAAAAAGATGTGCATACCTGAAGAAAAGGTGAGAAGCCGCTGACAGTCATCTCTCGTCCTGTCCCTGTAGACAGGTCGGCTATCAGGTGCGCCAGCAGCGCTGCTCCCCAGGCGTACCTGCCGACTCCCTCTAAGTCCTCGAGGATCCCTAGGAATCGGCAGTTGATGACGTCGCCCTTCGTGCCGAGCAATAGCCTCCCGAGCATCAAGAATAGGAACCTCCTCAGGTCTCGGTCTGCCCTCTCCCTGTCGGCTGGGTCCTGGCAATAGGCTGCCCTAGCCCCGTCAATCAACCTCTGAGAAAACTGCTCTAAGGACTCCCCAGATCTGTGCCTAGCATCTCCTAAACCCATCACTGTAGTCAGGTCGGTGCGGAAGATAGTCCTACACTCGCTAGGTGTCTCATAGACCATCTCTAGCCCTAGCAGCCTCTGGGTAAGCTCAGTATAGTCAGGGTAGGTGATCCCGCTCACTACCTCACCATCTACCCTCAACCCAGTAATCCTAGCCACATCCTCTAGGGTAAGAACCATATGACCCCAAGGCATCAGAAATGTCCGGCTAGTCCTATCCCATCTCTCCCTCAAAACCTGGATAAGTGCTAAGTCAGGCCTAATGGGCTCTATGCCAAGGAAGGCCCCGAACCCCATAGCATCTACCCTGGCTCTCTAGAACTCGGGGAGGCCGTAATATGCTGCCCGGACCATGACCCAGGAGATCCGTGTCCTCATCAACCCCTGCATGCATAAAGAAAGAAATTTTGGCTTAATTGTTCAATTATTCATGCTGAAATTCACTTAATTGCCTTGGTTGAGATGTTGATGTTTGATTTAATTAACGACGGCCCTTGGGTCGTGGTTTGTTTAATTGGCGCCCCTGAGGGGGGCGTGGTTTCTAAGAGAGCTTTTAATTAACGACCTGCCCTAGGTCGTTGTTTATTTAAGAGACGCCCCTGTGGGGGGCGTGGTTTTGAGGTTAATTTCTAATTTCCTAAATATTTTTCAATTGACGCCCGTCCATGGGTCGTTATTTGTTTAAGTAACGCCTCCGAATGGGACGTTTTTCTTAAATGAGTTTTGGGCCTAGAAATATATTCTGGAATTATTTAAATGGACGACCACCCCTATAGTCGTTATCTGTTGAATTGACGCCCCGATGGGGGGCGTTGTTTTCCAGGGTTTTTGAAAATAAAATAAAAAACAGCATGCGAGATATAAATCAAGGCATTAATATTGAAGAGGTAATTGAAAAAATTGAGAAGTATGAAATTAATGGCATGATTGATAAAACGTGATGATTCAAATTAACGACATGCTGCAGGGCGTGGTTTTCATACGATTAATCATAATTAACGACCCAATGTGGGACGTTGTTTTAATTAACGACACCCCTAGGGGCGTCTTTTGTCTGTGTCTCTGGTTTTCTCATGCCCGAGGGCTATGGAAATGGAAGAAATAAAAACAAAAATGAAAACAAAAATGGAAAATAGGGTATGGGGGGCTTACCTTCTGGCGTTTGGGTCCCGTCAACTCTCCCCGGAGTTCGGGCCTTGGCTGACGTGGCCGCCGGAGTTGGCCGCGGCGAGGCACGACCACCGTCGGTGGTTGTTCTTCTCCTCGTTGTTCTTCTTCTTCATCCCCTTCCTCTTCTTCATCTTCTTCGTCATCCTCGTCTTCTTCCTCACCATCGTCTGCTTCTCCTCCTTCTTCGTTGTGTTCGTCGTCGCCGGCCGCCGCCGCCGGTACATCTTCAACCGCCGCCGGGGGGGCCCATCCACGGCTACTTGTTCATCTTCTAGGTCTACCACATCGAGGGCCATAACCCTCTGACGTTTTTGTCCGCCGGCCATGGCTAGGGTGTAGAAGAGAGAGAGATAGAGAAAGAGAATGAGAGAGATGGGGGAGGGTTTCTTCGGTTAGGGTTGCAGTGGGAGAAAAGAAAGAAAGAGGGAAAGAGGACGAAGGAAGAAGAAGAAAGGAGGGAAAGCAAAGTCGAACGGTCAAAAAGAATTAACGACTCCAGAAGAGTCGTGTCTTATTAAGAAGACGACTGGAGTTATGGGCGTCTCTTCCATGGTTAACGACGTGCTCTGGGGCGTGATTTCTTTTCGCATAGGGAATGACAGACGTCGTCAGAGGCATTTAATGGGAATTGATTGACATGATGGGAATAATGATTACTGTATTTGATTAACGACATTCCTAAAGGCGTGGTTTACATGAAACGTGGCTTACCCTAAGGCGTCACTTTTGGGTCTTTAACGAATACTTTTTGAATTTAAACCGTGTTAACGCCTTGTCCTAAGTCATGATTCAGTTAAACGCCTATGGGTGAAGGCGTCAATTTTGAGAGCTGGTCAATGGAAGACGACATATGTTGAGGCGTCACCTTTGGAATTGACGACATTGTCTGAGTCGTTATTCAGAACAGAATCGCAGATTATTGGAAGAATTGATCAGAAACACTGTGTTATTGGCTCAATCAGAATATCATTATTGTTTATTGATGGAAAAGATTACATTGCATTCAGTGAGCCACTTTGGGCCTCAGGTTCCTTAAAGCTATTACATATATTTTCCACTGATCTCTGTCTTCTTCTAAGTTCTCTACAGGATGATGAGTCTTGCAGATTTTCCAGAGAGCTTGGATTGTGGTGCACTCTTCTACATCTTCATTGCTGCCAATATCCCTTGCCTTGATAGGAGGGAGATGAGATGGGTTCTCAAATATTCGCCGTGGAAGCCCAAGTTGAGGAAGGCACCGGTGTGAGTTGTATAGCACGAATTCTGAAGCGCCTATGAGTCGAAGGTCCGTCCCGAAAGAGAATTTTGCGCGGAGTTCTTGAGTCTTGAGTATTCCCGGGGCGCAAGTGAAAAGGTTCTTTGGCATTATTTTGAGGTGTTCTCTCCATTCCACTCTTTTCTTGACTTGAGGAATCCGGTTCACCACTCTATTGCTTAATCCCAATGAGCCGGTCATATAAGAGAGTGGGCTTTTTGAGAAGATTCTAGAAGGTTGTTGGGCCTCCTCACATGGATCGAACTTGAAATGGAGATCTATCCAACTAGATAGTGCTAGCATGCACCCATAGATCGGTCTCCCCATTGCCGCCGAGGTGAGCCCGCTATAGAGATAGACTAATATCGCCGGTCCCACTCTCTCTCCTTCCCAAAGGTTAACTATTGCGCTTAATTGGGATTCATCCAAGAAGTCTTCCGTGGAGGGGAACAAGATTGCTCCCGCCAAGCACACCACGAAAGCCTTTGCTACTCGTTCCACTTCTTCATCTTCTTTAGCTTGATCGGATCGCTTGTACACCCAAGAAGCAAGCTTTAGGAGATTGATTCCCTTGGTAGCTTTGATTTGGTTCACTAAGTTTGGGCTGGGAATTAAACTTGTTAATAACTCATGTGAAGAGATTTGCTTTGGCATGATGGCCATCTTCTCCTCGTCTCCTTGTTTCATCTTCTTTAAGCCCAATATCATCTCTAGTTCCTCTAATAGGACTGTGGCTTCGAAGGTTGAGAAAAGAAATGTATGAGTGGAAGGGTGCCATATTTCAACTAGAGCTCCTATGGCAGCCCAATCAAGGTGAACTTGATCATAGTGTTTGGCATGTGTGATTAAGCCTAAAAGATGCCATCTTGCTAAATAGACCCTCATGTCTGAAGAAAATTTGGAGAGAAGAAGAGGCAGCCACTTGATCTTGGTGAACCTTCTGGCTCCTGGAATGTTTGGATAATCCTGTGGGAGACACAGAAAAGAAGGAAAGAAAAGCATAGAGAGAAAGATGAGAATACAACACAGAAGGACGGTGATGATATGAAAGAAGAAATAGAAAAGCAATTCTCTACCTGGTTCATGGCAATCCAGCTGCTGATATGCCCGTTGATCTCGGTTAGTCTGAGAGCAGAAATCTTGGATCTTTTAATTGCCCTCTCCATCTTCGATTTGCAGGAAGAATTTGAACCGTAGCAGTACCTGTGAAGAGAAACAGAGGTTGGACGAGTTATTTGATTAATCTAAGGGAGTTTCTTCCTTTTTATAGAAGTCTGGAGGGTTTTGAGATCGTTCGAAGTTGCAGGGTTGATTACGATTACAATTAGAACTAGAACTGGGGTTAGCTTTTGACTCAGAGTCGGAAGCATGGTTTTCGGAATTCTGGATAATTGACGACAGTGTTCAGGGCGTCGATTGTTTAATTGACGACTTGACCGAAGTCGTTGTTTATTTAACGCCTCCCTAAGGGTCGTCTTCTTCTTGAGCTCCCAAACGAATTAACGCCTTGATGATAGACGTGTTTTTATATTTTGACGCCCTGATGTCAGTCGTCTCTTATATTTTGATGCCCCTACCCCCAGTCGTTATTTGTTTGGCTTGCATGTTTGGTCGCTCTGTGCATTTTGATGAACTTAAGTGCTATCTTTTAATTGGAGTTATTTGTGATTAAGCACTTATGATCATGTCTTGCTTTGAATTGAGGATTATTTCTGATCACTTCATGCTTTGAGAGGCCTAATGAATTTTCAAGTGCAGAGGAGTGCAGGTTTCGAGGCATTTGGATCACTCATGGGAGCATCATCATCCCATTCTTGTATTTCTTTCCTGTAAGCATTGTTACTATATGATATCTACGCTATTATAGCATATCAAGGACCTTGTGGTTCTGATGAACCTGGAATTTGAGTTCCCCTTCATCAAAAACGGTGATAATTCCAGGAGAGTCTTGATCACACGGATAGGCCGTGGAGTCATTAAAAGGCTTGGGACGATGGTTCCACTTTCTGAGTTGATGCGCGGACAAACGGGCTTCGGCTTAGTGTCAGCTCAGAGATCTGGATTCTTGACCAAATCTAGATGGCTTAACAATATTATCCTTGATTATTTTCTATTTTTAGTTTGTTTTATCTTTTCTTTTAGCCCAGCATGCATCATGTAGGACTTTGAGCTTCGTGCTGAAAATCTTCATATTATGGCAATAATGAAGGTCACTCGCTCTCGATTGAGTTGACATGAGATATTCCACTCCAAATTGAGTACTTTATTCTCTCTGAAGCCGCTCAGGCTAGTTCTTCGAAAAATGTCCCTTTGCTGGGTCTTCATCTCAATTCCCTTTATTTTTCTGCAAATCCACCTTGGTTGTAGCACGTCCACGTTGGCTGGTAAAAGCTCTCCAATGGTGCCTCCCTGTCGTGCCCACGCGCACATTTTATGTTCTTAGTTTAGTCTCCTTTATCCAGCAATTGATGCTTTCTTGGAATCACCTAGAGTTGTTTCACTCAGAATCTCGGAAGATTTCTAATGCTTCGTATCTGAGGCGTGTCACATCACACCTTGGCATCTACTTATCAGTTCGCTCTACTTCATTCCACTTCATTACACTTTCGCTTCATTCCGTCTCACTCCCTTGCAAAGCAGACGCCAAGGCGGGGCAGCTGTAGACACGCCAAAATTGATACTATGTTGATCAAATCTCATGTCACTATGTTAACGCCCCAAAGTGAACTTCAATATTTCTATAATATAAAGTTTTTTTCTTGTGTGTGGGTTTTTATGATGTTTCTTGCAATTTTTTAATTAATGACTTGAAGAGGGGCGTGATTTAAATAGCGACCTAATCTGGGGCGTGTTCTCAAGAAAGGACGGCTGGCGTTAAGGGCGTCAATTTCTGGTATTTTACGAGTCCCACC
Source organism: Amorphophallus konjac (assembly GCA_022559845.1). NCBI lineage: Eukaryota > Viridiplantae > Streptophyta > Magnoliopsida > Alismatales > Araceae > Amorphophallus > Amorphophallus konjac. The sequence continues at coordinate 61,663,644 of CM040119.1, forward strand.
CCGATTGAAAAATCAAGAATTAACGTCCTTCCTTAGGGCGTGTTTTCAATTAACGCCTTTGCTTCAGGCGTCGTCTCACAATTTTCAGAAAAAGAAAGTTTTTATTACTAAAATTGAATCCAGGAGTTGACGCCTTTGTCCCAGTCGTGTTTTGAATTAACGCCTTAGGGCAGGTCGTCAATTTTAATTGACGCCCTTCTGAGGGTCGTCTCTCACCCTTCCGTGTCCTGTTTGGGTACACCTTTCTTGGAGAGTTCCCTGCCTTGGTTAATCACTTGCTCGATCTGGGAACTAGAGTCCTTGCCATTGATGATCATTGCCTGATCTTATCTTCCCAAATCTGTGGCTATCATTGATCGAAACCCTATAAAAGGATGCCCTGGTTGATCTCGCGCGAGGTAACGGGTGCTGGCGATTGAGGTTACAGAAGCTAGTTTACAGAGGTTGATGATCGTCTGAGAATACAGAGTTCCTCTCTCTTTTCTCTGCCAACCTTCAAGTCCTCTGTCCTCACGGTCATTCTCCTCCTCCTGTGCGATCTCTTTAAAGGCTCTCTGCTTCCTCCTGCTGCCGCAACCGAAGCATCAAAGTGGTTTCCCCCTTTACTGTTTACAGGAACAGCAGGGGCTTTCTTTCTCCCGTTTGTCTTCATCATCTCATCATCGATCACTATATTCTTCCTTTGCATTAGTATTGCATCTCTTTCCCTTTTCCTAATTCTCTAGGGGTTTTAAAAAAATAAACAAAAGGTGCACACTTTATGCTCCTCTTTCATCATCATATTATTTCCTTGGATTGATACTACACACACGTTTGGCTGATCCCCTCTTCTTTTGATTGTTTGTTCTTTGATTAAGGGTAATCAAGAGGAAAACCCCCTTCATCGGCCGGCCGATAGAAGGAGGAGGAAGGAATCTACATCCATCCCGCATCCTTATTTTTACCAGGTATTCACGATCAATTTCCTTTATTTTTGAGGTAACCCCTCTGGCGATCACACTCCTTATTAGCACCACGTGCTCCTTTACTCCTTTTCATTATTCTCCTTCTTATATAAATATTTTTATCTTAAAAGTGGATTTTCCATAATCTACACACCATTTTATATACCAAAGGGTTTTCATGCAACCAACTTCAAAATCCTCAGCAAAATAGTTAAACAGAATAAGCATGAATTCTTATCAAATAACATGATGTGCAACTTTTAACATGAAAGAAGATTGAAGCAGACCAATCATTAAAGTCAATGAATCTAGAAATTGGGGTTTTACCAAACCAGGGTGCCTTGCTTATTTAATAAACCCTCTTTATTTTTCTTGCTCCAAGGCACCTGCAAGACAAATTCTCATTTTCTATTCAAAGGGACCCAAAATCTCTTGGGTCCTGAATGGTTAGCTACACTTATGGGAGGTACTTTCCACATTCTTATTTCATTAAAATGATCAGATTTCATAATAACACAATCATCCATGTCATGTCCTAACTTCCCACAATAATGACAATGAATAAAAGCATTCAAGTTCTTCTTTACAGGATATGCATGAAATTTCTATGGGTGAGCAGGAATTTTATCATTTCTACCATGGAAATTATGTTTCCATTTAATGTGCCAACAGTCCTTGATTGTATGGTCGGTCCTTCTACAATGATGACAGTAAGGCCTCTTGTTTGATAACAGTTTTTGCCTTCTCGAGACAGTTGCTTTTCCACAAGCCTTCAATTCATCATTCTTTAGAATAAAATAATCATGCATAGTGTGACCAGACTTTCCGCAATAAGAACACTGAATTGTCCTTCTCTGGACAGCATGATTTTTAGCATGACCTCTTCTAGCATGCACATGAGAGTTTTGAAAGGAATTATTTCTATTTGAAGACATCTTGACATTTTTAGATCCATTCATCCTCTTGCATGCATTCAGATCATCAGACTTCATAATGTGGCAATCATGCATTAAGTGACCAACTCTACCACAATAATGACGTGAGATTTTTTTCTTGTGTGCATGTGTGTGTATGGGTGACTTGTGTACAGCATGCACTGTGGTAGTGTGAGTATTTTTGGCCTTTTTGTGCAAGTTATTAGTCTCTTTCAGTTTTTTAGTCTATTTTTCTATTTTCTGAGCAGTGAATTGAAAGATTGGTTGGTTTGAGGTGTCGTTTGATTCAGAGCTACATACAAAGGATGTGTGAAGTTTATTTTCAAAGCTCTTTTTATTCACAGGGTTATAACCTAGCCCCTCTCTCTGAAAATTCACCTTGCTTCCTAGGAGTCTATCTAAGTTATCCTTTCCCCCAACAAACTTAGGCAAAGAATCATTAAGATCATTATTCTCACATTGGAGGGATAAGATGCTAAGTTCATAACTAGCCATTTCTTCCTCATAGTGAACCACTTTCTCATTCAACATCTTATTAACAATTTTAAGACTTTCAATTTCTTTTTCCAGATTTTGTAGCTTTTCAGTTTCATTCATGACAATAGCTTTTCCTTTCTCTAAGACAATCAGTCTATCAGAGATGGCAGTGTTTAGCTCTTTCATATTTTCAATTTGTTCTTTCAAGTTTTCAATTTGTTCAACGTGCTTATCATCATTGGACATTGAACTTAATTGAGTATTCAAATCCTCTTCTATTTGTTCAAGTTCTAATTTCTTGTCTAGCATATTTCTATTTTCTTCTCTCAAGGAGGCATTTAAGTCTTTCTGCCATTCAATATCAGAGTGAAGTGATTCATTCAATTCTTTTACAAACAAACAATCATTGCATACAGACTTAACAGAACATGTGTATTCAGCTTTCTTTAAAAGTTCTGTATTTTCAGTTTCAAGTTTCTCCAAAAAAAATTTTAAGACACTCATTCTTAGTTTTCAGAGTTTCAACATTTTCATTTTCAGACCCAGTTTTAACAACATCATGCAATTTCTTTTTCAATGTCTTGTTTAGTTTTCTTGATTTTTCATGTGATTCAAGCAAAACACCATAAGCATCTTCCCAATCTTCTATATGGAAATTTAAGAATGGATTGCTTACCTCTACATCATCATCTTCTTCATGGCCTTGAATACTGTCAACCATGAAACACTTATGTTGCCCTTCCTTCTTATAGATGGCAATCAGCTTGTCCAAGATCGCCTTGGCATTCCTGCAATCAGAAACAAATGGAAAGATATTATGATCAACAGCATCTTTCAAAATATTGAGAGCCCTAAGATTATCATTATAGTTCATCCCGTGTGCATCGGTCCATTTGGACGTGTCCTTAGGTAGTTTATTTGGATCACGAGAAATTATAATCCAAAGTTTCGGATCAAAAGCATTAACAAATGTGCAGATTCTACCTAACCAGCTCTGAAAATTTAAGCCATCGAATACTAGTAAAGAATCCATCAAAAAAAATTCAGAGTGATAAAAACAAACTATAATGGAGCACCAAGATCTTTTCTCTGCAGATGGTTAAATCTGTAAAAGATCATAGACCTTCTCTGATACCAATTGTTGGAAGCTTTGATACCAATATAGTGTGCGCAGTAGGATCTAGAGGGGGGTGAATAGATCCTATATAAAAACTTTGCTCAATTGAAATTCTAACCAGTTAACACTTAGGTATCGAACTACAAGCTCATATTAAATCATATAAACATTAGTATATCGTGTGATAACAAGGAGTGCATGGACGAACGACTAAGCTACTTCACTGAAATCTTCAGTTCTAACAAAGCTTAGTTTGAATACTTAGTATCTAATAGAAGTGCAATGGCATGAGCTCATATACTATCTTGTGAAGGGAGGAAGAAGATATGGATCAAACACACGGTTGGCAAACCACAGGACAAGGATTTTTTAGGTGATTCGGTCTGCTACCCACAGACCTACGTCCACCCCTCACTCACCCCGAGTGAGGCTTCCCTTGCAAAAGAAAGACCGCAGACTCAGTCTGCAACAGACGCTGCCTAACAGCTTGAACCAAGGGAAACAAATCCCTTCTCCCTGATCTTACAACCCGCAAGACCAAACCCACTACTACAAGCAATGACCGGAGGAACAAATCCTCCCTTCTCCTGTAACCACAAAGAAACCCGTGAACAACTCCCAGTTGCTCACAACCCATAGGAACAATCCTCTCTTCCTCTGAAGACACAGAGGGACCTCGGAGGAACAACCTCCACATTCTGGTTTCCCAGAACAAACCACACACAGTTGTGAACTGTGTGCAACCACCTTGTGTGCACCGAGCACAACAAGGCAACGACTGAAGCTAGAATGAAAAAGGAAAAGACAAACGGAAATCAAACGCTGAACAGAATAGCACAATGAACAAATCAAAACACACGAAGATGATGTAGCTTCCACTGGAAGAACTTTGAATGTGATAACTGAAACTGAGCTTTGCTTCACAGTAGATCTCCTTTCTTCTCACTCTTTTGCTCTCTCCTTGAACTGGGCAACTCTCTCAAACTCTTCTTCTTCTTCTCACTCTCTTGCTCTCTTATTCTCTCTTCTCCGTATGAACGAGCTCACAGATCACTCTCTATCTTTTTTCTCTTCTCACTTTGTAGCTCTCGCTTCAGGGCTTCTATTTTTGCACCATCTCTTCTTCCACTCTACTTTTTTCCTTTTTTCTTTTTTCTCGCTCTCCTCTTTTGCTGATACTTATAGAACCGGCGAAATTTGAAATTTCAGAGCTCAGATTCTCTTCCCGGTATAATTTTCTTCGTTCAGGTGTTTTGGAGGGAACTTTCTGAGATCAAGTGTCGTATAGAACTCTGTCAGATGCCTAGGATCACGTGCCAATGATTGGGAATTGGAGGCAAGTGACTCCCTTAAGTTCTCCACGCTCCTTAGCCATTTTTCACCCTTGTGAACCTATTTTATACCCTTAACGGCTATTTGTCAGACATGTCAGCTATTTGTCACCCTTACAGCTGAGAGCCGTCGCCTTAGTCTTTTCACAGTTATTCTTGAGCCGTCGCGCTAAGTCATTTGTCTCCACTAGCGTCTCATTTGTCACCCATACATGCTCATTTGTCACCATTACTTCGATAGTTTTCACCCTTATGTTCTTCATCTGGCAGATCCTTCTCAAGAGCTCTGGCTTTGACTTCTTCTGTTTAACACCCTCTTAGACATTTGTTTGCGTGCCAATGTTTGACTCCTTGTGTTCTGTTCGTCAGCTTGACTCTTCAGCTTGATTGAAGACGACCCTTGACTGCGTCGACACTGTAGGAGTGCTGCGTCGACATTACCACGTTGTTTCTTAATGTCAGCTTCTCTTTCACCAGTGCCAAGCTATTATTCACCCTTAGGGAGGTATTTGTCACCTCTATTGTCTATTTGTCTGCCTTACCAAGTTATTTGTCACCCTTAGTTGAGTTTAGCCATCGCCTTAGTTGCTTTGGCTAGCGAATGGCTCTGGCGATCTATCTACGTCGACGCTGTTGGAGCCTTGCGTCAACGCCATCTTCAAGACACCTTCTTCTTAACTCCTTTTCTTCCAAGCCAACCTATTTGTCACCACTAGTGACTTATTTGTCACCCTTATTTCATATTTGTCACCCGTAAGAGGCATTTTTCACCCTTATTCTCCAGCGGGTACAAAGCTACCTTTGAGGTATTTTTCAGCCTTGTTTCTTCAGCGGTTGGAAGGATTCTTCTTGTGACATTCTTCTATAGCTGTTGCGTTGCTGGTGATGTTCTTGAATTCATTAATTCTTCACTACCTATCTGCCCAAGTCGACTTGTGGAGTGCTAAAGTCGACTTCTCTTGCACTTGATATTGTTCACTGCCTGTCTGCCCAAGTCGACTTGTGGAGTGCTAAAGTCGACTTCTCTTGCACTTGATATTGTGCTGCTGTTTAACCTGTTCTTCATAAAGTTCAAGAGTGTTGCACACATATGTATACTACATCAAAACATATGACTTAACCAAATATGACTTCATCAACACATGAAACCAGTGCATCAAAACCAATGCATCAAGGCACACCAATGCACTGTCTCATAGATGAGTCATAGTGTTTGACATCATCAAAACACAGGGACACAACATCATCATCATGGTAGCCGGATCGGGCATAGAGGAGCTGGAAGCATGACCTTGCCCTTCTGATGGAATATTTGAAGTAGGCGTTGGTCCCTTGCCGTCATCTTCAGTGGTGATCACATTTACAGCCATCATGATCAGATCTGCACCAGGCTCTTCAATGCGGGCTTGTGTTATACCAGCCACAGCCTCTTCTCTTCTGGTAGCAGGCTTTGGCCCTCCAGCGAGCCTAGTGACCTCATCGTGATTCGGGGGCGAAACCCCATTGTGGCCGATCACTCCAGTCGTGCTACTGGTGAAGACTCGGATGCTTCCATTCTTCTTTATTCTTCTAGTGAGTGGTCTCCGGAGGACAGCTAGCCTCTTAAAGATCGAAATTCTCGCCCCCAGCTTTTACGGAGGCGAAGAGACGTTGCAACGGCATTGACGGCCTGTTGGCCCAGCTCCCAACGGAGTGTGAAATCTATGGCCTTCTTGGATATCTTCCATGGCTTGTGATAGCCTCTGCCGGCCTAAGGGGATGGTCCCCGGGGCCTGCAAACACCTTCTGATAGCATCATTTTCCTCTTCTTGCCCTCGCAAGGTTAGGAAGGCAGGTGATAGTGCTCACATTTGCACTGGGAGCGTATGGACAGAGTGCCTTGAACGGGCCTTCTTGCAGCGATGTTTGCGGTGGTAGGACACCTCCCTTGGCTGGGCATGAGCAGTAGATGCCGGCGAGGGGTGAACTAGGGTTGCCACCTCAGCTCGTATATCTTCCTTTGGTCCTCTATGGCAGACCCTCACAGATTCTCCCCAGATGACGGGGACAGCGCGAGTCCCCTTGGGCACCCAGATTTGCTTGAGCTTGGTTGGCTTCAGGGCCAACCCTCCCTTTAGCTTATTGAACTTATTACATTCTTGGCCATACTTTATTGTTACATTCGTGGAAAAAACTTGATTTATACTTGAAGATGCGATCGAGCACTGATTGTGTTCAAGGACTCTATGCTAGTCCCCTCGGCTGATTGTCGGAAACATACTATTATAAACCATAGGGTATGATGCTACTGGCGTCGCATTGCGTTGGGAGTACTTTCTTTATAAATAAGTGAAAATCCATAATACGATACGACACGACATGACATTCTTGTACATGACTTTCTTGCTTGATATTCCACAGAAATTCATGAAGTACTTGCTCATAAGCAAAAGATACTAGAGTGATGATTATGTGGCTTGCTAGTACATTCTCGATACATTCTTGTTCATGAAATGCCAATATCATGTTCTTATAACATTCTTGCTAGATCGTACTTGCTCTCATTCTATCTTACATGATTATCTTGTTACTTGATTTAATCGCGTGATTGATCGCATTCGCATGATTTTTACCTTATTCTTTAGAGCTAAATTGTTAATTACTTTAATAGTGCCTTCATGTTGATGCGAAGATACCTACTAGGCAAGTGTGCTCATTACCTATTTCCAATCTTTTCAGGAGATGGAAGTGATTCGAATTCGGATTCGGGTTATACAAGTAGTGGGTCCGAGAGCGAATGAAAGTATTGTCAAGATGAGAGTGAAGACTTAGGAAGTCTAAATTGTTTAGATTGAGTCTATGTAATTTTCCTATTTCGTGAGTCTGATATATCGGAGTAAGTTGAATCAATGACTGTGTTTGAGTATTGGATTTGATTATTACAAAATAAAAATCAAGTTGAGTAAACATTGTGCAATTGTATTTATGTGTGTGATTGTCTTGCGCTCTGATCATTCTTGCTTGCAAGAGGCTTACCATGCCGGCTGTTCACGTTTCTCGAGCGAGTCTTCCGCTGTAATAAAGGCTCGGGGCGTGACAGTTAAGTTGGTATCAGAGCCTAAGTCTCAGGACTTAGGGAAAAGGAATCATGTCATAGGATAAGTCCAAGGTTTAAGGACCTCCACCTATGAGGTAAGGAAGAAGTTTCCATACCCATGTGAGAATTGGGTAGAGCCCAGGATAAGATAGTTAGCTTTAAGATTTATTTTGTTCATTCCAATTTCATGAGAAATAACAAGTTGTTATATTTCTCTCAGGTACTCTTCAAATTTGTTCTCGTCCTACATTTGTGCTATTTGATACTGGTGCCTCTCATTCTTTTATCTCCACTACTTTTGCTAAAACATTACCAATCGCATCAGTTCCCTTACCTTCAGATCTTGCTATTTCCACACCCTTAAGTTCTGGAACAAAGCTTACCGACTATTATCCTGATAGCGAAGAGATAGTAGAGGGTCACAATCTCCCCGTAAACTTAGTATGCCTTAACATGAAAGGTTATGATGCCATTTTAGGGGTAGATTGACTTGTAGATCATGATGCTTATATCAATTGCCGAAACAGGATTATATCCTTTCGAAAGCCCAGTCTTCCGAGATTATCTTTTCTTGGCATCAAGTACAAAAAACACACCACTATCATATCCTCACTTCACGCTTGTAAACTTATCTCGCAAGGATGTGAAGCTTTTCTTACTTCTGTCATTATTACAGAGTCCAAAGAAATTATCATAGCAGACATCCCTATTGTAAATGAGTTCCCAGATGTGTTTCCATCTGAATTACCCAGTTTACCACCCGAAAGGGAAGTGAACTTCACTATTGAACTCATTCCAGGAGCAGCACATGTGTCTATAGCCCCTAACAGGATGTCCCCCACAGAGCTTAAGGAATTGAAGAAGCAGTTGCAGGAACTTCTGGATAAGGGCTTCATCAGACCTAGCACATACCCGTGGGGTGCGCCTGTCCTATTTGTCAAGAAAAAGGATGGTTCTCTCAGGCTATGCATCGATTACCGGCGACTGAATCAGCTTACAATTAAAAATAAGTATCCGTTGTCGCGTATTGATGAGCTCTTTGATCAACTTTCGGGGGCAGAGTATTTCTCTAAGATTGACCTCAGATCAGGTTATCATCAGCTTATAATTAAGGAAGAGGACATTTATAAATCGGCTTTTCGAAGTCGTTATGGCCACTATGAATTCGTAGTAATGCCGTTTGGGTTAACTAATGCCCCAGCAGCATTCATGCAACTTATGAACAATGTCTTCCAGCCATATCTGGACCAGTTCATCGTCGTCTTCATTGATGATATCTTGATATATTCTAAGACAAAAGAAGAACATGAACAACATTTGAGAATAGCTTTACAAACACTCAGAGAACACAAGCTTTATGCCAAACTCAATAAGTGTGAATTCTGGCTCGGGGAAGTTTCATTCCTAGGCCGCATTATTTCAAAAGAAGGTATTGCTGTGGATCCTTATAAGGGAGAAGCTGTCAAGAATTGGAGTCGGCCAACGACTGTATCTGAAGTAAGAAGCTTTCTGGGTTTAACAGGTTATTATAGGAGATTCATTAAGGACTTCTCAAAAATTGCGGTTCCTTTAACTAGGCTCACAAGAAAAGAAAATCCTTTTGTCTGGTCAAAGGACTGTGAAAAGAGCTTTCAAAACCTTAAGAATCATCTTACGACAGCTCCTATTTTATCACTACCAATGGAGGGTGGTGGATTCGAAGTGTATACGGATGCGTCTGGCATTGGCTTAGGATGCGTTCTCATGCAGAATGGAAAAGTAATCTGTTATTCTTCAAGATAATTAAAACGTCACGAGGAAAATTATCATGTACATGATTTAGAATTGACAGCGGTTATTTTCACCTTGAAAATTTGGCGTCATTATCTTTATGGAGAAAAGTTCACGGTATACTCGGACCACAAAAGCTTGAAATATTTATTTTCTCAAAAAGAGCTTAACATGAGGCAGAGGAGGTGGTTAGAATATCTCAAAGACTTTGATTTTACTATTCAATATCATCCTTGCAAGGCTAATGCTGTAGCAGATGCACTCAGCAGAAAACCAATGGGTATGCTATCAAGTCTTATGATAAGTGTAACTAACCTTGTTCCTCAATTTGCTCAGTTGAACTTAGATATTGACATAAAGGAAGAAGATTGTTTCATAGCTAATATCCGAGCTCAACCTACATTGATAGAAGATCTGGTCAAGCTGCAAAATGATGATCCTATATTACTAAAAATTAAAGCCAATATTGAACAAAGGCCGGATTTTTCTATTTCCAATGACGGAAGATTGTTATTCAAGGGCCGAATATGTGTACCAGATCATGAGACTACGAAGAAATTGATCCTAGATGAAGCGCATAATTCCAAATATACAATTCATCCAGGAGGAACAAAGATGTATCAAGATCTCAAAAGAAATTTCTGGTGGCCCAATATGAAGAGAGAAATAGCTGATTTCGTGTCCCGTAGGTAAACTGCATCCCTTGAGTATTCCCGAATGGAAATGGGAGAGTATAGGGATGGACTTCATTATGGGTTTACCCAAGACAAGAGGTGGACACGATGGAATATGGGTAATCATAGACCGATTGACAAAATCCGCACATTTCATACCAATAAAGAGTCGATGGTCTGTGGATATTCTAGCAGCATTATACATAAAGGAGATTGTCAAACTACAGGGTGCCCCAGTCACTATTATATCTGATAGAGATCCTCGATTCACATCACAATTCTGGAAGGGTCTACAACAGTCACTAGGGACTAGATTGAATTTCAGCACAGCTTTTCATCCATAAACAGATGGTCAAACGGAAAGAACGAATCAGGTAGTAGAAGATATGCTCAGGGCTTGTGCTATCGACTTTGGAGGTAGTTGGCATGATCATTTGCCTCTAGTAGAGTTTGCATATAACAATAGTTATCAGGCCAGCATACAAATGGTACCTTTTGAAGCCTTATATGGAAACAACTGTCGATCACCAATATGTTGGAGTGAAATAGGGGAAAGACAATTCTTAGGCCCCGATATTATCAGAGATTCTACAGAGAAAATCAAGCTCATTCAAGAAAGAATGAAAATGGAACAAGATAGGCAAAAGTCTTATGCTGACAATCGAAGACGTGACTTGGAGTTTCAGGTAGGAGATCATGTATATTTAAAGGTTTCTCCAGGTCGTGGTATTCGAAGATTTGGCATTAAAGGGAAGTTAACTCCAAGATTCATTGGCCCATTTGAAATTCTTGAAAGGATTGGTGAAGTGGCTTACAAACTGGCTTTACCTCCACAATTAGCATGAGTTCATGACGTATTTCACGTCTCTATGCTGAAGAAGTACGTATATGATCCTGACCATATTATTACTTATGACAATCTGGAAATTCAGAAGGATATGACGTACGAGCAAAAGTCAATAAAGATTCTGGAACGGGAAGTGCGTCAACTAAGAAATAAAGTTATTCCTATGGTCAAGATTCAATGGAAGGAAACATGACCATATGAAGCAACATGGGAAACCGAAGCAGCCATGCGGAAAAGATTCCCAGAATTATTTAACTGTAAGTGCACTCTCCGAAATCCATATATTGAATTTGGGGACCAAATTCTTCTAAGTGGAGGAGGGTGTAGTGCCCCAGAATTTATATAAATAATTTTTTAATTATAAAATAATTTTCTAGAAATTATAAAGGCTTAAATAAATTAATGAAGGGTTATTAGATTAATAAGTTATTATAAGGCTCAAAAAGGCTAATTAGTTAACCTAGCCTATCTAATATTTATCCAAAATGTTTATGGACCAAGCCCATCAAGTTTAGCCCATATTCTAGAAGGGTAATTAGCTTATTCACGTATTTTAAGGATAAATACTAATTATATAAGATAATTATATGGATAAACGAATAAAAGAGTTTTATTAAATTGAAACTCTATACACGTTAAATGTAACGGTCTATCGGGCGACCGCCACAGCCATGTAACGCACCTAGACACGACCGTTACATCCTGCAGATTCCGTAAGGTGAAGAAATTGTAAAAAGATTGGAACTTTGAAATCCTATCTACAACAGATCGATTTGGGATAGCTTATAACATTGCTAAGGACTCTTAGGGATTAGGTTCTGACAAATTAAGGACTCTAGAATCGATCTAATCTTCAAACCCTAACTAAAACCCTATAAATAGGACCTAGTTCTGAACTGAGCGACCCTTACTTTTGGCCCATGAAGAATCAAGGTAAGGAGTCATAATTTCGGATAAGTTCTTTATAAGATTTTGTTTAGTATATTATAGACTAATAGTTCTCCAAATTTCATGCTGGGAGACCAAGCAACTAAGAAGATAGAAGATTCCAAAGTTGCTGATTCAACCTTAGCAACCCAAGAATCTGAACGCAAGACCCCTGAAGATCCAGAGATTAGGACGTCTAAACGAGGTAATTAGAGTTCGATCCTTTAGAACTTTTTGTACCCAATAGTTTCATCTTCTTACCCTCAAAATTGCACATCCCTAGGTCAAGAGGCTGAGGAGATAGAGCAGATTGAAGTTGCTGATTTATCACAAGAAGTACAAGGGTCTAAGGGTTGCACCTAACATTAAATTCGAGGTTTAAAGGTCTTAAGAGGTAGGTTATCTCATGATTGGTAAAAATAACTTGTTAGGGATAAAAGCCCTCTGATTGTGCTTGATTTCATACATTATAGACTAAGAATTTCATGATTTCATAGTTTTATACATTCATACATCTCTTAGCCCTAAATGGAAATTAAAAGGTATTATCTTGTCTATTCACTAAACCATTGCATATAGTTGGCCTATGCATCGTTATCATGATTAGGACAGTGGTAGTATGTTGATTTCCAGGCATGTTATGTTTTCATAAACCTTTACTTTAGTTTACTGCCAGCAGGTTCTCTGACGCACTAACGTGAGACCGTCACATGAATGTAACGGCCTTAGATAGACCGTCACATCCTGTTGTGTTTTTATTTATTCTATTGTCTCTGACGCACCTTAACAGGAGCGTTACACCACTGTAACGGCCCCTCGATAAACCGTCACAAGAACTGTAACGCGCCTATCTTAGACCGTCAGACACCTGTGTTCTGCCAGCCCAAGGCAGAATAATAACTAGTTAAGTTTACTTATAAATAAGATTAGATAGCTAAGTTGGACATGTTATCATGACTTTAAGTTTAGTTACTGATTCATACTCAAAATTGCATGACTAATGTGTCTTAGGTTATTTTAAGTATGTTAATTTCATGTGCCAAAAATTCTATATTTTTGTATTTAAATCATGATTTTCCAATGTTGTATTGACGGAGTTTTATCATGGTTTCACATCGTTACACATTCTCTTTATCAATAGAGTCATTTCTTTAAGTACATGGCGCATATTCCGGTATGTTGTCCATTAGTTCACTTTGCACTATAGGAACATTATTCTTAGACATGAGGACCTCTCTATTGGATATTCCTTCCAATGGCCTAGGAAATCTTATTTTAAGGCCTCCGTAATTCTCCGCGAGCCTGGGATTCCCACTAGGACGCCGAGTTGGTTGTACCATTAAAGCCCATTGATTAGATTACACTATCGATGTTTTTGGTTATTAGTAATGTAACGGCTCTACGCTGGACCGTCAGGAGCATCTAACGGCCCATGTACGACCGTCACATTCCACTGAGTCCGATTTCTTAGTTCTGATTCCAGACTAATGTAACGGCCTAATACTGGAGCGTCACATCATGTAACGGCCCAGTACACGACCGTGACACTGCTTGAGTATTTTAACCCAAGGTGGACCAAGGGTTGATATTCCAAGGCTCTAAATAGACTCTTGATGATCTAGAACTTATCATATTGATCAAGAAATCTAATATAATGAATGAAAGATAAAGAATGTATCGTTATGTTGCCGATTTATTTCCATAAGCATAACATAGTATAAATCATTCTTGATTTCTCATGATTCTTATTAAAGCATTCATTTATTGAATTATTGTTATCATGAGCTTATTGAACTTATTACATTCTTGGCCATACTTTATTGTTACATTCATGGAAAAAGCTTGATTTATACTTGAAGATGCGATCGAGCACTGATTGTGTTCAATGACTCTATGCTAGTCCCCTCGGCTGATTGTCGGAAACATACTATTATAAACCATGGGGTATGATACTACTGGCGTCGCATTACACTGAGAGTACTTTCTTTATAAATAAGTGAAAATCCATAAGACGATACGACACGACATGACATTCTTGTACATGACTTTCTTGCTTGATATTCCACAGAAATTCATGAAGTACTTGCTCATAAGCAAAAGAAACTAGAGTGATGATTATGTGGCTTGCTAGTACATTCTCGATACATTCTTGTTCATGAAAGGCCAATATCATATTCTTATAACATTCTTGCTAGATCGTACTTGCTCTCATTCTATCTTACATGATTGTCTTGTTACTTGGTTTAATCGCGTGATTGATCGCATTCGCATACTTTTTACCTTATTCTTTAGAGCTAAATTGTTAATTACTTTAATAGTGCCTTCATGTTGATGCGAAGATACCTACTGGGCAAGTGTGCTCATTACCTATTTCTAATCTTTTCAGGAGATGGAAGTGATTCGAATTCGGATTCGGGTTATACAAGTAGCGGGTCCGAGAGCGAATGAAAGTATTGTCAAGATGAGAGTGAAGACTTAGGAAGTCTAAATTGTTTAGATTGAGTCTATGTAATTTTTCTATTTCTTGAGTCTGATATATCGGAGTAAGTTGAATCAATGATTGTGTTTGAGTATTGGAATTGATTATTACGAAATAAAAATCAAGTTGAGTAAATAGTGTGCAATTGCATTTATGTGTGTGATTGCCTTGCGCTCTGATCATTCTTGCTTGCAAGAGGCTTACCATGCCGGCTGTTCGCGTTTCTCGAGCGAGTCTTCCGCTGTAATAAAGGCTCGGGGCGTGATATTTGTAGTGTACCGACGTTCTTATTGGCCGCCCTCCTGGCAGCCGGGGTGCGCCTCTTGCTACTTGAGACGCAGGAATCAACTTGGTGGACGAAGTTGCCCACCACTTCAATATAATCAGATGTCGTCGATGTAGTGGCGATGGACTTCATCTCATGGGCGTCCAGGAGTTCCACGAATGCAACCCCCAAGAAGTTGGGGAAGTCGACGACAGGCGAAAAACTGTCGAACTGGATCAGCACCGCCAAGTAGCCATGGGTGGCATGGCTAGCGACAACATAGGGTCCGAGCGACACGGCCATCGTAGTTGTCGGAATGCAATCTGCAAGATTAAATTAGACAGTTATAATTTTAAGAAGAGGCCATTGGGCCCCTAATCCTGACGGGGAGATGAAGGGTTGTTCCGTCTCACCGGGAATGCCAGACTTGTAGATGCACTTTCAGGCTCTTTTTTTATTTATTCATTTGTTTATTTGTTTATTTGTTTATTCTATTTATTTATTCATTTATTTAGTGCGTGGGTGTGCCAGTCACAAAGTGACAATTTATTCGGGCTTCGAAGAAGCCACTAGTGCTCGTCGTCTGACTAATCAGACGATAGTGAATATCGTGTCGGGACTAGAACTCGCCGTGCCATAAAGGTCACGACGTTAATTACATCCCCTCGGAGAGGGGAAAACCATTGATTGATCGTCAGGAAAAGGGGCCCTATGGCCTAGAATTAACATTAATGAAATGAGATAATAGGAATCTCGAATCGCGTTAAACTGCCCCACATTAGGGGGTAAACATTAAATCATGTTGGTCGCTTATCGACCATTTTGTGTTCGGACAAAAGTCCATGTTGAAAGCGCGACGAAGATGGAGGTAAAACCGCGCAAGTGTCTGCCGAGTATACGGGAAGTTTGATGAGGAAGTGGGATTAGATCCCACTCAGAACGGGTCAGATTCGATGAGCTATCGGAACAAGGCAATGCCGAGTCATGGCCATATCAGGGTGACTCCCGAGGCCCGAACATGACCTATCGAGACGTCATTTATATTCCTTTCGCACCAGGTCTCGAGGGAGCGGGGCTTCGAAACGGACGCGACTATATATATAATTTTTGGTTTGGATATCCGATTCCCCTTTTTTTAATGCATGGGTACGTTTCTTTTTGTTCATTTGTTATTATTACAATTGCAATTTTTGTTTGGTTATTTGATTTTATTTTGTTTATTTAAATGCATAGGTATATTTTGTTCATTTGTTAGTGTTGCTATTATATTTTTTTGTTGAGTTAGTATTTTTCTTATAGCTTTAAATGTTGTTTTGTTGTTTTTTTTGTAGTTATTATTTCTTTTGTTTCACTTCTCTTTTGTTTGTTTTGTTATTTTATTTTTTTTAGTTTGTTTCCATTGTTTCGCTTTCCTTTGTTTGTTTAGTTTTTTTTGTTAGAGATAGGGAGGGAGATGATGGATCGACGCGGGGGAGAGAGCCGCCTTCAAAAAAACATTTGTGACGCTGGGGGTTCGGTCGACCGAAACAAAGACTTCGGTCGACCGAAACTCCCAATAGTAGGGCGGCCGCCGAAGGAGTCGACCCCAAACACACAGGGCGTCGACGCGGCCACTGGCCGGTCGACCAGAAACCCGGTTCGGTCGACCGAACCAGTGGATAGACCCCAAATGCGCAGGGCGTCGTCCTCGTCATTCGTTATGAGTTTTATTGTTTCATGCTGTTTGCTTGATCCAGATAAAACGCATGCAATGCTCCCCTCATCTTATCATGCCCGCTCGATTGGGCTTGATTAGTTTTCTCCCCTTATTTTGTATGACTAGCATGTATATGTATATGCATGTGCAGAGAAGAGGGATGGAGGATGGCAAAGGGACAGACCCACTTCTGCCACTTCACTCAACGGGACCACATAATAGGGAGACGTGTCTAGTGCATGAGCTCTTCTCTAAGGAAGTTATGCCATGTGTGAGGGTTTATTATACATAGGTGTGGGGCTTATTATGCATTTATGATGCATGTGGTTCAATGTGCAAGATATGCTCATCCCTTTCTATTTGAGATGAACTCATGGAGCCCCCCAGATTTTTTTTTAGTGTTGGTTCATGAAGATGCAGCAGAGATGCATTTGCAATTTGATTTGTGCATGAGGTTCGCAGAGGTTTTTGTACAAGCTCACGCATGGGGTGATGTTATGCCTCAATGTGTATGAGAAAGGAGTTGCTCAAATGCACGTAGGTTCAGAAATGCAGAGGGTCTCTGTCTTGGGTCCATGAGGGTTAAGTAGAGATGTTTATGCAAATGCACATGTGCAGTTCCAAGTCTGATAATAGTTTTAGCTGCCTTACGTCTGTTCCTCATTCCATAATTTTTTTCTTTTGGTATTGCCATTCTCATATTAAATCACAGCCCATGCTCTGTTCGTTGTTGTTCTTTTTGTTCAGTCGTTAGTTCAAGTTTTCGGCACAAATCCAACAGCATCTCCCCCGAACCTGGGGTTTGTGGGGTGTAAAATAGAGACTCTCTCACAGAAGGATCCGAGGTGGCCTCAAAAAATCATGGGTGAGCTTAGAACAGCTACCCTAAAAGCCGAGTTGGGTACGGAACCCCGAGTACTAGCCTACGAGGGGCTCCGGCAACCCATGGGCAGTAATGTCCAAAGCTTTTGGGACATAGGTTCAATATGTTGCCAACATTTGGCCATTTCTGTTCACCTTCCAAACAGGGTTTCTCCGGGGGCCATGCCATGAGGGAGCAAGTTCTGGGGGCCCGATGTAACGACCCAAGATCCAGATACCGGGAAGACCCGATACCATTCGAATCCTGAACTGCCGCCCACGAGTCGGAGGGCTCGGAATGGCTAAAGGGATAGGTGTGGTGTACATAGAAATAGGAAATAAAGTAGGATAATTCAACAATTAACAGAAATAAATAACAACTACAACAGAGTCCAGTCCAACAGAAAGTACAGTCAAAGGCAGAGAAGCATACCCAACACCGAGTGAACACTCGACCCGGCCAGCTGGCAACTAAGAACCTCCGCACAGCACTCTCAAACCTCGAGGAAGAACTGCCGCACCTGAAAAGTAGGGGTGAGCCTCCTGTCACTGGCTTAGTAGGGGTCCCGCGGAACCCCAACCGTAAACAACGGCGGCACGCAAAGCAGTAACAACAAGAACAGTCGTAACACCAGGAACAGTAAACACGGTGGCCGGTAAAACCTCGGCTCTACAGCTACTCCTACTGTACCGGAAAGCACACACCCCGATCTCACAGTCGGGAGACCACCAGACTACGAACCACCCTAGTCACGCTACTAGGAAAACGCCACGACGCCACTGTCGGGGAGGACTGTCCTCACAGATAAAGGCCCACACCAAAACCACGCGGTCTAGAAACACTGTCATGACCTCGCCGTCATGAACTCAACGCCGTCTAGGGGAAAAGCCCTCGGTGACGCTCACCGGAAACCCTAGACCTCGGCTACAGAAAAACACCCGAGACTACGCACGAAACCCCGTCTCGTAGACGGGAAACGAAAACCCGCAACATGACAACTCACATCACGTGATGGGAGTACCGCCCATCAGAAGTAAGGCCGGATGTGTCTACTGACGACTTAATCCGCAGCCTCAGGTGTCTCGCTACAACGCCCCAAGTGGAGACTGAGACACCATATAGTAACTAGGAACACAAAACAAGGACTAGCTGGGGTCGCGCTCGTCAGCGTGTGTCCTCTGCCCCCAACTACGCGTGCATACACAGACCATCTGCTCTAGGTCGGGTCCTCTAGCTAGTTTTCCCCCCAACCGGACTCAGGCTACAAAGTCAAGGGGCCCTACGGTAACAAGCCTAAAAACCATCTCACTCGGGTCACGCTCTCCACCACACCCAAGTGGGTCCGCACCCGCGTGCGCAGGAAAGCTACGACTAGTGGGGGCTCACTAAACGTGAACACTGAAAATCACTCACGCACCCATCGAGAGTAACGCGGAGTAACAGGCGGCTCGAGGCCACCAGACTCTGGACAGCCCACTAGACCTACTAAACCAACGGTCCTTGAGTCACGAGACTCGGGTCAAGACCGTCGTACGCGACAGCACAACGCCGTCAATCTGGCCTAATCCCTAGCTCTGAAACCATGGTGACAAGTTTCCCAAGGTAGCTCACGAGCCGCCGAGGTAATTCTCTATCCAAGGGAAGAGCGGGAAACCTCCAACCCGAGGTTGGTTGACTAGACTCACGGTCCGAGGCCATACACATGGCCCCCTTGGAAATCACTTTTCGGAGAGACCCACGACGTGCGGGGAAAACCCCACCGCACTCGCATCGATACACGGTGACTCCATCACGTGTAACACAAAGCCCAGAACACACACACAGGGTTGCCTGGACCCTCTAAATCTATGGGCACGCTAATCGAGGTAACACGGTATCTCCAGACACCCTAAAAACACGGTCACGGAACCAATGGGATGTCCGGGACACTCACAAAGCCAATGGTCGACCACTGGGTCACAATCGAGTCGACCGGAGACCAACACGACGCTAAACGGGCATGGCAAGCACGAAAACCAAATGGCGGTCCTCCCTGGACCGTCACAGAGCCTGGTGGTCTGGCTAGGACCGTAAAACATGGCTCAGTGGTCCAGCCAGGACCGCACAGCCCCAGATGCTTCCAGAACCCAGGCGGTCACTCCTAGACCGCCAAGAAGGATGGCGGTCCATTGCCTGACAGCTGGGTGTCACCTAGCGGTCAGTCGCATGGCCGCTATACCTCCTGACCTCGAATGACTCCAAAACGTAAAATGGTCATGCCCTGGCCGCTATTCGGAAAGTAGCGGCCAGTCTTGAGGCCGCCACACGCCCGCTACGATGAAGACCATAGACGGTCATGGCCTGACCGCTGCAAGGTGCATGGCAGTCCACACCAGGCCGCTAAACTCTTTAGGCGATCTATCGCGTGACCGCAAAACCAACCGACATAGGGGGGGTAAGTGGCGGCCCCAGAGGACCGCCAGGGATAGTGGCGGTCCCTGGTAGGACCGCTACCTGTCCGCAAACCCGAAAACAGCGAGTTCGGTGGAAAACTCCGTTCCACGCCCCGTTCACATCCACGTGAAGGCGAAAATAAGGAGAAATCATTCCCCAACCTCCCTAGCATCGAGAGGACCTATTTAGAGCTCAAAAATGCGATCAAAACTCTAGATCGGGCTCGCACCCCAAAACATGCTCTTTTCCTTAAAACGCTCAAATAAGCCCGCACGGCTCACCACGGCCTACCAAAATCACGGGAATGAAAGTACAAGGGTTAAGGATCCATCCCCCTACCTCCACCGAAGATTTCACGCGTCGTGGATGCCGATCCATGAAGAAAACGCCGCAAAACCCTCGTCGGGCACCCGAACGCTCGTCCAAGCTCACCACGCCTCCACGGCCTCGATCCTCACCCCATCCTCACGCTCCTCGCCCTCACGCCATCCCTGCCTCGTCCACCATTGCCCCCGTCGGCCGCCCGGAGGAGAGGGGGAGAGAAAGAGAAGAGAGAGAATGAGAGAAAGACCCAAAAATTCCAGAAATTCAAAAAAATACGAAAAAATTACCTCTACAATCCGCGGGAAGAGCACAACACGCCGGTACTATCCCGAAGTCAGAGAATGCAACGGTTCACCCTACATAGAGTTCCGAAGGTACATTAGGGAAAAACACGCGTAAAGCATAAAACACACTCCGGGACCCACGAAAATGATTCGAAAAATATCTGAAAAATTCGGGGCATTACACCCGGGGTGATCATCGTAAGAAAATGAACAGTAGCACCTTGGCGTACGAAGGAGAAATATAAATTCTAACAAGTTTGGGAGAGATATCGGAGTCCCCACAACTCATGGGTGTGAGTGAGAGGGCAACGATCGTCTCCACAAAAGGCATATCATACATCCATCGGGCACAATGGTATGCGTTTATAGAAATGGGGAAGGAGTACTTGAGCTAGAAGAAGGGGGCAAAGATCAAGCCCATAACATTTGAAACAGCCGGGATCCCTTTTCATTCTCTATGAAAACGATAAAGTACAAGGGGAGGTATACATAGTGATAAAAGGAAGGACAAAAGTAAAAAAATGAAGAAATACAAAGGTGGGGGGGAGACGGACCATTGGCTCCTCTCCCCTAAACCTCACCTCTCTTCTCTCTCACTCCTTTCCCTCTCTTCTTCTCTTCACTCTACAGACGGAGGCGCACAGACGGGCTCTCAGCTCCCCTTCTTTTTCTTCTTGGTGTAGCCTCTCTTCCATTTTTTTTGCAGCCTGCCAGGGAAGAGCCAGCCAACCTCTTCAGCCTCCCCCAACCCTTTTGTACGACGGAGCTGTGCCTCCTTTTATAGGAGGGGACGTGGGGGGTTTTGAACTCCCAAACTCCCTCCTTCTTCTTCTTCTTTCTTATTTCTTCTCCTTTTCCTACTCGGAGCCATCACGAGCCTGCGCGCGTAGGGGGTCGAGAGGTAGTAGGCGTGTCTTCACGAGACTGGCCAAGGCCGACTGACGGAGACGTTAACGCCTTTGCAGGGGAGAATCCATCGGACAGGGGGGTGGGTGGCCTGGCAGGCGAGAAGGCGCTTGATGGTCTACCGGATCGAAGGTGTGGCCACCGTCCGGGGCTTCCAGGTGAGGGCCTCAAACCCCTTCCCATTTCTTCTTCTTCCTCTGTTCTTCCCCTGCTCTTCTTGGTGTGAACCGGTGTGAAAATAGGGCTCCATGTGGACGGAACAGTGATGAAGTGACATGTCTCACGCCGGTTCACATGGGTAGAGGGGTTGGCGCCGTATCAAGAGGATGGAGAGGGCGTGCCGGATCATGAGGAGGGAGAGGGCTTGGCTGACTCATGCTCAAGGCTCGCCGATTCATGTTGATTGGAGAGGGCCACGCCGGTTCAATGGCCCATGGGGGCTACGTCGGTTCAACAGGCATGAGGCATGTGCCGCTTCAAGTGTGGGTGCGTGTGTGGAGAGCGTGCCGGTTCATGTTGGGCTGGGAGAGGGCGCTGGTTCAATGCGTGAAAGAAGGGGCACTGGTTCAGTGCGTCGACGCACTTAACAGGTAGCGTCGACACGGCCCCTCTCTATTCTCTTCTTCTTCATCTTCTTGTTCTTTTTATTCTTTGCCCATTCTTGAAAAATAAGAAAATGGCGAAATGAGTTAACATCGGGGAACAGGGACGTATGAGTACGAATTCTTTCAAGCGTTAATTTAAGCATGCCTGGAGCGACGTGAATCATTTTAAGTGGTAATCTTAGCATTGGTTTTAGCGTGCCCGCAGAGGCGAGAATTCTTTCAAGCGTTAATTTTAGCGTGTCAACACCAACCCAAGACCACGCGGTCTAAGGGTACGGTCACGACCTCACCGTCATGGACCCTACACTGTCTACGGGTGAAACCTCGGAAACCTTACCAGAACCCTAGACCTCATCGTTGGGAAACGTACACTGAAATCACCCGAAGAACCACGTCTCGCATACGGGAAACTAAACCCCGAGTCACATGTCGCATGACGGGAGTACCTGCCCACTAGAAGTAAGGCCGGATGCGTCCATTGACGTCTTAGTCCGCGCCCCGGGTGTCTCCCTACTCACCCCAGGCGGAGACTGAGACACCGTACAAGTAACGAAAGAACACAGACAAGGGTCTAGTCGGGGTCGTGCTCGTCAGCACGGGTCCGAAGTCCCCGACCATGTGTACACACACTGACTGACTGCACTACGTCAGGCCCTCTAGCTGATTTTCCTCCCGGCCTGGACTCGAGCCACCACAGTGGGAGGCCCTACGGCAACCAGCCTAAAACCATCTCTCCCGGGTGTAGCTCTCCGCCGCTCCCAAGCGGGTCGGCACATGCGTGCCCAGGCAAGCTACGACTAGTGGGAAAGCCACTCGACATAAGACTCTCAGAAGAAACCACTGAAGTACTGTCGGGCTACGCACAGGCCCGTCACAAGAACCATGAAGTACCGGGTGGCTCAGTGCCACCAGACTCGGGACAGTCAACTAGACCTACTAATCCAACGGCCCTTAAGTCACGCGACTCAGGCCAAGACCGTTGTACCACACGGCATCATGCTATCAATTTATCCTAATCCTAGGGTCAGAAATCACGATCAAAAGAATCCTTAAGGTGGCTCACAACCGTCGAGTTCATTCCCTTTCCAAGGGAGAGCAAGAAACCTCCAGCCCCAGGCTGGGTCACATAACACTCGGTCATTGGCCATACGCATGGCCCACTCGGAAACCGCTTTCTGAAGAAGCTAACGTTGTGCGGGAATAGTCCTCCGCACTTACACCGGCACACGGTGACTCGATCTAGCATAACAAGAAGGCCCAGAACACACGGGGTCACCCGAACCCTCTAACTCACATGGGCACACTTATCGAGGTAACACGATACCTCCGAACACCCAAAAACACAGTCTCGGTCCACACGGGGTGTCCGAGACATCCACGGGCCATAGGTCGACCCAAGGGTCACAACCGGGTCGACCCGAGGCTAAAACGGGCTAAGAACACAGGGCTCAGTCGACCCGAGGCCAAAATGGGCTAAGAACACAGGGCTCGGTCGACCAATCCTTTGGGGTCAGTCGACCTCCCAACAGGGGGTCGGTCGACCGGCCCTCTGGGTTCGGTCGACCAAACCCACCTGGGTTCCCCTTTTCGCGTCGAGGTGATCGGTCGACCGGTCTTGACCGGCCGGTTAACCGAAAATGGCAGAGAACCGATCCGACCCCGACCTAGGGGTACGATTCCACGCCCACACGATCCCGATCGAGGGGGAAAACATTGGGAGCCATTCCCCGGGTCCCAAACCATCAAATGTGCGTAAATAAACGGTAAAATGTCGCTCAATCCGACAAAAATCGCCACTCGCCCTAAACATGAAAAATCTGCCCCGACATGAATGAAAACCCACTCTCGGCCTCGCCTCGGCCTACAAAACACGGGGAAATGAAGTACAAGGGCCAGGGATCCATCCCCCTACCTCCACCGAAGATTTTCCGCGCCGAGGACGCCGATTCCAAGTGAAAATGTGCCTCGAACCCACGCCGGCATCACGAACTCGCGAACAAGCCACGCCGCGCCACCACCTCGTTCCTCACTCCATCCTCGTCGCTCGCCACCCCACGAGCCTCACCGCCTCACCCCACTCAAACTCCGTCGGCCGTCGGAGGGAGAGGGAGAAAAAGAGAGAAACGAGAGGAGAGAGGGAGAGATTGTGAGAATGAGGGGAGAGGGGGTAAAGGGTTTAATTTATAGAAAATAATTTGGTATTTTAAAAATCCAGAAAATATAAAAATGAGAAAAAATAATCCCCACGATCCTCGAAAAATGTACAATGCGCCTGCAACATACCAGAGCTCGAAAACACGGCAGTTCACCCTACACAGGGGTCCGAAGGACCGACAATCAAAAATCTGATTTAATCGAATAACACAATCTGGGACCCACGAAAATGCTCCGAAGCTTTCGAATTCTGATCCGAAAAATCCTGGGTATTACACTAGAAATCCTCTAGAAAGCCCAGAGATCCAGATATGTCTCTCCCTCAGCAGTGATGAATGTGTTCCATCGGCGTCAAATCTTTCATCCAGGGCCTATAGTAGACCCGTATGGCAAAGATAAGATTATAAAGTTACCGTAACTATGTGGCGTATCCCTAAACTATCTAACACCGACCTGTAAATAGAAGAATGTCCTAGAGCCACTCTGTCGCCCCTATGTGGCGTATCCCTAAACTATCTAACACCGACCTGTAGATAGAAGAATGTCCTAGAGCCACTCTGTCGCCCCTATGTGGTAGCTATGGGAAGAGACGACTAGCCACTTCTCATACCAACTGGGAATCTTAAATGCTAAGATCCTCTCTAGTAAGTAATCATGGACAAAGTTATCATTTACAAATTTGGCCCCTCAAGGTGTCAAGGATAAACCATCCACAATAGGCTCCATAGCCTTATGCTGCCCGTGTAAGTGCCAAACTATCGGAGCCAATAGTGCCGCGCGAATAGAGAAACTATCAAGATGCTGGAAAAAGCCCAAACTCTGCCAGTCGGAATACTGCTTCTGCCGAGTGAAGCCCTCTGAAAGCTCAGATAAGAATGGGTACATATGCCATGTGTGTTGTCCCTCCCCAGTAATATAGCTTGCTCAAAGTGGCGCCACTCCCCTAGCAAAAGGGGATCATTGCTCTCCATGCCAACAAGGGCAAAACTCTGGATGAAGAGATAAAGATAATGATCCAAGGGGCAGTGGGCCGGATACCCCCCCGATCTGTCATATGAGTAGACTTCGTCTCGCCTTATAATGCGAGAAATATCTTCAAGTCCCTCGCTATCACCAGCGCTCTCAGTCGGGCCCTCAGCGACCCAGTAGCAACCACGATCCACCTCATCAAAGTTATCCTCAGTGATAGAATGAGGAGGAAAAGGCGGCATGGGTCGATCAGTCTGCCAAATATAACAGTCCTCAGCACCCCTAGTCCTAGTACTCCTAGACCGATCTTTGTCTCCGCCACGACGAGTCATGTCTGCAAGCATTGTGGAAGAAATAGTAGCAAAAAGTCAGGCCAAACATTCGAGGATAGCAATGCAAAAATAAAGCATAGTCCTACAAAGTCCCATTGCATCATCCCACTTTCTGAGAGACGCAGAACAAACAAATTCTTACGGAGAACACGGGCCGCCCGCCTCTTGCCTACGGCTTCGGCGAACGTCCCGTGAGAGGCATTTGTTGCACCCTAAACTTTCTCGAAGTATTTTCAAGGGGTTGCCATCATGATTAATCAACGGGCGCAGCGCGGCTTCAAGTCGGCACCGTCATGCCGTGGAGTATCTCCACGATGTTGGGGTCCATTGACTCGACCATACTCAGCCATGAGATGTGTCGCAGCAAAGAAGGATAAAGAAGATTCTTATGGCACTCATAGAAGAGACCAAATGCCATGTATCACGTAGTCTAGACGAAGGCACACTCCTTCCTTGTCGGTCGGGAGACTCCACTGGGGCGAAACGGAGGCCGCCTGGGGTTTTTGACCCCTTTGGGGACTCACACGGGTCAGGTTGACCCCGTTGGGACCCAACGGGGTCAATCAAACCCCGGCGGGGTCTGTTGACCCTGTTGGGTCCCACACGGGCCCAACCGGGTCCAATCCAGCGAGGATAATCAGACCTCGGTGGGGTATGTTGAACCCGTTGGGTCCCGCCCAGGCTTAGCGGACCCCGTTGGACCCCAGTGGGATCCAACAGACCCCGAAAGGTCTGATTGACCCTGCCTGGGGTCTCCTACAGGTCCGATGGACCCCGCCGGCCTAGCGAGGTCAAACAAGACCCCATCGAGGTATGTTGACCTCGCCCGGGTCCAGACTGTGGTCCATTTGAGCCCATTGGGCCCAGCGGGGTCAAACAGACCCCACCAAGGTCCGTTGACCTCGCTCGGCCCTCTAGGTTCAAATGGGCCCACGACCCTCTCCCGAGTAAAGAAAAAAGAAA
Source organism: Amorphophallus konjac (assembly GCA_022559845.1). Classification (NCBI taxonomy): domain Eukaryota; kingdom Viridiplantae; phylum Streptophyta; class Magnoliopsida; order Alismatales; family Araceae; genus Amorphophallus; species Amorphophallus konjac. Next base: position 61,690,014 of record CM040119.1, read on the forward strand.
AAAAGAAAAAAAAGAAAGGAAAAAGGTGGAGGACCCACCTTGACCACTTAAGGTCCCAAATTGACCTTTTATGTCAAGATGGGGTCCAAAAAAATGTCGTTTCTATCTGAATGGGTTTCAAAAACTCCTCTTTTTATCAAGGTGAGTCCCCCACCTTCTATAAATACTCTCTGGGTCCAAAGAGGATGGAGACATACGGAAATACACACACGAGGCCTGAGAGGACAAGCTACACACCACGAAGGACACACTCGTTGGCCTGTTTGTGAAAGCCCACTGAGGGTATAAATACCCCTACGCTTTGTACTTATGTCCCTGGAGGCTATGTCTGTAACTGGCTATGCATTCTAGCAAGGAAGGATATATTGCCACCGGTGGCAATGGAAGAGTGATGCCACTGATTTCAAAATCACATGATTTAATCTTAAATTTTCAATCCACACCATTAAATCTTCTCTATTATTAGTAAAGTACTTATGGATTAAAAATCATATAGTTCTAACATTTATTTCTTGTGCAGCAGATGGACATAAAATGAACGGCTTAGATAGTACAATTTTTTTATCATATAATATCTATATTTTTTATATCAGATTTGAATAATTTTTCATGTGTAGTTAAATTTATGATAGTATAGAAGATTTAACGGTGTGGATTGAAAATTTAAGATTGAATCGTGTGATTTTGAAACCGATGGCACCGTTCTTCCGTTGCCACTGGTGGCAACAGATCCCTCCTCGCATTCTAGTAGGGGACAAACTATGTAATTTCTCTAGATAACTGAGAATTATAAAAGTACCCTCTCTAGAATTGCAAGAAGATCCAAAGTCCTATAATTACAGTTATACCCTATAAGTCTATCAAATGACGACTATGCCCCTACATCCCGCATTTGTGCGGAGATCCACTGTACAGTCAACAATCTACCGACAACCCCTTTGTACTCACATAAATTATCGATATATCAATTATGTTGTGTACACTTATGTGATTGTATATGAATCGCGGCTATCAACAAAATTATGTATACGACCCTACCTTGCTAGGGATGATAATATCTACACTTCCCTCTTGCCACAAGCTTGGTCTTACACCCGTGAGCTCTGCCTAATCATGTTCGCACTCAGGTGTTGCTAAAAGCTTAGCCACTGGCCTCCGGAGAGCAAGTTACCAAAACACCCCTGGAGTCCAAAAACGACCAAACAACTCCCAAACCTTCCATAAATTACCCGGGTGCCCCTAGAATACAGATGGAGTGCCCAACCGCTCATCCATCCAAAAAATAACACAATACCCCTGGCTTGATCTTAAATTACCAGAATACTCTTGAAACCCACAAAATGACCAAAATACCCCTGAGATCTAGAAACTATCAAGACGCCCAATATATCTTCGACCTCCTATAAATCACACCTATGCCTTCAAACCTTAGAGTTTTGTCAAACCAAATATGACATCAACTGATATCCTAATTCTTTTAATAGTTGGTGTTGATGCACGAGAAGGGAGGGTGCATTATAAACCTTGCAAACTAACATGTCCTTGACATCAGAATTTATGTAAGGGACTCTAGGACTTTCTTTGACAATTAATCAATGATGTTTGAATGTTATGTCGATGTAAATCAACATTGACTACAATCAATGAGAAAAAATCTAACACTCGAACCTAAATCGTCTGATCCGATATGTATCCACAGAATAAACCCTGCACAGACTATTTATATAACCCCTCTATGTACATCTTCATAAATTCCTCTTCTTTCTTCAAAAGACTCATTGAGAAATTTATAGAACGAGTGCTTTTAAAAAGAAAAATATTCCATGACCAACGCATATCCATACATAATAAAAGCAATGCAAACTAAAATGTCTATTCTCTAAGGCCAACTTTGTTAGAAGGATAGGATTTGGGGGAATACCCCATTCAACCCGCATGGGTAGAATATCATATTCGACCTACGTGGGTCGAATGACGTATTCTAGGCCTGACAATTATCCGTTTAAAATTCGAATCGAATTCAAATTTATATTCATTTAATCGGATAATTATCTAAATAAAATATCTGACGGATAATTTAATCAGACATCGGATATCCGATTATTAATCGGATACGAAATCGGATATTGAGATATCCGTGTTGGATATTATCCGACCGAATATGAAACCTTTGATAAAAATCTAATGATACACATATTCTATATATAAATAACTTAAATCTTAATATATTATTTGATTACTCTTTTTTATCTTTTTTGTCTCAAAATATAATTTAAAAATAAGAAATTCATTTACATCCACTTGGTAAGTTATCTCCTATTTTCTAAAATGAAGTGGAATCTTTTAATAACATCTCTCAAAATAAAAATAACTTGCACTCTTTTTTTTGAGAAAATAATATACAATACTCTCACACGACGAACACAACTCACCCCCAAGTAGACCTAATAATTATCCGTTTAAAATTTGAACCAAATTTGAATTCATATTTATCCGATCATTATCCGAATAAAATATCTGACAAATAATTAGATTATTAATCAAATACGAATTCAAATATCACACTATCCGCTCCGTATCCGATGCGTTTACAGGTCTAACATATTCGCCATTTTTCATCTAACTAGAACTACAACGGTTCTATTTGATCGTTCCCCGTCAAAGTCAATCGAGTATATCACCCCGGAATATCTCTTGTAACCGGCTAAGACCGGCCCCAATCTTAATCGATTTTATCTTAACCGTTTAACAAAGTGGGCCCAAAAAGTTTCCTATGTGGGTGGTGATCACCAAACATCATCAAAATGCTATGAGAACTTTCACCTGCGGGGATCATCAAAATGCTCTAAGAATTTTATCTGTGGGGATCATCACGGTCTTTATGATGGAAAACAGAAACAGACAACTTTCCATTAGACAACTGTTGGGAACAGTTAGCCCAGTTGTCGAGAAATTACCATGTTGCCAGGTATATTCACTTGCCGTTTCCCAGAAGGTAACAGCACAAATATGTAGAATGACAAATTACCATGTTGCGATGTATATTCACTTGCCGTTTCCCAGAAGGTAACAGCATATTACCAGAACAATCACTACACCGTGATGGACACCATTTACAAAGCATATTAATTACATCAAACTGTATACGGGATGAGGCAGAAAATTGGACATCAAACGTCTCACCCAGTTAAGAAACGGGACTCCACGGAGGGGATGTTGCTCTTTCATGTCGTAGGCATCCAGAGGTTCCTCCAGCCCAAGCGATGCAGCTGTTTATATCCACAAAAGATCTACAGAAGCCCAAGTGCCTTCAGCTGCTGAACATGCTCCGCAGGGAGTGGAGGTGGGCACCAGTTTCCATCTGTCATCTCGCCATCAACATCCTCCACCACATACTCCTGGTACGCATCTAAAGACATTAGCTAGAACTGATGAGGAAAATGAAAAAGAGAAACCCTGCTGATTTATAAACCATTCCAAGGTTCCTCAACATGCTTTCTAGGGGAATTACTACTAATATTCGCTCTCTTTTCATTATTACGTTTGGTCCCTAACTGCAATATCAAGGATGACAGCAAGAGAAAAGGCGTACAGAAGATAAGCACCCTCTTTTCTCAGAGGAAACCCACATAAAGGCATTTGAGCAAACTAGGGTTACCTTTGTAAGCATCCTCTTAGCAAGTATGTGATAATGCCGTTGCCAAATCCTCTGGCCTACCATTGTAGCCACAAGTACACTGTAGAAGATACCAATGACGGTGAATAACCCTAGTACCACCAATCCCACGATAAAAAGCAGAGGCAACCCTGCTTCACCAGCACCCCCTAAAGAACCACATTCGCCCGCTGCACTTGCACAACCTTCACAGCAAGCAGTACAGTCTGTCCACATGCAGAGCGTCCCTGGTAGGTGACAGTCGCACACTCTGAAACAACAAGGAATCAAGTCAACCCACATGATCAAATTGACATCTAACAGAATGCCGGAGTTTTGTGAGTAGACTGCAAAATTGGCATGCTTTAGTGCAGGTCTGCACACACAAAATCTGTTTATAAACATTGCAGTGGATAGGTATAGGAATAAAGAAGAAATACAGGAAAGCAAGTCATGTCTTCATGTCAATCTCTACCAACTTGCATACAAGAATTTAACCTAAATATATAGAGTAATGCTATGGTGACACTATTTACCATACTTTTTGCCACTCTCACATCAGGCTGTCCGATCTCTATACTTCTTGCCACTCCCACCTCAACTGTCCGATCATGAGATCAGACAGCTGAAGTAAATGGCTTAAGTTTGGTGCTCCTGAGCTCAAAGCACCAAAAACTTAAGTTCGTCACCCCCTCCCCCCCCCCTTTTGTGGTAAATAGTGTGGCACCATCAGTGTTTTAAAAACCAGATCAGACCGACCGGTTGGACCAGAAAAACCAGAACTGGCACCTATTCCAATCCAGAAGAAATGCAGGAAAGCAAGTCCCGTCTTCATGTCAATCTCTACCAACTTGCATACAAGAATTTAACCTAAATATATAGAGCAATGCTATGGTGACACACTATTTACCATACTTTTTGACACTCTCGCCTCAGGCTGTCCGATCTCTACACTTCTTGCCACTCCCACCTGTTGACACTTGAAAAATTACACAGATGCGTTACGAAGCGCTCTGAAGGCACAACAGCAACCAAGTCGAGTGTCGAAGAAGTTACCCTAGCTGCTGCACGATCTCTGAAGCATTTATCAAAAGTCCCAGCCTCGTCAGCGGAAGGAGGTCACTACATTATGAAGAAACTTGTCCGGTCGTGCCTTTCCGGGAAAGCCAATGCCCGGCAGAATCGTCATCTACCATAGAAGCGAGCAAGCCGAGCAAACTCAAAGAACAATCCCCCAAGAACAAAGAACTCACGGGCAATCATCTACCCGATAAAACTATTGCAAGTGAACTTCCGACCGCGAAACGTGGTTGCAAGGACAAATACTGAAACCCAAGGGGCCCCCAGCTACACTGGGCTTCACCAGTTCTGCTCGGAAGATGAACAAAATATTTCAAGCAATGAAGATAAGCCGCTCAATGGGCCGATAGCTGAATAACAAATTAACTGGGCCAAAATAGCATGAAGAGGCTAATTGACCCGACGGCCACACATTGATCCGGCGGCCAAGGCCATCTTCCCCCCTTGCATTGCCGCCGGATCAGGCCATCTCTGCTATATGCCGTCTGGTGAACCCCCTCCGCCATCAGCCGCCGGTCCAGCACTAATCTCCCCCTATAAAACCCAGTGTGTTCGATCAACAGAAAAAAGGAGAGAGAGACAACAGAGAAGAGAGCCAAGGGAGGGACAAACAGAAAAAGAAAAACAGAGAGGAGAAGACAGAGATGAGATACGAGAGAGCAGTGGCCATCTACCGCAGAGAGCTTCCCTGAGAGCCCCTCCTCCATCCAGAGTTCCAGAGCCATCCGAGTGTGGAGAGTAGCAGAGGCAATACCCTGTCCCTCGTTGGTGGATCCTGTAGGAGGGTTTCCACCGATTTGTGCCCCGTGGGGCTATATCTCCCTCTCCCCTTTTAGATTTGTGATATATTTCATGTTCCTGTACGATTAAGTGAATAAATGTTGTAGAAGTTCCTCGAATGATCAGTCTTGTTCTTGTCTCTGCTCTCCTCCTCTGTGCATCTTCTTCAATCCGTCGTGGATGAGATTGACGATGTGTAATTGCCCTAAGGGGCTACAGAAACCCCTTCCCCAACATGGTCTCTAGTGCCGCTTCCCTTCCCGTTCCTCCCGACTGATGCTTCTCCCCTGCGTGTTAACCTACATGCTAACTGCTTACTGTGCTAACTCCTAACATGCTAACTCAAGCATCATACTAACTATTAACCTGATAATCCTTTTGTTATTCTGAACATTGTTAGTTGTTTAATGCACGTGGGCTGTCATTTGCTGAATGTTAACCCCCACGAGGTGCCAGGGATTTATCATTCCCTCTAGATATGATTTCTAGTCGCCTATTTCTTGGGGAATATTTGTTTAGTTACCCATGTATACCTCGTTTTGGAGATTGCATGTCCGTGGAGTTGATCTGGCGGAGTGAGGGCCGCCGGATCAAGGGAATTCCTCCATTTGTTCATGCCGCCGTATCGCTTCTTCTTGTTGCCGCCGGATCACAAGAGGTTGCTCCCCCTCTCATGGCCGCCGGATCAAGAGCATCCCCCTTGCAAGGGCGTCTCTCCCCCATGGTGCTGCCGCCGGACCATGAAGTATCCCTCCCATTTGTTACAGCCGCCAGATCATGGGGCTCCCCCTCGCATGGCCGCCGGATCAAGAGCATCCCCCTTGCAAGGGCGTCTCTCCCCCATGGTGCTGCCGCCGGACCATGAAGTATCCCTCCCATTTGTTACAGCCGCCGGATCATGGTGCACCCCCCATTTGCTTAGCCACCGGATCACATGGGGCATTTCTCCATTTGCTTAGCCTCCGGATTACCATGTGATTTACATATTACTTTTGGGTTCCGATTTACATTTTGAATAGCCCCGATCCAGCCAAGGGTTTGCTGAGGTGTCACGGCACGATCCTTGGTCGGCCATCATCAAAGGGGGTACATACAGACCAATAGCATATCGCCGGTTTGTTGGTATACACACCTGTTTTCATCCCGTTTGTTTTCGTATGTTCCGATTTTCTCGATCCCCCTCCGAGTGAACATGAACTGCCTCACTGGCGAACAGTGCCTCGATATCTTTAGACCCGTCGACCCATGGTTATACCAGCGCTCCCATGAGCCTTTATGTATATGTCATGGTGCTGAAATGGGTCAATACCCTTGGCAGAAGATGTTTGACAACCCTTGGGTAACACAGGTCTCCTAGTAGGCGAGCCCTCGGAGATCCGACACCCGCTGTAGGATCTGGGCCGTCACTCTGACATGCCCGTCTTTTACAGAACCCGTCTCAGCCTGCTGTGGACGAGCCTCCTCTATATCTCCCCCAATACGTTCCGAGACGGGGAGATGCTACCGAAATTACATTAAAAATCGGAGTTTCGTTTTCTACTCCGCCTCATGTTTTTCTCGGCTTTTCGCTCGATTCTCATCCCTTATGATGGTAACGGCTCCACGGCTATCCATGCCGAATTGTGAGAGCAAGGCACCCTATAAAGGGGATAAATCAATAAACTGTCCCGGAGATATGTGGACCCGTCTGAGCGCGGTCATGCTGGTTCTCCTCATGAACCTATACGCATACGCTGCAATGATAAAGGCGGTTCCACAATAAAAAGGCAAGCATTGATCGACGACCACATGGGTGACCGGGATTTCCTAGAGGGCTGGCCCTCGGGCTCCACCTATCATGGGGCACTGGATTGCCACTTAGGCATGACCGTCAGTCAGGGGACCGTCTCGACACTTCGTGCACGAGTCTCTTATACCTTCCCTGATATACTTCGGGAAAGGGAAAGTGTTGCCGAAATCCTCCCAGAACATGATACGTCAATAAACAAGTAAATGGTTGAATAACGCAACGATGGTGTATCTTCAATCGACCAACACTGAGTTTTCAAATAATGCATAAATGCTCGTGGTTGTATGCAGCATATGCGATCTATCGGGAGCTCATCCCCATATGCAATTTTGCATAAAGAAATAAATTGCTATGCACTAGCTTATCTACACGTGTTTGCACACATATACACATACATGTATAGGTGCACATATCCTGTATGCCTACATGTCTCAATTCTTCGGTATATAAAATGGTGGTTTGCAGAGGGTCGGATTAAGTCCGACTAGAAGTTATCACTAAGCGTGAGGTGATCTTTGGATCTAAGTTCTCCGCCTCGTACCGGGAATTGATCCACCCAAATAAACATCATCTCACTATTTGCTTGATTGCATGCTAAATTCAATTTTATTCAATAAAGGGCTTCCAACTCATGTTCTCTTTCAAATTATTCGTCCCTCTATTTTAGCGATTAATCAAGAGTTCTCCTTCTTTCGGAAGGGCGTAATTAACGTCGTAGCCTTTATGGTACGGCGGATTTCAGGTCCCGACACGATACCCACCTTCGTCTGATCTGTCAGACAGTGCGCATAATAAACTCGTCACTCTGTGACTGGCACGCCCACGCACTTAAATAAAAGGCCCTAACAAATGAATAAACAAATAAATAATAAAATATAAAAAAATATTCCCTTCCCCACAAGTTTGGCACGCCCGGTGGGACTTAACCTCCCTTCATCTTTTCGCCAAAATAGAGGGCCCCGGGGCCCCCATGCAAATACTGATTGTTTGTTCGAACTGCTGTTCTTCGTATAGATTGAAGTAATGGCGAACGGACTGTCTGGACTTGTCTTCGGCCCCTAGGTGGCCTTCGGTCATGCTGCATACAGCTATCTCCCCGTACCAACTACTTTTAACGATTTCTCGCCCGTTGTGGGTTTCCCCAACTGTTTGGGAGTTGCCTTCGTAGAGTTCCTGAATGCTCAGGAGGTGGAACTCGTCGCCGCTGCAGAGGCGACATCAACTGAAGCTACAGTGATGGGCTGCTATGTCCACCACGCTGACACCAACGTCTCCGCCAACAAGAAGCGTACATCGGCTGCCAGGAGGGTGGCCAAGAAGAACGCCAGCATGCTCCAAGGTCGGCTATCAATATCGGGCAAATCCGTCTTAATCGGAGGCGTCCGAGTATTCCTAAACGGCCAGTAGGCCAAGATCACACCCTACAGGGTAATTCCAACAGTGCCGGTGCACAACTCTTTCCAGGCACTGGCCCAAGATAAAGCGGACAGCTTCAAGTCCGGATCAAGAGGAGGGTCAGCCCCAAAATCGACTAGATTTAAACAAATTTGGGTGCTCAAGTGGGTGCAGGCCCCAGTTACAGTTCAAGCGGAGCCCGTCATGGTTGACAGGTTCAAGAGGAGAAGAGAAGAAAAAGAAAAGAAGACGGAGATGCCAGCCTGGGTGTCTCGCAAACCAGCCTTCCGAGCATATGATCGGCCGGCAAATATTTATGCGCATAATAGAAAGTGTGGTAGAATGGCCGAACAAAGGCGGTTCCCCTACAGGTCTCCGGCACAAGGCAGGGTGCCACCAACTATGATATGCCCTACTAATGAGCGAGATGAAATTACCCAGGCCGTATGGGGATACTTCCGCGGCCTTGGGAGCACCTCTCAAGGAACGCATCGGCTCCTAAATGCTATGAGTGCTGCGAAGAAAAGCCGGGAGCAACAAGCTGACCCGGAGGAAATGAAAGATGCAGAGTCGGACGGCCGTGGACCGCCTCTCTGCGAAGAGACTACGCCGAGGATTTCGGTGTGTGACAGACTAAATTTCCCTGGTCAGCCGGCCAGGAGGGTGGCCCAGAGAAGCGGCAGCTTCAGATATTTACTTGCAATATGGCTGGAGTGGCTGGCTGCTATGAAGCTTTGCCCGCAGATCATGATGAGGTGACTAGGCTCGCCGAAAGGCCAGTTTCTGCTACTAGAAGAAAGAAGGCCGCAGCTGAAGCAGTGCAAGCCCTTGTTGGCGAAACAAGAGCAGGTCTGGTCACAATGACTGCAAATGTGATTACCGCCGAAGTTGACGGCAAAAGACCAACAATTTCTCTGGATATTCCGTTGGAAGGGGGAAACCAAACTCCCAGTCCCTCCACGTGTGACCCTGCTGTAATGATGCTGCTACAGAAATATCAGCAGGAAATGGAAATGCTGAGAAGGCAGCTGAATGAAAAGAATATACATGCCTCTATGTCCAAGCAAGTTGAAGTCCTTCCCGAGACATCAAGGGGCAATGGCCAAGTCTTTGAAACTTCGCCACCAATAGCCGCATCTCAGCCGGCACCTATTTCTGCTGGGGGCATCTTTCTCCAGCAACGACAACATATGGCCCCGGAGCAACTTCCAACTCTTCAATACCAAGGGGTTGCCACAATGCCCCAGGAAACAAGCTCCCCTCTATTCAAGCTCGGTCGGACCGGCCATAATGGATAGGCTAATGGTGGAACAAATGATTGAGGTAAGGCTAGCAGAAAGGAGTGGTGATGATCATACCTCCTTCGATGTGTACGAAGTACCATACCCAGCCCTGCACGCTGGCAAAAGACTATCGCCCGACGTCAACAAGCTATCAAAATTTGACAAGTTCGACGGGCAAGGGTCACCAAAAGAACATATAGCCCATTACATCAATATGATGGGTGAATTGGCAGCTGACAAATCCTACCTTCTGAAGTTCTTCGGATCTTCACTTACGGGGTTCGCTTTTGAATGGTACTCTAGCCTCCCGGCCGAGTCTATCAATAACTGACCAGACATGCAGCGGAAGTTCAGAGAAAGATTCTACGTCGCCGAGACAGAGGTGACTGTGGCTGAGCTTAATGCAACTAAGCAAAGGAATGATGAAACGGCTATAGAATACATTGAAAGATCGAGGAACCTCAGCATGAGGTGCAGGCTTCCTCCGCATCAAGAAGATGCAGTTCAAATCTGCAAACAGAATTTGAAGAAAGAAATTCTAGAAAAGATGATTGGAATTGAAGTCAGGTCCTTCGACCGACTGAATGATGTTGCGACAGAGATTGAGGATTTCCTTGCAAGGTATCCCTCCGCCTCTGTTGCCCCAAGCCAGAAAATCAGGCAAATTAATAAAAGGCCGACACTTCAAGCAGTTCACACTGTTAGCTTCAAGGCAAAGGGACACAAAGGGGTATCTAATCCTCCTCCTGCTGAGCCCGCTGAACGTCGGGGGCTGGGGGGGGGGGGGGGGGACCTACAGAACAAGACAAAGAAGCTCTACGCCTTCCCGAGGGACGGGACTCGTGCACTGTTCGAGTGGGCCATCAAATATAAGATCACTCTCCCAAAGCCGAAGAGACCAGATGATGTCGAGAGAAGAGATGATCCTCGCTTCTGCTCTTACCATCAGAGGCTTGGGCATCCCATCGAGGATTGCCATATATTTAAGGACATAGTCCAAAGCCTGATCAAAAAGGGGGAGCTGCAAATGGGGGAGTACAGGGTCAATCCCCCACGCCCTCATGAAATGTCCATTCTGGGGGTATCAATCAACATGATATCTATATACCAACAATTGCCTAGAGAAGTGTCAGAGGCTCGCACCCAGCACACTTATGAAGCTTGTACTCTGACACCCACAGAGAAGCAAGAAGATTGGTGGACAGCGCCAATAAGAACAAGAAGAAGGCTAGTGTCTTGCCTTGCCCCGAGGGTCCAAATTCGTGGCGCCATGGCTCCGACCCACTCCACCCCCCGTGGCTCCTATCTGGCATAAAACAACCCCTCGAGTAGTCGCTAGAAGGCCAATTAACAACAAGAAGAAACAAACCCCGCTACGGGAACACAAAGAAGTCAGCCCAACCATGGAACAGCTACAGGCCATTATACATGTGCAAAATGAACATGAACAAACCGAGATCCAGCCTGTGCAGCCGGAGGAATCTCTCTCTTGGGAACACTTCAAGTCCCTGGACCTCACACAAGAGGCTGAAAAGAAATTAAAAGTGCCGAGTGCACTAAGTGACCCACTACCGGGGCAGCCGCCGGCTGCGAAGGGAAATAAAAAAAAGAAATAAAAGAATAAAAGGAGGGTGACTCTCTCTTGCAACACATTATCGGTTTTGCCCAGTATCAGCCGAACTACTGAAGACAAAAATGAAGAAATATGCTATATGCCGATGGGGGCAAATCAGGCTAAAGCCTCTACCTCCCACCACGTTACTGGGCCCGGGAGAACACGAAGACATCCTCTGTCAGCTAATGAGGAAGTGCATTATCACACTCCTCCACCTGGGGGCATAAAGCCGAGAGATGTTGTATCTCAGAGACCGGTCATGACCCGTAATGATAGCGGGATGCCACTCATCCCATCCAAAATCAAGGCGGCAGACGGCACTCCTAGCTCCTTCTGGTAAGACCATGTTGTAATGGCATTACTATGTCAAAAGCAGCAGAAATTGAAATGCTGCGAAGGCAGCTAAATGAACTGAACATGCGTCCATTTGCGCTCAGGCAGGCAGGACCCCTATCTGGGACTGTACAAGGTGGTGCTATGTCACCTGAAGTTCCAGCACAGTTGGCCACGCCTCGAACAACATACAACTAGGCAGGGGGCATCCTTCCTCAGCAACTGCAACATGCAGCATCAACATGTCCTTCAGCTTCTCGAGCATGTCAGGGGGCAACTACAACGCCTCAGACAACGGTGTTGACGAGCCCACATATGCAGCCAACCCTCCTACATCTGAGCCCGACAAGTCCAATGACAGCGGACACGCTAAGGGTGGAACGAACAAATGAGATGAAGACAACTGAGGGAGAAATCACCAAGGCTGAGTTACAAATAACCAAACAAAAAGATGATGAGTCCGCCCTGGACTACATAAAAAGATGGAGAAATCTCAGCAAGAGATGCAGATATCCACCAAGCTATGAGGACGTCATTCGAATATGTAAGCGAATTCTGAAGAAAGAAATTCTATAAAGGGTGATTGGCATTGAAGTTAAATCCTTTGAACAGCTAAATGATGTGGTGGCTGATGTTGAAGCCTTTTTGGCAAAATATTGCCCGGTTGCTGCTGCATCAAGACAGAGGAATAAGCTAGTTGATCAGAACCCAGCACAAGAAAAAGTTCCCATCACAGATTTTAAAGCTTTCGAACAAAAGAAGAAAACAAAAGAGGCAGCTGGGACTTCTTCCATTAAGCCTGCCAAGCAAGGATCCTGATTAAGGGAGAAGATGAAGAAACCCTACTCCTTCCGAAAAACAAGACTCGGGTTCTCTTCGAATGGGCCCGTGAATATGGCAAAGTTGTGCTCCCGGAGCCCAAGAGACCAAACGATGTCGGAAGAAAATATGATCCCCAGTTCTGTCCTTATCACCAAAGAGTGGGGCATCCTATTGAGGATTGCTACGTGTTCAAGGACATTATTGAAGACCTGATCAACAAAGGCGAATTGTAAATGGACAAGTATAGGGTGGACCCGCCGCGCCCTCACCAGATGCCTGTCTTAAAGACAAACGGCCAATATGGCCTCACTATAGCAGCTGCCCCCTGAAGGCATAATTGAAGCCAGCAACCAGCATGCCAACGAGGCTTAAATTCTAGTGCCCACCAGCAAAAAGACAATTCTGGGGACAGATATCAACAAAAAAATGAGATACGCATGGTCTCTACATCCGCCTTCATAGGCCAAGACTCCCTGGAAGCAGTACGTCGTGAATGTCTAGGGAACATGAGATGAATGCGCCGTCTGCAGAGCTAAGAAGACCCCGCAACGGCAACTATCAACGCAAAAGACCAGAAGAATAGCACTTGACGTAAGCGCTAGAAGCTTGTTCCTACAAAAACCCCGACTCTTCGGGCCATCTCCCGCATGAGCCAATGACCACAAGGGTGCAGCCACTAATTCTATGCATAGTTGTCACTGAATATCCCCTGAGGGCAATATGAATTAATAGTCCCGCCGGCGCAATAGCAAAGCGGTCAAATCTATTAACAATCCCACGAATCGCCCCGCATCGTGGACAAATTGCGTCAAGAAGTCTGTCTAGCTGGAAAAGGATAAAATGAAGCCATGATGGCCAGGAAAGCTCGAGAATCCGACTGAGAAGGACTGTCAGCGCAGTGATTTAAACAAAAAAAAGAGAGAGAGAAAAAAAGAAGATGAAAAAAATGAATGATGAGATGAAAATGAAAATGAACAAAAAATAAAAAACAAAAAAATGAATGATAAATGAAATGATGAATAGAAAAATGATGATGAAATGATGATGCATGATCAACAAAAAGAAGAAAACACCTTTGGCAAGTACCAACTCTTGGTCCCACTATACATCTATACTGCCTTGGCTTAGACATCCCGTCTTCGTCAAGTTGGTTGATTTCGACCCTCCGTTGAGTCAACATCTACATCCATGCTTCCTTGCCCTAGACCTCTCGTCTTCGCCAAGTTAGTTGACTTCGGCATTATGTCAAGTCAACTTCTATACCTATATTTCCTTGGCTTAGACCTCTCGTCTTCGCCAAAGTTGGCTGGCTTCGATCTTCCGTCGAGTCAACATATACACCCATACTGCCTCGACTTGGACCTCCCGCCCTCACCAAATTGGTTGACTTCAACATCCATCAAGTCAACATCTACATCTATGCTTCCTTGGCCTAGACCTCTCGTCTTAGCCAAGTTGGTTGACTTCGACATTCTGTCGAGTCAACTTCTATATCTTATGCTACCTTAGCCTAGACCTCTCATCTTCGCTAAGTCGGTTCACCTCGACATTCCGTCGGATCGACGTCCACATTCTGCCCTTGACCCAGACCTTCCGTCTGGACAAGGTTGATTGACCTCGACAACCCGTCGGGTCGACGCCTAGGCTTAGACCTCATGTCTTTGCCAGGTTGATTGATTTCGACATTCTGTCGAATCAACATCTATTCTGCCCTCAACTCGGACCTTCCGTCTTTGCCAAGCTGGTTGATTTCGACATTCCGTCGAATCAACATCTATTCTACCCTCGACTGGGACCTTCCGTCTTTGCCGAGTTGGTTGACCTCGACATCCCGTTGGGTTGACGTCTATATTCTGCCCTTGGCCCATATCTTCCGTCTGGATAAGGTTGGTTGACCTCGATATCCCGTCGGGTCAACGTCTATATGCTACCCTTGGCATCATGACTTTCCGTCTAAGCCAAGTTGTTCGGCGTCATGACTTTATGTCCAAGCCGATAAATATTCTGTCTTGACATCATGACCTTCCGTCTAAGCCAAGTTGTTCGGTGTCACGACTTTTCGTCTAAGCCGATTAATATTCTACCTTGGCATCATGACTTTCAGTTTAAGCCAAGTTGTTCGGCATCATGACTTTATGTCTAAGCCGATTAATATTCTGCCTTAGCGTCATGACTTTCCGTGTTGTTCGGCGTCATAACTTTACGTCTAAGCCGATTAATATTCTGCCTCCGCATCATGACTTTCCGTCTAAGCCAAGTTGTTCGGCGTCGTGACTTTATGTCTAAGCCGATAAATATTCTGCCTCGACCTTATGACTTTACGTTTAAGCCAAGTTGTTCGGCGTCAGCGTCATGACTTTTCATCTAAGCCGATTAATATTATGCCTTGGCATCATGACTTTACGTCTAAGCCAAGTTGTTCGGCGTCATGACTTTCCGCCTAAGTCGATTAATATTCTGTCTTGACATCGTGACCTTCCGTCTAAGTCAAGTTGTTCAGCGTCATGACTTTATGTCTAAGCCGATTAATATTCTGTCTTGACATCATGACCTTCCGTCTAAGTCAAGTTGTTCGGCGTCATGACTTTTCATCTAAGCCGATTAATATTCTGTCTTGGCATCATGACCTTCCGTCTAAGCCAAGTTGTTCGACATCATGACTTTTCGTCTAAGCCGAGTCATGACTTTTCGTCTAAGCCGATTAATATTCTGCCTTGGCATCATGACCTTCCGTCTAAACCAAGTTGTTCGGCGTCATGACTTTACGTCTAAGCCGATTAATATTCTGCCTTGGCATCATGACCTTCTGTCTAAGCCAAGTTGTTCGGCGTCATAACTTTACGTCTAAGCCGATTAATATTCTGCCTTGGCGTCATGACCTTTCCGTCTAGGCCAAGTTGTTCGGCGTCATGACTTTACGTCTAAGCCGATTAATATTCTACCTTGGCATCATGACCTTCCGTCTAGGCCAAGTTGTTCGGCGTCATGACACTTCGTCTAAGCCAATTAATATTCTGCCTTGGCATCATGACTTTCCGTCTAGGCCAAGTTGTTCGGCATCATGACACTTCGTCTAAGCCGATTAATATTCTACCTTGGCGTCACGACCTTCCGTCTAAACCAAGTTGTGCAATGCCACGACACCCAATAAACCCAACAAACTCAATAAACCCAACAAACCCAATAAACTTAATGAACTCAATAAACGCAATAAACCCAATAAAACCAACAAACCCAACAAATCCAATAAACCCAATAAATTGAATAAACCAAAGAAGTTAAGTAGTTCGACATCACGACCTTCCGTCGAAGCCGGTCTCTATTCTGCCTCGGCGTCATGACAGTTCGTCTAAGCCGACAACTATCCTACCTTTGGCCCGAAACTGTCATCCGCACCAATGAACAAAAAAGACCTCTTCTGTTATCGACGTAACAACACTTTGTTTAAGCCAACAACTGTCCTACCCTTGGCCTAGATCTCCCATCTGGGTCAATGAACAAAATGACCCCCCTTCAGATGGTACCAACTCCTTGTCCTACCAAGATCCACTTTAATACATAAAACCCTTCCTCCATGCCTCAGGTGTTCCTACTAAGCTTTTAAAAAAAACGAAAGAAGAAAGAAAAAAAAGAAAAGAAGAATAAAAAAAAGAGAAGAAAAAGAGAGAGAAAGAAGAAAAGAAAAAAAGAAGAAAAGAAAAAAATCTCGCATGAACTTGATTTTAAATGCTTGCTCGTCTTTCTTGCATGCATGATTATAATATAGTTTAATACACTTCCTTTGAATCTTCTAGGACCGTATCCCTTGAACAAACAATGCTGCCCCGATTCTGGATAGGTTTGCGTCACAGCATATAAAGGGGTAAATCAGTTTTGATGAGTGCATGAGTCAAGGGGAAATGTCATAGCTATGTTGTTAGCATAACTCACAAAATACACCCGAGGCAAGACTCCCACACATCACACATAATGTGATCGATGATCTCTAACTGTAAGATGCCAGAAATTCTTCCTAACGCTTTATGAATACTCGAATTCCTACGTAAACATGGAGGGCAATCGTGAGGACAAATTTGTCTATCCCCCTTTATATATTAAAAAAAATGATAAGTGAAATGTGAATCCGAGTAACCGGGAATCCCCACTGAAACAAATAAGGAGACTCGTGTGAAACGGTGAAGCAAAATCCTACAACAAAATTGCAATAAGGAATGTGAATCTGGGTAATCGGGAATCCCCACTGAAACAAATGAGTAGACTCGTGTGAAATGGTGAAGCAATTCCACAATAAAATTACAGTAAGGGTGAATCCTAGTAGCCGAGAATCCTCATTGAGACACATAAGGAGACTCGCGCTGAACAGTGAAGTCCAGAATTCAAAATAAACAAGAGAGTTGTGTGAAGCTACCAAAAGCCGAAAGTCCGAAATGTACGTGTAGGCGGTAGAGTAATCTTCTAGTGTTAGAACGTCAACATATCCCTATGTTTAGAGTTCATTACTCGCATACCTGCGGTAGCAACTCAGAAAATAAAAAGGGAATAAATAGTAATGACTATATAATATTTAAGGAAAATAAAAATTTGAAAGAATAAGAACCTTTAATAAAGATTCACGTTAAAAATATAAATGGGGCTAATGTGGGCCTTAATAAAGAATAAATTGGATTTAAGTGGCTTTGGCTTGAAGCCCATTAAGCAATAACATGATAAATAAGAGAAAAGGCCACTTAAACAAGAGCTAATGGGCTGTCTTAGCCGGGCCTACGTCGACTCCCTGTTGGGTTAGGTTTTGTCTTGATAAGAGAAAGGTCGACCGATGGATGGGTTGGCGGCGTTAATTGAGGAAGGATTGGATTGAAGCATGGAAAGTTTGAGTTTGATCGTGTTAAGAACTCTTTAGTAGGATTCGGACGGTAGAATTATTATAAATAAGAACCCCCCCTGCGATGGCAGAGCCATCGTGCTCCTGCCGTTGCTGGTTCGTGATTGCTACTGCTGTGCCGCTGTGCTGGTTGCAGAGAACACGTGAAGAAGCATTGGCTTCTTCCTCTTCTGCATCCGACTTCTTCCTCTTCGTCTGCAACGTTCTTTCTTCCCCTTCGTCCGTTAAAAACGTCCTAAGGTAGACATTCTCCCAAGCACAAACCCTAAGTAAACATCATGCTAGAAGGTAGAGCATATAATCTTCATCTCCCAGTCATGTTTCAATCATATAGTTATGATTTTGTAGCAATCTGGCATCGTTTTGCATATACAAGAATTAGCGACGAGTACAATGGACGCTAATTAAGTGGCGTCTTCATAAACAGACGCGGATTCTTGAATCGGCGTCATGACCCCTTACGCTAATTAATAGGCGTCTGCTGCTTTGACGTTAATTCTTTAGATAATTAATTAAATCCAGTAATGATTAAAAATCAATAAGTATTAGACCATGCTTAATAAAATCATGATGTTCATATTTCCTGAATCCTTGTATTTTTCTCCAGATTATCATGTCTTCAGTTTCCTTAAATTCTTGATAAAAAGCAAAGTGCTACTGTTCATGTTCCTAAAAAAAGAAATGAACAGTGCACTGTATCTGAAAGCGTACTTGCTGGTGCTTAACAGCATGTAACCAAGAGAAATTAGTGTCTGCTAAAACGGACGCGACTTTAGTAAATAGCGCCTCTTTACAGAGACGCCAAATCCTGTTGATTATTAAATATAATTAAAGCTGGAAAATCATGAATTAACGTCCGTTCACATGGACGCAAATTAAAGATATGGCACCTCCGTACACGGACGCCAATTAAGATAATTTTTATTTAATTGTGGTAAATTCTAGAATTGGCGCCTCTCTAAGGAGACGCGAATTATTGAATTGACGCATGTCTGCTTTGACGCAAATTCTTGCCTCTCATGTTTTACCGTTGTTTTGACCCATATCGCGGGTCTATTGGCACTGCTGTCTCACAGCCGAGACGGAGTCCCTGTTTCACGAGTTTTCACGTTGACATCTCAATTCTTAGAGATTGAATGACCCTCCGTCGGATATTCCTTCCGCCGGACTGGAATTTCTTTCTCTAAGGCCTCCGTAAGTCTCTGCTAGCCTCGGAATTCCTCAAGGAAGCCGAGCAGGTTGTACCCTAAAAACCCATAAAACCGTGTTTAGTCATGTCACTCTGAAGAAACATGACGCCCTAGCCATCATAGAACACTGCTCAGATGTTCTGTGAGAGTCCTGTCACTGTCTGGAATTAGCGTCCAGTACAGTTGACGCTATATTGGAATCAATGTCCACGACAGCTGACGCGATTTACTTCGTGCATGTACTGTTCACGGAATTAGCGACCACCACAGTGGACGCGTATTCTATAATTGGCGGCGGCCTGGGGGGACGCCAATTCTCCCAGATTCATGTGTCTTATTTTATGAGGGATTTATCGCCATGTCATCTTTACACAAAGCCTTGTCCTTGAATTCTTTGATATTCGTGAATATACCTTAATGTTCCTACAATAGCTTATTCTTGGAACTCTTTTGACCGTTAATTGATGTGGAATTGGTCTAGAACTTAAAAGGGGCAATGGGTCCAAAAACTTGACACTCAATGCTAAAACAAAAATGACGAGGTCCGGATCTGATCCCATGGGTGAGGCAAAGCCCAAACATATGCCGATATTATGGTTAATCGAGTGTGGCATTGCACCAATGAAAAGCAAAATTGATCTATGACATTTCCACAAATGATTGACATTGGAATTCATATATATATATGGCCAATCCTACTATGATATTCTCATAATATGCACTTGTGAAAGCGAGCACCTTATTGAAATACTCGTCATTATCTCATCATGATTGTTCTTGAAATTATCTCCTAATTATTGTCCTGTCTACTGCCTTTATAGTTCTTGATTATTATGTACCTTTGCATGACCTGCATATTCATGTTAAATTGTTAATTACTTAAAGCTAGCTTGGTCCAGGAGATATAAGACCTCTGAGCTTTCGCTCACCTAGTATTTTTCTCATGTTTTTCAGATAATAGTGAGGACGAGGGCAATCAAAATGGGCAAGGACAAGAGTAAAGAGAACTCCAACCACTTAGATGATCCCTTCAAGACTTATGTCAAGTCTAGATTAGTCAAGAGTCTATTGTAATTTTCTTTTATTGAGTCTATTCGTTGAAGTCAAAATTGTAATAAACTTATATTTGAAATTTCAATAAAATTATGTTTTGTCAATTATTTGTGCCTTGAGATTTGCTTTGATTGCCATGACTGTTTCGCTGCCACGTTCCGAGCATACTTCCGCTGCTATCGGTTCGGGGCGTGACACCTGCACTTTCACACCACGGAGAAATTGTCCTAGGTGTAGATTGTGATTTTAACTATGCACATAGAATATGCAGTGTCCGTTTTACGAACGCACATCTCCTTTAGTTGTGCCTCGTGGGTCCCACTCTGTCCGTGAATCATGGGTGTTGTCCTTATCCCGCTCCCAACAAAGGGGAACTATACTACATATCTACTCTATGCTTGCTCATGATGAATGATTGCATGCCTGAGTGAAATTTCATAGAATAATCAACAACCAAACAAAAAATATATATGTATAATAATAAAATAAATAAATAAATAAGAAATGAAATGAGAAAATAAAAAAATAAATGAATGATGAATAAAAAAAGTTAAATAATAATAATAATGATGATGATGATGAATGAGTTCTATCCCCACTAACTGTTCATCTAAATGATGTTACAGCAACAACTACCGCAAGAGCACGGGGAAAGGAGGAAGGCTGCACCCGCAGGTCCCGCTCAGTCGTCCCTCACTCGCGACACCTGCAGGTGGGGGGCATTTGTTGACACTTGAAAAATTACACAGATGCATTATGAAACGCTCTGAAGGCACAACAGCGACCAGGTCGAGTGTTGAAGAACTTACCCTAACTACTGCACGATCTCTGAAGCAGTTATCAAAACTCCCAGCCTCGTCAGCTGAAGGAGCTCACTACATTATGAAGAAACTTGTCTGGCCGCGCCTTTCCGGCAAAGCCAATTCCCGACAGAATCGTCGTCTACCATAGAAACAAACAAGCCGAGCAAACTCAAAGAACAATTCCCCAAGAACAAAGAACTCTTGGGCGATCATCTGTCCGATAAAACTATTGCAAGTGAGCTTTCGACCGCGGGACGTGGTCGCAAGGACAAATACTGAAACTCAAGGGGCCCCCAGCTACACTAGGCTTCACCAATTCTGCTCGAAAGATGAACAGAATATTTCAAGCGATGAAGATAAGCCGCTCAATGGGCCGGTAGCTGAATAACAAATTAATTGGGCCAAAATAGCATGAAGAGGCTAAATGGCCAAATGGGTGAAGGACAGCGGAATTGACCCGGCGGCCAAGGCCATCTTCCCGCCTTGCATTGCCGCCGGATCAGGCCATCTCCGCTATATGCCGTCGGGTGAGCCCCCTCCGCCATCAGCCACCGGTCCAGCACTAATCTCCCCCTATAAAACCCAGTGTGTTCGATCAACAGAAAAAAGGAGAGAGAGACAACAGAGAAGAGAGCCAACGGAGGGACAGACAGAAAAAGAAAAACAGAGAGGAGATACGAGAGAGCAGTGGCCATCCTCCGCAGAGAGCTTCCCTGAGAGCCCTCCTCCATCCAGAGTTCCAGAGCCATCCGAGTGTGGAGAGCAGCAGAGGCAATACCCCGTCCCTCGTTGGTTGATCCAGTAGGTGGGTTTCCACCGATTTGTGCCCCGTGGGGCTATATCTCCCTCTCCCCTTTTAGATTTGTGATATATTTCTTGTTCCTGTACGATTAAGTGAATAAATGTTGTAGAATTTCCTCAAATGATCAGTCTTGTTCTTGTTTCTGCTCTCCTCCTCTATGTATCTTCTTCAATCCGTCGTGGAGGAGATTGACCATGTGTAATTGCCCTAAGGGGCTACAGAAACCCCTTCCCCAACATGGTCTCTAGTAGCCGCTTCCCTTCCCGTTCCTCCCGACTGATGCTTCTCCCCTGCGTGTTAACCTACATGCTAACTGCTTACCGTGCTAACTCCTAACACGCTAACTCAAGCATCGTACTGACTATTAACCTGATAATCCTTTTGTTATTCTGGACATTGTTAGTTGTTTAATGCACTTGGGCTGTCATTTGCTGAATGTTAACCCCCACGAGGTGCCAGGGATTTATCATTGCCTCTAGATATGATTTCTGGTCGCCTGTTTCTTGGGGAATATTTGTTTAGTTACCCATGTATACCTCGTTTTGGAGATTGCATGTCTGTGGAGTTGATCCGGCGGAGTGAGGGCTGTCGGATCAAGGGAATTCCTCCCATTGTTCATGCCGCTGTATCGCTTCTTGTTGCCGCCGGATCACAAGAGGTTGCTCCCCCTCGCATGGCCGCCGGATCAAGAGCATCCCCCTTGCAAGGGCGTCTCTCCCCCATGGTGCTGCCACCCGACCATGAAGTATCCCTCCCATTTGTTACAACCGCCGGATCATGGGGCACCCCCCATTCACTTAGCCGTCGGATCACATGGGGCATTTCCCCATTTGCTTAGCCGCCGGGCCACATGAAGCTTTTCTCTATTTGCTTAGCCGCCAGATCATATAGGGCATCTCCCCATTCGCTTAGCCTCCGGATCACCATGTCATTTACATATTTCTTTTGGGTTCCGATTTACATTTTGAATAGCCCCGATCCAACCAAGGGTTTGTTGAGGTGTCACGGCATGATCCTTGGTCGGCCATCATCAAAGGGGGTACATACAGACCAATAGCATATCGCCGGTTTGTTGGTATACACACCTGTTTTTATCCAGTTTGTTTTCATATGTTCGATTTTCTCGATCCCCCTCCGAGTGAACATGAACCGCCTCACTGGCGAACAGTGCCTCGATATCTTTAGACCCGTCGACCCATGGTTATACCAGCGCTCCCATGAGCCTTTATGTATATGTCATGGTGCCGAAATGGGTCAATACCCTTGGCAGAAGATGTTTGACAACCCTTGGGTGACACGGGTCTCCTAGTAGGCGAGCCCTCGGAGATCCGACACCCGCTGTAGGGTCTGGGCCATCACTCTGACATGCCCGTCTTTTACAGAACCCGTCTCAGCCTGCTGTGGACGAGCCTCCTCTCTATCTCCCCCAATACGTTCCGAGACAGGGGGAGATGCTACCGGAATTTCATTAAAAATCGGAGTTTCGTTTCCTACTCCGCCTCATGTTTTCCTCGGCTTCTCGCTCGATTCTCATCCCTTATGATGGTAACGGCTCCACGGCTATCCGTGTCGAATTGTGAGAGCAAGGCACCCTATAAAGGAGATAAATCAATAAACAAGTGTCGTTCCTCGGCATACATCGTCCCGACGATATACGAACCCGTCTGAGTGCGGTCATGCTGGTTCTTCTCACGAACCCATATGCATGCACTGCAATGATAAAGGTGGTTCCACAATAAAAAGGCAAGCATTGATTGACGGCCTCACGGGTGACCGGGATTTCCTAGAGGGCTGGCCCTCGGGCTCCTCCACCTATCATGGGGCACGGGATTGCCACTTAGGCATGACCGTCAGTCAGGGGACCGTCTCGACACTTGGTGGACGAGTCTCTTATACCTTCCCCGATATACTTTGGGACAGGGGAAGTGTTGCCGAAATCCTCCCAGAACATGATACGTCAATAAACAAGTAAATGGTTGAATAACGCAGCGATAGTGTATCTTCAATCGACCAACACTGAGTTTTCAAATAATGCATAAATGCTCGTAGTTGTATGCATCATATGCGATCTACCGGGAGCTCATCCCCATATGCAATTTTGAATAAAGAAATAAATTGCTATGCACTAGCTTATCTACACATGTTTGCACACATATACACATACATGTATAGGTGCACATATCCTGTATGCCTACATGTCTCGATTCTCCGGCATATAAAATGGTGGTTTGCAGAGGGTCGGATTAAGTCCGACTAGAAGTTATCACTAAGCGTGAGGTGATCTTCGGATCTAAGTTCTCCGCCTCGTACCGGGAATCGATCCACCCAAATAAACATCATCTCACTATTTGCTTGATTGCATGCTAAATTCTATTTTATTCAATAAAGGGCTTCCAACTCATGTTCTCTTTCAAATTATTCGTCCCTCTATTTTGGCGATTAATCAAGGGTTCTCCTTCTTTCGGAAGGGCATAATTAACGCCGTAGCCTTTATGGCACGGCGGGTTTCAGGTCCCGACACGATACCCACCTTCGTCTGATCTGTCAGACGGTGCACATAATAAACTCGTCACTCTGTGACTAGCACGTCCACGCGCTTAAATAAAACCCCCTAACAAATGAATAAACAAATAAACAATAAAATATAAAAAAATATTCCCATCCCCACACCACCTCAACTGTCCGATCATGAGATCAGACAGCTGAAGTAAATGGCTTAAGTTTGGTGCTCCTGAGCTCAAAGCACCAAACTTAAGTTTGTCACCCCCTCCCCCCTCCCCCCAATTTTCAAGTCAGATGGCAGGAAAAGAGGGTGGTAAATAGTGTGGTAAATAGTGTGGCACCATCAGTGTTTTAAAAACCAGATCAGACCGATCAGTTGGACCAGAAAAACCAGAACAGGCACCTATTCGAATCCAGAAGAAATGCAGGAAAGCAAGTCATGTCTTCATGTCAATCTCTACCAACTTGAATTCAAGAATTTAACCTAAATATATAGAGTAATGCTATGGTGACACACTATTTACCATACTTTTTGCCACTCACACCTTAGGCTGTCCGATCTCTACACTTCTTGCCACTCCCACCTCAACTGTCCGATCATGAGATCAGACAGCTGAAGTAAATGGCTTAAGTTTGGTGCTCCTGAGCTCAAAGCACCAAACTTAAGTTCGTCACCCCCTCCCCCCTCCCCCCCATTTTCAAGTCAGATGGCAGGAAAAGAGGGTGGCAAAAAGTGTGGTAAATAGTGTGGCACCATCAATGTTTTAAAAACCAGGTCAGACCGACAGGTTGGACCAGAAAAACCAGAACTGGAACCTATTCCAATCCAGTTCATCAGAAAATTAAAAAACGTGTAAACCACCCCAAAAAATTGACTACTTCAGTCCGGTCCGGTTCAAAGCCAAATGCTACACCTTTTTTTAACAAAATGTCATGGAGCTCTTAAAATTTGAACTCGAAACTCATCACTTATTCACAAAATTTACACCCCAACTATAAGAACTCTTATATCAAAGTATAGTTGCAACTATACAATCTACATATATTTAATTAAATAAAACGGTCCGGCCCAAACACCAGTTTTAAGCGGTCAGTCCAAAATACCGAAGACTTCTC
Source organism: Amorphophallus konjac (assembly GCA_022559845.1). Lineage (NCBI taxonomy): Eukaryota > Viridiplantae > Streptophyta > Magnoliopsida > Alismatales > Araceae > Amorphophallus > Amorphophallus konjac. Next base: position 61,715,114 of record CM040119.1, read on the forward strand.
CAGTTCAATCCGGTATGGTTTCAAAACATTGGGCACCATAACACTGCTCAAATATAACATTGGTAAAATATGTGTGATGGCTGGGAAATCATTCTCCAAAAGTTTTGGATTTTTAATCCATGAAAAACAAGAAAAATGCGTGACAAATAAACATTATAGAATTATACAGATAAATGAAATAAATCATTGAAGAATCTCACATGGGGCATCTCTGCATTTCAACAAGTATTCAAAGGACCTAGACAGGAATCCCCTCTAATTCCAGAATAATATCTGAAGTGCCATGAATGTGGTGGGAACACCACATCGGACTACCGATTTGATCCTGCCAGAGTGTACTGTAGTCACAGGCGCACCGTCCCAAATACACTATGGCTTGGAGAAATGACTTTTATTTTTAGTTGTATTTTCCATTTTTATATGAACTTATTTCTTATTTTAGGATTCCAATTAGGATTCTTATTTCTTGCTTTAGGAGTCCAATTAGGATTTTTATAGGAGTTCGCTGAGTCCTATTTCTATTTAATTTGTGTCTTGAGTCTTTAAATAGTGGATATAATCTTTCATTCATTCAATAATAATAGAATTGAAGAAGTTGACTTCTCTGTCTGTGAACACTCCGAGAGGTCCCACTATGCCGCCGCCTCTCTCTCTCTGTGTTCTCCTCTCCCTGGCACTAACATTCTTTCTCTCTCTCCCTGACTTTCTCTTATTCCATCCATCTCTTCCTCCCCTTCCCTTTTCTCCTGATTCCCCCTCATTCTCCAAAGAAGCCACGGTCAACCAAAACCATGTGCCTCTCTATTGTGCGCCTGGCGCCCGTTCCTCTCGCACACTGCGACTGCCACCCCTGCCACCCCATGCGCGCCACCCTTCTCGCTATTCCCTGCTTCACCAACCCACAGCCCAAGCAGCCTCACCAAAACAGCTCAGCGCCCCATCGGCTGCAGGGAGTCCGCGCCCAGGTGGACCCCAGCCCGACCACTCCGGCCTCGCCCAACAGCCACATCTCGCGTGCCCAGGCGCACCTGTCATCTTCACTATCCCCAGAAGTCTCATCCACACTGCTACTAAGAAATCCCAGCCACATTACACCTGTGCAGACCAGCCACAGCCCGCCTATGCCAAACTAAACCAGCCATCAATTCTGGCTGCATTTTTGGCCCTTCCAATGGCCCACAAAGAGCAACTCATGATTCTTCTTAAAGGTATGTACCGAGTGGTGGTTAGTATTATTGTTCTACTAGTATGCATATGTGAAGTCTACCATTGAGTGATCTTTTGTAGTTAGGTTATCTCATAATGCTGGACATGAGAGAGAGCAAACCTACTTATTGCTTGCTAGATTGGTGTTGTTGAGAGTTGAGTTCCTCCCTAACCTAATGGTGATTTCTCAATCACCCCTCCATCCATACGCTTCTACCTTTCGGGTTAAAGTGAGTCGTCAAACAACATACTCTAATTATCACCTAGTGTTCTTGAAGTTCAGATGACTTGTAGAATTTTGCCAAGCTTTTATAGGATTTGCTTATTTCTCACCTCACCATGGCACATCTATTTCATCGAGTCCATGCGATCATCCCTCACCAGGATGTCTGCAAATTTAAGGCCCAATAGACAAGTCTTCGACTCATGGTCTTAAAAACCTGCTGGTTTGCACTGGAACTGGCTATAGTCAGGTTCTGGGTTGAACTGGCTAGTTCCATATAAACAACAGGAGTGGAGAGGGGTGTCAATCAGCTCTGAAACTTTATTTGAGCCTGAAACAATGCTAAACTGATTTAAATTCCCCCCCTTTCAGTTTTTCAAATTTAAAAAATATGTATAAGTACTTTCAAAAAAATATTTATAAGTCCTTTCAAACAACATACATGCATGAAAGTGGTCAGAATTGGCCTAGACTGGACTAAACCAGATACTTCTGGTCCTGAACTCAAATCAAAACTCTGGTTCTGAAACCAATTTCTCAAAATAATGCTTGGACTAGGCTGACATGAGCTCAGCTTAAGTCTATTGATGTCGATAAATTCAGCCGGCATAGATTTTTAGGAAGGTTGACCGATGGTATAATTCATGTGTTGCAATCTGCACATGCATTGACAGCTCATTATCCACCCAACTGTGCATTCTAACATTTTCCGGCAGCAACCTGTGAAAGCCTGAGATGCGTGCTTGAGTAGGTATGCAAGTGGAGATCTCTTTAGATAAATTGCATCGGAGTATAGGATATTAAAAGTGGCATAGACATCGAAACATTGCCCCAGTTCTTATCCACCTCCATCAAATTGCAATCATGTATGGTACAGGATGATTATCAAGACTAATTCTTATCTCGGCATCTTTGAGCTTACTGCTCGACTCACAATCCATTAGTCCTTATCTACAAGCCATCCGCTCTATCAGATCATCGTCATCATCATCCACCAAAGATTCTAACTGATTGGGATCTTATATCACCATGACATCCCATCGCATAGCCATATCTATATCAGCATGTCAATTCCATATTTTCTTCCACTGCCTTTACTCAAGTTCTTTTAGTCTTCCTTCCCCCTATAATACACTCAAAAAAATGGTCGTATCTCTTAATAGTTGTTCTTGAAATGGAAATATTTCTTTTTAGTTGCTCCCTTCCTCTTTACACATCCAAATATCTCAATCTCTTCCACAGACCTTGTCTCCTATTGCCACTATTGTCGTCTCTAGTAGCGTCATCTGATGTACATATAATAGGTGCTCCTGCCTTTCCAAACTGCACATATCCAAGCTAGATGCATGCAATGGTTTTTTAAATAATAAGTCTTGCCTTCTAACTAAATAGGATACTCTATTATCCTTTTTCCCACTAGAATTACACTTGAATATTTGGTCTTGGTCCAACTAGTCTTAAACTCAACAAAGCTGATTATGTAAGAGAAATCATAGCAATCTAGCTGAGAGAGGATGAGGAAGTGAGAACTAGAGAAAACAAACATACATACATATAGGCATATATAGGAGGGTTCCATTGCCACCAGTGACAAAATAAGAACAACGCCACCTACTTCGTTCAATCTCCAATTTTCAATCTACACGGTTAAATCTTCTCTACTATTAGTAAACTATTGATGGATTAAAATCATATAGTTCCGACATTTATTTCTCATGCATTGGATGAACATAAAATGAATGGCTTAGATAGTGCAATTTATGGCACCATGTGATAAGTGAGTTTTTGTATAAGATTTGCATGATGTTTTATTTGTAATTAAGTTTATGATATTGGAGAAGATGTAATGGTGTAAATCGAAAATCAAAGCGATGGAGACTCAATCATGTGGTTTCAAAGTGTGTATATATATATATATATATTTATTTATTTATTTATTTATATACATACTACCAGTATCGTCATGATATCAGCCAACTTCATTCTTTTAACTAGCTGAGGTAAAATTTGCAAATTGATGAAACCTAGCAGACAAATTTTCCATCTCCAGGGGAAAACACTCTGATCCCATGTAAGAAAAAAGCCTAATTCTCCTTTTGGGCTTTTGGGGCTTCTACCCTGACGTAAAGTTCTTGTTTTGACAATTCAAAATTGGGCGAAGGTTTTTTACTAATAAATCTATATTCAAAATCAATAGAAAAATAAAGAACTGGAATTGATCGATATCCTTCTCAAAACAAACAAAAAAGAAAAGAAAGATGAAATATAAATCATAGATCAACTAAGCTCTCTCAGGGGCTTGCTTAAGAATAAGAAAGAGGAAGATTATGGAAATATCATGGAATAAGATTTGATCCTATTCATGGGGATTCCATAAATATCCTAGTCCAAAAAAATATAGAAAGTTCGAAACAGTTGGGACTCTTTCGGCTATTGGATGCAGCTGCTAATTCATGATCTGGCATGTACAAAATGAAGTTTCCATTCTCAATTCTACGAGAATTTTTATGAAAATGTTTCATTTGCTTCTCTTCCATGGAAGTTTCATTTTCCCATAATGTATTTTTATTTTTGGGCTAATTCTCTCTCTCTCTCTCTCTATATATATATATAGAGAGAGAGAGAGAGGGAGAGAGAACCGTCAGATTAAACCAGTGTTTTGAAACCCGACCCGGCCGGTCCGACCGGTCAACCAGCCACCCTTCTCAAAACCGGGTTAAAGCAATGCTTAGACCGCCCAAGACCTAAAACCCGTTCAAACCCGGTCGCCCAACCTGGTAAAACCAGTGTGACCCAGGCGGATTAGAGACATATTTTCTTTTTTTAATGTCTTATCATTAGTTTAAGTTTTAATTTTAATTTAATCTTTTGACCTTATCATTTAATGGTATTAATGAAGGATTAACATAACTTTTGGAATTTGAAAAGACTTAGGCTCTAAGCTTCCAACTTCTAGTCTTTCTAATTCTAGCTTATTTTCAACACGAGTACGTGCGGTCTGTAAAACAACAGAAGTAAGAAGATGAAGACCCGAGAATACTCATAGAGGGGGATCAAGATAAGGAATAAGATGAAGGCCCATTGACATATGAAAATTTAGATGAAGAAGAAATTTGGCTTCACACACCATGAAACTTTTGTTTTATGAGATACTTATTGCAGTTGATAAATTGTCATATGTAATGTTTATTTAATATATTTTTTGTTCCTTTTTTAGACTATCTTAGTGGTTGTTTAATATATTTATTTTTATTTTTACAATATATGTTAAAGTGTATCTTTCATATTTCTAACTTAAGATATATTAAAATTCTATGCCGATAAACAATATTGATATTTACTGTTCTAGTATTACGGGTCACGGGTTAACCCGAACGGTTAAACCATTAACTCGTGACTCACTAACCTAACCGGGTCAAGGTCCGGGTCGGGTTTTAAAACATTGGATTAAACCACCAAAACCCAACACTGTCCAAAAACAGAAAGAAGAAAAAAACAATGTTCTGGCGAAAATCCCACGTGGAGGGATTCCTCCATGCGCGGGATCTCGGTGCTGCACGCTAGGCGGCAACACCAGCGCCGAGTACATGGGTTATCATCGCACAGGGCACTGGGTGTTGTTGCCCAGCATGCAGAGCAAAGATCCTGCACATTCGACGCTGGGCATTGCTGCCCAGTGTGCCTTCTGGCCGTCTGATTGGCCTTCATCAATATTTCAAGGGCAATTAGACGGCCAGATGAATGTCTTAGTGCTTTAAAAAGAAAATGTCTCCTATTCATGCTTTTATTCACCACCACCCATTCTTAACCCCGTGAATTTAGGCACGCCAAAGGCACACAGCACATCCTATTTGTGATTTCTAACCATTGGATCAAAGTTTGTGAGATAGAACGGCCAGGAAAAGGGTAACAAAGTCGGTAATATCCATCTTCATACAGTGTGTGTGTGTGTATATATATATATATATATATATATAGAGAGAGAGAGAGAGAGAAGAAGACTCTGTGTGTGTGCTGCCAATAAAAGCCTAAGAAAAGAAGATGGTATTGAGATTCAATTGAAAACTTTTACATAACACTTTGTGTGTGTGTGTGTGTGTGTGTGTGTGTGTGTGTGTGTGTGTTATTAAGTGTGTGTGTGTGTGCTGCCAATAAACGCCTAGGAAAAGATGGTATTAAGATTCAATTGCAACAACACACACACACAGAGAGAGAAGCATCCGTTACTAACAGAAAACTTTTCCATAACACTTTTTGTTTGCCCGTTGGATCTAATCAGATGGTCTTGAACCATTTCAAACCTCTCCATGCTAGGGGTGCATCAGATCTTGCAGGCGTGCATGTGGCGGGTTGCCCACCATGAGCAGAACCACAGCACCTCCCCCTGGGAGCTCCTGTTTCAATTTCTCTCCCCTTTAGACATGTCACAATCCATCCCTCCATTATACTCACCTGCAAGCAGTGTATGGTGAGAGATGGCGGCATTTGGCAGGAGATGGCCAGTGAGTGACATGAGATTTGATGAGTAGCGAAAGGAAGAGAAAACAAAACTCTATTCGGAGATTGTGGGAAGGGGGATGTGATTAGGAAAAGCAGGAAGTGAGGTCAGGGGCCAGGGCAGTTATGCTTAACAGGATCTATTCCTGAAATGGATCCTGTTAGGAGTACCACTAGATGCCCCAACGTGCCCGGCAGGGCTCCTCAGATTGTGTGGTCTGCTTAGGCAAATGCCCAGGCTGCACTCTTGGCTATTAGAAGACCTTGATGCCCAGGCTGCCTAGGCGTCTTCTTTGAATAAACAGTACTCCTGACACCATGACAGGGTCCTCAAAAAAAGAATTGCATCTCCCTTATTCTTATACAACGTATGTCACTGTTGCACCCGAAATTTTCTCGAAATACTTCGAGAATTTTATTATGAAACAACCGACGGAAATATGGCGTAACGTCAACACCGCCGAGTTGCGGAGTATCTCCATGAGTTAGAGTCCATTGGCCCGACAATTCACAACCACGAACGGCGTCGCAGCAAGGAAATTAATGAGGAAAATACACGCGCACATACCCGTCAAAGTAGCCGAGCAAGTGTATCACACGGTACGGACGGGCGCAAAAACTCCTCCCCACACGGCGACGTACAACCAAACAACAAACAAGACGCTCCTCCGTTCTCGTGCGAAGCTCCACCAACGTATAGCTCCCACGCGGCGAGAGGTGGACCTCGAGGAGCAATATATGTTGTACGGGATTTCTCCTCAACCCAGGGCGACAGAAACGGAGGAAAACGGCATCGAAAGGAGCCAAAAAGGGTGCTCGGGGGTCAAATGACCCCTCTGGGGTGCGACCGGCCGGGAGGGGGGGTCGCAGCCGCCCCGCGGGAGCCCAGCGGGGTCGCGCGACCCCGCTAGGACCCCAACGGGGTCGCGCGACTCCGCTGGGCCCCGCGGGTCTGCTCCCCCCCTCCCCGGTCTAAGTTTTTAAAAAAAAAAAGAAAAAAGAAAGAGAAAAAGAGAAAAAAGAGGGAGAGGGGTCAAAAAGCCTTTTTGTCACCCCACCTTGACAAAAAAAGTGGATCTTGAAACCCACCCTGTCAGAACCGGAGCAATTCTCCACGGTTTTGTCAACCTGTGTCCTCCCGCCTTCTATAAATAGACCCCCAAGGGTCCAAGTGGAGATCGACGGAAGACACACACAACGGGACAACAGAGGAGAAGCTACGAAGGACCTTGTTTTGTCTATTTTGGCCTGTGAGGGGTAAGTCCCCGGGTCTTGCACTTATGTCCCTACGGGGTATTTTTGTAATTATTCCCCTCAGCGGGACGTGTTTGTAAGTTTCTACGTCCGGGACGACTAAATTATGTAGTTCCGTCCGTATAACGGGAGAATTACAAAAAATGTCCTCTCCGGGGCCCGAGAAACAAAAATGTCCTGTTATTTGCAGTTATATCCTGCAACTTCGTGTAATTGGGACTACGCCCCTACTTCCCGCGTTAGTGCGGATCTTTGTACAGTCGACAACTCGCCGACAACTCTTGTACCCACTGGGACCATAAATGTATCTGGTGTATTCCACAAACCTTCTTTGTATATCGATCGGGAAAATTATAAGAAAACCCCTTCGACTTGTGGGAATTACACATATACCCCTCTTTCGACAAAATTGACAGATGCGTGCCTTCTATTAAGTCCCTTGTCATTCCTTCGGTCCAAGAGGGTTGTCAGCTCAGTCCGACGCTTGGGGGCCGCCTCAAATCTAGGTCTATATAGGGTGCGGTAAAATTACCAAAATACCCATGTGACCTAGAAATGGCCTAGTCGCTCCTAAAACCCTTCATAAATGTACTTCGGTTCTAACCCAAAAATTTCAGAAACACCCCTGGCCTGGAAAAATTACCAAAATATCCCTATGAAGATAAAATTACCAAGATACCCTCGGGGTCCAGGAAACTTCCCTCCACTTCAAACATGCCTACGGCTTTCGCACAGTTGCATTCATACTCCTAAATTCCAAGGTTTTTGCCTAAATATAAGGGGCCTCAGTTGAAACCCTAGCTCAGTCATTCTATTGGTAGGTGGTAAGTGAGTGGATATTGTGAGCTCTCCAAACAAGCTTGCCCTCAATATCAGAACCCCCATAGAAGGCCTTGGAATTTCTTTGACAGTCAAACAAAAGTGTTCGGACGTTAGGCCGATGTAAATCAACACTGACTGCGGTCAGTGGGGAGAGGTCCAGCACCCGAACCCAAATCGTCTGATATTATGCGTACCCACAGAATAAACCCTCTACACATAGTGGGGAATGTTTCTTTTCAAAAAGAACATTATTCTATTTTATCTACGATAAAAATTCCGTGGCCGACAATCACTATTATTGTGCTCTACTTCCACATGCTGGCATCCTTTTGTTCTTTGAAATTGGCTTAAAAGCTTTTGCCAACCAAGACACACCAACACTCCTGCATGATTCCAGATTTGAATAGGATGACCCCTGCAACAATTACTCTTTTTTTTTCTCTTTCTTCATGTTCTTAATGAATCCTTGACTTCTCTTGGGTTTTGTACAATGTGAAGACCAAAATCTATGTGCACCACTGAAGATTCTCAATACTCATCTGGTATAACTTCTGAGAACGAATCTATCTGCAATATAACACAAGCCAGCCTTTAACACTGAATTTCAGTTTAGATTGCATTACTTGGTATTAAAGATAGGAACTAACCAACTCATCTGCATCGCCACAACTTGTAATTCCTTGGTCTGAAATCAGTACCTCATGGTTGGCCACATGTTGGTCAGATAGCTAAATTATGGGCTTCAAATATCTACTGCATAAAGAGATATTGTTGCATAGACAGAAGGTGGTTCTTGTACTTGCTGTTCATACATTGGCTTCTTCTTTATGTGAGACCCACAACATCACCTTACAATTTGAATCAAGCAAAGCTGATCAAGGACCATAAATATTGGTTGACCTTGAACTATATTACCAAAAGTAATATTGTTCAAGAACAAGCTCTGGATTAAAATTTAAAGAGAGTTGGGACTGATCTTAGGACACAAAGCTACACGGTGGATCTACAAAACTTTCTTTTCTATAAACTTATTGAGCCAGGCAGTTGGCTACAATTTCAAAGAAAACTGAGGCACTATCACAATCATTGTTTCCTTTCTTTTTTTTTTATGATGACGAGGAACCTAGCACAGCTAGCAAACCCCAGGCTCACATCCCTCGAGGATTAATGTGAGCCAGATAAGTGCCCCCCCCCCCCCCGAGTCAAACTCGGGACCTCCCTACCATGAGACAAGGCCCTTTAACATTTGACCCACTCGGGGTCCTTTACCATCATGGTTCCATACAAAAATGTAAAAAATCTTGACATTAGAACTGCATATGCCTGGTGAACTTCGGATAAACTGCTAACTGGACACCACATTGAACCATGAGCAAGAATCCGATAGAGATTCAGAAAGGAATAATGGGTCAGATAAGAGGAAGAGTTGAGCAAATGATAAGTGTACCCAAATACGTGTATAGGACCATATCTAGTGAACTAATACTGGTCCCCAAAATTGATAGCATATAGCATTGTTCAAATTTCGTGAAAATTTAAACTAAATGAAGAATAGGAGAGGAGCAAACAATCTAGTACTCCTCTATAACAAAGGCTTCAAGTCAGATATACACAATTTTTCAGAAAGCAAAACAGGATATCAGGTCAAAGATGTGTTGTTATATGGGTTTAACGAAATTATTAACTATCCTGTTTGAACTTATTCATTCTGCTGAACAGGACCAGTCAGGGAAGCCTTCAAATGAAGTTTTATTTGATTTCAAGAAACAGATCCAAGAATGAAGCTTAGGTTTTTCCCTTAAATGCAACAACAAATGTTGAGCCTCACACTCGCACAAAATTCAAGGCAAATAACAAACAAAAGCAGGAAAGCATGAAATTACCCTGGGTGACAGCAACAAAGGCATAATTCCCGGCATGGTTGAGCCAGATCATTGCGCAATCTTCGATCATAACAAGTAATGATGCACCCAGACAATCCCAGCAGAGCAAAGAACAATAAAGCCCCTAAAGGCATCAAGAACAGTGGAAAAGACATTAGCTTTACATATGACCAGAAATTATGATACACAAATGACAGAGGAGAGGACAGCAGCTTTATGGACAAATATAAGATGCAACAATCCAGCACCACAAACATAACTAGAAATTCAAAAAAAAGGTGTGAAAGATATCTAGCATAGAGTATCATAGATCCTCTGCAACGTCCAAAAAAAGTATTAACCAACATTAAGTCCCATCTTAAAAAGCATCTGAAAAGATCAATACATTGATTAAAACTAGCCTAACTAAAATGACACAACTGCATGTTTGGAGTCATGGATAACAATTGACTTCCATAACAAGTCGTGGATTCAAGGATCCTTATCCCCAGCCCTAAAGTCTAAACCACCATTTATCTGTGTGAGACAAGGACAAGGAGAGAGAGAGAGAGCAGGGTACCTCTCAAAGAGAGAAGGGGCAAGAAGAAGAGCCGCAGGGATCGGCCAGTCTGAACCCTAAAGGCTGATCCTCTCATATATACCTTATATATATATATATAACTTAGTGGTAAACAATTACAGAGATACCCCTCACCGAGGGGTTATCCATAAAAGAAAGAAAAATTACAATATAACCCCTGAAAGTCTAGAAATTGTGTAATACCCAAACCACCCCTTCTAATCTCTAACTTCTCCACACTCCCCCTCAAGCTAAGCATAGATATCACACATGCCCACCTTGCACAATGCAGAAGTAAACTTAGTCTCAGTCAAAGGTTTGGAAAAAAGATCTGTTGCTTGGTCTTGAGATGTCACATATGGCTGACACAACTCTCCAGAGTCCAGTTTCTCTCTAATAAAATGCAAGGAAGGTAGAATCGGATCGGATTGGATCCAATCGGTTTTGGGTCGATCGGATCAGCCGATCCAGTGAGATCCCCACCTCTTAATTTTTTTAAAAAAAAGAACAAGACAGACACTGTTCATCCTCTCGGATGAACAGTAAAAGAACAGTGTACTGTAGAAGAAGACCACAACGACAAAAAAATTGAACGAGGCAGATGCTTTTCAGCCGAGCGGATGAACAGTAAAGGAACAGTGTGCTGTAGAAGAAGACGACAACGACAAAAAAATTTGAACAAGGCCAATATAGCTCACCCTCTCGGATGACAGTAAAGAAACAGTGTACCATATAAGAAGAAGACAAAAGATTGAACAAGACCAATACTGTTCATCTGAGATGAAGGAACAGTGTGCCGTAGAAGAAGAATAGGACAAAAAAATTGAACAAGACCAATACTGCTCACCTTCTCGGATGAACAGTAAAGAAACAGTGTACCGTAGAAGAAGAAGAAGACAAAAAAATGGAACAAGACCAATACTGTTCATCCTCTGGGATGAACAATAAAGGAACAGTGTACCAAAGAAGAAGAGAAAAAACTGAAAAAAAAATACTTACCTATTGATAACACCACCGTTGCCTCCACTTGCTGCCGATGGCACCATCAGACGCACTGCCACCGTCGACACCACTGTAGATGTCCTCCTTTGTTCTGCACTTCTGCTCCACCTGCAAGGTACAAGGGCTGCCGGTTGCAAAGGTTCTCGAGACTGAAAAGGTAAAGTGCACACCATTTATATAAAAACCCCTGTAAAATAATATACAGACAATATAACCTCAAAGCAGGTGATTGGCCAAGATAGCATGCGGATCGGGCTCAGATTGTCCGATCCAGCTGATCCAGATCGGGTTTTAGGCCCCCTATCCAAGCCCAATCCGTGATCCTATTTACCTTGATTAAATGCCAGCCAATTTCAATGTGCTTTGTCTGGTCATGCTCTACTGAATTGTTAGCAATGTTGATCGTTGCTTTATTATGACAGTAAAGCTTCATTGAAAGTTCTATTTGAACTCATAGATCACTTAGAAGAAGTTTTAACCACAGCAACTCAATAAGACCATATGCCATCGCCCTGTATTCTGCTTCAGCACTAGACCTGGCACACACTATTTGTTTCTTACTTCTCCAAGTGACTAGATTTCCACCAAGCATAGTGCAATACCCAGTTGTTGACCTTCTGCCATCTTTAAAACCAGCCTAGTCTGCATCAGAATATCCTTCAATTTCTAGATGATTATTCTTCTTGAAGAGAATGACTTTTCCAGAACAAAAATATCCTTCAATTTCTAGATGATTATTCTTCTTGAAGAGAATGACTTTTCCAGAACAAAATTTCAAGTATCTCAAGATGCACTCCACAGCTTTCATATGGGGTGTTCAAGGAGCATACATATATTGGCTCACCACGCCTACAACATATTACAAATCAGGTCGGGTCAAGGAGAGATACAAAAGCTTACCAACCAGTCGTTAATCTAAACCACTATCTTCTGAAGAGAGTCTATGACCATCCTACTCAATTAGGCCATGATTAAGTTCAATCGAAGTAGCTATAAGTTTACACCCAATTTGCCTGTTTCAGTCAGCAAATGTAAAATAAATGTCCTCTGGCATATGTAGATATCCTTATGTGACCTAGATACCTTTATACCCAAGAAATATTTTTTAATATCTCCTAAGTCTTTAACTTCAAATTCAGCAACAACTCTATCCTTCAAGCACTGGATCTCCATTGCGCCATCCTCATTGATGATCATATCATCAACATACACAAGAAGTATTACAACATGACCATTTTTCCATTTGACAAATAATGTGGGGTCAACATTTGACTATTTGAATCCAAACTAAACCATAGCTACACGAAGTCGATCGAACCAAACCTTGGGTGACTGTTTCAATCCATACAAGGCTTTCCTGAGTCTGCAAACCTTTCCTTTTGTATCAACACCAGGATAGGGCAGCATATAAATCTCTTCTTGTAGGTCACCATTCAGGAAGGCATTCTTCACATCCATCTGACACAAGGCCCACAAATTTTGCACCGCAAGGGATAGAATCACTCTGAAGACTTGAGCTTTGCCACAAGTGCAAAGGTCTCCTGATAGTCAATTCCATAGTTCTGAGTGAACCCCTTTGCCACCAACCTTGTTTTATATCTCTTCAACACTCCCTCTACATTGTACTTGATAGTGTAGACCCATTTAAATCTAACTGGAGTCTTATCTTTGGGTAAATCAACTAACTCCCATGTGCCATTCTTGCTTAGTGATCTCAGTACCTCTTTCATTACTTGGTGCCAATTTGGATCCTTAATAGCCTCAAGAAAAGAGTTAGGTATAGAAACAAAAGGCAAGGCAGACAAGAAGCTGCAATAATGAAGAGAGATGTAGGAGTAATTCAGTGATTTTGGGATGGGGTACTTGGCACCACTGCAAACTCCCTTCCAGACAGCAATATGTAAATCAAGATCAGACTCTGGAATTGGCAGACCAGCATCTATAGGGGCAGCAACCTCTGAAACTAGCAGATCAGTAACTGGTCTATTTTTGAAACTCCTATATGGGATCAAAGGCTTTTCAAAACCATGTGTATCTTCATCAACAGGACTGTCAGACTGCACACCCTGTGTAGCAAAAGAAAAGGGCAAGGACAAGGGAGCCAAGGCAGGCCTAACAGTGTCGATATCAACATCACCCAAAGTCTCCCCATAAGGATGAGGCCTGGGAGAATAGTAGGACTTAGACTCAAAGAAGGTGATTCCTTTACGAGCAACAATACGACCAGTAAAAGGGTCATAACAACGATAACCCCTCTGAGTAATAGAGTAATCAAGGAAGACACCCCGAACAATACAAGAATCAAGTTTGCAACCGCCTGAATGAAACAAAGACAACAAAAGACACATGGCAACAAGGAGAATAGGGGTCTGTCGAGATAAGAATGGAGATAGGGCAACGAGTGTTCAAGGTCCTGGATGGCATCCTATTGATGAGATACTCCGTAGCAAGACAGCGTCAACCCAAAACATTTTGGGAAGATGACGTTGAAACAAAAGTGCCCTAGCTGCCCAAGAAGATGACGATTTTTACTCTCTGCAATACCATTTTGCAAGGTAAAAAACACAGGAGAACTCATGAATGATGCCCTCATCTTGAAGAGAAACATTAATGCTGCGAGCAAAATATTTCTTGGCATTATCCGAACGAATAACCTTAACTGGTTAACCAAATTGAGTTTTAAACATGTTGCAAAACAACTGAACAAATAGGGAACTTCATCTCGAGTTTTCAATAGATAAAGCCAAGCACAACGTGAATAGTCATCAGTAAAGGTGATGAAATTGTTGCCCAGTAAATGGCTTGACCCAGGGAAGGGTGAATGGGTAAATAAAATTTTAACTGTGATAAAACGATGTTTATAACGAAGTACGATAGCAAAATTGCGCTTAAACATATGCAGAATGAAATTTAAGCACAATAGCAATCACACAAATGGACACAGATATTTTATACTAGTTCGGTACGTCTAGTACCCAGCAACCACTAGGATTTCCACTCTCTCCCCTCAACTGGAAAAAGTACAAGTACTGTTTTTGATCACATGTTCAGCTCACCACAGGCACTCTTATCCTTAAGAGCTCTAACTGTTTTTTGTCAAGTGTTCAACCACATCACAGGCACTCTTTCACTCAAGAGCCCTAATTATCTTTTATTAGGTGTTCAGCCACACCACGGACGTTCTCTCAACTAGAACCCCAGTTGATTTCACAGGTATCAGCCAAACCACATGATACCGACCTCCTGCTGGTCCTTGCCACAGGATACAGACCTCCTGCTGGATTTCTTGCCCTCGAGCAAGAGCTTCTCCCCTCAAGGAGAAAATGACCACTTTACAAGTGGGGTTTACACAGAGTTTGCCTCTTGGTAGGCAGAATGTGTACAATAATTACAAACAATTCAAGACTAGAAATCATAATGAAAGCATAGCGGTCTTGAACTATAAAGAAAAAGCCTTCAAAGAAACACTCAGAGAATCGTGGAAGGCTTTTGTGAAGGATCAGAAGATAATGCAACAGAAGAATAGCACGTATGATCCTCCTTCACTTGAGCTCTCAGAGTAGATTGGTTGAGGAATAATTTAGCTTGTGCTGGCTAGGGTTCATTGAATTTCTCACTTGGTTCGCACAATCCTTTTGCACTTGTTTTCTGTAACTCTTAGCTCAAAAGATATGCTCCAAATCGCTGCTAAGCTTGTTTAGCTACCATATTTATATATAAGCCTCTCATAGCGCTGGTTTCGTTAAATACAACCTGGTGATCATTAGACACAGCTTGGTATTCGTTAGACATATCATTGTATTCGTTAGAGAGAGCTTCGTATTCTTCTTGGAGCATATAGCTATTTGTCAGAGAGATCTTTTGTCTTTGAGAAATATGACATTTTTTCTGTGAAAAGACAGCAACATATCCTTCCTAGGATAGTCTCTTTGACTTCGTATATTTCTTGGAGAATAAAGAGATCTTCCTTACCGTGTTGTTTTTACAGTGGACACCTTTCCGAGGATAATTCTTTTTCCTAGAATTGTCACATTGCAGAAGGTATTTGTTTACTCTATAAAATGATAAAGTCAAATAATACTACATAGAATACTCCATTCTTTCTGCTGGTGTTGATACACATTTGTACCTACTGTTTTGACAGTGACTTTCCAATCTGCTTCTTCCTGAAATAGAACATAAAACCTGACCTTTACAAGTCTTTGGTCAAGTGTATTTCACAATAAAAGAAGCAGAGTTTACGTATTTGTTCACATACTGCATAGATAGCAATAAATGTCTGCACAACTATATTAAATGCATTTGAAATTTGAATTTCATTGTGATAGTCACTAGATTATTGTCATAGTCGATTAAGAGTGTACTTTTATTTGTATCATCGACTAAGTTATATTTGGCATAGTCGTTGTTCTACAACTATCAAAGATAATATAAGAATATAGGTGATAACTTTAAGATAGCTCTAAGATAGAGCTAGATAGCTTATCATTATGTGCGACTATGTTATAGACTAGGTGAAGTTTCATGCATATAGACTTTGTGATAGTCGATTGATTTTCTTATAGCCAATGTTTATTTGACTATCAGTAGTGATAGGTGGTCTTTTAGATGGACGGTCTTAAGTCTTTCTAAACAGATCGACTATGTTTAGGATAGTCGATAGATTTGATATATGTGCGCCTATGTTAACTTTGTTCGCCTATATGAACTTGGTGCGCCTATGTGAACTTAGTTCATTGTTGCGTCTAAGTAAACATACCTGCAACTATGTTAATGTAGCTGCGACTATGCGAACACAGAGACTATGTGATTCTATTTTAAATTTCTAAGCAAAACTCAGCTGCGACTATGTTACATAGCTTATTCTTGCGACTAAGTTCAGCGACTATGTGAATGTAGCTTCAAGTAACTGCGCCTAAGTTAAACTTAACTACGACTATGTTAACACTTAGTTTTTAATCTTCTGCGCCTACGTGAACCTTAGTTCAATGCTTCTGTGCCTATGTGGACTTAGCTGAAGTTCATTTCGTCTATGTGAGTGTTCTTTCGACTATGTTACACTTAGACGAATTTTGGAGTTTTTCTTCTTATTTCACCATTTTGTTATTATCAAAATTAATCAGGGTTTTGTTATTGCCAATATTTCCTTCAAGGTTTTATTATTACCAAAATCACCGAAAGGGTAAAAATCATTGTAAAGGTTAATATCTGGATTTCAATCCAATAATCTCCAAAATTATCTTTAGTTCAGATATCAGCCCAACAGAAATAGTGATAGCCATCTAAGGATGAGATAGGAGACAGACCCCACACATTAGAATATACAATATTGAAAGAAGAAGTGCTTTTATTCACAGAAGTAGGAAATTGAGTTCTACAATATTTTGCCAATTGGCAGACTTGACACTAGAAAGACTGGGCATCTAAAGATTAAAACACAGAAAGAAACAAGACTCTCAAAGAAGAAAAGGAAAAGGTGTCCTAAATGTGTATGTTGGGTCCCGTGCGGTGCAATGGGATCTAGAAGGGGGGTTGAATAGATCCTCTCACGAACTATGGCCTATTTAAAACTTGACTACCAAAAACATAGACCACCCCTATAAAGCAATTAAAACACTTAGACACAAAGCACAACGGATTTAGACGGAATGGGTTAAGTGTAAACGACGGTCCTAAGACTACACAGGTTGTGGTACAAGCTAAGGTGCTTCTCAGCAAACCTCTGATATGTGTGTGAACAAGGTGATCCTTATTTAATGGAGGATGCTCCCTAATACATGAGTGCAAAGATGCAGCAGGCAGTCAAGGGAATGCTAGTACCGTCCAAGGAATGGATGGTGTGTATGCAAGAATACGCAGTCCACAAAGCTTGAGTGTGCGATGGTAATGAACCAGATTATATGCAATGAAGCAAGCACATCGACCTGTGAATGGGAATAGAAGATATGGAGCAAGCCCACAAGATGTTCAACCCACAACACAAGGATTTTAAGGTGGTTCGGTTGTAAACCCACAACCTACGTCCACCCCTCACCAAACCCGGTGAGGCTTTCCTGCTGACTCACAGCTTGACCGGGGACATGCCCCAAAACCACAGAACGGAAAACCCTCCGTCTGTCTTCCTACACATAAAACCGGTAGGGACGGTTCTCCACAGATCGAGCACACCTCCGTCTGTCTTCCTACACACAAACCGGTAGGGACGGTTCTAGAAGTAGCCAATAAACATAAAAGGAAAATACTGCAAGTGCAGTGGGAAAAACACAAGAACAGTGGGATGTAAATGAACACCAGCTGAGTCTATAGATCAAGATTTGAAAGCTGGTGACTGCAGCTACAAGGTTCAGATCTGAAGATCTGGTTCTTCAAGCTCAGGTAGACTGCAGGGCTGCTCTCTCTCTCTCTCTCTCTAGGCTTCTCTTTTCCTCTTCTCTTACAGCAATGGTCTGAAGTCTACAGGTGTTGGGCTGCTCTCACACCCTTCCTTTCTTTCTCACAGGATTTCTTCTTAGAGGCTTAAGGGCGTGGCTCTCTCTGGGCAGCAGTAGCAACTTCTCTTGTAGAAGCTTGATACATATATAGAAGAGTTGCTAGGAGATGTGGTGGAAAGTTTTCCCTCCAAAAAGTCTCCCATCAGACCAGTTCAATTAATAAAGTATTTCCTTTGACTATTGAGAGTTGACTGGTTCCAACGAAGGTAGAGGGTGTCAGATGATAGAGAAGAAGAGCTTTTCCCTCCAAGAAGTCTTCCATCAAACTAAAGTATTTTCTTTAACATCTGACCATCCAGCAATGCATGACTTGACCCGCCGTAGAGAAGAAGAAAAGGAATAGTTTCCCTCCAAAATCTTTTCTTGCCTTTAAGGAAGATATTCTGTAGGATTTGACTTGGGCTGGAATATAATAGACTTTTCTTCTGCTCCAGATCTTGAGCATTTAATGTCCCATATGGAAGAGAATCTTGTAGTCTGCTTCCTTATTGGCTCAGGTCTTTTCTCAGATTTGAGCTCTGTCATAGCTGCCTCCAAAAGAATGGTTCAGGTTTGGTGATGGTGGCCGGGACAATAGTCAGAACTGCGAACTTCCTCCTGACCTCGAAATCCATGTTTCTCTTTCCAACTCGACACAGCCATTCTCTCTCCTGAGTTCGAGCGAGCACTTCTGTTGTTCTCTCCGAGCACTCGAACACTTGAGTGAGCACTCGGGCCGACCTTTCTGAGCACTCGAGTGAGCACTCATTTTCTCTCTCTTCCGAGCATGCCGGTTCTTCTCTGACCTTGATACTTGGCACTGCTACAGTAGCTCGGACTGCTATAGTAGCTCGGATTGCTACAGTAGCTCGGCCATCTTCAGATGAGCTAGGACCTCTTCAATATAGCTTGGCCTGCTACAGTAGCTCGGACTGCTATAGTAGCTCGGATTGCTACAGTTGCTCGGCCATCTTCAGATGAGCTATGGCCTCTTCAATATAGCTCAGACTGCTACAGTAGCTCGGACTGCTCTAGTTTCTCGGATTGCTACAGTAGCTCGACCATCTTCAGATGAGCTCGGACCTCTTCGATATAGCTTGGACTGCTACAGTAGCTCGGACTGCTACAGTAGCTCGGCTTGCTACAGTGCTCGGGCTGCTCCAGTAGCTCGGATTGCTACATTGCTCGGACTGCTACAGTGCTCGGGCTTCTTCATTTGCATCCCGATCGAGCTATCTTTCACCGTTGAATGGCTATTCTTCACTGCTATTTGAGCATATGTTGGCCTTGAGAGCTATTTGTCTGCCAAACTATGGGTGTTGCAGACGCCGGACAGAACCTTGATAAAAAGGTGTCGACTCTTGTTGACACCTTCTTTGTCTGTCTTTCTTACAAGCTATTTTTCACCCTTACTCAATTGTTTTGTCTGTCTTGACTTTTCATTAGTTTGCATAAGAGGGTGAACTCCACTTGGCTATCTCTTTTCAATTTCTTCCTTTTTGCATCATCTGTCTTGATTTCTGTATATTCAGTTGCCTCGTTTTCTGTGTCATTCTTGATTTCTTACATTTATCAGTGATGGCACAGAGATGTATCTTCTTGCTTATGTTGTCATGACCTGAAATGTATGAATGTGTGTTTATCAAATGCATGTCAGACTTATCAATGAGTCATAGTCAGACATCATTAAAACAATAGAATTAAACATGTTACACACATGCCCAACATTCTCCCAACAGAGAATGCCACAGTTGAATCTCCTATAATCTTCTGTCCAAGCTGGAAGGCGCAGATGACTTAAGTGCACTTTTCTCTCATTGTTGAAAAATGTAGAGACCATCTACTTCACGGCCAATCCCAATCATTTGTCATCTCCACAGATCTTGGAAAATACAATGATCAGAAAAGGAGGTCACGGAGCACTATAATCGTTTAATAAGATTGCTAACAAAGAGACAGAGAGGGATGGAATATGAAGGGTGGAGAACAAGGTTAATTGATAAGAAAGGCGAATGGACCCTTTTCTAGCTACCGTAGCACGGGTGCCATCGGCAATAGTAACCTTATCCTAACCAAAGAGTAGTGAATAAGCTATAAAGAATGTAGGTATAGCAGCCATATAGTCTATGGCACCTGAATCAATAACCCACGCATGATCAGAGAGCCCAGTGGAGACACTCAAGGCAACACCATGAGTACCTGAGAAGGAAGAAGTGGAGGTCTGAAGCTGTGAAAGAATCCATTTAGCAATATTAGTGGAAGAGAGTACAATTGGACTAGAGGCAATGGGAGTAGAAGAGCCCTCCTCATAAAGTAGAGGCAGTGTCGCAACAGCCACATTGCCTCTTGCTTGTTTTTCCTTCTTGGTTTTAAACTTGTAGAGAACTCTGCCATGGTCGGTCCGAAGTCTGGATGAGAAAGGAGGAAGGTTTATGTTAGATTGACAGCCAGCAGTAAAATTTTGTCACATCTACCACATAAATTCTGATCTAAATACATTTTGTAGTAATGCCAGGGTGTCTCCCGGAAGCGACACATTACATCGGAACCCGGATGGAATGATAAGTGAGCAAGGGCTAGCTAGGACGTTCCCCATAAGAGACACGCCACAATGGCGTCCAATTGCGGTGTCAAATAGGAAAGGGTTCCTGTGTGGGGTCAGACGGTCATGGGTAAAGAAGCTAGTCCAAAAGCATAGGATCCGTCTAACTACTTGGAATATAGGAACTTTAACGGGCAAGGATTTAGAGTCGGTTAAGTTAATGAATAAGAGGGTTAGCATAGCTTGTCTACAAGAAACTAGGTGGAAAGGACATAAAGCTAAAGCTATTGATGGATATAAAATTTGGTATGCAGGTAATAGTAACTCTAGAAATGGTGTTGCTATAATAATAGATAAAAACTTAAAAAATAGAGTTGTAGAAGTTAATAGATCGGGGGATACACTTATTTTAATTAAACTTATCTTATGTGAGGATATTTTGTAATGCATATGCACTTCAAGTAAGATTAGAAGAGAGCATCAAAAAGTAGTTTTGGGAGGTTATTGATAGTTTGATCCAAAATATCTCTAGTGAAAAGAGAATCTTTGTTGGAGGAGATCTTAATAGTCATGTGGGTAAAAATAATAGAGCTTATGATAGGATTCATTGAGGATTTAGTTTTGACAATAGAAATGATATGAGTTATACTATTCTTGATTTTGCTATGGTCTATGACCTAGCAATTGCTAATACCTTCTTTAAAAAGAGGGACAAACACTTAATAACGTACAAGAGTGAAACGCATATAAGTCAAATTGACTATTTTCTTATTAGGAAGGTCGATAGAGTTTTACGTAAAGATTACAAAATTATTCCTGAAGAGACTCTAGCCCCTCAACATAGGTTGCTAGTAATGGATATCATTATCCCAAAATTCAAAAGAAAGACCATTATAAATAACTACTCTAAAATTAAATGGTGGAATTTTAAAAGTAAAAAGTTAAAAATATTTAAAAATCATCTATTAAAAGAAATTATTTAGAATTTAGAACAAGAAACTAATGAAATGTGGAATAATATTACATATTGTATAAAAAGTATAGCAAAATGACTCTTACGCAAATCTAAAGGTAAAAAGAATTTGGAAAAAGAGACTTGGTGATGGAGTGAGAAAATCTAAAATATCATTAGAGTTAAAAAAGTGCTTTAAAACTTGGCAAACTAACAAAAATAATCAAACCCTAGAAGCTTATAAAATAGCTAAAAAGAGAGCTAAGAAAATAGTTAGTGAAGCTAAATCAAAGGTATTTGAAGAATTGTATAATAAATTAGGAACCCGAGATGGTGAAAAGGATATATTTAAACTTGTTAAATTAAGAAAAAGAAAAACTAGAGATTTAGATCATGTTCGTTGCATTAAAGGTGAAGATCAAAGCGTTTTAACTAAGGATCCTAAGATTAAAGAGAAGTGACCGAGTTATTTTCATAAATTATTTAATAGAGATTGTGCCAAAGATTTCTCTTTAGAAGGTGCCTAAGAGTCAACAAGCTTCGATAAATATCAATATTTCAAGCGTATTAAGATGTCAGAAGTGGATGATGCTTTAAGAAAAATAAAAGTGGGCAAGGCCTTAGGACCAAATGGCATACCTATTGAAGTATAGAAAGGCCTAGGAGACATTGATATCAAGTGACTAATTAATTTTTTCAATAAAATTTTAAAGGATCGTAGAATGCCAGAAGATTGGAAAAAAAGTGTTGCAACTCCTTTCTATAAAAACAAAGGAGATATTCAAAGCTGCAATAATTATCGTGGAATTAAGCTCATGAGTCATACTATAAAACTTTGGAAAAGAGTAATCGAAAAACGCATTCGATGTATGACTACTGTGTCGGAAAATCAGTTTGATTTTATGCCGAATAGATCTACCACCGAAGCTATTTTTTTACTACGGCAGCTAATGGAGAAGTATAAAAAGATAAGAAAAGATTTATATATGATTTTTCTTGATTTGGAGAAGGTGTATGATCGAGTACCAAGAGAATTGATTTGGTTGACATTAAGAAAGGAGTCTCTCAGAGATATGTTGATTTGGTTAAGGATATGTACGAAGGTGCTATTACTAGTGTTAGAATTATTGTTGGAGAGACTGTGAATTTCTAGTTACATTAGATTTTCATCAAGGTTCTACACCAAGTCCGTATCTATTTGTCTTAGTTATGGATGAAGTAACAAAACAATTGCATGATGATATCCCTTAGTGTATGTTATTTGCAGATGATATTGTCTTAATTGATGAGAGTATTGATGCTTTAAATGTTAAGTTAGAGCATTGGAGGCATGCCTTGGAGTCTAAAGGTATTAAAATTAATAAGAGCAAGTCAGAGTTTATACACTGTAATTTTAGTAATGAGAGGATGCTACAGGAAGACATGGTTCTAATTGATGAACAAAATATTCCTAAGAGTAGTAGCTTTCAGTACTTAGGGTCTATCATACACGAGAATTGGGAGATTCATGACGATGTTACACACGGGATTAAGGCAGGCTAGTTAAAATGGAGAAGCGCATCAAGAGTTCTCTGTGACCGTCGCATGCCTGTGAAACGCAAAGGAAATTTTTATAGAACGGTTGTGAGACCTGCTTTGTTATATGGTACCAAGTGTAGGGAAGTACGAAAGGAACACATTCACAAAATGTATGTAGTAGGGAAGAAGATGTTGAGATGGATGTTAGCAAGACTAAAAAAGACAAGATTAAGAATGAGCGCATCCGCAAGGACTTGGGGTAGCCCCAATTGATAGTAAAATGAGAGAAAATAGACTCAGGTGGTTTGGACATGTGCTTCGTCACCCTAACTCAGCGCCGGTTAAATGTGACCAAATCTTAGTGGATGCTAGTAAAAGAGCTCGAGGAAGACCTAGAATGAGATGGTGCAATGTTATTAGGAAGGACATTAGTTTATTGAGTTTAAATATGAATATAACACTTGATAGAAATCTTTGACGGAATAGGATTCATGTAACCGACCCTAAATAATTGGGATAAGACTATGATTATGATGATGGTTCTAAACTTATAGAGTTTATTGTCAAGAAACTTCTCCCGGTAGAAGTCACTATTGTGATTTGTACGGCCACAATAATCACACTTCTTTTCACCTTGTGGTTTGCTAGTCCCAAGCCAAGGCTCGGTGATAGTAGTGGCGAGTGCAGAATATTCAGTAACATTTGGGGCAGGAAGAATATGCTCATTGCTGCCCATAACCTGATGGCATTGTTCCTCACTCAGAACCTTGAAGTACATTTCTTATAGGGACGGGGCTGGGTCCATGTTAAGGATCTGTCCCCGGATGATTTCATAGTCTGCCCTCGGATGACTTCATAGTCTGTATTCAAGCCGCTCAAGAATTTGACAATTTTGTCATCTTCTTGGAGCAAAAGGTAGGGCTGCTGATCAGCCAATGATGTCCACTTTCTCACACGGTAGACATCCAATTCATTCCAGAGGAAAGTGAAGGTGCAGAAATGCTGTGTGACATAGTGTGAGCCTTACTTCAACTCGTGGATATTATAACTAAGTTGATAGGGATGAACTTTATTTTTCTTTCGACTGTAAAGACCAGCCTAGATCTTCCACATATCCGCAGAAGTGGATTTGTGTAGAATAGTTGGTCAGATTTCAGGGTTAACAGAGTTCAAGAGCCATGACATCACCATGCTATTGTCTCGCCTCCAGGCAGGAAAAAGCAGATGCAAAAAGTCTGGCATCTGTTGATCGCCAGTAAGGAAACCTATGCGATGTACAGCTCGGCAGCGACGGCCCATGATGGATAGTTATGCTCCGTCAATTTCTCCGAGGTGATTTGCTGAGTAGTTGTCCAGTGGTGGGCAATTGCACAAGTTGAACAGTGGGAGATGACATCTCGGATGCTATTGATTGATTATCAGCCACAGTGTGTGTGTGTGTGTGTGTGAGAGAGAGAGAGAGAGGGGGGGGCAAATGCTACATCGAAGCGTAACCACTAGGGTCAATGGACAATGTAACCGCAGCAACCATTGATTGAGGCAGCCGACAGAAGGACAGCAGCGGCAGTTTAAAGATCAGATCCCACAGAGAAGAGATATATCAAGAAGCGGCCTGCTCTTCCATGCAGAAAAAAAACCCTAAACAGGTTGCAGGGGGACAAGAATAGACCAGCCTGACCTCCCCCACAAAAAAAGCCCTAGATTGGTCACAGCAGTACCAAACCGCACAAACTACCAAGAGGGACGGAGGAAGGCTCCACCACTCAGTTCTGCGCAGGAAAACCCCTAGGAGGTGTGTGGTTGTCAGATTTGTGGCTTCCGCTTGAATCCGAGGCCAGCAGCAAGGAGTCAGATATGGGGGTTGCTGCGGCTGAGAGAAGGCTCCAGCTTCAGGTTTCCCGTCCAGAACAGGCTGCCGCACTGGGAAAGGGCTGCAGTGTATGCGGAGGGGGCTTCAAGATGCTACGGTGGAGCGAGAGAGGAGATCCCAGGCTGGGATGCTCTAATACCATGTGAGACAAGGAGAGAAAGAGAGAGAGAGCAGGGTATGGCTCAGAGAGAGAGAAGGGGCGAGAAAGAGAGCGCAGGGATCGGCCAATCCTCTCTCATGATTTATATATATAACTTGAGGGTAAACAATTACAGAGATACCCCTGACTGGGGTACTCCATAAAAGAAAGGGAAAATTACAATATAACCCGTGAAAGTCCAGAAATTGGGTACATACTCAAATCACCCCTTCTAATTGCTAACTTCTCCACAATCTGTGATGCACTTTTGGGTGCATGAATGTGCAGTAAACATCACAAGCAGCCAAGGAAACAAGCAACCAGAAAATTAAGATTCAAGAAATCTTTAGAGGAAAGGCATATAAAAAGAAATAGTCATTTGCATGAGGCTTTAAAGTTTTACCACATATGTAATAGAAAGAAAGTTCACTGTCGTAACCCCAGGCCACTCGCAGCCAGTACTGCTGGAAGCCATCAACAAAATATACCAGGTATCCCAATGATGCAATTACCTGAAAGGGAAAATATATGCTAATCATTAAGTAGAAAGGGCGATGAACTTGGAAGAGATCCAAAAAATGAGAATAAGAAGAAAATGCAGCAAACTCCCAGACAGCTCACAAATTGAACGGCCGCAAAAACAAACAATATATCTCTCGTAACAAAGAAGCGGAATTTCAATGTTCGCCATTTCCTGTCCGTATGGACACAAACTCTCAAGTAGTAAGGAGCTTTGCATGTTGTACAATGAGCAAAAGCAAACCCCTCCTGCAGATAAATGGGATCAGGTACAAATTAGAAGGAACTGTTATAGATTAGGCTGCAAATAGGAGTAAAGCTAAAGATAAAAAGAATAATGCAAGTAGTAGCAAAGAGAAAGCAAGCCAAAAGAAGCTCAAATAGGCCCAATGGCACGATAAAGAATGAGAGTTACTGGTTGACAAAGAAACATTGAATAACATTAGCCTTTTGGCTCTTAGACCATACAAGAAAGCTACTCTAAAGTTCCTAAACAAAACATAAGTTTCTAAGAAGAACAATGCTCATGCTGACCAAACTTATAAAAGGATGGATTTTGGGACCCCTTTCACAGTGCCTTCAATATCTTCCAATATATGGTCCAAAATGTACAATTCACAAGACACAAGGGTGGAACAAACCATGATCATGATCATACAATTTTCAGGATAAGGGCGACTCTTGATCATACTACTTTAGAAATTAAAGTACCTTACTAACCATGATACAGAACAGAATCTGATACCAAAGTAATTCCTTGAACAAGTCACTGTTGACCGTTCCAATAGCAATTCGAGAATCCTAAAAAGCTAAGAACCCATAAAGGATTAGACACAATTATTTCTGCTGTTCCATGGAACTGTGATGCAAAAAAGAACCAATACAAGAATGCTCTCTTCATATGTTGAAGGCAATGAGACACAAGAGCTCTCTCATGAATGAATTCAATAAATAATTACAAATTTTAACATCCAACTTTTACATCCATACAGACAGCAGCCTGTGCATCATTGTACACTGGCAATTCTACCATAATTCTACCATACACACAAAAAATTGACAAAAAGCTGATCGCTAGAACAGGTGAACTGATGAAGGCAATGGTTCAAGGCTCTGGCAAACTTGGTGGTGGTGGAGGGGTTTGCTTTAACAACCAGTAACCACTGGATGTTCAAGGGTTAAGCCCATGGAAGGCAGAATCGCCCGGGAGACCCGATCCGATCGGATTTTGGGAGAAACGATCCGATCCCGATCCCATGTGAACCGATCCAACCTGGGATCGGTGGGATCGGCCTAGGATCGCCCGGATCGGCCCGGATCGGCCGATCCTAGGCGATCCTAGGCCGATTCTACAGTTTTGGGGGCGTTGTACTCCAAAAAAAATACTGTATCCAGTGTGCATTTTTCCTGTGGATTCCAGTATCATCAGCTATATGTTAATACTTACAACATTAGATGGGAAACCAACATCAAAAGAGACAAATGTCCAGTTTTGAGAGCTGTAGGGACAATTTGATTAAAGTAAAAAGCAAGATTTTTTTATTCACATTATTTCTAAGTTTAAACCATGAATTATGTTATGCATTAATATTGTTTTTTCAATTAGCTTTCTTAATCATGTCTCCTCATAACCCTTTTTGTTTCTTTTTACATTCTGCTATTTTTCAGTTAGGCTTTGGAACTTCCAAGGCTTTCCCAGTCATTTCACTGCAATCTATAAGAACTTCCAGTAAAAAATCCTCACATTTGTGGAACCCCGCGACCTGACCGCGCAGGTCGATCCGCGTGCGAGGGCACACGATGGCGAGTTCGAGCTCCACACTCTAACACCTCTAACTTTGATGTTCAAGCAAAGAGCATGCATTAGATATCTTTCCACTACTAAATTATTGAATCCCAACCAATAAATGGGTTAGACAATCTGCAGACTTCCAATTAGTCCATAAGACTGATGCACATAGATACATGCACGTAATCAATGCATGCACCTATTTCACAAAATGATGAGCAAATATCACCTATTACACATTAAATTTGATATAGATCTATGTTAGAATAATTTTTCTATTTTTTCAGATTTTTTTAGATTTTTTAGACATTTGTATCCCTAGCCGAGTCAGCTGGTCTGACTCAGCCGGGATCGGTCCGGGATCAGCCGATCCCACCGACCCGGATCGGTTTGGGACCGGGCGATCCGATCCCGATCCCCGATTCTGCCTTCCTTGGTTAAGCCAGTGAAAGGAACATCTCCAAGGAAATAGGAGGCAAACCATCTCTACATATTCCCATGAAATGCCCACCCAACCTAGGTTAAAATCTTAACATATTAGAGCAACAATTTATCAAATAAGTGAGCTTTGTAATGTCCGTGGTATCAATGCAACAACAAACGGCAGAAATGAAAGTGGGCATGAAAAGCTTTCAAACAGTGTTCGGCTACATTACATGCTAGACAAATACTCCCCTTGAACAAAACTTTATTCCTTGTGTTACTAAAAGACCTAGACACTTCGAGAAGCAAGATTTTTTGCTGCATGTTAAAATCTGGCTATTATATTTTCCAAGTGTAGTTTAATCTATTTTGATATTTAAGAGAAGGCTTTTTCAACAAAATTATTTTGGATGTCAACCAGCTCATTAAGTGAAGTCAAGGGAACACATCCAACAACATAAAAAAAGATGAATAATTCAAACAAGCTTCTGAGACAATGACAACATGTCTATGCTTAAAGTAATATCACGTGTGACTAAACCGTTCCACAGAAATACATAAACATTGTGGCTTAAGTAAATCACAAATGGCGATGTTTTTTTCTATTCAAGGGGGGAAAAAAGCATCATTTTTGGTAACCCTAGTGTAAGGAATGCTGTAAAAATAGGGTATTTTCTCAATTTCTGATGTTTAAGGTCAGATTGTAAAAGATGAAAAGACAGGGTTTTATATGAAATTTTCCATTTAGTTTATTGGCCTTGAATTTGCAGACTATTGGACCAGAAATCAATCCATAAGTCAAGGTGTTTAATGGATTTTAAATTAATATTAGAGGGCTGTCGTATTGGGGTTCTTAATGGACCTTAAATCAGAGTTTAAGTAGGCCCAATACGGCCCTCTCCCCAACCACCTCACCTCTCCCTCTTTCCCCACCGTCAAGCTCTCTTATAAGAGAGGGCAGGTGCTGGGCCCCCTCTCATTCCATTGCATTTAGAAGAGAGGGGGCGGGAGAGAGAAGAGAGGGAGAGAGAGTGAGAACCAAGAGAGAGAAGAGAAGAAGGAGAAGAAGAGAGGAAGCAGCGCAGCAGCAGCCTGCCGCCAGCAGAGAGAAGAGAAGAAGAGAGGAAGCTGAGCACAGTATCACCAACAGCAGGGGAAGAAGAACAAGAGGATGAGGAGAAGGAGAAGAGGGGCAGCTCAGGCACAGCAGCAGCCATCGAGCGATGCCACCCACACTTTCAGCTGTCCAGGAGATTCTGGGAACCAGCCCTAAAGGTAGGGTGATGCTACCCTAGCCCTTCCTTTAATTTTTGGGGTATCTTTTAGGAAGAGCACCTAAAATTCTTAAATATCCAAAAGAGGCATTGAAACTTTAAAACATCTAAAAAGGGCATCCTTTTAACTTTCATATCTAAAAGGGTCAAAATCAAGTTTGCAAGTGTTTTATACCAAAAAAAAAAAAACGTGTCTTTCCAACATCCTTTGTCATATGGCCCAATCATATGTGCTCCATCTGCAAACTTATGCCAGTTACATGGCATTCGCAGGTCAAGAGATCAATGGTTCTGAGTTCCATGGCGGAGGTTGATGCCAAAGATAAAGAACAAGGCACACTCAGCCTTACCCTCTCTGTTTTAGAACCTGGAGAGGGGGATTTCTGCAGCCCACTCAAAGAGCAGCCCAACAAGACCCAACAGGGTCCAACGAGGCAAGCTCACCTGAGTGACAGCCCACAGGGCCCACTCGGAAAAGCCCAATAAAACAATGCTCGAGGAAACAACTCTCCTAGGCGGCCCCAAGGCTCGGAGAGCCCGAGCCTCGGTCAGGTCACAGGAAGACCCGCGCACGAGCTACCCCTCCGCCCGAAGGGGGGAAGCGCTAGCCGGTCTATCCGACCCATCTCCTCACCGAGCTAGGCCTATCGCCCGATAGGGCCGGCCCCCTTAAGCTCGGGACGACCGATGAGGTAATCATCATTGCAGTCGTTAGAGTCCGCAGCGGGCCAATCACTAAGAAGTCCAGGAGCTCCGGTTTCCCCGCGAGGCGATAACGTTCCCACGATAAGGCCATGAAAGCCCACGTTGAGGACGTAACTCCCGCCGGAAACCCCTCAGCTTGCAGGACTCCTGAAGGCGGCGTACTATTTAAACCAGGGATACCCTCCGGTAGAAGGTAAGGGCCACTAAGACACTCATACACCCAAACTCCTGAGCACAATCCGCTTCACTCCTTTGGTGGAGAGGAATCTCGCGCACTAGCTTTTCTCCTCCCCATTATTGCTTCCACCACAGCTCTACTGACTTAACCATCGGAGGGTTTTTCCCCAGGGAAACCCCCTGGGCCCCCTGATACGTTTCCCTGTCTTGCAGTTCATCTTCTGGTGATCCACAGCCCGCTCAGGACACAGCGCGAGATTTCGTCTCTTCATCTGGCGCCGTCTGTGGGAAACGCACGAAGAGCCAAGATGGTGAGAAGAAGCACAGGGAGGAGGTCCGCCGGCGAGAGGGGTAAGGCCATGGTGGCGGCAGGAGATGGCCCCTCCAGGGCCTCACAGAACCCTCCCTCCAACGCCAGCGTCCCCACCAACGGGCCGCCGCCCCCTCCGACGGCGACAAGGGTACCCCCCAACGGTGGCGACGAGGTCTTCCAGGCCCTCAATAAGAAGCTTGACGTCCTCGTGGAGCTCATGAGGGCCCAGGCGGCAAGGGATGCCAGGTCCCGCGCCCCGTCCGGGAGCCCCCCCCCCCGTCGAAATGCGTCCCAGCATACCGCCGGGGGCCGCTTCACCCTCCGTGGTTAGCAGCTCATCCGCAACAACGTTGGAGGACCCTCGCAAGCTCCGCCCCCGGAGCAAGAGGCTTCCTCCACGCCCAGGAAAGGGAAACAGGGGACGAGGCCTCCGCGCCCCGGCGCTGACGTTCCTGAGGATCGCCACGACGCTCCCCCCAGTGCCATGGCACGACCGCAGCCGGAACTATCCCTCCGGCTGAGGGATTTCGAAAGACGTTTTGCAGAGCAAGAGCGCGCCCTCCGCGCCCTGCAGAAAACCTCTTTCCCGGAGGACGAGGAGAAATCCCCTTTCTCCGAATACATCTTGAAGGCAGAGGTGTCTCCCAGAACCTCCATTCCGACCTTCAAGCTCTATGATGGCCAGGGCGACTCAGCCGACCACTACGACAGCTTCGACGCCCTGGTAACTCTGCATGGAACGCCGGATCCTATCAAATGCCGAGCCTTTGCGGCCACCCTGGTCCAAGGCGCTCAGGCGTGGTTCCGGGCCCTCGCCCCTGGGTCCATCCGGGACTTCAGGCAATTCGGGCGAGTCTTCAAGGAGAGCTTCGCCGGGAGCGCCCCCCCGAGGTCAGTAGCGGGGCTCCTGGCCCTCAAACAGGCGCAAGGGGAAAGGCTCCGGGCTTATGTCCACCGATTTAAATCGGAAGCCCTCAGAATTCCCCGCCTGGATGTGGCCTCGGCCACGACCGCTCTGACCGGGGGCACCCGGGACGAGAATCTCCGCCGCGAACTGGTCCTCCACCCTCCCTCGACCCTTGCCGAGCTAGTGACTCTGGCACTGCGCCACGCCGAGTGCGAAGAAGTACTCAGCGCTTGCCGAGACACAACCGGCTCGGGTCGGGAGGGGGACAAGAAGCGGGCCTCCGAGCCAAATCCTGGCTCGGGCAAGAAGCGCGATCGGGATGGAGAGCGCAAGCGGAAGTACGAGCGGTACACCCCGTTGACCGCGCCAGTCTACGAGATCTATGAAGACATCAAAGACTCGGGACTCCTCCGCCAGCCCGAACCAATGAGATCGAAGAACCGCAAGCGCGACAGCCATTGCCTGTTCCACGGCGACCACGGGCACCACACCGGCGACTGTCACTAGCTCCAAGACGAGATCGAGCGTCTCATCCGTCAGGGGCACCTGGCCCGGTTTGCAGCCGGGCGCAAAGAAGACCGAGGCGCCGCCGAGGAGATCGACAACGCCCCCCGAGGGGTCCACATCAACGTCATCTCCGGAGGAACGGCATCGGGCGGCGACACCAGCCGAGGAAGGAAGCGTCATGCCGAGCGGGCCAGCCAGGCCTCAGAGCCCTCCAGGGGCCCGCCGAGGGAGCCCCAGGTCATAGTCTTCTCCGACCAAGACCTGGAAGGGCTGAACACCCCGCATGATGATGCCCTCGTTATCTCGGCCACAATAAACCATTGTAACGTAGATAGAATTCTGGTTGACAATGGGAGCGCCCCCGATGTATTATCTTATGACTGTTTCCTCAAGATGGGGGAAGACCCATCCAAGCTCCGCCCGATCCGAACACCCCTTTGCGGGTTTAACGGCCTGGCCACCTACCCCGAGGGAGCCCTAAGCCTGCCGGTCACCATCGGCACCCCACCCAAAACCGTCACGGTCATGGTGGACTTCATAGTGATCAAGGGTATGATAGCGTACAACGCCATTTTCGGCCGGAAAATCCTCAGCCGAATAAAGGCCGTATCATCTACCTATCACCAGAAAATGAAGTTTCCCACCAAAAACGGGTTGGGGGAAGTCCGAGGTAACCAGGCCACGGCTAGAAGGTGCTACAACATCTCGGTGGAAGCCTCAAGGCCGGACGGGAAAGATAAGGGCCCCAAGGGAGTCGAAGGAAAGACCGTAACCACCGAGCCCGGTGGCGAATTGCTAACGGTATTCCTAAACGATGACCCGGCCCTCGGAGTAAGGATCGGAGCCGACCTACCACCTAAGGAACAGCAACAATACAAGAAATTTCTTTCTGAGTACATTCAGGTCTTTGCTTGGTCCGATGATCAACTCCCAGGCATACCAGAGAAGACCGTGATGCACAAGCTCAACCTCGACCCCACCGTGAGGCCCGTACAGCAACGGAGAAGGAAGCATGCGCCCGAGAAGCAGGCGATCATCAAGGCGCAGGTCACCAAGGGACAAGAGACTGGCCTCTTCAGACCAGTCCTGTACCCTACGTGGCTAGCCAATGTCGTCCTGGTGCCAAAAACCACAGGCAAATGGCAAATGTGCGTGGACTTCACCGATCTGAATAAGGCTACCCCCAAGGACTGCTATCCGCTACCGAGCATCGACCAATTGGTTGATTCAACCTCGGGCAACGAGATACTCAGCTTCCTAGATGCCTATTCGGGTTATCACCAGATCAGAATGAATCCAGAAGACGTCGAGAAGACCGCCTTCATCACCGACTACGGTGTGTATTGCTACACCCGAATGCCCTTCGGGTTGAAGAACGCTGGAGCCACATATCAGCGACTGGTAAATCACATGTTCGAGGGACAGCTAGGTCGGAACGTCGAGGCTTACATCGACGACATGCTCGTCAAGACCCCCAAGGCCCAAGACCACTTCACCGACCTTGCCGAAACTTTCGGCACCCTCCTGAAGTACAACATGAAGCTCAACCCCGCCAAGTGCGCCTTTGGAGTAAAATCCGGGAAGTTCCTGGGTTTCCTGGTCACTCAGCGCGGGATCGAAGCCAACCCCGACAAAGTCCAGGCCATCCTGGACATGCGCCCGCCCACGTGCGTTAAAGACGTCCAGCGTCTAACAGGGCGTGTCGCCGCTCTCAGCCGTTTCCTGTCCCGTGCGGCCGAACGATGCTTGTCCTTCTTCAAACTGTTGAGGGGACCCAAGCTAGCATCTGCTACGTTCGCATGGGATGAGGAATGCCAGACAGCATTCGCCGAGCTTAAGAAGTTCCTGGCTTCGCCACCGGTGCTCTCCAAGCCCGTCCCAGGCGAAGTCTTGCTGCTCTACCTCTCGGCGACGCCATCCACGGTCAGCTCGGTCCTAGTCAGAAATGACTCGGGAATCGAAAGACCGGTCTACTACACCAACAAGGTGCTCAATGAGGCCGAACGGAGGTACCCCGCAACCGAGAAACTCGTGCTAGCGTTGGTTACCTCCGCAAGGCGCCTCCGACCCTACTTTCAGGGGCACCCCATCACCGTGCTCACCGGCGAGCCGTTGAAGAAGATTCTGACCCACCCCGAGGCCTCAGGGCGACTCGTCAAATGGGCCATTATGCTCGGGGCCTACGACATCTCGTACCGGCCACGATCAGCAATCAAAGGCCAAGCGCTCGCCGACTTCATTGCCGAAAGCACCATCCCGGCCGAAGACAGGCCTCCGACCACGACCGGGCCAACCTGGGAACTGTTCGTCGATGGATCGTCCAATTCGGCAGGCAGCGGTGCGGGGATCCTCCTGAGGTCCCCCGAAGGGATAGAGCTACAGTACGCCTTGAAATTCAACTTTCAGGCATCCAACAATGCTTCCGAGTACGAGGCCCTTATCTCGGGAGCACGCATGGCCCGACGGTTGGGGGTCGAGCGAGTCAGGATCCACACCGACTCTCAGCTGGTCGCAGGTCAGGTCAACGGCGAGTATGAAGCTCGGGAGGCACCCATGATCAAATACCTTCAGTTGGTCCGGAGCCTGGCCCAACAGTTCGAGGAATTTGGGGTAGTCCGGATAGCTCGGGAGCAAAACTCTCGGGCGGACGCCCTCTCTCGATTGGCCTCCTCCCTAGACCCGGAAGGTACACGATCGGTCCTCCTAGAAGAGCTAGAACGCCCGAGCATCGACACGGAGCTCCTCGCTGTTGACTCGGCCACTCCAAGTGACTGGCGCTCCCCCTACCTGTCCTGGCTACAGGACTCCCAAGAGCCCTCCGACCCTCGGGAAGCCCGCCGAATGAAGTATCAAGCTCGGCGCTTCGTCGTCCTCGACAACACTCTCTATCGAAGATCGTTCTCCGGTCCCCTCCTGAAGTGCCTCGGTCCCGACGAAGCAAGCCGAGCCATCCAAGAGATTCACCAAGGCCTGTGCGGAGCGCATGCAGGAGGTCGGCCGCTAGCCAGGATCCTGCTACGGCAGGGGTACTGGTGGCCCACCCTGCAGCGCGACTGCACAGCTCACGCACAGCAGTGCGACCGTTGCCAGCGGTTCGACCATTTGGTCCATCAGCCAGCTACGGAACTTGTCACCCTAGCCGAGCCTTACCCTTTCGCTCGGTGGGGAATCGATATCCTTGGGCCATTCCCGACGGCCCAGTCGCAGAAGAAGTTCATCATCGTCGCCATCGACTACTTCACCAAGTGGATCGAGGCCGAGGCTACGGCGAGGATCACCGAGACAGTCGTTTGGGGCTTTGTTTGGAAATCGATCATTTGTCGCTTTGGCATCCCCCGAGTGATAGTAAGCGATAACGGTCGGCAATTCGACTCTCGGTATTTCCGAGACAGATGCGCCGACCTAAATATCCGCAACCACTTCACTTCGGTCGCCCACCCTCAGGCCAACGGGCTAGTTGAAAATGCCAACAAGACTATCTTAAAAGGCATAAAAATCAGGCTCGGCAAGGCTAAGGGTAGCTGGCTCGAGGAATTGCCTAGCGTACTATGGTCGCACCGAACGACCCCCAGGACGGCAACCGGTGAAAGCCCTTTTCAGTTGGTATATGGCGCCGAAGCCGTCATTCCATTAGAGATCGCCAATCCGTCTCTCCGAGTGATCAGCTTCTCACCCGAGGCAAACGGGCAAAAGTTGCTCGAGAACCTCGACCTGGCAGACGAACTCCGAGAGATCGCTAACGTCCGAGCAACGGAGTACCGGCGCCGCCTCACTCGATACTACAACGCCAAGGTCCGAGACAGACGTTTCCAACCGGGGGACTTCGTCCTCAGGAAGGCCGAAGCCTCTCGACCACTGGAGAAGGCGGGCAAGCTATCCCCCAACTGGGAAGGCCCCTACCGAGTGATCGAGACGCTCGGGAAAGGTGCGTACAGGCTAACTACAATGGAAGGGGAACCCATTCCCCGGACATGGAACGCAGCCGCACTACGCAGATTCTATTTCTAAAGTTGTATAGCAAGATTGAATGAAATTAAATTCCCTCTCCATTCATTCAAACAATTGTTAGTACATCAGATAGGCAAATGCCAGTACATCACATAGCAAAAAGCATAAATCCGTCTAACACCGCTTCAAGAGGCCATCGCTCGGCTGACTCGGTCTTGATCTCCTCGCGTCCAGCCACTGACTCTGCCTCGTGTGGAAACTGGTTCGGACAAGAAGTGGTCGAGCCAGTTGGCTCGGGTGGCCCGTGACAAAGGTGACAGAGGGACTGCGGAAGGAAGGCTACCTCCCAAGTTGGCAACAACCAGGAAAAAGGAGCGCCGTGAAGGTCTCCCCTCTTCCAATCTGCCAACTCCTTGGAAGGAAGGAGAGAGCAAGCAGCCCCCGAAGAGTGAAAGAAATGAAGAGCAGAAGAGGGAAAAAGAGGCTGCAGACGGAGGAAGGCTTCGGTGAGGAGGGAACTTGATGCGCCTTCCCCCCCCATGCAGAGGGAGAGTGGCGGCAGGCTTCCCTGATGCCCCCATCCGTCCTCCGCCTCGGCGCCCGCCCGGAAGCCACGCCGGAACTGAGAAAGGGCAAGAGCCGTGCCCTCACACGTCGAAGCCCTCTCCAGATCCGCGCGGCGACCATCGGACCCGTCTCAAACCCGCGCGGCGACCGTGGGACCCGTCCAACAAGCTAGGACGGCAAGAGCCCTCCGCTCCCCGTCGGCGGCGGCGTCGCCCTACGAAGGATCCTCCATGCTCCGAATGCAAGGGCACAACACAGAGTGAAGAGGAAGGAGTGAGAAAAGACTATTAGAGAAAATTCCAAGCAGTAAAGAGGAAAGGGCGCCTTTCGGTCCTTCTTATAGGCCAAAGGAGGCTACACGTCTTAAATGACCCCCCCTCGGAAACACGCCCAAGGATTTCTCCCCTGAACAGTCACCTCCAACTCCTCGTTTCCCGCCCTAGCGGGATTCACGAAGCGGCCTGACATTCAACGCATGAGGGAACGGAAGGACGCCCCGTCAGAAGCCTACCAGAACAGCGTGCGAAAACCACGCAGGACATATCGGCACTTGCCAACTACTTCAGATACGCCAACCAAATCACAGCAAGGACAGCGATCAAACAAGTAAGCCATTTATTATCTCATAAAGAGGGAACTCCCTAAAGGAGGAAAGAGAGACAAACAAGAGGAAGGGGCAAAATAAGGCAAAATACATCAGGCCTCGGGCCCACTTTGACGCTCGAGAACGGCGAAAGGGGACGCGTCATCCCCGGCGCCTTCGGTGACGGCCGGCTCGGACACTGACCTCGCCTGTGCGAGAACTGTCTCGGTCGTGAGCCCTCCCGAAACGCCCGGAGCCGGTGACCCCGATGGAGGCGACCCCTCCGAATCTTCCCCGACCGACGATGAGGAGCTAGAAACCGACTCATCCGAGTCATAACGCTGGCCAAAGAGGAACTCGATCCCGGAGTTTTGCTCGTCGGCGTAGTTTATAGCCCGGCGATAGCCCTACTTGAACCCCTTTCGGGCGCCCCGGCGAAGTGCTACCTCGTAATAGGGTAGGGCGACTTCCACCAGGTCGGCCGAGTAAGCATCCGAGCTCCTATAGCGCTCGATTGCCTCCGCCTCGATCTGCCCCGCCCTTCCGACGAGCTCGACCCGAGCCCGCTCCGCCTCGGCCGCACGCTCCTCCGCCCGGGCCCGGTCCACCTCGGCCTCAGAGCGGAGGCGCTCCGCCGCCTCCGCCCGATCTAGCAGCTCGGCGCGTTCGAGCTCCCAGCGATTGTCTAGCTTGAGGCGACGCAGACGCTCCTCCTCCAGGGATCGGCTTGTCCTCTCAAGAGACTCTCGGGTCTTGGCGAGCTGTTCGGTCAGCACCCCGGCTTCCAGTCGGCTCGCCCGCGCCACCTCCCGGAACGCGGAAAACTCGTGCCGGAGCCCCTCATGCTCCCCCTTGAGTCGGGCCAGTTTCCTCTCGCATCCCCCAAGGGTCCAGGCAAGGTTCGACCGCTCCGCCTCCGTCCGGGCGTGCGCCTCCGACATCAAAGCCGCCGACCGAGCTATGACCAGGCCGCCCTCCATCAGAACATCAAGGATCCCGGGGGGGTATTGCGCCTTTCTCCCCCCTTCGTCCTTGCGGCGATCGACCGGCAGACCCGATACAGATCGCCCGTAATACCAAGCCTTTCCAAGGGCTCCGGCAGAGGGAACCGCTCCGCCCTGGGCACCCCGCCAGAAGGCTCTGCTCGAGTGACGGAGCTGACCGCCTCGCGCACCACGGTCGGTTGGGGTTGCGACGCCTCCCCGGGCGAACCCCCAACCTCGACCGGCGCCGCGGGATCGACCGCACCGGGAACTTCAAGCACTTGGGGCTGCAACGCCCTCGCGGGCGAACCCCCAACCCTGCCTGTCTCGGCCCGCACCTCGCCAACCGAGACATCACCGACTCCGTCCAATCCCCCGGTCTCAGCGTCAGCTACTTCAACATCGGCCCCCTCTACCCCCGTGGGGGGGAGAGCCGACCCATCGCCGCCCTCTGAGGGGCCCCCGGTCTCCTCGGCCCCCTCTCGCCTGGCAGGTGGGGGAGCGGGCCCCGAGGGGTCGGCCCCATCTTGCCCCCGAGAGGGGAGCGCCGCCGAGCCGGAGTCACCCCCGGCGGTAGAAGGAAGACCTGCCTTCTTGGCTCGTTTCCTGGCCTTCGCGGCCTCCCGCAACTTTCTCGCCGTGGGATCCTTGCGCTTCGTACCAGCTGGTCGCGAAGATCCCTCGGGGGCCACCCCCTTGTCCTTATCTCGGGCTTGGGCGCGACCCGCAGAAGCATCTGGTTCGTCGGCCGCCGAGTCATCTCCCAGATCAATGACCTCAGCAGCTTCCTCCAGAGGTTCCCGCCTCACGTCTGCAACAAAGGAAGAAGACCCGGTCAGGAGAAAGAAAGTAACTACCACCCCAGGAGAAGAGCCTCGAGAGCGGTACCTGTCGACGTCAACCGCGTAAGCAAACACCGTTCGATGTTCTCCGGCGTCACCAGCTCCTCGGTCGACTGGCGGTTATCCAGCAGACGAGCGGCCTGCCGCTCCACGTGGGGAGGGAACTCCTCCTGGCGAGGGGGAAGATTCGGATGAAAATTGGGCGAGACCAGACATCTCCAAAACTCGTTCGTCGCCTCCGCCTTCACCCAGAAGAATTGGGTCTTCCACCCCTTGTGCGAGGAGTCCTTCGCTGCGAGTGAGATGCAACTCCTGTTCCTCCTCGCCTGGATAAAGTAGAAGCCCTTCCCCGCCGACGGGTGCACTTTCAACTCGAAAAAATAGTGAAAGAGATCCAAGGAAGGAAAAATGTCGTGCTGACGACAGAGAATCCGAAAGGCGGAAAGAAGGAGATACGAGTTGGCCACCAACTGAATAGGCGCCAACCGGAAAAACTCGAGAAGCTTAAGTACAAAAGGCTCGAAGGGAAGGCGGAACCCACTCTTCCAAGCCAGAAGAAAAGTGCAAATGTGCCCCATACGGCTGTCCAGACTCGTCTCATACGGGGCGGCGACAGCGAAGCTGTACCTGAGAGGCAAGCGAAAACGATGCTCCAGCTTCCTCACCTCGGCTTCCCCCAACTCACTGCAGTTGGGGACGGGCTCCCGCCTCACCTGCTCGATTTCCAAAGGCTGATCCGTCATCGAGTTGGAAGATGATCCCTCGCGCGAGCTCGAAGACTCCGGGGGGGAAGGAAGTTGCCGGACCGCCTCCGCGGTTATCCTCGCCAACTCCTCAAACGCCGCCGCAAGACTTTGCGTCTCCACTGTGCTCCCACGGCGCATCAAGGAGCTCCAGAAGCAAAGAAACTAAGGAAAGCCTAAAACCCTGAGAAGCTTAGAACGACGAACAGCGCCCAACGCCTATAAAACCCTGGAGGAAGGCGGCGCGTCGTTCCGTGCTCCGAGAAAAGGGGGGCCCCTTCATTTCAAATCCGTCAGGATCATCATTACGGGCCCAGGCGACCACAACAGAATTCCACCCACCTGAGCCACGCCGGTCCAAAGCCTCAAAAACTACTCGACCGAGCCTCCATGGCTCGGGAGTAGGAGGGGGACAAGTGGAGAGGGGGATTTCTGCAGCCCACTCAAAGAGCAGCCCAACAAGACCCAACAGGGTCCAACGAGGCAAGCTCACCTGAGTGACAGCCCACAGGGCCCACTCGGAAAAGCCCAATAAAACAATGCTCGAGGAAACAACTCTCCTAGGCGGCCCCAAGGCTCGGAGAGCCCGAGCCTCGGTCAGGTCACAGGAAGACCCGCGCACGAGCTACCCCTCCGCCCGAAGGGGGGAAGCGCTAGCCGGTCTATCCGACCCATCCCCTCACCAAGCTAGGCCTATCGCCCGATAGGGCCGGCCCCCTTAAGCTCGGGACGACCGATGAGGTAATCATCATTGCAGCCGTTAGAGTCCGCAGCGGGCCAATCACTAAGAAGTCCAGGAGCTCCGGTTTCCCCGCGAGGCGATAACGTTCCCACGATAAGGCCATGAAAGTCCACGTTGAGGACGTAACTCCCGCCGGAAACCCCTCAGCTTACAGGACTCCTGAAGGCGGCGTACTATTTAAACCAGGGATACCCTCCGGTGGAAGGTAAGGGCCACTAAGGCACTCATACACCCAAACTCCTGAGCACAATCCGCTTCACTCCTTTGGTGGAGAGGAATCTCGCGCACTAGCTTTTCTCCTCCCCATTATTGCTTCCACCACAGCTCTACTAACTTAACCATCGGAGGGTTTTTCCCCAGGGAAACCCCCTGCGCCCTCTGATACGTTTCCCTGTCTTGCAGTTCATCTTCTGGTGATCCACAGCCCGCTCAGGACACAGCGCGAGATTTCGCCTCTTCAGAGCCCCATTGCAAGACTCCCTGATCTGGGCTGCTGCAGCCGCCCTCCGCTTTGAACCCCAGATGAGGACAGCAACCGAAATCAGAGTCCTTCCTACCGGCCTACCCAAGATCTCCCTGCCAGTATCCTCGGCACCCAGAATTTCTAATGTTGCCGGCAATTTCAAGTTGAGCTTGAACATGAGGACCGGAATTCTACGACTAACTCCGGCAGCAGTGTTGGCAGCAATGCGAGCCACGATTGACAACAAGATTCTTCGTCTACGTAACTTTTTAGGATCGGCCATGGTCAATTTCTCTGTCTTGGCTATCAAATAGATGTTATTCGGTGCTCAAGCAGCATGTTGGCTGCTTTTCTAGTGATGGATGTGTTTTTTGGAGAAAAAAAATACAGGGAGGTGAATAAGTGAAAAGTTAGAATTGTACCTCTTTCAGATATTATAAAATCTGCGTGCTTCAGGGGGATATTTTGAAACTTTAATTGCTCTTTTAGAAATTTTCCCTTTCTCTTAATGGGTTTGGGGATTAGAAAATGATCATATGTTAAGAAGAGGTTCTGTCCAATTGTTCTCATGAACTGAAGACAAGAAAAAGGCATGATAAGCAGGTTTTCTTTTCAAGATTTTTCATTGAAAGTTACTGTTTGGACTAAACAGGATGCTGCAAGGGTTTAATTAGGATAAGTCATTGTCTGCATGAGACCATGTGGCGAAGGGGTGCTCTGGAGGTAGCCTTCGGAAGCAAACCGAGTGCCACTGGGAGGAAGTGCTCATCCTTGGCGGCACCAGAGCCCACCAAGGGGTTTCCAGAGACTGTATGACCCATCACCCTACCTAGGTTTCCGACGTGCCATCGTTGCGGCCACAGGGCCACATACAACACTCCTGGAGCTCACAGATGGAGAGTGACCAATTAGGGGGATGCACAAGGGACGGCCAAGAGTGGTATGGAGCAAGGGGGCTGCCTATTAGGCAATCCTATGCCAAAACCCTCCAGAGACTAGCATGGATGGCAGTTTCGGCCGAAACCGATGCATTTCGGCTGAAAGATATCAATTTCGGACCTGGACGATCCGAAACCAGACCTGCTCACTGTAGTAGGTCTAAAACGTTAAAAAAATATATTTTATTATGTTTTGGGCAAAACCGGTCAGGCGTTTCAGCCCTATATGTTTCGGTTTCGGACTTGTTATCCTAACAAAAATATTATTTTATTATGTTTCGGGCGAAGCCAAAACCTTTCGATTTCGGATCCAACCGAAATCGGGTCTGAAACCGAAACTGTTATCCTTGTCAGAGAGGGCTAGTGAGGAAATGGGCTAGAGGGAAGTTTCGGGAGTGTCTAGCAAGGGGAGTTATGCTGGCCGAGCTGCTGCACAGTAGTCTAACATGGCTCAAAAGGTGTCTCTGGGTGATTCCGATGGAAGGTGGCGGATGGACCGATGGTGGAAGCTCTTCTAGACAAGGGGAATGCCATGGAAGAGGAATGGGTAGTCACTCAAATGTTGAAGGAATGTTTCTTGGCCGTTGGCCTGAGTGCAGAGGTGGTAGAGAAAGTGGCAACGGTCGGATTCCTTTGGTCAGAGGGGCTCCTGCTCAAACTCTCCGGATGGACGGTGACAAGAGGAACCTTCCTAGACCCCAGGGAGCTCTTGCTACCCATTCGCTTAATTGGGGTCCCCTTAATCTTCGCTGACAACGTCAGAGCCTCCCAAATAGTGGATGTTTTGGGTCGGTTGAGGTCGGCTCTGTGAGACTCGTGACCGGAGGTGACTGGACAGTCCTCGAGTTGAAGGTGAGGATCTTTAGCATAGCGGAGGTCCTGACTATTGTCATTATGGAGGAGGATGGATCACAATTTCCGATGAGGATTCAATTTGGAATGGATAGACAGAGAAGCCCAGTACGAGAGGAAGAAGACGAGTACAGACACCAGGCAAATTCGAATCGCCCAGACAGTAGTTTCGGTAAGCCGCTAGGGTCTAGGCCACTTAACGGGTCACACGTGAATCGACCCGACGCCATGGACCTGTAGCCCGAAAGCCCACCTAGTGGTCGGGGGGATCCAACCTCTCAACACCTAGGTTTCTCCCAGACCTGACCCAATAACCTGCGTGACCTATGACTTACCCATATCCAGGTATCATGGGAGTATCGGGCCGGGGAGTACCGGCCGTAATCATCTCCCCCGCTTGACTCCTCCCAATCACCCGCCTTCGCTTCGACAATAGTGGTGTGAAGAATCTTGTTGTTGTAGCGCCGGTGGAGTGATCGGCCACCACTCCAACAGTCGGAGGTCACCTGCAGGGAAGGTAAGTAGAGGAACAGACCTTTTACAACATCCTCTCATGCAGATCTAGCCGCGACAGGTGGGAGAGGACCGCACCAGGCGAATTCTGGGAGAAACCTCTCAACACCTAGGTTTCTCCCAGACCTGACCCAATAACCTGCATGACCTATGACTTACCCATATCCAGGTATCATGGGAGTATCGGGCCGGGGAGTACCGGCCGTAGTCATCTCCCCCGCACCGATGGGAATTTTTCGTCGCGTCCACTCTTGCGGCGGAGGAAAGCAGCCAACTCCTCTTACAGGAGGAACAGTCGGGACCAGGTTCTGAAACTGTCCCAACTAATTGTAGAGCAACTCAGTGCGAGCCTTCTTCTCCAGTGGAGCTACGACTTCCACTATTGTAGGTGCAACTAGGAAGCCAGCAGCTGCCAAGGGCTGTCGTCACGTCATCTACCACAGTGGAAGACTGTGGCCAAATGTAGGAGAAATAGTCGAGACGTGGCCAGGCCTAGGGGTGCTAGTGACAAGCCGCTTGCAACAAATAATAGCAGATCACTGGCAGATGCTGCAAGGAATCGTGGAGGAACCCGAAGCTTGACAGAGTGCAACATTGGTCACTATGACAGGGGCCGCCACGTTATCTAGTCAGTTGGATACCCCCACACCTCCCGATAGAGAGGCCCAGAGGGTCGGGAGCAGTCAGATAGCATAGGCGGAGGAGCAAGCAAATGAGGGGGATGTTATCATCTTAGAGACATTGAGA
This sequence comes from Amorphophallus konjac, assembly GCA_022559845.1. Classification (NCBI taxonomy): domain Eukaryota; kingdom Viridiplantae; phylum Streptophyta; class Magnoliopsida; order Alismatales; family Araceae; genus Amorphophallus; species Amorphophallus konjac. The sequence goes on from CM040119.1 coordinate 61,758,586, forward strand.
GGGGCTAAGGGCTCAAAGGAGGGACAGTCAGATGGGAAGGGCCTAGCGAATATGTCCAGAATAGGGAAAGAGGAGATAAATGATATAGTTGAGGAGGTGGAAAGGTTGATTGAGGCAAAAGTGAGGGAGCTGGCTGACAGGGTGGGGATTTCTTTCGCAGGGTTGGAGCGGGACCTTGAAGGGGTGTTCAATAAGATTCAAAAGAGGTGGTTGATCAATATGACGAGGGAGGCAAAAGGGGAGAAATCTCATAGGGGGACTGCAAGGGAGAGGGAGGAAGAGAGCAGAAGCGGAGTGAGTAAGAGGGGAGGGAGGGAGAAACAATTCCTCATCCTCCTGAGGATTATTTCGTGGAATGTGAAGAGGATTGGTGAAAGTGAGAAGAGAAGGACAGTAAAGGAGTTTACAGAAGATGCAAGATTGAAATTTTGTGCATGTAAGAGTCCAAGTGTGAGCGGAGTGAGAAGATTATCATGAAAGACATTGGGGAAACTAGACTTTCAAAAGGCGTGGCCCCTCCAACTAAGGGGAGGTATGGGGACATCATGATAATTTGAAATTCTTTTGAGGTGGAGGAAGTGGAGGATGACGAGCAAGTTGGTAGAGGGGCTATCTCCCTTCATTTCAAGAATGTCAGAGATAGTTTCTTCTAGGACTTCTTGAGGGTGTATGGACCGCAAAGCAAAGAAGGAAAGAGACTCCTCTGGGAGGAATTGCTTCAATATCATTACAACTCAGGCCGGCCGTAACGTTGGGGTGGCAACTTCAATGCAATTGCTGCAACATGTGAAAGGATTGGGGACCATCAACCGTCTTGAGATATGAAAGACTTTTGCCTTCATAGGCAACGCAACCCTGATAGACATTAGTCTGTCTAATGCACAGTTCGCATAGTCCAATATGAGGGCTGAGCCTTCTTGCTCCAAGTTAGATAGGTTTCTTGTTTCCGTTGACTGGGATGATCACTGCCAACATCTGCAGGCTTCTTGTTTGGGTAGACTTGTTTCATACCACAAATCTATCTTGCTGACTACCAACAGGCATGTGAGGAGTAGATTCAGATTGGAGAGATAATGGTTCAAAGAGGTGGACTTCATGGACATTGTCAGATAGGCCTGGAATGTGCAGAGACAAAAACAATCTTCCATGGCTAACTTGGTGTGTAAATTGAAACATGTGGCATAAGTGCTTAAGGAGTGGGGTGTAGACAAGATGCTACCTCGTAAGGTTGCTAAAGGCAAGATTTTGGAAATGCTTGAAGGGCTATACTGCCCACTGACTAACTCTCATAAGCTGCTTAGGGACAATCTCAAGGTAGAATTTGATGAGATCTTCATGAGAGAAGAGATCCATTGGAAGCAAATATCCAAGGAGAAATGACTCAAGGAAGGGGGGGAAGGGGGGTCAGGAACATGGCTTACTTTCATAGGATTGCTTTTGGAAGAAGAATCAACTCCATCACAGGTATCACAGTTGGGGATCAAATTCTTACTAGAGGACATCAAGATGCAAGCAAGGGATTTCTACCCAAAACTCTTCACGAAGGATGTCATGGAGAGACCTCTGATAGTGGAAGGTCTCTTCCCTCACCTTTCTGCCGATGAAAGTGGAGGCCTCTCCCGCCCATTCTTGGAAGAGGAGGCCTATAAGGCAGTCTTCTCTCTTTGCAAGTGAGAAAGCCCAAGGACTACATGACTTTCCCATGATCTTTTTTAAGAAATGATGGGACATCATCAAGACAGACCCAGTGCTTGCAGTACAGGAGTTTCAAGAGAGAAAAGCACACTTAATTAACAAGACCCTTTTTGTCCTCATCCCGAAGAAACAAGGGTCGTAATGCCTTCTGGATTTTAGACCTATCAACTTACTGAGCGGGACTTAAAAAATAATCTCCAAACTTCGAGCCGTGAGACTTGACAATGTGATTGATAAAATGGTTAGCAGTTACCAAGGGGCTTTTATCAGGGGACGTCACATATAGGAAAAGCTTTTGGTAGCACGTGTATGTCTACATACCATGAAAATTCAAAGGAAGAAAGGGGTGGTTCATAAGCTGAATTTTGAAAAAGCCTATAACTATGTCAGTTGCAAACTTGCAATGCCTTTTTGATGCTATTGGGAAGATGTGTTTGATGAGAGATGAATTGGGTGGATTCGTGCATGTGCATCGTCAACTGCATTTGCAACCCTAATCAATGGATAATCAACTTCTCATTTCCATAGTGGAAGAGGTCTTTGCCATGGAGACCCGATGTCCCCTTTGCTTTTGGTTTGGCTGCACAGATTTTGAGCAGGATGTGGCTGAGAGCTGAAACCTAAGTTCTTACTAAAGCCTTCCAATTTGGGGTGAGTAGTGTTTACATCACCCATCTGCAATATGCTAATGATACCATCTTATTCCTAGTAGAAGCTCGAGTGCCATCAACACTATAAAATAAATAAGCTCTTCCACGCAGCAGGAATCACATACCAATCAAAATGAAACAAAAGAAACAAATTCACAAAAGATGAACTCACTGTAGGTGTACAGATTACTCTCCTACAACAAAAGGACATTGGCATACACAAAAATGGTTGTTTGGACTGATGACAAATGTAGAAATTCCCTGCATTTTCTGACTTTTCTATGCTCGGATTTACGTGAAATGCATGAAACAAGATCCCTAGTTCTCACGGGAAAAAACGTCGCATAAATCAAAACCTAGAAATTTCAGCTTCACTGAGTTAGAAACCCCCGGTTCGAGAATTCACTGATTTCTTCACGTTATGACGATCCAACAACACCCAAAAAAAAGACGCTAAACATTAAGAGGTTTAGTGCTCTCACTCTGACGGATCGCCAATGGTCAAGGCACTCCCGGTGGACATACTTGGATGTGCCCTTGCACTTGCAGGGAGCTATGAAGTCCCTCCCTGCCAAAACACGAGGCACAGAACAAATCAAAATTGTTAAAAAAAAAAACCGTCAAGTTCGTGCCAATCGCAAGAAGAAAATCCAATCATGGTAACCGGGGATCGGGTGGATGATCTCCAGGAACCCCGGAGGGGCGATACCGTCGGTCTCGAGGCAGATACGGCACTGGATCTGCTCGCCGGGGCCGGCCTCGAGGTCGATCTCGCCGCCGGGGCCAGGGCCGGAGGCGGGGGCCACCAGAGGGGCGGAGGAGTCCTCCGGCCCCGCCATCACCGGAGGTAGACGAGATGGCAGAGTGGGGGCGGGGGGGTGGGGGGCAGAGGAGGCGTTGCGGGGTTCGGCAGGGGAGGGAAGAAGAGAGGAGAAGGGCCTCCCTCGCTCCCCGCTTCCCCTACTTCGTCGTCGTCGCCGCCGTCGAGGACCTGGCTGTCTGGCTCGGTGGTTGGTCCGAGTCAGGTAGGCGAGGGGGGACGCTACCCGCCTTCGACCCACAGTGGATCGTGGACTTGGACTCGCCGTCCCGACGCCGGAAACGTCCAGCAAAGCCCCCGTGCGGAGAAACCAGGACAAGATAATAATAAATAATCTAGGGAAAATTGACTACACTGCTGGTCGGCTTATTTTACTTCCTCTGCCACTTTTATTCTGACTAAAAACTCCGTATGTTAAAGATATACTTTTCATACTTTTTTTATTAGGTGCTGTTTGTTTACATGGAATTTTCTGATTTTAGAATCCTGATTTTAAAATCAATATAATTTTATAATTTTAAAAATTAGCTGTTTCTATTTGAGTGGTTATAAAATAAAATTAAGTATTTTATTCATTTGTTATCATTTTAACTAATTTTTCTCCAATTTTAACTTCCAATGGATATGACCATAAACAACAAAAATAAGAGAATCTTCGTGCCACGACAATAAACCTAATCCCCATTTATGTTCGTTTAGTGTCGAACAAGCTAACTAAAATGCTATAAAACAAAACATTTTGAAGAGTTTTACAGTATTTTACAATGAAACAAAAAGATCTTCAATGTAAAAGTAAAGTATTAATATACTAAGTGTTGGCCAAGGTACGGCAAATCAAGTTGAGAGGGGTGAATTGGGTTTGCGTAAGAACCATGTTTGTTTTTCAAAAAAACACGTATTCTTCGAAATTGATTTCTTCTAGTGTGAACTATTAATTCTAATAACAATTTGATCAACATGATAAATCTTAGTCTTAATATAATATTGAGCTAATAATCAAAAATGGACAAGAAATAGATGGAAACAGGGATCAATCACACGAGTGAACACATATGTTTATAGCAGTTCAATCTCAAACCTTGAGACTTACATCTACCCCTCCACTGTGAGTGAGACTTTTCTATGCGTTAATAAGATAACCACACCCATAGGTGAATGAACACCCAATCACGATGCCATGGGTATGAAGCGCACACGCGCACGATCAACTTAAATACATCAATTTCTTCTTCTCTTAATACAATGAAGTATAGATAAACGAAAATAGAGAAGAGATGAGTAGAAAAATGGATGTAGGTCATGTAAGAAGCTCCTTCTTAGTACATGTCATGTCTTAGCACTTGGAGACCACGCTCTTGAGGAGGTAGGATCGCCATTCCTTCTCTTGATGTAGATTGCCCTTAGAGTATTAGGAGGAAGAATAACAAAACACCTAGTAAAGAATCACGAGAAACACAAGAGCTGTCATGGAGAGGGGAAATCTCACCGCCCGTACGGAGAGGCCAAACGAGGTCCAACCCTGACCGAACGAGGCCCAACTCCTCCAAGTGGTAGCTCCTGGGCCCACTTACTATAAAGCCCAAAAACTCACTCGGAACAAGCGCTTCCTAGGCAGCCTTCAGGTTGGGAAGTCCGAGCATCAGTCGATCGGGAAAGCTCCCTCGGAGCCCCCTATTCCTCGCCCCGACCCAGCACTTATCACTCGGGAGTCCACTCCTGAACAAGTGACGTTCGCTCGGGCTCGCTGATGGAAGCTGATTGATACAGCCGTTGCGAATCTCTTAATGGCAGGAAGCTCAACAGGATAGGGGAGACCAAGAGTCCGCGGACCGAAAGGAGCCCGCATGAAGGACGTAACACCCCCTGGAACTCCTCCGCTCACAGGGATAAATTCGCACAGCATGCTACTATTTAAACAGGGCATGCCCTACTGCAACAAGAGAGCTTAAGTAAGCTTAAGCAAGCCAAGTAAGCCTGAGTAGGAACCACTTCACCTTTTGGTGGAGAGGGATCTCTCGCTCCCACTTTCCTCCCTATTCTTCTCTTCGCATCAGTGCTCTACTACATGTGCTGACTAAAGCATCGGAGGGTCTTCCCCGGGATCTATCCCTGGGCACCTCTGACTGGTTTCCCTTCTTGCAGTTCATACTTCAAGGGTACGTGGTCATTCCCTTCCCCGCTCAGGAGCAGCGCGAGATCGCCCCCTCTTCATCTGGCGCCGTCTGTGGGAAACGCACAAAGAGCCATCATGGTGTGAAGAAGATCTGGCAGGAGGACTGCCATCAAAACGGGAAAAGCTATGGTAACGGAGGAAGGCGCACCTTCCCTCCCCACGGAGCATTCCCCGTCCGACAACCAAGCCAATGAGTTACCTCTATCAGTGGCGAGGGATCAGCTTCCTGGCGAGAGCACCGACGCCCTCCAAACCCTCAACGCAAAACTGGATGTCCTCGTGGATCTCATGAGGGCCCAGGCGGCTAGAGAGGTAAAGTCACAGCTCCCCAGGAAAAGCCCCCCACCTAGAGATACCTCCCAGCACAATGCTGGAGGCCGTTTCACCCTCCGGGGGCAGCGACTCATTCGCAATCCGCCAGGAGGACCATCGCACGCCCCTCTCTCGAAGCAAGAAGCCTCCTCAACCCCGAGGAGGGAGAATACCAGAGCACGCAAACCGTTCTCGGGCGACGAGGCCCCTAAGGAGCGTCGGGGCAGCATACAAGCGCGCCCCCCAACCCCTCGGGACACCGACAATCGAACTCTTTCTCCGGCTGCGAGACTTCGAGAGGCATTTCGCAGAGCAAGAGCGCGTTCTCCGTGCCTTGCAGAAGACCTCTCCTGTGGAGGATGAGGAGTGATCCCCATTCTCCGACTACATCCTGAAGGCAGAGAAATCTCCCAGAATCTCACTTCCGACCTTCAAGTCGTACGACGGCCAGGGAGACCCGGCCGACCATTACGACAGCTTCGACGCCCTGATGACCTTGCACGGGACATCCGATGTGATCAAGTGCCGAGCGTTCGTGACCACTCTGGTTCAGGGCGCTCAAGCTTGGTTCAGAGCCCTCGCCCTCGATAGCATCCACAACTTCAAGCAATTCGAGCGAGTATTCAAAGAAAGCTTCACCGACAGCGGTCCGCCCCAGTCGGTGGCGGGATTACTGGCCCTCAAACAGGAACAGGGGGAGAAGTTAAGGGCTTATATCAACCGATTCAAATCGGAAGCCCTTCGCATCCCACGCCTGGATGTGGCCTCTGCTATCACCACCTTGGCCGGGGGCACCCGCGACGAGAACCTACGGCACGAGCTAGTGCTTCATCCCCCTACCTCCCTCGCCGAGCTAGTGACCTTGGCTCTGCGCCATGCCGAGTGTGAAGAAGTACTCAGCGCCTGCCGAGGCACAACTGGATCGGGTCGGGAGGGGGACAAGAAGAGACCGTCCGAGCAAGGGACGGGTCAAGGAAAAAGGCGGAACTAGGACGGAGACCGAAAAGAGCCGTCCCGAAAGTACGAGCGGTACACCCCACTTACCGCCCCCGTCTACGAAATCTATGAAGACATCAAAGGCTCGTGTCTCCTCAACCAACCCGAGCCTATGAAGACCAAGCACCGCAATCGCCGCAAGCATTGCCTGTTCCATAGCGACCACGGGCATCACACCAGTGATTGCCACCAACTTCAAGATGAGATCGAGCGCCTCATCCGCCAGGGACACCTATCTCGATATGTGTTCGGGCCGAAGGAAGACCGAGGCGCCCCTGAAGAAATCGACAATGCCCCCCGCGGAGTCCACATCAACGTCATCGCGAGCGGCACGTCATCAGGCGGAGACAGCAGCCGAGGAAGAAAGCGTCACGCCGAGCGGGCGAGCCGAGCCTCGACCGAGGCACCCACGGCCCAGCAGGCTAGTGAATCACAGGCCATGGTATTCTCTGACCAAGACCTGGAAGGGTTAACCACCCCGCACGATGACGCTCTCGTTGTATCGGCTACAATAAACCATTGTAACATAGACAGGATCTTAGTGGACAATGGGAGTGCCCCTGATGTATTATCCTATGAATGTTTCCTCAAGATGGGAGAGAATCCATCTAAACTCGGCCCGATCCGAACCCCCCTCTTTGGGTTCAACGGCCAGGCTACTTATCTCGAGGGAGCAGCAATCCTGCCAGTTTGATGCAGGACGAGACCACGGACATGACAAGCTCGCGATCGTCCCTTAACGAGGGAAGCGTCGGACGTGCGCGGTTGAGAAACCGGCAAGAGCTAGGGTGGTCGGCTCTCTCTTTCGTGCCCAGATCGAGTCACGGGACGGTAACGGTCTCTCTCGCAGCAACGGTGATATAAATAGAAAGCGAGCTAATTACCCTATCATGCTCTCTAGCAGCGGCATAAACAAGCATATATGAAATTAAGCAAAATGCCAAGTAAGGGAGCGAAGGCGATACCTCCACGCGCTCGGCGTGGGGAAGACGGACCCGGCCGAAAACTCGTACTCCGAGAAACTTAACACACAATAATTACAGCAATGGGAACATGCCCACTCCACGCAGGGAGGTAAAGGGCAATACAAATGGGCCCGGGAGGACCGAATTCAGGTTGACGGGCAGCTTCGGGTGTTGATTCGGCTACACGCGTGTTCACGACCGTGGGGCCCACGTGCTGTCCAGAGGGGCCTGTGTGGGACCCGGTGGTACCGCTGTAGTGGAGACACTTGGAGAAGCGCTCCCCGGGCTGGCGGCACGCTGGTTCGCCGGCCGGAGGCCGGGCGGCTCCGTTCGACACCGGTCGGAAAAATCGATCGGAAATCTGCCGGTTCTGTATTTCAGCGCGCGCTCCGGCGAGAACGGACGCTGCGATCAGCACCAGTGTCGGAATGCGACGAGATTAGAGCCGTTGGAAAGCTGCTTTGAAGTAATACAATCTAGTGGCCTTCAAAAAAATTCATCAGATTTGTACTTTGTGTTGGCGAATTTTATATGCTGCTGTTGTACAGTAACCGAAGACTCAGATCTGTAGAGAACTTTCCTGTTGATTGCCTTTGACCGTGAAGTAGATGTCCGAATTTGAAGATGTGTTCTTCAGCACGGTTGTAGGAAATCGAACAAGGAAACCAGGACTATTTTTGGATATGGATTTAGAGGTGGTGGTGATTTGTTCTGATTTTGGAAGTGGAGGGTGGTCGGATCTGAGATCTGGCTAAAAACACTGTATCAGAGGAAGAACACGAATTTCTAAAAATATATAGAAGGCTGATAAAAAATTAAGAAAATTGGTGGAGGTAGGGGGTGATGGAAAGAACTCTCAGTAAAATTGGAAGGGTTTGGATAAATCACAAAGATGATCGGAGGGGGAGAACTCAGAGGTTCTATCACTATAGATAGAAACCTGGCATATCTGGGATGACAGGTTGGACGAAAATGTAAAAATACTAAATGATGGAATTTTGGTGTGAAAATTTAGGTGGATCTTGGGATGCAAGGGATGAACACACCATAAAAAATTCAGATCAATCCAAACTCGTGGCTGAGACAGACAATTCGTGGAAGCTGATGTGGTCGGACGAAGACAGAACTGCAGAGGCGACTCGATGGCGGCACGAACGGCGGCGGCGGCGGCACCGATGATCACCGGAGATAGAGGGGAGGGGATTGAAGATAGAACCACTCTAGAATTTGGGGTTGGAAAAGGAAGAACACCAGGGGAGAGAGGGAGAGAGGGCACACCCTTCTTGCTTCAAGCAATTTTCACATAATTTCTTCATTAATCTCTAATGACACTATACATAGGCTTATATAGAAAATGGTAAGGGGTGGGGGGCTGGGAATTTCGTGGGAAATAAGTCATTTTCTTCCCCCATGTGGTCAAAACTCCAAAAAAATAAATTACATATGAATGGAGCACTCCTTTGACTAGGTAGGTAAGGTAGGTGGCCAACCTTTGAAATTTTAACCCCTTTGTCTCCCATGTGGTCAATTAGCATTCAAACCTTCTAGATGGCCACCTAGGATGGTTGACCAGCCCCACATGGATGAGGTGGACCAATGAGGAAGGGGAGGGGGCCCCCTAACTGGACCTACTACACATTTGCATAAAAACCCACACAATCCTAGGGAATGACACATTGGCTTACAAAGCCTTACAATTGTACATATACTTTCCCAAGGATATAAAAATAAATAAAAGGACTCAAATGTAAAAATAAAAGTTAATGCTCGGCGTCGATTCCCATCACAGTTACTATCGGCACCCCGCCCAAAACCGTTACGGTTATAGTAGACTTCATCGTGATTAAGGGGATGTCGGCATACAACGCCATCTTCGGCCGAGGCATTCTCAGTCGAATGAAAGCGGTGCCCTCCACCTTTCACCAAAAGATGAAGTTCCCGACCAAATATGGCGTGGGGGAAGTTTGAAGTAACCAGGCATTGGCTAGACAGTGCTATATAGTCTCGGTTGACGCCACTAGGCCGGAAGGGAAAAATAAAGGAGTAATGGGAGCCGAAGAGGGACCCGCAACATCTGAGCCTGGTGGCGAGTTGCTAACGGTCTTCCTTAACGGTGACTCGACTCTAGGAGTAAAGATTGGAGCCGAGCTACCACTTGAGGAATAGGAAAAATATAAAGATTTCCTTGCGCAGTACATCCAAGTCTTCGCATGGTCTGATGAGTACCTTCCTGGGATACCGGGAGATGTGGTGACGCACAAGCTCAACCTCGACCCTACATCGAAACCAGTACAGCAGCGCAGGAGAAAGCACGTCCCAGAGAAGTAAGCAGCCATCAAGGAGCAAGTCATCAAGGGACAGAAGACTGGCCTCTTTTGTCCGGTTCTGTACCCCACGTGGCTCGCCAACGTCATCCTGGTACCAAAAGCCTCCGGGAAATGGCGGATGTGCGTGGACTTCACCGACCTCAACCAGGCCACCTCGAAGGACTGCTACCCGCTGTCGAGTATCGATCAACTGGTCGATTCAACCTCTGGCAACGAGTTGCTCAGTTTCTTGGATGCCTACTCCGGCTACCATCAGATCAGGATGGATCCGGAGGACATCGAGAAGACCGCCTTCATCACCGACTTTGGCGTACACTACTACACCCGGATGCCGTTCGGGTTAAAGAACGCTTGAGCAACTTATCAGAGGCTGATCAACCGCATTTTCGAGGGGCAGCTCGGTCGGAACGTCGAGGCCTATATTGATGACATGCTCGTCAAAACGCCCAAGGCCAAAGACCACCTCGTCGACTTAGCCAAGACCTTCGACACCCTTCTGAAGCACAACATGAAGCTCAATCCCGCCAAGTGCGCCTTCGGAGTCAGATCCGGGAAGTTCCCTGGCTTCTTGGTAACTCAGCGCGGAATTGAGGCCAACCCCGACAAGGTTCAGGCCATCCTGAACATGCGGCCACCCACCTGCATCAAGGACGTCCAGCACCTTACGGGGCGCATTGCTGCACTCAACCGTTTCCTGTCTCGGGCGGCCGAATGTTGCCTACCCTTCTTCAAATTGTTGAAGGGACCCAAAATGGCATCTGCTACGTTCGCCTGGGATGAGGAATGTCAGAAGGCATTTGCTGAACTCAAGGAATTCTTGGCCTCGCCCCCGGTGCTATCCAAGCCAGTCCAAGGCGAAGCTCTACACCTTTATCTCTCGGCGACCCCTTCTACAGTAAGCTCGGTCCTGGTCAGGAACGACGCGGGAGTCGAGAGACCGGTGTACTATACCAATAAGGTGCTTAACGCGGCCAAAAGAAGGTACCCCGCAACCGAGAAACTCATGCTAGCGTTGGTTACCTCGGCCAAGCACCTCCGACCCTACTTCCAAGGGCACTCCATCATCGTATTGACTGGTGAACCCCTGAAGAAGATCCTCTTTCACCCTGAAGCCTCAGGACGCCTCGTCAAATGGGCCATCATGCTAGGGGCCTACGACATCTCGTATCGACCCCGCTCGGCCATCAAAGGACAGGCTCTCGCGGACTTCATCGCTGAAAGCACGGTCCCGATTGAAGAAGCACTTCTACCTGTGCCCGGGCCTACCTGGGATCTGTTCATCGACGGATCCTCCAATTCGACCGGAAGTGGCGCCGGTATTCTCCTCAAGTCCCCCGAAGGAGTGGAGCCGTGGTACGCCCTGAAGTTCAACTTCTAGGTGTCCAACAACGCCTCCGAGTATGAAGCTATTATCTCGGGAGCCAGGATGGCTCGACGACTGGGGGCCGAATGAGTCAGGATCCACATCGACTCTCAACTGGTCGCTAGCCAAATCAACGGTGATTATGAAGCTCGGGAAGGACAAATGGTAAGTACCTCCAGGCGGTCAAGAGGATGGCCCAACTCTTCGAGAGCTTTGAGGTAGTCTGAATAACTCGAGAGGAAAACTCCCGAGCGGACGCCCTCTCTCGACTGGCCTCCTCGCACGACCCCACAAGTACACGATCGGTCCTCCTCGAAGAGCTCGGGCAACCGAGCATCAAGTCCGATCTTATGACCGTTAACCCGGCACCCTCAAGTGACTGGCGGACCCCCTACATGTCCTGGCTCAGGGATTCTTATGAGCCCACCGACCCCCGGGAGGCTTGGAAACTCAAACACCAAGCGCGGCGTTTCGTCATGCTGGACGATGCCTTATACCGAAGATCTTTCTCCGGTCCTCTCCTCAAGTGCATCAGCGCCGACGAAGCCAGCCGAGCGATTCAAGAAGTTCACGAAGGCATCTGCGGAGCGCACCAAGGAGGAAGATCGCTCGCCAGGATCTTGCTTTGGCAGGGTTACTGGTGGCCCATACTCCAGCCCGACTGCTCGACTTACGTGTAGAAGTGCGATCGATGTCAGCGCTTCGACCATCTGATTCATCAGCCCGCAGCAGAGCTCATCGCCCTTGCCGAGCCATACCCCTTCGCACGGTGGGGAATCGACATCTTGGGGCCATTCCCCACGGCTCAGGCTCAGAAGAAGTTTGTCATCGTCGCCATCGACTATTTCACCAAGTGGATGGAGGTCGAAGCCACCACCAGGATCACCGAGTCAGTCGTATAGAGTTTTGTTTGGAAGTCAATCATCTGTCGCTATGGTGTCCCCCGAGTGATCGTGAGCGACAACAGTCGGTAATTTGATTCTCATTACTTCAGAGACAAATGCGCCGACCTAAATATTCGTAATCACTTCACTTCGGTAGTCCACCCTCAGGCTAACGGACTGGTCGAGAATGCCAATAAGACTATCTTAAAAGGCATCAAAACCAGGCTCGACAATGCCAAGGGAAGCTGGCTCGAGGAACTACCGAGCGTTCTATGGTCGCACCGAACTACTCCGAGAACGGCCACCGGTGAAACTCCTTTTCGACTAGTGTATGGCATGGAAGCCGTAATTCCGTTTGAGATCGGCAATCCCTCTCTCCGAGTCGCCCACTTCGAGCCCGAGGTAAACGAGCAGAAATTGCGAGAGAACCTCGACTTGGCGGAGGAGATCCGAGAGATTGCCAACATCTGAGCAACAGAATACCAACGACGCATCACTCGATACTACAACTCCAGAGTCTGAGATAGGCGTTTTCAGCCAGGAGACTTCGTCTTGAGAAAAGCCGAGGCATCTCGACCACTAGAGGCGGCGGGGAAGCTAGCCCCTACCTGGGAAGGACTCTACTGAGTGGTCGAGACGCTTGGGAAAGGAGCATACCGACTGTCCACCATGGAAGGAACACTTATCCCTCGGACGTGGAATGCAACAAATCTTCGCAAGTTATACTTTTGAACATTTGGCAAGCATACGCATGTAAGCAAAGTAGAATAAACACCATTCCTCTCTTCTTATTAAACTTTGATGTACATCGAGTAGGCCATGGCCGATACAGTATGCATGTACAAAAAAAAATTACATCCCCTGGAACTATAACACGAGCAGAACGCTCGGCCGACCCAGTAGGCGCTCCCACGCCCAGCCACTGACTCTGCCTCGTGCAGAAACTGGCTCGGATAAGGGATCGCCGGCTTCGTTGGTTTGAGAAAGCTCGGAGGAAAAAGGAAAATAGGGGAAACAACAAGAAGAGGAGAGGAAGGAATACAAGTGAAGGCCTCCTCTCTACCTACTCTTTGGAAGGCAGAGAGTGCAGGCACCCTCCAAAGAGTGAATGGGGAGGGAGAAAAAGAAAACGACACAGATGGACGAGGAGGTAGGGGAAGGCCCGGAAAGGAGGGAGCTTAATTGGCTCCCCCCTTTCCTCGGAATGACGTCGGCAGGTCAGGAAGAGGAGAGCGGTATGACGAGCCCTCTTTCCGAGTGACCACCGACTGACGAACCATCTTCCAGAGCGAAACAACGGGAGCTTCCCTCCTACCGCCATCTGCATCATCATCTTCTGAAGCGCCTTCCATACCTCGCCAAGACTAACAGCACAGCGCTTCGCAGAAGGGAAAGAAGGAGAAAACCGCCAAGGATAGCCTTAAGCGACGAAGGGAAAAGGAGACGCCCCTTGGACCTTTTATAGGCCGAAGGGGGGGCTGATCGCCTTAAATGATTATCCCCTTTACAAAACACGCTAAAAAAGGTTTTCCCTGAGATTGTTACCTCAATTCCCGACACCCCCCCAGCGGGACGAGCGAAGCGGCAAGTCATTAAGGCCAGTATGGATAAACGGAAAGGCGCCAGCACCATGTCAGTTATTTGACAGATCGGCGCGCGTAAGATCTACACAGAATCGGCGCCTTCTTCAAATGACTACGGATACGACAGTCAAATCACACCAAAAGCGGTAAGAAACAGTCAATTCAACATTTAATACTACCGCTATTACAGTTTTCAAAAAGCCTTACCCGGCTACACATATGGAAAAGAAAGAAAAAAAAGAGAAGAACTATTACATCAGGCCTCGGGCCCATCTCCAAGCTCGGCAGACGGAGCTTCCTCGGCACCACACGATCTGCCCCCAGTGTTCTCGGCGACGGCCGGCCCAGACACTGACCCCACTTGTGTGGGAACTGTCTCAGTCGTGTGCCCCCCCCAAGGATGCTGGAGTTGGCGGTCGCTCGGACGGAATCGAACTTACCTCTTCGCTCAACGTATAGTGGGAAGAGTCAGTGGAGCCCCAATCCAAGTCATAGCGCTGACCGGAAGGAAAAATGAGCGTAGACGACTGGGCCTCTACCTCTAGGACGGCCCGATTGTAGCCTTGGGAGAAGCCCTTCCGGAGTCCCCGTCGGTAGCCCGACTCGTAATAAGGAAAGGCCGCCTGTAGAAGAGCTGCATGATAAGCCTCTGAGCACTTATGTTGCTCGAGCGCTTCTATCCCAGCCAGATCCTCCTTCCTCTCGAGTTCGGCTATCCGCTGCTCAGACTCGGACAGCTTCCTCTCAACCTCGATCCGCCCGTCCTCGGCCACCCGGACTCGATCCTCGAGCCCCCCTCGCTCGGCCCTACATTGGTCGTCTCGCTCGACCTGGTTTCTGCGCTCCGACTCCAGGAGCTCACTCTTCCGGTCGACCATGCGATGAGCCTGGGCCAGCTGCTCTGCCAAAGACCGAGCTTCCGCTTGGCTCGACTGCGCCAGCCCTCGAAGCGAGGCCATCTCCCGGTGAAGGTCCCCAAGGTCGAGGGTCAGACGCTCGACCTTCCGATCAAGAGCACCGCGGGTCCACGAGAGAGTCTCCCGCTCGGACTCCACCCGAGCATACGCATCCACATCTTCAGCCCCCAGCTGGGCCAAAATCAGCCCTCCCTCCATAATCTACTCAAACAGCGAAGAGGGGGGACCCTTCCGGACTTTTTCCCGCAAGTCTCGAGAAGCTAAGGAATGGCATGCCCGGTACAGAGGAGCCCGGACACTGAAGGTGCTGGTAGAAGGAGGGGAAGCTCTCACCGGAGCGGCCGGGATCGGGGCATCTGTAACGACCCGAGAATTCGATTACCGGGAGAGACCCGATAACCCGAGACTCGAACCGCCGCCCACGAGCCGGGAGGGCTCGGAAGGGCTAAAAGGAGTGTGGAGGCACAAAGAAATAGGAAATAAAACAGGACAATTCAACAATTAACAGAAATAAATAAACAACTACAGCTACAACAGAGTCCAGTCCAACAGAAAGTATAGTCTAAAGCAGTAAAAACGTACCACATGCCAAGTGAACACTCGGCCCGGCGAGCTGGCAACTGAGAACCTCCGCACCGCGCCCTCGAACCTCGAGGAAGAAGAACCGCCTCACCTGAAAAGCAGGGAATGAGTCTCCAAAACAGAGACTCAGCAGGGATCCCGCGGAACCCCAACCGGAAACAACGGCGGTAGCGGAAAGGAGAGCTACAACTATAGCAGGAACAGCGAACCGGTGGCCGGTCAAAACTTGGCACTACAGCTACTCCTACTGTACCAGAAACACACCCCGGACTCACGGTCGGGGGCTACCGAACTACACTAGTACCGCTTACCGAAGTAAAAACCCACGGCAACCACGCCGTAGAGGCCTGCCTCCCAGGACACGGCCAACCTGGACACGCTGTCCAAGGTGCAACCCTGACCACCTGGTCACGGGTACCGCACCACAAGACGTAACCTCGGTAAGGCCACTAGCACTAGTCTCATGGTGCGAAAACTGACACACGCGCCACGGCGAAACAACCGAAACTCAACGGTCAACACGACCGAAAACCCGAAGGTCAAAGTCGCGGAAACTGACAGTCCGTCACTCCCGACTCCACAGGAGTACCTCCCACTAGAAGCAAGGTCGAATGCGTCCACTGACATCTTAGTCCGCACCTCAGGTGTCTCCCTCTGGCCCAGCGGGAACTGAGACACCATACAAGTAACCACAAACAAGTGACTAGCTGGGGTCACGCCCGTCGACGTGGGTCCAACCGCCCCCAACCACATGTGCACACACAGACCGTCCATCCCTGATCTGGCCCTCTGACCGGTTTTCCCCTCAGCTGGACTCTGACTGCTAGACGCGGGGCCCGACGGAAACCGGTTCACAAACCGTCTCTAAGGGTAGCCTCTCCACCACTCCCTGGTGGGACCACAGGCGTGTAAGCATGCTACGACTAGTGGAGGGTCACTGAGAGAGTAGACTCTCAAGACAACGGAAAACAACGTCCGAACCCGGCGAAGTACGGGGACCGTCCCACGTACCAGCACGATCGCACGGTGACCATAGTCGGAGAAGAAACGGGACTCACAGTCCATGGGCCGCACGCTCGGCCACGCAGAAACGCGAAAACACAGTTCCCAAGGTAGCTCACAGGCCGCCAAACCAAATCCCACTCTCAGGGGAAGGCGGGAATCCTCCAGCCCCAGGCTGGGCAACTGGACTCGCAGTCCAAGGCCACACGCATGGCCCACGCGGAAAGCACAGAAGCATGATTCCCAGGGCAACGCACAAGCTGCCACGCTGATAGCTGGACTCACAGTCCAAGGCCAAACACATGGCCCACTCGGGAATCATCTTCTAGGAAAACGCACGGCATGCGGGGGAGCCCCCACCGCACACACACCGATACACGGTGACTCGGTCAAGCGTAACACAAAAGCCCGGCACACGAGGAGTCACCCGGACTCTCAAACCCACGGGCACGCTAAACGAGGTAGCACGGTCCTCCCGACACCCTCAAAACACAGACACAGAATCCCACTGGTGTCAGGGACACTCACGAGACCGCAGGTCGACCACTGGGTCCCAACCGGGTCGACTAGGGACCGACATAATGCGAATCGATCGCGGAGAACACAAAAACTTATCTCGGCACCACACAGAGCATGACGGTCTAACCTTGGGCCGTCACGGTCTGTAACGGTCCAAGCCTCGACCGTCACAACCATTCTGACACACCAACAAAGGGCCGTCAGACGCTCGGTGCAAAGTTGGGTGTGACGCGCCTACTCTGGTGCGTCACAGTCTCTGACGCGTCAGCCCTAGTGCGTCACAGTTTGTGATGCGCCAGCCCTGATGCGTCACAAGATAAGATGGAACCAACTATGATGCGTCCCGCTCGGTGCGTCACAGGCTGTAACGGACCACTCTTGGTGCGTTACAAGGTGGGAACGCGTCTGCTCTGACGCACCCACACAGGGGCGTTACAAGGCTGTGACGCGCCAGCCTTGGTGCGTCACAGGCCTTGACCCCGAACGGTCAAAACCAACGAACGGAAGCCAACGGTCAGATCATCCCTAACGGTCCAACCCATGGCGCGTCACAGCGCCGTGGCGGTCTATCGTGGGACCGTCACACCCACAAACCACCAAAAGGCTAACGGGCCATGTGACGCACCCACCCTGGGGCGTCACAGGCTGTGACGGTCACTGGAAGGACCGTCACACCCGTCCGAGCGCGAAACGGCGGGAAATGACCCAAAAAACGTCCCACGCCACCATACCTCCACGGGAGAGGAGGAAAACAAGGGGGAAGCCCTCAAATAGCCCCTAGCATGCATCTAAGGCCTCGGATCGGCCAAAAGCGCAATGAAACGGGAGATCGGCCCACGAGCCCTAAAACTTGGATTTTTCTCAAAAATTCCAGATTATGCCCGCTCGGCTCACCACGGCCTACAAAACTCCCGGGAAAAGAAGTGCACGAGCTGGGGGTCCATCTCCCTACCTCCACCGAAGATTTCGCGCCCCGAGCTCGCCAATCCGCGAAGAAATGCCGTTGAAGCCTCGCCGGCTCGCGGCCGCGCCACGAGCTCCCACGTGCCTCCACCGCCTCGATCCTCGCCCATCCTCGCCCGCGTCCTCACCCCCGCCGCCTCCGCCTCGCCCCCACCTCGCTCCGTCGGCCGCCGGAGAAGAGAGGGGAGAAAGAGGGCGTGAGAGAAGAGAGAGGGAGGGAGGAGAGAAATGAGAGGGGAGAGAGAGAGAAAAGGGTTAATATATATAGAAAAATCCAAAAAATACAGAAATTCATAAAATTATGAAAAATTACCTCCGTGATCCTCGGGAGGAGCACAACGCAGTGGTACTGTCCCGGAGTCGAAGAACACCACGGTTCGCCCTGCACAGAGTTCCGAAGGCACATCAGGGAAAAACACGTGTAAAGCACAAAATACACTCCGAGACCCACTAAATGATCCGAAAAAAAACCTGGGCCATTACAGCATCTCCCCAGGGTAACCCTGTCTCGGGGGCCCCACCGGTCGGCTCGACGTGAGCACCCCCACCGTGTACCTCCCCAGTTTCAGTCGGCTGTGATTGGATCGCCTCCTCCTGCGACCCTCCAGCTTCGACCTGCTGGGAGCGGTCCCCCTCATCTGGCGGCCCCTCCGCTGCGCTCGGCGCCTCAGCATCGGCAACGACCCCTCCTTCGTCGGCCCCCTCTTGCTCAGTAGAGGGGAGAGCCGACAGGGAATCTCCTCCGGACGCAGGACGACCTCCTCCTTCCTCGCCTCGCCTGAATATAGAAGAAGCCTCTCCCCACATGAGCATGCTCCTTCAACTCAAAGAAGTAATGGAAAAGATCCTGCGAGACGCACACCCCACACCGGACGCAAAGGAAAATGAAAGAGAATATGAAGGTATAAGAGTTGGAGACCAGCTGGACAAGAGCCAGCCGGTAGAACCGAAGTAACTCGACAACAAAGGGATGAAGGGGTAGGCGAAAGTCGCATTTCCAGGCAAGGAGGAAGGAACAAAAGAGGCCGGAGCGTGTGGACAGGCTAGACTCATGAGGCTCAGGCGCCAGGAATTGAAATCGCCAAGGCAGCCCGTAGCGACTCTCCAGTCGCTTCACCTCTGCCTCCCCCAGCTCGCTGCAGAGCAGTTCCGGCGGCGTCAAGAAAACCCTGGGGGTCCGTTCTCTCTGCCGCCCCTCAGCCTCAGAATGATGGTCCGCCATGAGACAGAGAAAAGAAGAAGGGGAAAGCTCTAAGCCAGAGAACTTCGATGAAGAAAGGGAGCCTACGAATCACCGCCTCCGGAAGCTCTTCTAGCTCCAATGGCCGCGACGATTCTCCGCTCTCCCGAAACTACTCTCACAGCACGGGAGCCCCCCTCACATGCAACTACAAAGAGAGGCAAAACCATAAAACCCCAGAGATAAAAGGACGCAAAACGCGCAATGCCTAAAAACCCTGATGGGAGGCGGCGCGGCGTCCGATCTCCCGAGGAGGGGCCTCCTTTTACTCATCATAACGGGCGTATTTTCAAGGCGAGCCGCATCATGTGGCCCCTACCGAAGAGATATCTTTTACCCAACCAATGTCACAAACAGTCCAGCCCAAACGCTACTCGTCCGAGCCTAATTTTGGCTCGGGAGTAGGAGGGGGACAAGTGGAGAGGGGAAATCTCACCGCCCGTACGGAGAGGCCAAACGAGGTCCAACCCTGACCGAACGAGGCCCGACTCCTCCAAGTGGTAGCCCCCGGGCCCACTTACTATAAAGTCCAAAAACTCACTCGGAACAAGTGCTTCCCAGGCGGCCTTTCGGGTTGGGAAGTCCGAGCATCAGTCAATCGGGAAAGCTCCCTCGGAGCCCCCTATTCCTCGCCCCGACCCAGCACTTATCACTCGGGAGTCCACTCCTGAACAAGTGACGTTCGCTCGGGCTCGCTGATGGAAGCTGATTGATACAGCCGTTGCGAATCTCTTAATGGCAGGAAGCTCAACAGGATAGGGGAGACCAAGAGTCCGCGCACCGTAAGGAGCCCGCATGAAGGACGTAACACCCCCTGGAACTCCTCCGCTCACAGGGATAAATTCGCACAGCATGCTACTATTTAAACAGGGCATGCCCTACTGCAACAAGAGAGCTTAAGTAAGCTTAAGCAAGCCAAGTAAGCCTGAGAGTAGACTTATCCTCTTAGGGTCAGAACTCTGATGAACATGATGCATCCATACTGTCAGCCATAAGAAAGCAACTCTCAAACTATTAGCCAAAGAATAGAAACCAAATCCCTGAGCCACGGAAGTTTGAGAAACTATTATGGACTATAATTGGTCCAACGCCTTTTGGAGTGGTCAACCACCCCAATATTCTAATCTCTTTCGACGCACTCTAGAGATTTTGGTCGACTGCAACCTGAGGACACTACAAGAAAAGGCATGGTTCGCGATGGGCAGACGATGTTCGTCGCCTGTTTCTGGTCACTACTATTTTTTGTCCCAAACTTAGTGACGAAGAGGGATCCATCTCAAAACCCATCATCGAGTGCAGAGACCCGTTCTTCAGCGACAGAAGAAAATTCTATCACTACTCCATCGCAAATTTGCGACAAATATTTCTGTCACCAAAAATTCGTTGCAAATTTTAGATATTCAGCTTTAGCGACAGAATCTGTATCCCTCTCAAATTCGTCACTGATTATTTTTAAAATATTAAATTGATATTTTATTAAAAATATTAAAAATACTTGTTTAAGTAATAACTATACAACACCCATATCAAGTGCACAATGAAAAATAAAAATTACACATTTATATTATTAAATTTAAATACATCATTGTTCAAATACTATATTTAAAAAGTACATTTTTTACAATAACTTAAAAAATCAAGATCCCCGATGTTATCATCCTCCTCGTCTCCCTCGTCGCCGTACGGTGAATATGTAGTAGGATCCTACATTAGAGATGAAAAATAAAAAATATTAGATATGTGTATATAAAATAAATTTCATTAGAACTAAATTAAAATAAAGAAATTATTTAATTTTCTAGATTAAAATTTTAAAAATTCAATTGAAATTCTTTGATTTTAAACTAACTTAGTTCAGAAATGATAGTTTGAGTGCCGAGCCCAAATCAAAAATCCAATTTAGATTCGTCAGCTCCCACTTGTCACTCTCATCTCTCTGGTCGTGTTGGAATAAGTGACATGCCGATCTGTCTAGTATTTCAAATTTTGGACCTCCTGAACCCAATTTATTTAGTTTTAAACTAAGTTTAGAAAAGGATAGTCTGGGCACTTAGCCCAAATCGAGAATCCGATTTGGATTCTATCAACTCCCACAGATCTCTCTCATCTTCTCGGTTGTATTGGAATAATTGGCACACCGATCGAATCGATGTTTTAGATTTTGAACCTCTTAAAGACTCAAACCCGAGTTCTTCAGTTTTAAACTAACTTAGTTTAGAAAAGGGTAATTTGCGCGCTGAGCCCAAATCGAGAATCTAGTTCAGGTTCTATCAACTCCCACAGTTACTCTCACATCTCCAGTAGTGTTGGAACAATTGGCACACCAATCAGACTGGTATTTTAAATTTTAGACTCCCGAATGCAAGTTCTTCAGTTTTAAACTTAGTTCGGAAAATAATAGTTTGAGCACCAAGCCCAAACTGCGAATCCGATTTCGATTCCGTTAACTCTTACAGGTCACTCACACCTCCCCAGTCATGTTAAAATAGCCGACACGCCGATCAGACCGATATTTCAAATTTTAGAATGCAACATCACCACTTCTGGGAGGCTTAGGAATATGATTTTTCATGATAAGAACACATGAAGGTGGCCCACTTTGTATATTTAAGCTCATTAAGAGAAATTCGAAATCTCATAAGAGTAGTCCATTATTTATAGCATAACTTTAAATAAAAATATACAAATGTGGTAAAATTAGGCTCATTAAAAAGATAACTTGATTATCCACAACTTTTGTGTTGAGCACTTTTCGTGATTGTGCCATTTAGTAAGTCAAACATGTCAAATAATAAGGTGTACCGTTATAAGATAAGTTAGACATTAAATGGTGAATTAAATGGAGCATCATCTAAGTAGGAAGGATGGGTGGAAGGATAGATAGAACATCATCTAATTAGTAAAGATAGATGGAAGTATAGATGAAACATCGTCTAAGTGGATGGTAGATTAGATGTAATATTGTCTAAGTTAAAATGTTAGATGAAACGTTAGATGGAACATCATCTAAGTGAGAAGAATAGATGGAACATCATCTAAGTGGATGGCGAGTTAGATAAAACATCATCTAATTGATGATAAATCGAAGAGAAAGATGATATATGAAGGATTAGATGATATATTGAAGAGATATATGATATAGTAGATAGATGGATGATATATTGAAGATATAAACGATATATTAACGATAAATTGAAGAAATAGATTATGGAAAGGATAAATAATAGAAGATAAAGGATAATGAGTTGTCAAACTAAGATTAAGGGGGATTAAGCACTTGTGTGAATTATAAAACTATCATTATTATGGTTAATTATGCGTAAGAATGTCATAATGAGATGATGTTAGATTCATAGAAAAGATAATCTAATTATCTATAAATCTTATGTTAATTATTTTTACAAATTATGTCATTTATTAAACTAAAAATAAGAAAAATAAAATTAAATGGTAATTATAATTATGCTTTTGCCACTCAATGATATATGGGTTGAAACCTTAGACCTTAGAGATTTGTGTGTTATTTATTATTAAATAATCTTTTTTATTTTATGTTTTTAGTAATAAGGTGAAGGAGAAATTAATAAATATATATTTACCTTCCGGAGTTGTCCTAAAGAGATGACATGGAGACCTTACTGAAATGATGTAAAATATTGACTTTGAAAAAAGAGATGGCATAGATATCTTACTGAAATGATGAAAAAAATTGACTTTCAAGGCTTGAATGCTAGTTTTAATAAACAAGAAAATACTATGAGATCTGATATGTGGTAGAAAATCTGATACATGGAAGAAAAAAATAATATTAGGAGAAAGAATATAATACATAGTATATTTTAACAACGGGTTGTTCTAAGAAGATCCGGTGGACAAATGTGGAGGACTTGGTCCAAGCCTTGGAACCTGTGTTTAGCACAGTAGTTTGGAGGGAACTTTATATATTTCTTTCCCTTCCCTCTCTCATATTTCCTTTGTTCTTCCATAAGCACCTAGGGTGAGAGTTACAGAGGGAAATTAAGAGAATAAGAGTTACAGTTGGAGAACCGGAACTTTAAAAGAGTCTTAGGGGATCTTTGGAGACCCTATCTTAATGGTAGGCATGCGATGAACCAAGCCCTATATATGTTATTTTGATAATATTTTGATAATTTAAACTTGAATGCATTAAAAAATTTCATGGATTGATTGACGTCATATGCGACTAAAAATACATGTGTGTTATTAGAACCCATGATATATATATTAGGGTTTATTTGCATGAAAACATTGTTAAATAAGAATTTACAAAAAAAACTATTCATAAAAATGTATTAATAGGCATATCACTGTGTAAATCTAAATTGTGCAAAAATGTCATTTTTATTTGCAGGCATATCACTTTTTTTAAAAAAACTTACAAAAAATCATACTTAAATGACATTTATGCACTATTTGAATTAACGTAATGATATGTCTGCTAATACATTTCTATGAATGATTTTTTTATAAATTCACATTTACCAATAGTTTTCATGCAAAAATCCCTATATATTATTACTCGATCTTATGATTTATACTCTGATTAGGCAATAGCCGTAGTTAATATGTCATGATATGTCGATTTAGATAAAAGTTGGCAAATAAATCGATATGAAATTAAGTACATGGACAGTGTCATCTTAGGGAGATGTGGGGCCACAAACAGTAGATAGCATCCGTTGCGGGATTAGGCCCATGTCCTAGGACAAATAGACTTCTATTAAAATCTAGAACCCATAATGAGAAATGATCTAGGGAATGGTAAGATATTTACTCCCGATCGCACATAATTGATCAAGGCTGACAGGCCCCTAATGTCTAGACCATTTGTCTATATATCGATGAATGGACACCTCGGTTGTGTTTATTACTCCTTAAATAGTGGTTGGATACATGTCCGATATGTAATAAGAAATTATGCATCATATAATTAAGTCAACAAATGTGAATTGAAAATTAAAGACTTAGAATGATATATGAATTTCGGTTAAGAATGAAAGTTTTGCATATGTAAGTTGATCTATTAAGATCATAGTGTAAATTCTAATTTGTCTAATATGTTTGGCAAGCCGTCGGTAAACTACATGTGAATCAATTATAAGTCATCCGTATGAATGGCACAACTAGCAAGTAATTGGATAGATAAGACTCCGTGAGTTTAGATTTGTCAGGTTTTAGTAATTATTTTATGATTATGCTATATGTGTAACACCATCAGAAATGATGATTTGCTCAACATTATTATCTGATTTGAAAAAGATATTATATGATATGCATGTTATCAATTTTAATGCCTACTGAGTCTTATGATTCACATACTCGGTTTACATATTTTTCAGGAAATCTATAGAAGAGTGACTTTGGACCTATGAAGGGAGAAGGTTAGAAAGAGACATGGTCCTTTTGTATTTAGCATGTCTTTATAAACCTTAGTTTTGTGAATATAGATCTTGGAGGAGGACACTTTACTGTTCATGGAGATTATGTAATTTGCAGTGACCAATGTACAGTGTGATGATGATGATATAATTAATCGACGTACTTTTATTTTATGAAAATGGTATGGTTCATTTTATAATGGACGTAACCATGGTTAGGGCCTTTAGTGCCTTGTAGTAAGTCTATCTCATAACAGATGTTTATATGATGTGTCATCCCTTGATTGGTAAAGTATTACTAAGAAGGGGGTGCCACAGATAGTGGTATCAGAGCAAAGCTGTGACATTTGGATTTTGTTGCAGCCATTGGATGTACATATATGCCATATCACAAGATTTTAGAAATTTGTTGGAGAATTGAGGATTTCCTTTAGATTTCTTTTAGGTGCCATACTAATTAATGTTAGTTCTCCCTTGTAGGGTTTGGCAAGGAGAGATAGGTTATGATGGAACTTTCTCAGGTAGAAATAATATCCTCGGACAGAACGTCACCTACAGTTGTCGCGGAGGCATCGTAGGATAGGTCATCGCTGACTGGGACTGGTGCACTCTTGCCACCAACAGACTTAGGTGGGTTTGCACAAACCTTTCAAGGGTTGGTGCAGATTATGCAACTACGAGTCCAGACCCAGGCCGCTATGCAAGCCTAATTGCAGACCTATTCGCAAGAATATCAGTGTAACGACCTAAGATCTGGATACCGAGAATTACCCGATGCCATTCGAATTCTGGTCCGCCACCCACGAGCCGAAAGGCTCAGAAGGGTTATTTAGTGTGTGGAGGTACATTAAAATTTAAAATAATACATGAAATAACTATAGAATTAACTGTTTAAATAACATGAAATAAATTACATTTTCAATTAATAAACTAACTACAGAGTCCAGTCCACAAAGTACAGTCGACAAGGAAAAAATATACTCTATCGTTGGGTACGCCCTCGGCTCTGGCAGGTTGGCAACTACGAACCTCAGTGCTGCACATCCGAACCTTGAGGAGGAACCACAACACCTGAAAAGGAAGGGGTGTGCTTCATCTATTGGCTTAGTAGGGGTCCCGCGGATCCCCACCACGAAACAACGGTGGTAAATAGTAGCGATAACAACAATAACAATAACAATAGTAACAGTAGCGAGTGTAACAGTAATGGAAACATAAAGAGGCGGCGGAAACATAGCTCTCTAAGCTACTCCTAACGACATGGAAAGGAAATCCTGATCTCGCAGTCGGGACCACTGAACCATCGGTAAAACTACGGTTACACTACTGAAAGAAAGACCATGACATCCCTATCGTGAAGGCCCGTCCTCGCAGAGAGAGGCCCAGACTATGACCACGTGGTCCAAGGGTATAGTCACGACCTCCCGTCGTGAACCCTACACTATCTACGGGTGAAATGTCGATAACTCTATCGGGAACGCTAGACCTCTACGTCGGAAAGTACATAGAAACCACCCGCAGAACCACGTCCTTGCTGACAGGAAACCAAACCTTGAGTCAAGAGAGTCACGTGTCACGTGATGGGAGCACTGCCCACTACAAGCAAGGCTGGATGCTTGCACTGACGACCTAGTCTGTGCCTCGGGTGTCTCTATCACATCCCAAACAAGGCGAAAATATCAAGGCGTGAACAGTTATACGAGCGGATTATTCAAGAGACTCAGATGATGAGTATGAACAACAAATTGACAAAATCACATCTTTATTTCATAACCTGATATTTCCAACAAATGTTCTTCAAGTACTTTTGATACTATTGAAATCTAGTACATTAATTTCTAAGTAGACAGATTGGGAAAAAATCTAATAAAAACTATAAGCACTCTCGTCACTCCAGCCCATTCCCGTCATCTTCGGGATTTCCTGAAAATTGATAAGAATACACAGGGTGAGCTAGAAAGCTCAGTATGACTTTTATCTCTTTACCAGGTCACTTTAAGTAATTAACATTTTGAATCATCTATATGCTCTCGAAATAAAACAAGTAAATAAAACAAATGACAAGTATAATATAGAACAAGATTAGGAAGTCAAGAATTCAAGAATGGATATTATAAAACTCAAGTGTAAGTATGAGGATCAATAACAAGTATAGAATTGTAAAATTGGCCATGTAACAAGAATATTAACACTCCCCGTCAAATATGTCATGTACATAAAGTCAAGCATGTAACAAGTCAAATATGTAATAAGTGAATTGTCTAGTTCAATCTTTCATGTCAGTTGGTGCAATGCCACACTTGATCATTCAACTCCCTCGGGCACAAGTACTTTAAGGCTTTACTCGCCTAGGACCAGATCAGGGCCCCCATGTTTGCCAGGCATTGAGTGTTCAGGTGGACCAAGAGTCCCATGTAATTTTTAGAATAATTCATTTATAATTATGGCCAATCCGAGTTTCAAGAAAAGTTTAAGAAGCGTAGTATAGCGCATAACAAGACATTTAGTTATGGAGGACTCTAGAGGTGGCCCCTACAAACTCAAGAGGTGGCTCCGGTTATGTAGCACTTTACGCCATTCCGGCCTCAAGAGGTGGCTCCCATAACGTAGCACTTTATCCTGCATGGCACTTAGCTCCTACACTCCCAAATGGTAGTTTATGGCTAAAGTACAGATCTAGCAGAATTTCTATTTCCAAGGACAGATAGTATGAAGAGTAAATGAAGTTTATAAGAGAAATTTAAAGATGATTTAAGGCATCATGTTTAACGACATTAAGACAATAAAGAGAATAATTTGCTAGTCAAGGCATGATCAGCTCTGTGGAAAATCTTGTAAAATAGGTTTAGATCAAGTTTTTTCACAGTCGGGTGCTTAGCAGAAAACCAAAGAGATCTCGACCAGGTAAGAGGTGGGACAATTGGAGGTTCTCCACGTATTCACAAGGTCCTAATTAAGTAACAACTTATCCACTTAAAGCGTTTACCCGTGGACCTCTAGCCTTAGACATCGGTCTATCTTGGTAGACTTGCTAGCTACACAATTTGTCGAAAACACAGAAACACGTAAATCGAACGAAAATCATTCTTGCATAGTCTAACATGTCACGCCTTGACGCGGAATATCGGAACGCGGCAGTTATATACATTCATGATAAACAGAGCAATAACGGTATTTAAAGAACATAAATGCAATAGAAAGGAATTAACCCAAAAGAAATCAACTTCTTTAAAAATAGGAGAAATAACAATGTTTCCACATCTACACTTTCTTAAGTCACGACTCAATAAAGAGAAAATTACAACTCGAATCGACTGGTTGAACTGACAACATAACTATACGACCACATAAACTAACACTACTCAGGTCCACGCCTGCCAGGGTTCAATCCGGTCTTTACTCTTACCCATCCCCATCCGTTTGCGTTTCATCACCAGAACTACCTGAAAAGGGGGAAAACTGGGTGAGCGAACGCTCAGTAAACAATAGCAGGCAAGTTTAAGTAGTTAACCAAGTTAAATAACTATCACGCATGCGAACTAAGAACGATAAACAAGTTAACATAAGCACTGTTGGAAACGAAATTAATTGAATGAATTGAATCGAGATATATCAATTTCCAGGAAATTGGCTGATCAAACACGCAAGCAAGTCATATCAAGATAAATTCCATGTAGGAATCTAATAAAATGTATAGAGAAAAAGAGATGAATGTCATAGACACACGCTAGTCATGCACTCGGTGCAATGTCTCACCATGTCATTACAACTCCCCGGGGCACTAGTACTTTTCGGGCGCTCTTCCCAAGATCAGACCAGGCCCGTATGATGCGTTGGCATTAATTTGGTGGATCCAAGATCCCAAGTAATATCTAAACATTCATTGAAATCGGCCAAGAATTCCAAGGTCAAGCTATGTAACTTAATCTCTAAGATTAAGTAAGTTTTTAGTAATAGAATGGAAATCCATAAGATTCGTGGCTTGTCGAGGACAAGAACCAAATCATGATTTATTATAACTTAAGCCCATCTTGGCTCAGCTTACCAGTACACACAAGAAACACGTAAAACAAGCTTCAGGCTGAGTTGCGGTCGTACCTGGGCCGCAACAGGACAGAAATGGTCTAACATGGACCGCTACAGGTAATACTGAGCCATAAGAACAAAGCCCAGAGTTAAGAATAAAATGGTCCTAGATGGGCCGTTTACCAATTGAAAACGGTCCATAGGGGGCCGCCAAGCACGAGAAGGTCCCTGGGCCATAGCAAAGGTAAACGGTCACTCACTGGGCCGCCCCATCCTGAAACGCTCCTTGGACGGCCGCTAGGAGGATGAAAACGGTCCAATGACAACTGCAAACAATCTGGGCCCAACAAGATTGAATCAGTCAACCTAAAGGGCTCCCAGCCCACCCAAGACATGATGGAACTGAAACAGGGTCCAGCCCACACCTCTCAGGTTGAGCCAGAGGTGATTTGGTCAATTTAGACATTGCTAGGTCGATGGAAACAAGGAAGACGACCAGCAGAACCTGGCTCATAGCCAGCAAGAAAATGGTCATGACTAGACCGCTTAAAGCACCACACGGCCTAGCCCAGGGCCGCCTTTAAGCCAAGACAGACCCAAATTTCGGGTTGTAAAATGGACGATTCGATCAAGTAATTAGTGCAGGTCTTGAAGGTACAACCCGCCCGACGTCCTAGTGGGAATCCCAGGCTCGCGGGGTCTTACGGAGGTCTCATAATGGAGGTCCTAGTCCGACGGAAGGAATATCTGGCGGAGAGTCCCAGCCATTACAAGATTAAAGGTTTAATGAAACATCAAAAAACGGTAGATGATCGGTCAGTCAGTACCACCGGAGTGGAGTGACTGTCAAACAATCCTAGATAATTTTTCACATTTATTTCACCATAAATATTGTGACATGCTAACACAAATTTCAATTTTTCACCAAGATCACGTTGGAAGTGGAACAGAAGAGAGATATTAATCATGCACATTAAATCAGTCTATATATTCCATAATTTACCAATTCTTGTGTGGGTTTCTAACCTACACATGCAATCTAGCCGAGGTAATCAACATAGTCAAAACACATAACAAATGAAATCAACGACACGAAATGGTCTAGGGAGGACCGCTAACAGAGGCTAGCGGTCTATCGGGCGACCGCTTAGGGTGACGATTCACAGAAACTGGCATATGGGGAAAACGGTCCATCGATTGACCGCTGGATGTCTTAAACGGTCATTTGATAGGCCGCATAGTCCAGAACAGTAACAGGGGAAACGGTCTATCGTTCGACCGCTAGGGACCCAAGCGGTTCCTATTACGACCGCAACCAGGTCGACAGCCCGCTCTCCAGCGATCTTTGATAGACACTACTTACGATGCCAAATCCGAACAATACACTAAACGATAATTGGGCAAAATGGAAGCAATAGAAAGAGCATAAAAATCTACACAAGTAGGCATGATTAATTTGTCTTTAGCCTGCTATACAACCTAAATTTAAACAATGAATGGAAGCTACCGGGGACGGAACCCTAATTCGACATGCTTCTACTAAAATCAGGAATACGATCTCTAAACAGAATGAAATTTAGGGTTTTTAGTATAGATCGAAAGAGGACTTGTAGACGCTTCCAATGGTATATTTTATTTTGGGTTTGGACTACGATTGCCTACCTTAATCGAAGGAAGAAGATGACGCAAACACCCGAACCACACGAAGAGAACCTCGCTTGCGTCGCCAAATACACCCATGACCTTGCTCCTCGCCGGCAGCCACAGCAAACGTCGACACTAGGTCGGGCTAGGGTCGGTTTTATAGGATTGATTGAACACTACATGCGTTGATAAGGCTGGAAGAGTCCACAAACTCCTGTCGTGCGATATTCGCGCATTGACCCGGTCACGCCGCCATCCTCCTCAAATTCGAATTCTAGGGTTAGGGTTTCGGCGAGAAAAGAGAGGGTTATTGGGCTATCAATCAAGATGGAGCTAATGGGCTTGATTTGGGCTAAAAAAATCACGATTTGGGCTCTAATTTGGCAATTTAAGGTCTAGATACTCTAAGGTCTGATTTTTAGCCTTAAATCCTTAATTCGGCTTGGTTAAAAATTAAATTAGGGTTTACCCCAGAAGATAATTACTCTAAATGTTTCATCCTCTACTTGATTATAATTTTTCTAGATTTTTATGAATTAGTTGAATTTTAGCCAAAAGGGATTTCCAAATTAATAAATCAGAAATTTTCGAAATGAATAGAAATTTTGTTTAAATAAATTCTCGGGGTGCTACACCCTCCCCCACTTTAAGAAATTTGATCCTCCAAATTCACTACACTTCTTGAAATGTGGATAGTAAGATAACTGACCTTAGAATAAATCAAGATATTACTTTCGGATAGCATCTTCAGACTCCCAAGTAGCTTCTTCGGTCCCTCGTCGGCTCCATTGAACTTTGACCATAGGTATGGAACGATTCCTGAGTTGTTGCTCCTTCCGATCCAAAATCTTTATGGGCTTTTCCTCATAAGTCAAATCTTCCTTCAATTCCAGATCCGCATGTTGAATGATGTGAGTGGGGTCATAAACATATTTCGCAACATAGATATGTGAAAACATTGTGTACTTCAGATAACTGAGATGGTAAAGCTAATCTGTAAGCAACTTCTCCAATTCTCTCTAAAATTTCAAATGGGCCAACATATCTCGGACTTAGCTTGTCACGAATGCCAAACCTTCGAATTCCTCTCATAGGCGAAACCTTCAAGAATACATGCTCGCCTACTTGAAACTCCAAGGCTTATCTTCTGCTATCAGCATAACTTTTCTATCTCGATTGTGCCACTTGTAGATGATCTCGGATAATACATATGTTCTTGGATGATTCTAAAATGAGATCCGGTCCCAGCCATTGCTTCTCTCCTATCTCATCCCAACATAATGGTGATCGACAACTTCTCCCATAAAGGGCCTTGAACGGAGCCATCTGGATACTAGACTGGTAACTGTTATTATAGGCAAACTCAATCAAAGCCAAGTGCTCATGCCAACTACCTCCAAAATCAATCGTGCAAGCCCTTAACATATCTTCAACGATCTGGTCAGTTCTTTCAGTTTGTCCGTCTGTCTGAGGATGAAAGGCAGTGCTGAATTTCAGACGGGTTCCCAAGGACTCTTGCAGTCCTCTCCAAAAATGCGAAGTAAACCGGGGGTCTCTATCTGACACAATGCTTACCGGTACTCCATGCAGTCTTAAAACTTCCTTTATATACAGGGCAGTCAAAACATCAACTGTCCATTTTGACTTAATAGATAAGAAATGAGCAGACTTAGTCAGTCTATCAACAATGACCTATATTGCATCAAATCCACCACGAGTTCTAGGGAGACCCATGATAAAATCTATGCCGACACTTTCCCACTTCCATTGTGGTATATCGAGCGGCTTTAACTTCCTTGCGGGTCTGAAATGTTCAGCCTTTACTTGGTGACATACCAAGCATCTATTCATGAATTCTGCCACGTCCTTTTTCATGCTCGACCACCAAAAGGTCATTTTTAAATCCCCGTACATCTTAGTACATTCAGGGTGAATAGTATACCTGGACCTATGGGCTTCTTCTAAGATCTTGCCTTTTACTTCGGCCACATCAGGAACACACGTTCTTCCTTGAAACAATAACCTGCTATCATCGGCTAACATAAAATCTGGTCTATTTCTCAGGCTTTCCTTGATTTCTACCAACATCGGATCATTTCCTTGTAGGGACTTGATTTCCATCAATAATTTTGGACAAAGCTGAAACTGAGCGATCATGACCCGATCCTTGCTAATATTGAGATCTAAACTAGCCAACTGTTCCAGCAGTCTCCATTCTTACAACATGAGACTTAATAATCTTGCAATCGACATGCAGCTTAAAGCGTCAGCCACCACATTACCCTTTCCAGGATGGTACTCGATGGAGAAATCAAAATCCTTCAAATACTCGAGCCACCTTCTCTGCCTCATGTTAAGTTCCTTTCGAGAAAATAAGTATTTAAGGCTCTTATGGTCAGAGAATACAGTAAAAGCCTCTCCGTATAAATAGTGCCTCTAAATTTTCAGGGCAAACACTACTGTAGCAAGTTCCAAGTCATGGACGAGATAATTCTCTTCATGCTTCCTCAATTACCTCGAGAATAAGCTATTATCCTGTCATTTTGCATAAGCACACAACCCAAGCCAATGCCCGAAGCATCTGTGTAGACCTCGAATCTTCCTTCTGTAGAAGGCAAAGCCAAAACAGGGCCAGTGGTCAAACAGTCCTTCAGAGTTTGGAAACTCCGCTCGCAATGTTCCGACCACTCAAATCGATTCTCCTTGCGGGTCAATTTGGTCAGGGGTACCACAATCTTGGAGAAATATTTAATGAATCTCCGATAGTAACCTGCTAGGCCTAGAAAACTTCTTACTTCAGTGACATTCGTAGGCCTATCCCAATCTCTTACTGCCTCCTCTAGACACGCTATTCCTGACGTCACCCTGAGAAAATCTCATAATACTATATGACGCCTCGCAGTGACTTTCGCATTTTGAATTGCTTGAGTGCTTCCCATTCTTGGGTCTTCTTTCGCCTTTTGAGTGGGTAACGTAACGCTTCTTCGGCATCCGAAAATCGTCTCATTACGGAAATCATGCGGCATACGGACGGCATCGCCACCAATCGGACGTACCGGAAGATTCTAAAATCAGGAGATGTCTGGCGGATGGCTGCCGACGGCCTTTTGAGGGGGTCCGACAGATTTTCATGGAGGCGTCCAGAAGACTGGACGCCTCCATCATGAAAAAATGAAAAATGAAAAAATAATAAATAAAAAAAATATAATTGTGAAGGCGTCCAAGGACCTGGACGCCTCCACACTTTACATCAGGACAATCTCGGCACGCCGCTTGATTTGACGCTTCGGAAAAATCCAAAACATTGAGGCGTCCAGGTGCCTGGACGCCTTCAATTTCTTACATCCGGACAAGCCGAACCGCCGCTTGATTTGACGTTGCAGAAAAATCTAAGAATATAAGGACGCCTTGCCAGATAGACGTGCCCACTCGTGAGTCACGGGTACCCACCAAAACCACGCGCTTTACCCACTGTCTGCGGCTTTCGGCGGAGTTCCGGTAGGCGGACATGGAGGCGTCTAGTCTCTTGGACGCCTTTATAAAAAGGTTAAAAATAAAAAAAAATAAAAAATATTAATTTATTGTTGGAGGCGTCTAGGGTCCTGGACGCCCCCATCTTGAGGCGTCCAGGTCCCTGGACGCCTCAATCCACCTCCCCTATATAAATAGAGGACCCCCTCCCTCGAAGGGAAGGGGCTTCAGATCCGACAGAGGAAGGAGAGACTCTGCCGGATCCCATTTCTAACCCGTGGGTCTTTTGTAGGGGGAGCTTCTGCCGGCTTCTCGGGTGCCCGCGCTCGCGAGAGGAAGGCTAGCTCTATCCGTTCTGCTTCCACGTCGTCCCCACGCTGCCGAAGCTCCGCCGGATCCCGCCATCGACACATTCAATAAGCCAATTCTCTCCCTTTTCTCCGTAGTTCTTTTGCATTCATCATCTCGCATTCTCCTCCTCCCTTTATAAGGGAGTCTTCCTTTATATACGTTTGCATAATCCCATTCATCATCATATTTCTCTCCTACTCGTGTCCGAGAGGGGTTTAAAAATAACACCAACCAGGTGTGTCTTGCCACGATTTCATTATCCTTCATCAAGGGACTAATACTACACTGCCATCTTTTCTGATCCACTTGTTATCTGTCTGTTTCCTCTTTTGCAAGGGTAACCAAGGAAAGTCCTCTCCATCGGCTGGCCGAAGGGAGAGGAAGAAGCAACCCGCCATCTCCTGCTTTTGAGGTAGGCGCGATCACTTTCTTTATTTTGGGGTCTCCGACCCCTGGCGATCACATCATATTCTCGAGGCCGCGGAGAGTCATTTCCCACAATGGCCGTTTAAATTTTCGTCACTTATATCATGTGTTGTTCTTATACTTGTCATATTCTCGAGGCCGCGGCGAGTCACTTCCCGCAATGGCCGTTTAAATTTTCATCCCTTATATCTTGTATTACTCTCATGTCTGCTCATATTCTCGAGGCCGCGGCGAGTCACTTCCCGCAATGGTCGTTTAAATTTTCATCCCTTATATCTTGTATTACTCTTATATCTGCTCATATTCTCGAGGCCGTGGCGAGTCATTTCCCGCAATGGCCGTTTAAATTCCTGTCATTTATATTCTGTGTTATTCTCATATCTTGTCATATTCTCGAGGCCTCGGCGAGTCACTTCCCGCAATGGCCGTTTAAATTACTGTCATTTAAATTCTGCACTATTCCCATCCCCCGAGGTCGCGGAGAGTCATTTCCCGCTATGGCCGTTTAATCCCCATATCTTATTATATTGCATCTGTCCCGCACGCCCCGCCGGAGTAATCTCCCGTGGTGGCCTCTCTCCTCTTCTCTCTTCTTTCTGTGCTGCAGTAAAATGAGCCCCTCTCGTGCTCCGCTTCGCCTCCTCTGGCAAAATTCCCTCCGCGTGACGTCGCTCACAGATTGACGATCACGGTGGGACATCGTCTTGCTTTCTTTTAAGTTACCCTTGTAGTTTCTTATGATTTGCTTTACTATCTCTTGCGTGTTGTTATATCCTGTTTGTTATTGTTCTGTTGTGCTCCATATATCTGTCAGCATTTCATTGCATACATCCATCCTCATTTTCTACCTTTTTTTTATTTTTTTTTAAGGATCACCCTCTCTCGGTGAAGGAAGGACTCTCCGTTCGAAAATTCATCTCGACGGACTAGAATCTCCTCCACCGGGACCTCTGTAAGTCCTCGACAGCGAAGGATTCCCTCCTCGTTCACTGGGCTGGTTGTACCATTGAAGTTCCCCGGAGTTAGTCGACCCATTCGTGGTGAGACGAGAGACCCTAGTTGACACAGCGGTGAAACAAAAACTAACTAGGGTCCCTATTTTTGTGTGAACTTCCGATCTAGTTAAAAACACAAAAAAATTATCAAAATCAAAACAAAAAAAGGGCGTAAAGGCATTCACTTGTTTGATAATCTTTGCTATCTGTGTGTTAGTGTATGTTTTTACGTTCTGGAAGAACTTTGAGCATGGCTCACGAGTCTTTTGAGGAGAACCACCCTGGTCGTGGTCAGTCAGTCGAGCCGCGAGTCAATGCTATGGACTCGGGTCCTTCTTATGAGCCCTCACGTGAGGTGCAGGTTACCGTAGGGGACACATCCCCGCCACAGGACATCTCCTATTTGCTAGGTGTCCTCGCCAACACGGAGCTTACCTCTGAGCAGCTCTGGGCCTTCCAGGCCATTCTGAAAGGGAAATCTGTTTCTCTCGCCCCCCAAGAGTCAACTCCAGCCATCGCACCCCTCCAAGAGTCGGTGCATGCCATATCATCTCCTTTACTGGCGCAAGCCATCCAGTCTCCCTCGCTTCAAGGGCAGGCGAGCCAACAACCACCCTCGTTCCAATTCCCTTCACAATCTCAAACCCCTGATGTTCCCCACATACCGCTCCAGCCGAGGCCAACTACCGGCGGTCCGACAGCTCCCTCTCATTCGGGGTTTCCCCCTCAAGTCTCCGGGAGACATTTTCCTCCCCAGTGGCAGGTGCCACCTTCACCTCCTGAGGAGCTCGCCCAATCGCTCCTCAACAGGTTCAATAGAATGGATGAATAGTTTCAGAATTTGAAGAAAATGGTAGACGTGAAATCCACCCCGGAGGTTGCTTTGTCAATCCTCCCGGTGATCCATCTTCCTCCCTCCGAAATGCCCACGTACCGCAGGTACAATGGCACTGGCAACCCCTTTATTCACCTCAAGGATTTCATGTATGAATCCTCCTATTGGTAAAATGACCAGAGATCCCTGGCATATCTCTTTCGGAGATCATTGGATGGTTCTGCGCTAGAGTGGTTCTATTCTTTGGAGCCCGGCGAGGCCGAGAACTTTGATACGGTGCAAAGAAGATTCTTACAAAAGTATCGGGATAGGGTCGGTCCCTCTCTTTCCATTACCGACCTAGTGGCCGAGAAAATGAAGCCCGACGAAGATTTTATCCGCTATGCCGACAGATGGAGGTCCCCGGCAGAAAGGATAAGAGATACCCTCTCAGAGCCTGAACAAGTAAAGATGATTGTGTCCAATGCAACCCCACAGTTCAGGCACGTCCTGGCCATGAACAAGCTTACCACAATGGAGGAACTCTATGAAAGGGCCCGGTATATCCAGACCCAGTTGAAAGACTCCCCCATTATGCACATGTTTGAGCCGCCGAAACCCAAGGTGATCAGAAAGATAGGCACTGGTGTCCCAAGTGGAGCGACAGAAGGGGTGGTGACAAATGAGCAGGTGAGTGCAGTCAACAACGCCAACTATGCACTCAACCCAAGGCCTCCACAAATGCCCCGACTTCTCCTCCAACAATGTCCTTTCCCCTCTCGTCCTCCACCCCAAAACAATCCACCCCAGAACAATATGCCTCAACCACTTCAACCCCAACAACAACCTCGACCCCAGCAACAATAACCACCACTTCAGTACCACCAAGTTCCACCCCCAGGGAATTATGGCCCCCCACAGCAACAAAAGAGACCGATTGGGCCCAAGAGAGCCTATTACCCACCATTGCCAGAAACTTTGGCAGATATTTTCAGCGCCCTCATGACCTCAAACACACTCGTCCTACCTAGGGAAAGGCTCGCGTGACCCCCGAATGTTGATAGCTCCAGATACTGCCTCTATCACAGGCAGCCATGACACACAGTAGAGAATTACTTTCAGTTTAAAGATTACATCTACGATACAAATGATGAAGGCGGAATTGACTGGGATGAAATGAGGCGATACGTCGCCACTCTCAAAGCCAGGAGACCTCCTCCTAGGCCACAGTTCCAGCAACAACAACAACTTCGACAGCAGCCACAACAACAACCACAACAACAACAACAGCCTCAGCAGGCACAATAACAACATCCCAACATGGGCATAATCCAGCATCCATTACCGGAGCACCAACAACCCAATCACCAGGTCAACCCCATCTCCTCCTTCTCGGAAGTCGGGAGAGAGCAGGTGTGGCACCCAGAAAGTACCTCTATTCTTGCTACCACAAACCCTATCGTCATGCAACCCCCTCGCCTTGCCCGGGTAGCACCTCTCTCTCATCAACCCGCATTACAACTTATAATACCGCCTTCACCATTTCCACCACCATCACGCCCTCTCATTCGCACCCCTCCCATTAACTCACCAATGACCTATCAGCCAACACCCTCCACTATGCCCTCACACCCTCTCATCTTCTCTCACTCCTCCATTTTGCCATCCACCTCTACTGCATCTGCCCCTATGCCTTCCAAACCTCTTATCATCCGTCAACCATACGTGACCCCGCCCGTCTCCACAATACCTCCACCAATGCCTTCAAAACCACTCATCACCCACCATCCACCTCAAAACCATTACCCACCTCAAGCCTTATCCACTTCCACTTTGCCTCCACCTCCACCTTCCAAACCTCTTACCCTTCATAGCCCGTATGACGTCCCCTCTACCTCCACCATACCTCCACCTAACAAACCCCTCATCAGAATCCATGCTCCCATCATCACCCCTGCTTCATCAACCATTCCTCCACCGCTACCCCTCAAACCTTTGCTTAAACCCACACCTATTCCCATTGAGGTGCAAAAATCGCAAGCAATGGTGCTCCGGAGTGGAAGGATTTTCCATAGGGTTTTTCCTCAGAATAGTCAGAACCCCGAGCAGTCTCAGCCAAAAAAGGATGGAGAACAGCCAGAAAAGTCTGTCCCTAGAACACAGTATGATTTGTTAAAACACCTGGATAAGACGCCCGCTCGGATCTCCATCCTCGAGTTGCTTCAAAGGTCCACGTCCCATCAGGCGGCCATAATGGAATATCTTCAAAAGGTCATGGTGAATGAAGACCTCCCTGTAGAGAAGATTTCAGCCGTCCTGACACCAACAGACACACAACCGGTCATCATGTTCCACAACTACGAGCTCGCTCCCAAGGAAGCTCGGAAATATGCGTTGTGCATTTCAATAAAAATTAATGGGGTATCCATAAACCCGTGCCTTGTAGACACGGGTGCGTCCATAAATGTGATCTCCATGAGCACCCTTAAGTTGTGTGGGGTCGACGAGGAATAGATAAGACCTTCCTCGATCATAGTCACAGCTTATGACAATAGCAAAAGGCCGCCACAAGGGATGATTATCCTAAAGGCAGAGCTAGGCCCTGTGTCAGTCTCCACGGAATTCAATGTCCTTGACATGGACCCCACATTCAAGGCCATACTGGGTCGCCCCTACATTGAAGCCATGGATACTGTGCCTTCCACCAACCATCAATGCTAGAAGTTTCCTTACAATGGGAGAATTCTTAAAGTGGTCAGTACACCTGTCCTTCACACAGTGGATGCTATCAACACCTCTCTGCCCTCTGTTTGGCCGTCTCATCGGCCCATATTGTCGCTGCTGGATGTGTGTGATTCATCTCACATTCTGCTAGCACCAAAGAAGCCGATCAAGGCGACAACGCCATATCTCCCTTTTCATTCCAAAGGTTGGGAGATTATGAGGAATATCGACTATCAACAGGGCAAAGGTTTGGGTGCGCAACTACAAGGTAGGCTGAAACCACCAAAGGAGATTAGGCCGAATCGCAGGTTTGGCCTAGGCTTCAAAGGACCACTCAAGGCGGATTGGAAGCCCCTCACGTGGACCCTATCAAACCACTTCAACAAAGGGCCCGTTATTCAGATGGGGGATTACCCGCAAGAAGCACATGGGGTATCACATGCTGTATATTTGGCTGAAAAATATCCGAGGGTCACCAAAAGAGGAAAGATCAAAGATCCAGAATGCGAATGGGACAAGTGGTTTGATATATGGGATATTTCCGTTGCACTGGAAAGGATGTTCTCGCCTCCACAGCTTGAAGGACCGCCATTGATCTCCGAAATGCCAGAGAATGTCACTACTGTTGCCAAGGTTCCAAACTATCCTCGTCCTCGCCAGAAGGACTCGGTCACCGGCGGATCTTCATCCGTCATCAACATTACCATCGACGGCTCATTAACCGTCATCTTCTCCATTCACTCACCTCAGCCTTCACTGATGTCTTCCTCCTGGGCCAGACGGTTGTCTGACGATCTTCCCAGGTCCCCTTCTCTACTTACATACCTGCGCGAGTTTCTCAACCCGCGCCAGGTTTTCAATCATGATCTGCTCTACGAGCCTCCCAATCCTTTAGCCATAACCACTTTTCTCTCTTCTCCGATTTCTTTTCATTATTTTGTCATAAAAAATGAAAACGAAAAAAAAAACGTCAATTTTCAAACTCCTCAACAACACATCATTGTTGAGGAAACCTGCTACATCTCCCGCGAGTGCGTCCCGCCCTACGGGCCACCCATCCAAGGTCCTATGAGCGACCTTTTCTACCCCTCCTCTAAGGGGTCTTTCCCTGTACATTCTTCGGCATCTTCTTTTGCTTCTTCTTCGTCCGTAGGACAACCCAGTCAACCTAGGAATAATGAGTCAATGGTAGTATCCACAAAGAAATCCAAGGGTAAGCAGATCCCTCGTCGATTCCTTCTGGATTTAGCCACCAGGTGTCAGGCCCTTCTTGCCATCCTCCAGTTGCTAGAAAATCCCATCCAACTACCGGAGATAGAATGTGTGGGCAATTGTGTGATTGATGAAGGATATGGGGTTTATGAAATCACCGATGAAGAATACCCTATTGAAGAAGGGGATGAA
Source organism: Amorphophallus konjac (assembly GCA_022559845.1). NCBI lineage: Eukaryota > Viridiplantae > Streptophyta > Magnoliopsida > Alismatales > Araceae > Amorphophallus > Amorphophallus konjac. The sequence continues at coordinate 61,798,831 of CM040119.1, forward strand.
GAATATGAGGATGCGGCTGGCGCATATGCTAGTGGAATAAGGAGATTCGACGAGCCGTCAGCCGCCGTAGAAGAGTCCACCAAAGAAGTCAACTTGGGAACTGAGGAAGACCATAGGATCATCCTCATAAGTGATAATCTACCACCCTCTGAAGAAGAGGCATTGGTCGAAGTTATTAAAGAGTATAAGGACACATTTGCATGGAGCTACGAGGATATGTCGGGTATGGATTCCACCTTGGTCGAACACCGCTTAACTCTAAAACCAGGGTCCGTCTCGGTAAAACAAAGGTTAAGGCGTTTCCACCCTCAGATGGCTTTAAAAATGAAAGAAGAGGTCGACAAGCTCCACAAAGCCAGGTTTATCAGAGCCGTTCTTTATCCTCAATGGGCGGCGAACATTGTCCCAGTCATGAAGAAGGATGGGAAAGTTAGGATTTGCATCGACTTCCGGGACCTTAACCGCGCATGTCCAAAGGATGATTTTCCCTTGCCTCACATTGATGTGTTAATCGATAACACAGCAGGTTATGAGACCCTCTCATTCATGGATGGATTTTCGGGATATAATCAAATTCGTTTGGCTGAAGAGGATCAGGAGAAGACGTCATTCACTACACCATGGGGAACATATTGTTACGTGGTCATGCCATTTGGGTTAAAGAATGTTGGAGCTAGTTACCAAAGAGCTATGATGACCATATTTCATGACATGATGCATATATATCTGGAGGTGTATGTGGATGATTTATTGGTGAAATCAAGAACCAGGGTGGAACATCCGAAAGTTTTGGCTAAGGTGTTGCAAAGATCAAGGGAGTTCCAATTGAAAATGAACCCGAAGAAGTGTGTGTTTGGTGTATCATCGGGTAAATTACTGGGTTTCATTGTGAGTAAAAGGGGGATCGAGATAGACCCCAACAAAGCTAAGGCCACCAGGGACATGCCGCCTCCCAAAAATTTGAGGGAAGTTTGAGGTTTAATTGGGAGGTTACAATTCATTCATCGGTTTGTGTCTCAGCACTCACAAAGGTGTAGACCTTTTTACGAGTTGACCAAGCCGGGAGTAGAATTCCACTGAGATTCTAAATGCCAGAAAGCTTTTGAAGGGTTAAAGGAATACCTGGCTAGTCCACCCATTCTCATTACACCCAAACCAGAAAAACCTCTGATCCTTTACATCTCAGTCTTGGATGACTCCGTGGGAGCCGTCCTCGCACAAGCCGATGAAGAAGGCAAGGAACATGCAACCTACTACCTGTCCAAACTCCTCAACCCCTGTGAGCAGAAGTACACCGCCATGGAAAAAACCTGTGCTTCCCTCGTTTGGGTAGTACAGAAATTAAAGCATTACTTTATGGCTCATGAAGTCCATTTGATTGGCATAAACCCTATCAAGTTCCTTCTGGAGAAATCCGTCCTTACTGATAGGCTAGCACGTTGGCAGAGTTTCCTATCTCAATTCGACATCACCTACATCCAGCAAAAGGCAATTAAAGGCTATGCTATAGCCGAGCATCTCGCTCATCATCCTCTCCCCAAGTTCGATCCTGTCCAATCAGAGTTTCCAGACGAGGAACTAATGTCCATCACCCAATCTGACGAGCCAATGTGGACATTATATTTTGATGGAGCTCTAAATTCCCAAGGGAAGGGTATTGACATTGTCCTTCTAACGCCTGAAGGCGTTACCATCCCAGAGGCATTTCACCTCGCATTTCCAGTCACCAACAACATTGTTGAGTATGAGGCTCTTCTAGTTGGTCTAGAACTGGCCCATTCCTTCTATATCACTGAATTGCGAGTCATGGGTGATAGTCAACTTGTTCTCCGCCAGGTGCTTACCAAGTATCGCACCCTTGATCCTAAACTCAAGCCTTATCAGGAGTTGGTCTCCGCCTATGCCAAATTATTCACCAAGCTGATCTTTGTCCATGTCCCTCGCGAACATAATATTCTGGCCGATGCCCTCACCTCCTTGGCCTCATCTTTCAGATTCCCTCTAGGTGTATGGTTTGAATCCATCACCCTCTACAAGCGTCTTGTCCCTGCCGTTCAAGACCCGTACCTCCTAAGAATCAAAGAAAGAGTCTTACGGAAGGTCCAGGAGGGAGAAATTCTCGAGAAAAGGGAGATCATGTTGGCAGAAGTCGAAGAAGAAATGGCTGATGAGGAGAAACCATGGTTCTATGAAATTGTCAAATACTGTTGTTGATATTTATTTGTCTATCTTTTACCTTTCTTTTGAGGTTTGAAAAGTGATATGGTAAGATGACAAACAAGCAATCAAAGATCTACTCAAACCTATGAACATGTGATCATGAACCTAGACAATCATAGCTAGCTCTAGCATGGGCATGCTATCTCAATCAAAATACGCTAAGGAAAAAGGAAAACACACGCTGGGGCGTGGAGCAAGGAATAAATAAAAACACACCGTAAAGGTGGAACAAGCAAGGAAAATAGAAAGATATGATGAAGAAGACAGTTAATGCCCAATACCAAGGAAAGATGTGATCGCCACCAAAGTAAAAACAAGTCAAAGACCTGAATATACCTTGGAAATAAGTGGATGAAACACCCGCCCACGGGAGAGAAAATCAGAGAAAGCCTGCAGATCAATTTAGAAGTAACGGCCAGAACCCTGTGCGTTACTTGGAAGTGACGGCCACACGATAGACCGCCGGAAGAGAGTGACGCGCCTGCACAAGGCCGTCAGATAACCTGCAGTAACAAAGCTTGAATTCTTTTAACTCCAACTCTTCCAGCCGGCTAGAAGACCTGGGCCTCGTGTTAATGAACCTGTAAACCTGCCAAAGATATAGAAAGACAAAACAAAATAACCTCAATTAGCCCTTTTCACAAGCATAGCATCAATTCTCAAAGAGCTTAACATCATCAAAAGGAGAGGGGATTACCGGGGAGTTTTGGTTTTTTAACCCCTCTGGGTGTTTTAAAAGTTTGGGAAGATGTTTATATGCTTAGAGCATAGTGAAAAACGTGGAGAAAGAGGAGGGACAATGCTTTGATTGAGAAAAAAAACCAGGGAAGAACTCAAGCATGCAATGATGAACTTGAAAGACCAAAACCAAAGTACTCCCTTGATTATGAGATGGATGAACGTGGGAAGCAGTTCCTCTTGGATGAAGATGGCTCCTGAGTTTGGCAGCACTTCGTCGTGAATTCAAATCTTCCTCCCCTTCGGGCCATGAAGTCAAGGGTTCTATTTATAGACCCTCAAACTCTCAGGTCGAGCAGAGGATAATCAAGCAAGATAAAGAGATAACTTTTTAGTAAATCCTCGAAGATAATATCACCAAGAGTCCATAGAATCGAACGAAGGTCCTGAGGATCAGATTTGAAAGAGATATCATCAATCCAAACCCTTATCTCGACCACGGAGTAGCAGAGAAAAGGCCTGAACTGCCAGGACTCTCTGAAGGACGTAACGGCTGCACGACAGACCGCCGCTTGGAAGAAACGCATCAAGGACCATCCGTTACTCTCAACCCTATCCCAAAGGATAAGATCGACGGGAAGAAGACTTAATCAATTGGACTTTGCAAAGAGGCGACGGCCAAGACATAGGGCGTCATACTGAAACAACGGCCCCTCGACAGACCATTACCAATGTGTAAGCCAAAGGATAAGCACTGAAAACGAGGCCTTAAGCCTTAGGACTCTTCAAAGAGTAACGGTCCAGGCCCCATGCGTTATAATGAAACAACACGCCTGGTTCGGACCGTTATTACCATTGAGTTTCAAGAATAGAAATGAAGGGTTGCTAAGCTGTTGCCAACGAAACACCACCAGGAGCCAATTCTTAATCCAGGAATTAAGACCCAAGAAACAGGCCTCAACTAATCAGAGACTCAATGAAGAGTGAACAACTCGGAGCATATATAGAATGAAATAAGGAGATGACCCGACTTATTGGGTATAAAACGGGTGTCAACAGATGCCCCTCCTTAACGTCCTCTTTACAGGGGAGCGAGTGGAGGTGAAGCGAAAGTGAAATGGAACATGAAGATGAAGCGAAAATGAAACAGAGTGTATCAAAAAGAGGGCGTTAAGGTAAACGACACCCGTTCTTTACCAACAAGCGATAGGAATTTTCTGGAAAACTTCGAATTGATCACAAGGAAATAGCTAGCCAAAGGACGCAAGTCTGGAGGAACTAATTAACTAAGGAAAGGAAAACACGGCTAGCCGCCGGAGGCAATGAAAAGGGCAGAGACTAAACTCCAGACAGGAATCTTCAGCGAACCAGATCAAGCGAGCAGATCGAAGGAAACCTTCTAATTCAGAGTGGAATGATTCTGCTCATCCAGAATCAAGAACACAGTTGTTCACCATCATCGAGACCTTTGAACAAATGAAGCTTCATGAATGCTCAAAGAATGCGTATGATGCATGCTGGGCTAAAGGAAAACAAAATCTTCAAAACAAATGCGAAGAAAGATAAAATAGAAAATACTCGAGAATAATATTGCTAGATCGGAGAAATCAGAGTCAGGACACCATCTGCAACCACGGCGTGCAAGATAGAACCATCGTCCCCAAACTTATTCCAATCTAACGGCCTATCCAACGATTAAACATGTGAACTTAGATCATCATCATTTTTGTTTAAGGGGAACATCAAATCCCAGGACACATGAATGACCAGCCGGTTCTCGAGATAATATATCATAAGTAACATATAGTAATGCATTAAGGGAGTGAGGGAACGAGATACAATACCTGACTTACCTGCCTGACGGACGATAAAGCATGACTTCACTCATAATTCCTTCATGAAAGATAGGTTAGCCAACAATAAATATGATAAGGAATCAAGGCATAACCATTGTACGTGCAAGGAACATCAATAAGGAACATTAATGCATAACATGGGATCATTTGACATCAATTAGACCTTTCAGTTCATCAAGGAACTTGCAAGCATATAACGGTCTAATGAAAGGGCGTCATACCAAGCAACGGATCACCCCTGGTCCGTCATAAATCAGGCGGTTCACATTCTTCAATAAAACAGTCCAACACATGTAACGGCCTGTCAAGGCGCGTCAGAAGGATGTAACGGTCTGTCGATAGACCGTCGCATTTCCTGAGTTTTCAAAAAAAACAACCGAACGGTCACTGCCCATTCATTCCACACTCAACGCCCCAAAAAACCAAAACCGAGAGAGCTCCGGCGACTCTAACCCCCACCACCGCAATGGCCGGCGACGAGGCACCCCAGCCGCCACCACAGAAGAGGGGGAGAGGGAAGAAGATGGCCATACGACGGTTCCACCGCCGGCTCGAATGGGAAGTGATCCCGCCGGCCATGGAAGAAGAACCGACGAGGAGAAGCCCAATAGAAGAAGAAGAAGTCCCCACGACCGAGGAGGACCAAGGAGAAGCCTCATTGGGCGCAGAGGAGCCCAAGGAACCAGAGAAGAAGAAGAAGAGAGGCATGGACCGTGAGGTAGGCCCCCTTGCCCTAACTCCAAATTTTGATTTTTTTATGTTTTTTGTTTATGAATGCATGTGGGGAATAGGGGTAGAAATGGGTCTACGAACCCCCTAGGAGCAATTGTAGGCCATTTGGCCATAGTGGGAGACCACGGGGATGCAAGGGAAAAAATTCCCAAATGCAGACAATGTGACGGTCCTGCCAGCGACCGTCACTCGTCTGACGCACCATGCTGAGTCCGTCAGAGTCAAACGACGCCCTACCCCAGGGCCGTCACTCATGCCAGGGACTTAAGCTGTTTTTTAGAGTTTTCAATTTTCAAATTTTTGTTTTGTTTTCAAGTATGAATGTTTATGCAATGATTATATGATGCAAATTGGACTAATTAATAATCTAATATGCAATGCAGGGGAAGAGACGATCGCGGATCTCTTGGCTACAGATCCGGGCAGTGTACCAGGCATTGCCCGACTACCAGAGAGAGATATTAGCCGGCATGGGATTCGCCGAGGTCTCAGCATCGAGATGATCCGGATGGACACGCCGCTACTGTACGCCTTGCACGAGAGATGGGACCCGATCAGCAGAGCTTTCATCTTCCCGTGGGGCCACATGATCCCCACGCTAGAAGACATAGCGAGGATTACCGAATTGAGAGTCCACGGATCCACGGTGACAGGGTGGACATACGGCGACTACCGAGAGATGGCACAGCAGCTGCTCGGGCTAGATTTGATCAGACCGGGACAGTCCTCCTCTCAGCTTTCAAGATCAGTGCTGCAGGAGAGCTTGGGACTAAGAGGAGCGGCGATCGCCGTGGGAGAGCTACCTGAGGAGCATCTGGGCAGAGTGATAGACCAGGTGCGCCCTCGCATGGCGGCGGAGGCAGGACCAGAGGGAGATAGAGTGCTCAGACGCTTCCTGATGCTGCTATTCGGGAAGCTACTCTTCGCGACTCGGGCAGATGTCATTAGCTGCAGACTGCTGCCGATGATAGAGGATTTGGGCAGAGTCAGGAAGTACGCCTGGGGAGTGGCAGTGCTCGCGTTCTTGTTCGAGTCCCTCAGCACCACGGACCGGCAGACAATGCTGGGCGGCTTCTCGCCTTTCCTACAGGTAAATGCACTTCATATGCTTTCTATTATGCCATGATTTATGCAATGATTTATGCCATGCGACTGACTTGATTTCTAAATGCAGATCTGGAGCTACATGTACCTCCCGGGCATCGGCAGAGGCGCATTACTCCATCCCGGCCGCATACCGATCGCGAGGTGATGGTCGGTGGCGAGGGACACAAGGTCGATCATTAGATTGACCCGGACGATCCAGGATGACTTGGACTCCTTCTTGCATACATCGGTAAATCCAGAACTGAAAAATGATTCCTATATGTTTTAAATGCTTCTAAATGCTGACCATGCAAATGCTGATGAATGGACTAAAAATGCTTTCAGGTGAGATGAACTCCGTACCGCGGCGAGGGTTATACGGGATAGCCATGGGTGGAGGCGGCTTTATCGTACCGGGGGCGAGACATATGGTTGCATTGCATCCATATCATCGAGCCTCTGCATTACAGGCTGATCCAGCGGACTCGGGGACTACACCAGGCCGAGGTGACCTTTCCGCACCGCAATGACGACCACCCAGGCAAGTCAGCAAGGGGCATCAGCGGGAATGTGGATTGGTGCGCCCGGAAGGCGAAGTACGTCCTCGATTGGAGGAAGCGGGGCAGAGCCGTGAAGGAGCGGGATGAGAGCGACGAGGCATATCTGAAGGCCTTCGCTCGATTCTACGGCGACCGGGTGTACCGAGGCACCCGACGACCGGTATGCAATTCTAAATCTAAAATCCCTTTTCTATATGCAAAATGCAATGTGATAGATGCTGACTCATGCTTTTTAAAATGCAGCTAGATCCTGAGGGACGGATAGCCGAGCTGGAGGGATTACTCCATTCCACCATCCAGCAGCGGGACGGGTATCGGACCGCTCTGGAGCTCCTGGTGAGACCTAAAATGGTTTATGATTATGCTTAATGGAAATATCATGATGCAAATGCTGATTAACCATGACTTCTAACCATGATTTCTAAATGCAGCAGGCCGAGGGAGCCCAACGAGCTGGACCGGACGCCCCATCGTCTTCCTTACAGCCTGCGGGAGGCAGGGCTGAGCAGGAGGCCGATTTTGCTCGAGCAGTTGCCCGGGCCGTGGAGGCGGAGGCCACCCTCGCGGAGCGGGTAAGATGCTAAAATGCTTATGCTTATGATTATGCCTAAAAATACCTTATGATTAATGATATGATATAAAATGCAATCTACAGGCGAGGGAGCTAGCAGCAGCAGTGGTCGAGGCCAGTCAGGCGAGGGCAGAGGCAGAGAGAAGCCGGGGTGAGACCGATCGAGCCCGAGCGGAGACATAGCTTGTACGGGCAGAGATGGCTCGACTGAGAGCGGAGGCCCCGCGACGCTCAGATGATGCAAAGATGGAGCAACTACGGACAGAGTTAGCGCGAGCACAGGCTGAGGTGGAGCAGCTCCGTATCGGGACGGCGGACCTGGATCGCTACCGGACCGAGGCACGGGAGACGCGGCGTCAGATCTTCACGCTGAAGATCGAGCTGCGGACGCTGGAGCGGACGGTCCGGATGATGGGCCGGGGACCAGAGCGGAGTGCCTCCCAGAGTGGGGCACGGAGGAGTACTGCCCCGAGCGGCTCGGTAGGGGATTTTCTTGTCAGCTCCTCTGGCCAACGGAGGAATGAGAGGGCGGAGCGGGGACAGCAGGAGGAGAGTGCTTCTATAGCGCCGCCACCCGCGAGGAGACCTGAGGATGGAGAGGATGAGGGTGGTCCGGCGGATAAGCCGACCGAATGATGTATTTTTTTATGTTTTTTTCTTTGTATATAACTTATGGTAGATGGAATGAGGTCTTTTTTCTTTTTGGTTTTCCATTTTATTTTGTGCAAGTGTGAATGAATGAAATGTATGCAGGAATGTGGATGAGATGCGAATGGATGTGTGTATGAGACATATGCAGGAACGTATGTGTGTGGGGAAAACTGTGGAGGGAATGAGGTGTATAATGTGAAAGACCGCCAGGTCTAGGCAAGGGCAGAAGGAATAGCCTGAAATCAGCAGCAGAGAAAGTAACGGTCTAGACTTAGACCGTCTTAATCAAACGACGCGCCGGTGAAAGGCCGTTAATCATAACAGGGGCCCATCCTGGTAGTAGGGCTTCAGGAGAAACGACGGCCAACGGCAGGTGCGTCAAAGACAAATAATGGCCAAAGACTAGACCGTTGATCCTGGCAGAACGATGGTTGTCAGGACAACTAGCAGAAAATGCGACGGCCTGAGGGAGACGCGTCAGAGTGAAGCAACGGCCATAACCAGGGCCGTCAGGAAGTGCTTAGCCTAGAAGAGAAAGGACTGAGTGGATGAGAGTATAACGGCTCAGGATTCGCGCGTTACAAGAAACGACGGTCAACCCTTAGACCATTAATCTTCACAGAACATGATCGGGGAATTAAACCCACAGGAAAATGCGACGGCCTAAAGTTGGCGCGTCGGAGTGAAGTAACGGCCGTACGATAGACCGTTAGATTCTGGGTTGTATTCCGAGACGGATTGAGCCGTGAGAACTTAAACCCAAGGTTTAGCCATCTAATCCCTTACTGGAACTTATCTGGATTGAAGATAAAGCCTTCCAACTCAAGTCTTATCCTTTCAAAGCCAACATTAAACCTTTAAGACTTGGAAACTCAACCAAAACTCGTATCTTTGCTGCAAACCTCTGCTTTAGGGTTGAAGAACCTCTCCTAAGGGCAGAAATCAAGATGAAGAGAAGCTTCGAGGTGATGGCTATGGAGGAGAAGGTCTACACTGGACCTAAAGCTGCCAGAAAGGAACATGGAGAGCTCCAACAGTTGACATCAATTTCCAAGCACTTAAGCTCCAATGTTCAAAGGGTGGTAAGTCCCTCAACAACACATCCAAGTCCAGAAAATTCTGCACTTCAATTCGTTTTATGATTTCTTCTTCTCCTTCTTTCTTCAAGCCTCTTCCTGGCCCAAGATGCTACTCTAATCTGAAGTGGGTGGCTCCCATGGTAAAGGCCCTCCCTATAGAAGTCACATCCATCCTTAAAGCTTGACACCTTCAACCACTCTTGGTTTTAGGCAAAAATTTCCAGAATTTATCCTTCGATTGGCCAAGCCTTTCAGCACTTGTGGAACTATGGCATCCACAAACTCATACTTTCATCTTCCCTTCCTTCGAAGCAACCGTCCTATTAGAAGAGGTAGAAGCCTACCTAACCCTTCCTAAGACTAAGGTGGGGGATGAAGACCGGGTTTGCTATACAATAGAGCCCATTGACCCGTCCTTGATCTTGAGCGACTTCATTCATAATCCAAAGGACGTGAGAACCATGATCAGCCCACACCACATTCACTTGATACCCTTGGCACAATGGATAGTGTCTCATTGTAAAAACAAGTGGGAGAGACATGAAGCAATAGCCAAGGCGGTGGCGGTTTGCTTGTGCGGGGTCTTCCTTTTTACCACGACCGACCACCTCTTAGACATCCAAAATCTTGGTATGATTAGCGGGCTGTGGCGGGGAATGTCTATCTCTCAAGCGGTCCTCTCATACCTCTATGAAGGACTAAGCTCGGCTTGCATAGGAGGTCCTTTGTTTGGTTCCATGATACTCCTTGAGTGCTGGACAGGAGTGAGAGTCAAATTCCTTCCCAAGGAAGACATAACTTCTGCAAGCCGGATCTTCGGGAGCCACCCTCTCTTCTTCATTGGAGGGGCATTTGGATATTCTTCTCAGGTGGAATGCAGGACGGCGGATAAGAAAACTCGGGATGAATGGCGCCTCTTTTTCAACACTTTGCCAATGGACAAGTTCATTATGCGACCAAGAATCCTTCGAAGCACTCTTCTCAAAATACCGCGGCGTCAAGGCCTGGACCTCCAGCTAGTGGGGAATACTACCATGGCGATCTACAACCCGCACCGATGCCATCTTCAGATCGGACTACCTCGAACCGGCGTTTCTGCACTATCACACTACCCTCCCCTTCTACCTAGGAAGATGGGGACCGAGGAAGATGAACGAGCAGTCCGAAATGCGCTGATCATGTGGGAGATCAGCAAGGTGCGCCCGTGGCAAGCAGAAGTTGAAGAGAACGACGAAGCACGCCGAGATTATGTGAAAGAGTTGAGAAGAATCCGCCCTCTTGCGGATAAGAAGTTGAATGTATCTTGATTTCTTTTTCCTTATAAAAGATGTTGCTTGTAATTGACCATCAGAGTTTTGAATTTATCATGAATTATATTTTATTCAGTTTGCTTACACGTGATGAGATTGTCTTAGTTGAATGAGCTTGAGTTTTATGGTTTGAATGGCTGGAATGATGTGGACAGACAGAGCCTCTGGAGATAGCAACAGATATGCAATGGGCCGCCATAAGGAAATAACGGTCTTACGACAGGCCGTCAGAATGAGAGTAACAATAGAACCCTGTCTCTGAAGGATATGACGGATAGGCGTTGGACCGTTATAAGAAAGTAACGGTATTCGCCAGACCGTTATAGTGATGGTTAGTGAAAGAAAGAAGGCCCATGCCTGCAGGAAAATAACGATCGAAGAGGGGGCCGTTATGTGACTGTAACGGTCTGATGTTGGCGCGTTACATACCTTGAACCTGCATAGCTGTGAACTTTTTGCTTTGAATCTTGCCCCTGCATTCTGCACACACACTTTAAACATGAATCAAGTTAGATCTGTTCTTAGACTCAACCCCTTGCCTTGAAGCAAGTTAGATAATGACCGTTCCTTGATATTCGGTCAAGGGGTGGAGCCTTTATTAAATAGGCGGAAACATAATGAAAATGCAATGCATGCTATGCACATGATGGTATTTTTGGGAGTTTTGGAAAATATTTAATGTTTTTAGATTTTTAGAGATATTTGTTTTGTTTTGGATTTTTGAAAATATTTGATGTTTTTGGATTTTGAAAATATTTGATGTTTTTGGATTTTGAAAATATTTGATGTTTTTTGGATTTTGAAATATTTGATGTTTTTTGATTTTAAAAAATATTTGATTTTTTTGGGTTTTGAAAAACCAGTGCCTCTTTAGCAACGTGAACCCTTCCTTGTTTTAGATTGAGTCCCGAGATTGGCGTGTAATAGTGTGACAACCCCTGGCCAAGACCTAATCATCATGACGGTGTTTCTACCAATGTCATACTCAAGGTACTAATCTTAGTCCTAAAAGGAAAAAAAGATCATGGGGGTAAGCTTAGGCCAGATATGGGAGTTTTTAGGACTTGATTTTCTCACCGCACAACCCTATTAGAGATTTGGTCTGTTGCGCCGGGGCTTTTTGCGTCCGTCATCGAACCTTTGTCCACCCTGGGCATGCATGCGACCGGGCTCATAACGTCCCGCGGGGAACTGTACTGCCACTCTTGTCATGCCTAGCTTTCTTTTCTCCTTGGAGTTTTTCGGAAATTCGGAATCTGTAGACCTTTGAAATAACGCTTTTGATTTTGTCGTAAAGAGCACTCCTTTTCTTTTCTTTTCCTTTCTTGCTTGTGGCGTCAGGTCATACCGGACTTGCCCCTGTTTGGGACCTCCTCTCACTAGGGTGTTTGGATTGGTTGTCGCCTCCTTATTCACTCCTTGTCCCTGGATTCAGCCGAAGAATGAAGCGGACAGGGACTTCGACTTTCCCCTAAAGCATGGCCAAGGAGAAACGGTGTCTTTTAAACAAGGAGCCCGACCAGGGATGTCGTGTGGTGTGTGATTGCCTTACTCGGGACCTCTTCTTTTGAAAATAGGAAGGAAGATCTTGCTGCCGGGAAAGCACGTGGTTCAGACTCTAAGGAAAGAAACGCTTAAGATACAACCCATTCCACGGGTGAGAGAGCTCCTCACCTTCCGCATTTATTAAACGATAAACATTCCCTGGATAAGCCTCTTTTATTACAAACGGCCCTTCCCAGTTAGGTTGCAATTTAGACCTAGGACCTGCAGACCGAATGAATTTGCGTTTCAAAACAATATCACCCGTCATAAACTTACGTTCAATTACCTTCTTTTGAAAATAACGCGAAACCCTCTTTTGATAAACAGAAACGTGATCGGCCGCATTCATCCTCTTCTCATCTAAGAGTTCCAACTGGACCAGCAATGCCTCTCGACGTTCATCGAGATTAAGTTCCTTATCGAGCTGCACTCTAAGGGAAGGGATTAAGATCTCATATGGGAGTACCGCCTCCATCCCGTAGGTCAGAGAATAGGGAGTTTGCCCCGTAGGGGTACGGACGGAGGTGCGGTAAGCCCACAGAGCTTCTACCAATCTTTCAGGCCAATCAGAAAATTTATGTGCTTCGCATGTTTTCTTGATGATTTTAAGAAGGGTTTTATTAGTGGCCTCGGCTTGACCGTTGCCTTGAGGGTAATATGGAGATGAATGATGCAGTGCAATATTGAACTTCTTACATAGGTCTTTAAGCTCTTGGGAGACGAACTGGGGTCCGTTGTCGGTGATGATGCTGCTTGGCACTCCGAACCGCGAGATGATATTCTTCATGATAAAGCGGCACACCGTTGTAGCTTTGATTTCTGCGTACGCCTCGGCTTCGGCCCATTTGGTGAAGTACTCAGTAGCGGTGAGGATAAATGATTTTTGCTTGATCTGAGAATTAGGATCACCGAGCGGGCCGACGACGTCGAAAGCCCACATAGAGAAAGGCCAAGGAGCAGTCATAGGATGGAGAGACGAAGCTGGAGAGTGAATTTTATCAGCATGGAGTTGGCATTTAAGACACCTCCGGACATAGAGGGAGCAATCTTCCTCTAGAGTGGGCCAATAGTAGCCCTGCCTAAGGATCTTCTTCGCTAGAGCTTGGCCATTGACATGACCTCCACACTCACTAGAATGGGCCGCTTCAGCCACTTTCCAAGCTTCTACATCATCCAAGCATCTCATGAGCATTCCATTAGTAGCGCGCCTATACAGTTCTCCTGCAATGATAGTGTACCTTGCGGCAGCTCTTCTTATTGCTTTACGCTGCTCGGCTTTTGCCCCTTCTGGGAATGACCCTTCCTTGCAAAACAATTCAATTTCATGATACCAAGGCAATTCTTCTTCATCCAGAATCTCCTCTAGCTCTGTTAATGAAACTTCCTTGAGATCTTCCTTCTCAGCTCTCGCCTCTACAACTTTCCTAAGGTTGATGAACCAAGGATCTTGAAGAGAGGGTGCGTCCAATCTCTGGACGACGATGGTCTCAGTGCTACGACTGAGAGGGAAAGATAAGGAGGAAGCAAGAGATGCCAAAGCATCAGCTAGAATGTTCAGAGAACGGAGAGTATGGATATAGATCAGCTTACGGAATCGCTTAGCAATGAGCGTGACCAAATCTTGATAAGGCTTGAGCTTGGGGTCACGCGTACGGTAAGTGGACAGAACTTGCTGTAGGACGAGCTGAGAGTCTCCTATGATGTTCAAATAACGCGCGCCTAGAAGATAGGCGTGCTTCAAGCCGGCCAGGAGAGCCTCATACTCAGTGATGTTGTTGGTAACAGGAAATCGAAGTTGATAAGCGAAAGGGATGGTTACTCCCTCTGGAGTAAGCAAGACAGCACCGATCCCTTGGCCTTGGGAGTTGAGTGCACCATCGAAGTGCAGAGACCAAAAGGGATGATGAGAAAGGACAGAGAGATGCTCATCAGGGAAATCATCCTGAATAGAATCGGTGTGAGAAATAGGGAGATGTGCAAGATGCTCAGCAATGGCATATCCTTTGACTGCCTTCTGAACAACAAAGGTGATGTCGAACTGAGAGAGGAAGCTCTGCCAGCGAGCTAACCTACTAGAAAGGACGGGTTTTTCTAAGAGATAAAGGATCGGGTCCATTCTAGAGATCAACCTAACTGGGTGGGCGAGAAAGTAATGTTTAAGCTTCTGAGCTACCCACACTAAGGCGGCACAAGTCTTCTCCATAGCGGTGTACTTGGATTCAGCTGGATTAAACAGTCGAGAGAGGTAGTACGCAACCCGCTCTTTCCCTTCATCATCTACTTGTGCTAAGACCGCCCCTAGGGAGTCCTCAATAACCGAGATGTATAGGATTAGGGGTTTCCTAGGGACAGGAGGTTGCAAAACCGGGGGATTGGATAGATACTCTTTGAGGTCCTTATAGGCCTTCTGACAATCTTGATTCCATTCGAACTTGACCCCCGCCTTAAGCAATTCATAAAACAGACGACACCTCTGAGAATGCTGAGATATAAATCTTCTAATGAATTGCAGTCTACCAATCAATCCTCGAAGTTCCGTAATGTTCTTTGGCGGAGGCATATCCATGACGGCCTGTGCTTTATTAGGATCAATCTGGATCCCCCGTTTGCTCACTATGAACCCTAACAACTTCCTTGAGGAGACTCCGAATACACACTTCTTCGGATTCATCTTAAGCTTGTACTCCCTGGCTCTCTGCAGCACCTTAGCCAGGATAGAGGGGTGTTCTTCTTTTGTTCTTGACTTCACCAAGATGTCATCCACGTAAGCTTCCATATATATGTGCATCATGTCGTGGAAGATGGCCATCATCGCCCTTTGATAGGTGGCACCTGCATTTTTCAAACCAAATGGCATAACTACATAACAATACGTGCCCCAGGGCGTGGTGAAGGAAGTCTTCTCTTGGTCTTCCGGAGCGAGACGGATCTGATTATAGCCCGAGTACCCATCCATAAATGACAGAGCTTCATACCCGGCAGTGTTATCAACTAGGACGTCTATATGAGGTAGCGGGAAATCATCTTTGGGACATGCTTTGTTTAGATCCCTGAAATCAATGCATATGCACACTTTTCCATCCTTCTTGAGAACAGGGACTATGTTCGCCACCCACTGAGGATATAAAACCACTCTGACGAACCTGGCCTTGTATAGTTTGTCGACCTCTTCCTTGATCCGCAAGGCCATGTGGGGGTGAAATCTTCTTGACCGTTGTTTAACATGTGTTGCCCCTGGTTTAAGCACGAGTCGATGTTCCACTAAGGAGGGGTCAAGACCTGGCATGTCCTCATAAGACCAGGCGAAAGAATCACTATACTCCCTTAATACCTTAATTAGATCTTCTTCTACCTGTGAAGGGAGATCATCAGAAATAATGATGGGCCTTGGGTCTTCTTCCGTTCCCAAGTTGATTTCCTTTGTAGGTTCATCCACTGCCGTCGACGGCTGGTCGAATCTCTTTAGTCCTTGTGCATATAAGTCGGCAGTGTTATCTACATCGCTGTCTTCATCTATTGGATCCTTCTCATCCAAGACCTCATAGACGCCTAATCCGTCGTCGCTCCATACCCCTTCTATTTCCTTTTCATCCTCAATCACGATTGCAGTAGCGACGAATTCCGGACACTTCAAAAGAGCATGACACCGCTGAGCTAGATCTTGCAAGAACCTATCAGGAACAGATCGGGAAGAATGCGCAAGCGAGCGCGGCTCAGAATGGGAAGGGTTGGACGACCCAGAACAAGACCCTACTTCTCTAGACCTAACGGACTCTACTCCTCTAGACTCGACGGACCCTAACCCTAACCTAGGGGAAAAAAGGCCTAGTGGAAGGGGAGGAGCAGGGGACTCGTGCCCTTGGGAGGAGGAGGATGGAGACAGGATAGCGTAATCTTCCACTGAAATCTCCGTTTCAAATTTGACGTTTTTTTTTGGAGATCAGCGGAGACTACACAGCAAGATGGAGGAGGTGGGAGCTGCATAGGGAACAGCTCGGGGAAGATGCAATCAAAGAAGGGATCAGAAGAAGAGAACCACATCTCGTGGAGTTGAGCGTTGGGAGGAGGAGGAGTAAACAGAGTGGATAGATCAATGCGTGGACACTTCCCTCAAGCACAAGGAATGAATAGAATCTCCGGTGGATCAATGAAAGACGGATTTATTATGATGGGAGGAAGGCGGGGTATGAAGTCCCCTTGCTGGAAAATAGATTGGAGGCGTGAGGGAGACCAAGAAAAGATAACGAGAGAGCTCCCCCTTTCCTGTAGATCAACAATAGGCTGCTTCTTCGGCCTCCACTGCATAAGCCGAACTTCTTGTTGCTTCTTCTGACATTCTTCCTCATGAAAGAGCCCATGTAAGGCCTGACTGTAGTCGAGCATGTCACTATCTGACCCTCCTGGTGATGGAGGGGGACTGGCAATTGGACAAATTGTATTCCTTTCTTGCTGAACCGGCTTTGGAGCTAATGTGCCAGGCTGGAGAGGCCCTTTGATAAAATGTTGACGATAATCCCAGGTGAGCGGCCCAGAATCACCCATCATCGATAGTGCTGTCTCTCGGTAACCGAGACCTCTCTTGCCCATTTTTCTTCATTTAGGTATAGGCTTAGTCATCCCTTGCAGTTGCGCACCGAGGCCTCTCCCCGGTTGATAGCCCAATTTCAATATAATGTTCCACCCCTTTGAATCTCGAATCTGCGGCTTCACTTTGACATTAACTGGAGTAGCGACGGGCTTAGGGGATGTGTAAGCCCAAGGAAAGTTCAAATCCAGCACTGACAGAACGGGCCGGCTGCTTGGCCAAAGTGTGGGAAGAACCTGCTCTGAGATAGCCTTAACGGACTGCACCGTGGATAAGCTCTTAACTTTGACGACCCTCCCTTGGAAGGGGAATTTAATGCACTGATGTGCGGTGGAGGGCACGGCGCCGAGTGTGTCAATCCAGGGACGACCTAAGATAGCCTTGAACATAGGGTCGATATCAAGAACATAGAATTCCACGGCCATAGTAAGGGGCCCGAGCTCTGCCTGAATGGTGACTACCCCGTGACATGCTCGCCTTGAGTTGTCATATGCCGCTATAGTGGTGGGGGTAGGCCATAGTAACTCTTCAGATATGTTGCATGCTCGGAGGGTGCTGAGTGGGCAAACATTAATTGAGGCCCCTGTGTCAACCAGCGCTGCTTTAATGTCGACTTTGTTCAGGGTAATTGTTATGCAGAGCGGCATTTGCCGAGCCCCCGGAGGTGCGAGCTCGGTTTCAGAGAATGTGATTGCCGGCCCTTTGGAGATAGTTGCCAGTGCCGTTGGTAGGCTATCAACTGCCATGTCTTCGCTAACCATTACCTTCTGTAAGAAGTCCCTCAGCGCATCCTGATGAAGGGTGGACCTTTCGATCAGCTCCAGCACAGATATTTTGGCGGGTACTCGATCCAGATGATGCAGCAAGTCATATTGAGTACCCGACAAAGGTTCAGTTTCTTCTTGCTCGGCCACCGGCTGAGAGGACTAGGGATTAGAAGTAGTAGCGTAATTCCGATGGAACATCTTCCCGCTCCTCAAAGCACAATTTGCCGCGGCATATGAAGATAGTATGATGGGCCCTGCGGGATGGATGAATGGAACATGTGGTGTGGGGGAGGCGGTTTGGTGGAGCGTAGGGTTGGTGAGGTTAATGGGTGGTGCGCGGATGGTGGGTGAAGGATGGGTGGAAGGCAGGGTGGTGATGAATGTTGATGCGGGTGGAGGGAAGGCTAGCGGCTGGGTAAGAATGGGTGAAGGATTGGGTGGTGGTGTGATGATGGTGATGGGAGTAGGTGATGGAGGGTACGATGGAACGGAGAGTGGTAGAGGATTTGCTGGAGCGGGTGTGAATGGGAGGACGAGTTGAGAGGGCGTCGGCTGTGCAGGGATGATGAAGGGAGGATTGCGGTGGTTATGGTGGAGGGCCATGACCTGCGGTGTGGCGCCATCATCATCGAAAGACCATCCGACGTTGGGGGCTGGTGGCTGGACCATGTTTACTTGCGCTGGTGCTGGCGGCTGCTGCTGAGGAGCGGGTGGATGATTTGGCATCGGGTTCTGATGGATGCCCAGGTCTTGTACTTGCTGTGGTTGCTGCTGTTGTGGCGGCTGCTGCGGCTGCGGTGCTTGATGCTGCTGCACTTGCTACCCCTGCGGCTGCCTTCTCTTTTCTTTTATCTCAACAATGGCCCTATGCATTTCGGCCCAGTCGATTCTCTGCCCTTCATGTAGGTCATACACAAGATCTCGGAACTGAAAACATCCTTCTATGGTATGGCCCGGCTGCCGGTGGAACATATAATACTTAGTCTGATCAACTGCCGGGTTCCAAACAGGCCGTTCCGGAGGAAGTTGGATTGCATTTACTGACATGAGTGCCGAGAAGATATCTGTAAGTGTCTCTGGCAATGGAGGATACTGGGCTCTCCTAGGAGCCGGGCGCTTGCTATTTGGATTGTTGTTGTTGTAGCCGTTGGGTGGAGGGACGTTATGGTATTATGGTGGTGGTGATGGTTGTTGTGGTGTGGCGAAGGTGTTTTGTGGAATGGTGAAGGCGGGGGGAGGGTTTTGTGGAGTGGCTTGGAAGTTTTGCGGAGCGGAGTTTTGTGGATTGCGGGGGTTTTGGTTGTAGCGGAAAGGTGCGGCCTGATATGGAAAAGCAACGCCTTGTACTTGCTCATTTGTTTGGACTCCCTCAGTAACCGGCCCTTGTGGTTTCTTGTGGTACTTGGGCTTTTGGTTTTCGAAGAGGGAATGGATAGGGGAGTCCTTGAATTGAGTCTGGATGAAGCGCGCCCGGCTATAGAGTTGATGCATGTTGGCTATGTCATTCATTGCCAGGATGTTGCGGAAGGTCGGGGTGGCATTGGAAATCAGCAGTTTGACCTTCTCTTCCTCCGGAATGTGGCCCGGTACTCTGGCGGCCATTTGTCTCCACCTGTCTGCATAGGTGGCGAACTCTTCATCCGGCTTCATCTTCTCGGCTACTAGATCTGTAAATGAATATTCAGGGCCGACCCTGTCTTGGAACCGCTGGATGAATTTGTCCTTTACTACCTTGAAACTCTCGACCTCTTCCAGTGGTAGAGAATAGAACCATTCTAGAGCGACACTGTCCAAAGATCGGCGGAATAAGTACGCCATGAGGCGATCATCATATTGGAACTGTGCCGATTCATAAAGAAAATCCCTCACATGGATGAAGGGATTGCTGTTCCCATCGTACTTGCGATAGTTGGGGAGCTCTGATTGCGGAGGGAACCGGATGTTCTGGAAGCTCGGAATAGGAATATCGGCCAAGGATTGTGGGCCAACCCTTTTCTGGAGAAAGTCGAGTTGTTGCTGCATGGTGGCCCACTTGTCAAGCAAGTCCTGCTCTTGGGAGGGAGCAGGGGTAGTGAAGGATGCTGATTGTATTTGAGGGGCAGATGGAATGGATGTAGCAATAGGCGGGAGCCCGTAAGAAGGAGTGGAAGGATAGACAGTGGAAATAGGCGGCCCGTAAGAAGGATATTGGGCCTGAGATAGACCCGGATTAGAATGATTTTGGGCCACTCCTTGCTGAGGGCGTAAGAAATCGGAAGGGTTCATAAGGAGCTGCGGAGCTACCGAACCAGAGTTGTGATGATCGACCTGGACAAAGGAAGGGATAGGTGACTTCCCTTTATTGAAAGATTGATGGGCTGAATTAGAAGATTGGCCCATCTCTATGCCAGCGAAAGTGATGGTCCGGGGTGGGCTGAGCGGACGGCTAGGAAATCACAGCAGGGACCTCCGTAAGTCCCCGCGAGCCGTGGATTCCCACACGGACGCCGGGCTGGTTGTACCTTTCCCACCCCGTGTCTAGGGTTGCATAGGTGAAGGAGTGGTTACACTTAGAGTCAAACCAAGTCCCATATCCATCTCCTACTAGGAACCCATTGTTGAGAGCACATATCAATCAATTCACTAAAGTTCCAAAGGAGAAATCATAAGAACCTTGTTGCATCATCTTAAACAACTTGGTTGATCTTTGAGTGTCTTCATCTTTTATCACTTACATCTTGTTAGAATCACCTAAGTTTGGTTGCTTATTGAGTGTTTTTGTGTTGGTTGTTTTCGCATTGTCAAGGTTGTCCGTTGCATGTGGAGTTGTTTTCGTCCGTCTGAATCATCTTCTCGAGTCAGTTCCTTCTTAACGTTCTATTCTAATCCCCTCTTCGAGTCCACCATGGCATCCTTTAATCCTCCTCGCTCCCAAGAGGACTCTCTTCCTCAAGGGCTCCTTGAAAACCCCCCTAGGGTTATCACATTTTCCTATGGAGAGGGGACTGCCCCTCTCCCATCCTCCACTTCTATGGAAGGTGGTCAAGTTACCCCTTCTCTCTCTACTCCTTCCGCGGGCTCCGTCCTTCATATGATGGCCCAATTGGATCCGACCCAACTCCAAGTTCTATATCAAGCTATGCAAGGGTCCAATGCTTCTCCCTCTGCCACTATCCAAGGTCAATCTAATCCTTCCATTATTGGGCCGTCCGTTCAGCCCACTCCGATTGATCTCACTCCGGACAATGCGAAAACAACCAACACAAAAACACTCAATAAGCAACCAAACTTAGGTGATTCTAACAAGATGTAAGTGATAAAAGATGAAGACACTCAAAGATCAACCAAGTTGTTTAAGATGATGCAACATGGTTCTTATGATTTCTCCTTTGGAACTTTAGTGAATTGATTGATATGTGCTCTCAACAATGGGTTCCTAGTAGGAGATGGATATGGGACTTGGTTTGACTCTAAGTGTAACCACTCCTTCACCTATGCAACCCTAGACACGGGGTGGGAAAGGTACAACCAGCCTGACGTCCGTGTGGGAATCCACGGCTCGCGGGGACTTACGGAGGTCCCTGCTGTGATTTCCTAGTCGGCCCCAAGGAATATGGAGACGAGAGCTCCTCACAACAAGGTAGGAAAATGCAATCTAATGTATGAAAAGATGAATGACCCTATGTTCACCGGAGTGCATGCAAAGTCTAGCCTAGAATCTAACAATCAATGGTGCACACAATGATATGTAGATATGAGCAAAGTAAGAAGGAGGACAAGTATCACCCAAGCAATAAATCACAGCAAAAACTGTGGATATAAATGCACCTCGGATGCGTACCTGCCAGGAGAATGATGGTCGAAGGACCCTGCATCAGAGAACAATAACGGTCAAAGGCCAGACCGCCAGATAATATATAACGCAGGGGGATGAGACCGTCGGGTGAGCCAGGGAACCAAAACCAGATAGAAGTAACCGGAAAGCCCGTGGAAGCTCACACAGCAGAACCAAAGTTGCGGTCTAATGCCCCTGCGTCAGAGGACTGTGACGCGGGGACACCGGGCCGTCAGAGAACTCAGAAAACCAGAATGAGCAGTAAACAAAGGGGAAACAAAAGGCAACTCAACAAGCAGATGATGGCAGGTTTAAACAAGAATCAAAAGCACGATTGGCACAAGTTGTCCCACCGTGATCACCAAAAAATTATCTGTTGATATTTATTTGTCTATCTTCTACCTTTCTTTTAAGGTTTGAAAAGTGATATGGTAAGATGACAAACAATCAATCAAAGATCTACTCAAACCTATGAACATGTGATCATGAACCTAGGCAATCATAGCTAGCTCTAGCATGGGCATGCTATCTCAATCAAAATACGCTAAGGAAAAAGGAAAACACACGCCGGGGCGTGGAGCAAGGAATAAACAAAAACACACCGTAAAGGTGGAACAAGCAAGTAAAATAGAAAGATATGATGAAGAAGACAGTTAATGCCCAATACCAAGGAAAGATGTGATCGCCACCAAAGTAAAAACAAGTCAAAGACCTGAATATACCTTGGAAATAGGTGGATGAAACACCCGCCCACGGGAGAGAAAACCAGAGAAAGCCTGCAGATCAATTTAGAAATAACGGCCGGAACCCTGTGCGTTACTTGGAAGTGACGGCCACACGATAGACCGCCGGAAGAGAGTGACGCGCCTGCACAAGGCCGTCAGATAACCTGCAGTAACAAAGCTTGAATTCTTTTAACTCCAACTCTTCCAGCCGGCTAGAAGACCTGGGCCTCGTGTTAATGAACCTGTAAACCTTCCAAAGATATAGAAAGACAAAACAAAATAACCTCAATTAGCCCTTTTCACAAGCATAGCATCAATTCTCAAAGAGCTTAACATCATCAAAAGGAGAGGGGATTACCGGGGAGTTTTGGTTTTTTAACCCCTCTGGGTGTTTTAAAAGTTTGGGAAGATGTTTATATGCTTAGAGCACAGTGAAAAACGTGGAGAAAGAGGAGGGACAATGCTTTGATTGAGAAAAAAAACCAGGGAAGAACTCAAGCATGCAATGATGAACTTGAAAGACCAAAACCAAAGTACTCCCTTGATTATGAGATGGATGGACGTGGGAAGCAGTTCCTCTTGGATGAAGATGGCTCCTGAGTTTGGCAGCACTTCGTCATGAATTCAAATCTTCCTCCCCTTCGGGCCATGAAGTCAAGGGTTCTATTTATAGACCCTCAAACTCTCAGGTCGAGCAGAGGATAATCAAGCAAGATAAAGAGATAACTCTTTAGTAAATCCTCGAAGATAATATCACCAAGAGTCCATAGAATCGAACGGAAGGTCCTGAGGATCAGATTTGAAAGAGATATCGTCAATCCAAACCCTTATCTCGACCACGGAGTAGTAGAGAAAAGGCCTGAGCTGCCAGGACTCTCTGAAGGAAGTAACGGCTGCACGACAGACCGCCGCTTGGAAGAAACGCATCAAGGACCATCCGTTACTCTCAACCCTATCCCAAAGGATAAGATCGACGGGAAGAAGACTTAATCAATTGGACTCTGCAAAGAGGCGACGGCCAAGACATAGGGCGTCATACTGAAACAACGGCCCCTCGACAGACCGTTACCAATGTGTAAGCCAAAGGATAAGCACTGAAAACGAGGACTTAAGCCTTAGGACTCTTCAAAGAGTAACGGTCCAGGCCCCATGCGTTATAATGAAACAACGCGCCTGGTTCGGACCGTTATTACCATTGAGTTTCAAGAATAGAAATGAAGGGTTGCTAAGCTGTTGCCAACGAAACACCACCAGGAGCCAATTCTTAATCCAGGAATTAAGACCCAAGAAACAGGCCTCAACTGATCAGAGACTCAATGAAGAGTGAATAACTCGGAGCATATATAGAATGAAATAAGGAGATGACCCGACTTATTGGGTATAAAACAGGTGTCAACAACTGTAAAGATCAGTCTTATCCTGAAGGAGCCACCACAGAAGATAAGAAAGCCATAAGAAGGGTGGCCCAGAAATACGTTTTGGTTGGAGGTCTACTGTATAAGAGAAGCCTCACCGGTGTTCTTTTAAGATGCCTTGATGACGATGAGGTCTGAAATGTGTAGAGGAAGCACACTCAGGTGTATGCGGTGGCCATGTAAATAGCCAAATGCTCGCTAAGAAGATCATTAGGCAAGGCTTTTACTGGCCCACTATGGAAGAGGATTGTGCTGTTTATGTCTGTAGGTGTGTCAAGTGCCAGCTTCACGCCGACAAGATTCATTCACCATCTTCCTCACTTCATCCAATATCCTCCCCATGGCCTTTCTCCATGTGGGCATTCGACATCATTAGTCCCCTAGGTGATCCTAACTCCCTCACCAAACAGAAATCTTTCATTCTCACTGCAACGGAGTACTTCACCAAATGGGCCGAAGCCGAAGCTTACGCAGAAATCAAGGCGTCAATAGTCTGCAAGTTCATCATGAAGAACATCCTCACCAGGTTCGACATCCCAAGCACAATCGTCACCAACAATGGGCCGCAGTTCATTTCTCAGGATCTTCAAGACCTCTGTAAAAGGTACGCAATCGCATTGCATCATTCATCACCTTATTACCCACAAGGTAATGGCCAAGCAGAGGCCACCAACAAAATATTGATCAAAATCATAAAAAAAACCTGCGAGTCTAATAAGTTTTCAGACTGGCCAGAAAAGCTTATCGAAGCTCTATGGGCCTATCGCACTTCAATCCGTACCCCCACCGGGCAGACTCCGTTTGCCCTTACTTATGGGATGGAAGCGGTAGTCCCGTATGAGACTCTGATCCCTTCTCTCAGGGTACAGTTGAATGAGGAATTTCCCCTCGACGAATGTCGTAATTCACTCCTTGCCCAATTGGAACTCTTAGATGAGAAGTGGCTGGCCGCTGTCGAGCATGCACGTGTTTATCAAAATAGACTCGCTCGCTTTTACCAAAAGAAGGTCATTGAGAGAAAATTCAAAATTGGCGAGATGGTCGTAAAAAGAATTTTTATCAAACCTGGAGGGCCGCGTTCTAAGCTCCAACCCAATTGGGAAGGACCATATGTGATTCAAGCCGTGTACCCCGGTAACGCCTACAAGCTAGTCAATACCGAAGGGACCGAGTTATCCCACCCTTGGAACATGCTTTATCTTAAGAAATACTACCCTTAGATAGCCGTAACAACTGGCATGGTACGAGGACCAGCAAGCTGGAATTCACTCTTCGATCTTTGCAGTCTAACTCGGGGTTAACCCCCGCTCACTCCCGTACCCCACTTTTGGGATCGAATGGAACGGAACTCGAGGGGAGCCTCGAAAAAAAGAAAAAAAGAAAAAAAAGAAAAAAAGAGAAAAGAGAAAAAAGAGAAAAAAGAACTAATGCCTGGTGTCTATCATGCGGTCAGGTCTTTGCATCTATCCTTCATATTAAGATATGACCCATTGAGGTCGGTAGGTCTCGGGTCTTGGTCTGCCAGAACCGTGGAGACTCATGTCCGGTCATGTCGGATTATGCCCATTAAAAGAAGGCAACGCACACACGCAGCCGTTTTAGCTAGAAAATTGGTAGTTTTACTCATCATGGGGCTGTGCTCGAAGGTCTCCAAGAAAGTCGTAATCTTTGTTCTCTCCTTTCTCGACCCAATGAGATAGCCAACGCCCTTAAAACGCTGAGCATAAGGGAACCGAAACGCAATACCCCGAAGGTGAGAGTACTATTCATCTCCTCGAACCCGAGTCATATCACGAGAAGAGGGCAGTGTCCCCGCAGGCATACAAAAGGGATTCCCACATATCAAATTATCATACCTCCCTCAAAAAAAAGGGGAAAGAGAAAAATCAAAGTCAAAAGCCTGGTCGTGACCGTGCCTGATTTCGACAAACGAAACCCCCAAACAAAGGAAATTCTACAACGGGGCAACGTAAGTCTGTTCGAGGATTGGTCCGATGTCGCCCAAAGGGGAAAGGTCGAGTAAGTCCCGGTTAGCTCATCGGGTTAACGGTTTTGCCGGTCCTCTCGGAAGATTTACCCCACCCTGCTCTTCTTTCTCCCCTCAAAGATGAAAGCTCAATGGAATGCCCGAGAGGCGCGCCCCACTAAGGTAAACGACCCCATTTTTGTCTACTTCGAAGAGCAAAAGCCGTCACTGCGAAGGAGTCTCGGTGTTTCTGGCCGGTCAAGACCTCTATCTACCACTTTGATGGCCTCTTACTTCAACCTCGGACTTAGGTCAATGCAAGCGCGTCACCAATAGGTGCGACGGCGTCTGATTCCGAGTCAGCGTCGCGCGGTTGGTCGTTAGGGTTCCAAGGTGTTCCATCTTATACCATCTAGAGTTGTGAGGAAATAGACCCAGGTCGGGTAAATCCTTTACCCTGAACACTCTTTCGGTGTCTCCTTGTGGTCGGAAGTAACTGGGAGCCTAAGCATGGCATGACGGTTTTGTCATCAGGTTAAGTCTTAACCGGCAGGACTATCACTTGAGGGGTCTAGGGGCCCAAATCAACGTAGATGTGCACGCAGGATACCCGGGAGGTTAGTGAGAAAACCCTGTATTCATAAGAGTCAGGTGCCATAAGATTGGTCGCTAGGCATTAGTTAAAAAAATTTTTTTTTTTGAAGTGGCCGTCGAAGACGCCGTCAGGTGAGTCCCCAAGTATGAATTCTTTTGAGCATGTTAACCCCGCATTACGCTACTTAAGAACGATTTAAGCACCTATGGTCCAAGAACCATGCTGATTGTAATAACAAGTGTCTTTAAAAAAATAAAAATAAAAAAAAATAAAAAAAAGTTTTCAAAAAAAGCATAAACAAGCAACACAAAAAATACATCAGTGTGATCTCATTTGTGTGCTACATTTCTACATTCTGTTCCCATTTGTGTGCCCGTATGTTGCATTCATCATCTTTGCTCTTGCCTTAATTAATAAAGGCTTGGCCCCTTGACTCGTTATCAAGGCTAGTCTCAAAACAATCACCCACTCTTGAGCAAGGGGCCAAGTCAGAACAAAAAATTGACTTGTTTCATTGAGCAATGTGTACAGGATTGAAAAGTAGGAATGAAGGTAGAAGACATGAAACTGAACATTCCTTCCTTTATTTCCTTCTAGAAATTGTACATTAAGTCCCGTCCTCTCTCTCAGTGTTACCCCTTTCTCCACTCTCCAGGCGAAGAACCTTGGAGGGTGTTGCTAAACCATGCGAGGCGGTGCCTCTGCTGCTCTGAACCCCTCTTCCCGTGTCTGCTCCCCGTCGACCGACAGGGGAAGCAAAGAAGCTACTAACACGAAAGCCACGCTCTTGTGCTCTACGGTAGCGCTCTTCACCATCTCTTAGCCATTGTTCGGCAAGACCGAGGCTGGTTCGGAATTCAAACAGTTGGGCCTCCATGGCCCTACGCTCCTCCCTCTCCGCCAATCTGTCAGTTCTCCGTCTTTCGGTGTCTCTTTCCCTTTCCTCGCGTTCTCTCTCGCGGTCCTCCCTTTCCAGCTGAAGGGTAATCCTCAGCTCCACGGCGTCCCGAGAAGAGCCATCGTCTGAACGATGCCGCAACTCTTCCTCCAGTTCCGCTATTCTGGCTTCCCCTTGCGCGGTGCGAGCAAGTGCATCTTGCACCTCTTTCGTCTGCCATAACCATCATCTCAGATATGTGGAGGCACGAATAAGTGAAATTCAATGGTGAGACTCTCACTTGTGTGGAAAGCATTCCTTCTGCCTCCACGGCTCGCTGCGTAGTATGAGCAAGCTGCTCATGAAGCAAATCAAGTTCGGAAGTGGGGATCCACAAACTGGAAGAGACACCATCCGCCCCCATTGCTTAGGAAGCCGCATCAAGCTGGGCGCGCTGCAACACACATAAGGTGACACCGAGAACCTAACGCCAGGAATCTTGGTCTATGATCGTGTGTATGTAGGCTTACCGAAGAACTCAAGGCGGCGCGAGTATCATGTAACTGTCGCTCCGTGCCTATCAGGCGAGCTTGCAGGTTCGCTATCATAGTGTCGCAAACATCCTATGACCAGGACATAGGTTTAAAAAAAACATAAAAAAACATTAAAAAACATAAAAAATGTTGTTCACCTCCACGGTCCCTTCAGGATGGAGTCGTTCTGCATACATCGCCTTATAGAGGCGTAGATAATCCTCGCTGTCTTGAGCATGTGACTCCACGGGAGTGCCACCCCATCGCCAGTCCTCGTATTGCTCAGGAAACCGCACTCTCCAATCAACAGAGGTCGCCGACCCATGCGTCTTCCTCCCGACACGTGGTGTGGTAGTCATGTCCACCCATTCTTGGGTAAGCCCTAGAGTCCTCATGGCCAATCGTAGCCGAAGTGGCTCGATTTCATTCAAACAGTGCATCCATAGGTCGCGTCTGAACCGGGCACGGCTCATTAGGACCCGGGGCTGATCGGCGTCGGTCATGCCCGCATAAGGCCTCCAGTTCACCTCAGTCAGGCAAATCTTTCTATTTACGATAAGGACAAAACAACACAAAATAAAATGGATGGTGATTGATAACCACTATTACTGCAGGGAACTCTTGCAACTCGCATCTCATCACCATCAGCTGGTAGGACATAGGGGCTGGGCTCATGATGGGCTGCCACCGCCTCGCCAACGGCACCGCCATCGGGCGCCAATGATGGGCCTTTCCCATTGGAAGATAATAATAGCTCCACAGTTGCACCGTCATGTGTCATTAACATATCAAAAAAAAAAAAAAACAAAAGGAGAGAAGCCGGGTACCTGAATGAACGGCGTGAAACCACTCACTGTTACCTCTCGATCTGCTCTTTCAGACCGACCCGCAAATAGATGCGCCAACATGGCCGCCCCCCAGGCGTATCGTCCCACTTTCTCGGGGTCTACCAGGAATTCTAAGAAGCGGCAATGAATGTTGTCTCCTTTTGAGCCCAGTAACAACTTTCCCAACAGGAAGAAGAGGAATCTCCTCAAATCCATGTTGGCCCTCTCCCAATTGCTCGCATCTACGCAGTAGACGGCGCGGCATCCTCTTTCAGTTATCTCCATAAACTCTTCCGAGGACTCGTCATCACGAGGACAAACATCAGTAAGCCCCAGTGTCTCCATGATAGGCATCTTGGCTATGGACATGTTCTTGCGATCATCTAGGTCCACCCCTAGTAACCTCTGGGCAGCCTCTCTATAGTCAGAGTACGTGATACCGGTTAGTGCCTCGCCATCCACTTTCAGGCCCGTAATTCAGACCACATCTTCCAGGCTGGGCACCAAGTGCCCCCAAGGCATCAAGAAGGCACGGCTCATTGGATCCCACCTTTCACGCAATGCGTGGACGAGAGAGAGGTCGAGCCTGATTGGCTCGATATGAAGAAAGACTACAAGCCCCATCACGTCTAGCCTGGCCTTCTGAAAATTCGGGAGACCCCGGTATGTGGCCACTACCAAATCCCATGGAATGTGTGATTTCATCACACCCTGCGCATACACGAGGAATGAAGAGGAGTTTTGCCAGAAGAGAAAAGGAAGAAGAAAGACTGGAAGAAGAGACGAGCAAGCTCAGCTTACAAGTTACGATTGGGTCCTTTCATTCAGCTGCCCTTCAAGCTCCGAGAGTCTCCGAGAGCTGCTACCACTGGACGTGCTTCTCTTCGAAGAGTGGGAAGATTCGGCCTCCATCCCAAGTCTTAGAACTCTTAGCTCTTCCGTGCTGTGGAAGCCCCTACTCTTCAAGATAGCTTTCGATGTCCTTGGGAGAACAAGGAGGGGAGGTATTTATAGGAATGGGAGAAGTGTTAGGGTGCTAGGCCCGGATACAGAGGGGGGTGAATGTATCCTGTTACGAATAATGCCCAAATAAAAACTCAGATGTTAGACGCAATCACAGAATAAAACTAATTCAATTAAACTTATGAGCAAGTAGATGGAGCGCGCCTATCCAGGCATCTAGCAGAAGCAAACACACAAAGCAAATCACTGCTCAATAGATTTTTAGGTGGTTCGGTCCTCCAGACCTACATCCACCCCTCACTCCCAACCGGAGTGAGGCTTCACTAGCAAACGCTAGAACCAAGCAGACTCAGTCTGCAAATAGTTGCTGCCACACAGCTTGACTAGGGGAACAGTCTCCCCTCTTCCTCCCAACCGGAGGGACACCCAAGTGACTCCCAGCCACTTGGAAACTAGAGGTCGAAGACCTCTCTTCCTCCAGACCAGGAGGGATACCTGGACTTGCAACCACAAGCCCAGAACCGGAGGACTAGCCTCCCTTCCTCTAACCAGAGGGAAACCCACAAGTGACAACCTGTCACTTGCAACCCGGAGATCAGATCTCCCTTCTCCTGTACCACCAGGAGGAACCCGATCCCCAACAGGGCAATCGGAAGAACAAAGATAATCAGAAAAATAAAGGAAAAACAATAAACGAAAATGACACAGCAATCAGAAGGCTGTAAAAGATGAAAACATAGATGTGGCTCTCAACGGAGCTGACTGGCCTGGATTTGATCCACGGTCCAGTAGACAGATCTTCAATAGCTTTGTCCTTCTTCTCCACGAACTCTCTCTCTCTCTTTCTATCTCTCTTTCTTTCTCCTCTGCTCTCTTCCTCTTTCACTCTCTGCTGCACTTCTTCTTCTTCACTCTTTCTTCTCTCTTCACACGAGCACTATCTCTCTCTCTTTTTCTTTCTCTGCTCTCACTCTCACTCTCTTCTCTGCTCTCTTCTTTTCTTTCTTTTCTTCTTTTTCTGGATCGAAGGGCTTTCTACTCCTCCGACTTTCTGCTTCGATCATTTTTCTTCTGTGGAAGAAGGCTGCCTTATATAGCAGCAGCAGCAGGTGGATAGGGCACAAAACGCGTGTGCCTCCCACGCTCGATCCAGAACCTTCCTGCCACGTGTCTTTATCGGATTGGTTCCTCTTGTCTCGGATCATGTGCAGCCCAGGTGTGTGGAATGTTCTTCCTCGGTCCTGTAATGAGATTGACACCATTAATCATTCAGAGTTCGCTGTATGCTCATTTTAAAGCCAAGGCTGCATGAGGTCTGTAATAGCAACATAAGGTGACTGCTACACGAGGTAGGAAATGAACGAAACGAGATACAATGAACAAGGCTAACACAACAAGGAAGATGACACGAGGTCAGATAAGTCCAGCACGAGGTAAGAAGAAAACGACACGAGGTAACAAGGCTAATACAACAAAGAAGGTGACACGGGGTCAGATAAGAACGGCACGAGGTAAGAGGACGTAACACAGAGTAAAACAATAGAAGAACATGCGATTTAGAAGAAACCTGGACGAGGTTAGAACGAAACAACACGAACTAACAAACGGCAACAAAGGACGACACGAAATGAAACAACACTTGAAAACATAAGGAAAACAACTCGAGCACAAAATAGCTCGAATGAACGACTCGAAGACGAGGCGACACGGGCTGACCACGACACGAAGACAATAACAGAAACCGTCACGAGTTGAAGACAACACGAAGATGAAAAAAGAAACTGACACGAGTTGAAAACAACACGAAGACGAAACACAGGAATTGACACGGAGTGTGGTGAAGGCGAGAAGGACACGAAGTCTAAAGAGAAAAACCAACACGAAGACACAAACATAAAGATAACATGAAGACACAAAAACAAAACTAACACGAAGACAGAAATACAAAAGCAACACGGAGACACGAGTACAAGGGTAACACGAAGACAACTCGAGTACAACGCTGTTCGAACATTCGAACGACTCGAAGACGAGGACGACACGGGCCGACGATAACTCGAAGAAGGCAACAGAAACGACACGAAGTGGTTGCAAATCAGGAAAGACACGAGGTCTAGAAAACACGACACGAAGACATGAGATAGACACGTCTTCAACAACACGTGATGAAACGTGGAAGCAGAAGAACAACTTGAGGAACTACAGTAATTGTCATGAAGACACAAGAACAAACACGGAGAGGATGACACAGGATGAGCAACTAGTTACTGAATAAACGACACGAGGTTCACAGGAAAAATGACTCGAAGTACATCAGAACAAATCGAGCTGCTTCAGAAAGCAGCACGAAGACAATCAACAACCAAAGTTGGAACAACACGACGTACACAAGGACAACACGAGGTGTAGTAAACACAAACAACACGAAGTATGACAGAAACAGTACGGACATACTATGTACTACCTCATAGCAGATTTCCTGTTAATCAATATGCATCAGACGACTGTGTATGGACTTGAAGATCCTTAGCCAATGTATAGACTTCAAAGTAGAGACCGATGTGTAGACTTCACGTGAAAATGCTGAGGCCAGTGTACAGGCTTGCCACCGACCAGTGTATGGACTACCTCAGCCTGAGGCACAGTATGGACTCCAACTCTGCACATCGAATGTATGGACTTCAAGTGTGAAGGCCACTGTGCAGACATTGGGTTCGAAGACAATGTGCAGACTTTGACTTGGAACGTAGGTAGGAATGAGGCTGTATAGACTTGGACCACAAAGGCAGTGTGCAGACTAGGAGACTTAATGAGCAACATAAAGGAGACAAAGCAACATGGCGTCAACCCCGCTGATCCACTGCGTCCACGTAGCTAGTGAACAAACAGCCAATGCGTCAACCCAATCTCCAACTGCGTCAACGCACTGCATGAACAATTAGCCACTATGTTAACCCAATCTAGCCATATTCATGAATTAGCTATTCAAGCAAACAATCAGATATTCAAGCAGTCAATCAGTCATCAATATTAATTAGCACACCTCAGTGTGACTCATGGTGTGTCAGCCATCATCAAAACCACACAGGGGCACAACAATCTCCCCCTTTTTGATGATGGCAACACAATGAGTTACACTGACTCAAATTAGATTCTTCTCCCCCTTTGCCTTCAGCAAAAAGACATGAGTTGAGGAGAGAATTAAAAACTCCCCCTTTGACTAAACTGCCCCTTTTACTTCAGCAAAAATAAAAAAACGTATGAGGGTAGCTCAAGATCAGAAGCAATTAAATCAAAATCTCCCCCTTTGACAAACAACTTATGCAGCGATGCAAATGCAACAAATACTCCCCCTTTGACATGGCAGAAAATATAGAGCTAATGCAGAGAATGAGTCATGGAAAAAAAATGAAGATCTCCCTTATGCAATGAGACAGCTCTCCCCCTATCAACATGCATGATTGACTACTCTCCTCTTGAAGCACAGAAATGGACTCTGGTTATCCAATAAATCAATCTGAAATCAGCCATTACAAAGAATCTGAATTCTGGTGAAGATACCACAGAATCAAAACTTATTTCAGAGCACGATGGAAGATTCCAACAGTGTAGAGAGAAATACATCTCAGGAATCAATCTGAAATCCACCATCATAAAGATTCTGAGGTTCAGAAGGCTGCAAGTGAACAAGGTAATAATGGGAGTGGCACCTCACATTTGTATGGTCAGAAAAATGCAGATGGAATCAGTCAACTGAGAAGAAAGGAGTTGACTATACAGTTTTTTTTGATCATGCATAAATCTGATCATGAGAGATTTGAATGGAAGGTCACAAATGATATGAACATGATTCTGTATGACAAGGAATGCTCCCCCTGAATAGATGCCACTTGATATGCAAGTGATGCATGACATGGAAGCTCCCCCTCAATAAGTGGAATCTTATGAGATAGATGACAAGGAGACCACAGGGGCAGACAAGGAGAAGTTCAGGTCAATGATCTAAGGAAAGTGAGCAGAAAGATTTTCAAGGAGATATCAATCTCATAAATCCAAAACATAATTTTTCAAGGTCTTCCATTATAGGGACTTATGAATGAGCCTTTTGAACAACATGGTTTAAACATGATGTATGCAGAGTTTATCAATAAAATTCTGTATTGATATCTAAAACCATGTTTTAATAAAGATGAACCAAGCCCTCATATTTATCTTGATTAATCTCCCTTTCTCTTACACAATCAAATCTATTGACTTCTTTCAGAATTACATGCACCAATATTGAAGTCAAGCAATTATGAAGTCATATGATTTTGTCTAGGGTTGTAGCAATTTGATTTTAGCATCAATATTCAGATATTTCAATTTGTTCAACAATTTTTCATACTACAAATTTTACGAGCACTCTAGTTCAGTTCACACCTTGTTACTAGAGGATATACCTTGATCAGAGGCCAATGTCCCTAAGCACTTAGTGTGACTAACTGTCATGCTATATATGAACAGAGATAGCATTTACACATCATGACACACTCCAAATCATTTCTTGATGAGTGAGTTGTATTTCTTAGTGTGCATGCCATTGCTCTGCCTGAATTTCAATGAATTCTTAATCAGAGTTAACTAAGGCACCTCATGACACAGTCCTTCGGACATGTGTTTCTCAGTGACCAATGTCATTGCTCTGACAGATATTACCCTTTAGACATTTCAGAAAAATTCATTTGCTTCAAATCAATAATAGTTTCATGTACTTAATCAGTTGAAGTCATATATTCAAAAGTGCAGATTTCAGAAGATTTTACAAGACATAGCATGAAACAGATGGTTAAGGTTTATTAAACATGCTTCAGATATTTTTAAGAGATTTTAAAGCCAAACTCATTGAATACATTAAACTTAAACCACATGAGTTATTTCAGTCATTCATAAAAACGTATAATAGAAGATTTCTAGTTCAAGAGTTTTCAGATTTATGATCGAGATAGCCCATTGAAATCTTCATGAAAGACTGATAGAATTCTGAAGCCAAATGATACCAAATTGATAGTAGAAATACCAATTGTTAAGAGAGATTGTGAAGCTCAAAGTTTTCAGAATATGATTAAGGTTTGTCAACAAAATCAGTAAGAGAAGATATGCAATGAGTTCTGACCCATGTATGCATTTGACAACCTATATGCAATGCAATGACTCCCCCTCACAATATGCATTCAAACTCCCTTTTTGGCATTTTCAATGTAAGGAAATGCAATGCACTATATGTATGCAGGGACATACAAAGACTCGACATTGAATTGCTATGCAAGGATATGCAACTAACTCCCCCTGAAAACATGCAATGTTTGCACTGAAAACTGAACATATGATACCAAATGATTCATGCACATTCAGACTGCCCTGTCAAGTAAAATGACCCATGGTACTAGGCGGAGCACTTGGTCTAAAAGACCAGCTCTCACATAGTAAGGACCTCCGGACAGATTTCCCTGCCTTTTGGTAGCTTACCATTTGATATACCATAGAGGTCATAAATAACAAGGTAAACTCAACAGTCCTATATGCAATTCAGGTTTTCAATGAATTATGCAACAGACAGTTTTCAAACAGCATTCACATTCAGTTCAGATTTTCAGAAATTTCAGAGTGCATGATATGCAATTCAACATACAAGAAGTTTGACATATCATTCATCATGGCATTGATATGTAATGCATTCAGAGGTAAACTACAATTATTTCCATGTGCATTTCAGATTTTCAATTAGATTCAGTTAGATGATGCACAAAAGAATTAATCATGATATGCAGGCATTTAGAGCACACAAATTCAGAAGACAGAATTTAAGCAGAGTTTTCAGAGCTAACCTGAAATGTAGTCATGGGGTTTTCATTCTTGAGTGCCTTGGTTGATTAACCCCGTTTATTCATTTCCAAGGCACACCTGCAACAACTAGATTATTTTGATCCTGCAGGAACCCAAGAAGTCTTGGGTCCTGAATTAACAGTGACATTCCTAGCAGGTATGGTAGCCAACTTCTGTGTATGAA
Organism: Amorphophallus konjac; assembly: GCA_022559845.1. Taxonomy (NCBI): domain Eukaryota; kingdom Viridiplantae; phylum Streptophyta; class Magnoliopsida; order Alismatales; family Araceae; genus Amorphophallus; species Amorphophallus konjac. The sequence goes on from CM040119.1 coordinate 61,834,235, forward strand.
GGTCATCAATTCTCATTACATGACAATCAACAGCAGCATGAGACCTATGACCATAAGCGTGAAATGTTCTGTTGTATGCATGAAATTTTGACTTACCATTACCTGCCCACCAGTATTTAGAAGCTCGGTGGTCAGGTTTCCCACATTCAAGGCAGACAAGTGTCTTTCCTTTAAAAACAGATTTATTTTTACCAAGAGAATTTCTATTTGCAGGGAATTCAACAAATTTGGAATTGAAATGGTTTACCTGAGCATACCAGCAGTCCTTGACTGTATGGTTATGCCTCCCACATTCGAAGCACCTTGGGTGCTTGCCTTTGGAGCCAATGTCATTTCTATCAAGATTATTTTTGTTGACATGGAAATTAACAGGTTTAGAATTGAATCTCTTTCTCTGAACATGCCAGCAATTTTCAACCATGTGGCCCAATTTTCCACAATGAAAGCATTGAATGTTCTTTTTATGAGATGTATGATTTTTAGCATGGAACAGTTTATCATGCATTTTTCTAGCAGAAAGGTCATCATATTTCATTAACCTGCATTCATGCATGATATGACCTTCTCTGTGACAGTAAAAATATTTTATTCTTCTCTTTTGATCATGAGAAGGTTTCTTCGATTTAGAATTCCTAGCATGAATTCTATCTGATTTCAATTCATCCTTTCTCATGACAAAGCACACATCCATCTCATGGCCATATTTACCACAGTAGAAACATTTCACATTCCTTCTTTTAACATGAGACAGTTTGGCCTGAGAATTTTCAGCATACAAATTTTTATTCTGTTTTGTTTTCTTTTCTTTTTCTATCTGATTAGTAGGCAGACATGAAGGAGAAGCTGAAGTGCTAGCTAACTCAGAGCTACACACAAAGGTTGTATACATTCTTTTTCTCTCTTCCTGTTTACTGCCTCCATCAGAGACTTTCTTCTTAGAAGCAGTCTTTGAATTTTCTTTGTTTTTAAATGACTCAGACAGAGAATTGTTCAATTCAATGATTTCATTTTTGAGAGAGGAAATGAGAATTTCAGAGTCTGTGATCTTTTCATTAAGTAAGACATTAGTGGCTTTGCAGCTATCAATCTCTTCAATTAATGTAGTCACTCTCTCACATTCATTTTCAATTGAACTTTTCCCTCTTTCAAGCATTAAGAGTCTCTCAGACATAGCAAAATTCAGTAGCTTCAGCTCTTCATTTTCCTTTCTTATTTGTTCATTCTGAACCAGTTCATCAATTAGGATTTGATCTTTTCCTAGTGAATTCAGCTCATTTTCTAGTTCAGAAATTTTATCAGTAAGTTCATTATTTTTGTTTTTCAGCACAGAAATGTGTTCTTTATGCTTGTCAAGTTCAGCTTGATTTTCTTGTTGGAGCCTTTTAGCCTTTTCATTTTCAAGCTTCAGTTGATTCATTTCTGAGCCTGTATTTCCAGCTTCTTCCAATTGCTTCTTATAGTTCTGAATATCAATCAGATAAGCATCATGAGATTGTTTCAATTTTGAACAATTTTCACATGATAAATCAGAACAATTTTGATCAATCTTTTTCTTTAGTCTTCTATTTTCAGATTTTACTTTTCTATATTTTTCATACAATTCAGCATACATTTCCTTTAAATCATCAAAAGTCATTTTGTCAGAATCAGATTCAGAATTTACCTGGTCTTCTTCTTCATTGCTTGAGGTGCTTCCTCTTGCCGTTAGACATTTCTGGTTCTCATGAAATGTGATCACTGAATCCCAGATTTCCTTCGCAGTCCTACATGTAAGAATAGAGAAAATGACATTAGCATCTACAACATTCTTCAGAATGTCCCGAACTCTTATATTCTCACTGTTCAGTTGTTTATCCTTCTGGGACCATTTATTCTTCTCTCGAGGCAAAACATGTGGACCATGTTCAACGAGAACCCACAGTTTTGGATCTATAGAGTTTATAAAACAACATAGACTGCGTGACCATTTCTTGAAGTTAGAACCATCAAAAACTGTAGGTGATGCCATTATCAAACAATCGAATAGACTCAGATCGATGAGCTAGAAAGCGATATCAGAAGAATGCACCACACTGGAACTGTAAAGCATGAAATCAAACCAGCAAGATCCTCTGCAGATCGTTGGATCTGGAAGTCAGAGACCGCTCTGATACCAACTGTTAGGGTGCTAGGCCCGGATACAGAGGGGGGTGAATGTATCCTGTTACGAATAATGCCCAAATAAAAACTCAGATGCTAGACGCAATCACAGAATAAAACTAATTCAATTAAACTTATGAGCAAGCAGATGGAGCGCGCCTATCCAGGCATCTAGCGAAGCAAACACACAAAGCAAACCACTGCTCAATAGATTTTTAGGTGGTTCGGTCCTCCAGACCTACATCCACCCCTCACTCCCAACCGGAGTGAGGCTTCACTAGCAAACGCTAGAACCAAGCAGACTCAGTCTGCAAACAGTTGCTGCCACACAGCTTGACTAGGGGAACAGCCTCCCCTCTTCCTCCCAACCGGAGGGACACCCAAGTGACTCCCAGCCACTTGGAAACTAGAGGTCGAAGACCTCTCTTCCTCCAGACCAGGAGGGATACCTGGACTTGCAACCACAAGCTCAGAACCGGAGGACTAGCCTCCCTTCCTCTAACCAGAGGGAAACCCACAAGTGACAACCTGTCACTTGCAACCCGGAGATCAGATCTCCCTTCTCCTGTACCACCAGGAGGAACCCGATCCCCAACAGGGCAATCGGAAGAACAAAGATAATCAGAAAAACAAAGGAAAAACAATAAACGAAAATGACACAGCAATCAGAAGGCTGTAAAAGATGAAAACATAGATGTGGCTCTCAACGGAGCTGACTGGCCTGGATTTGATCCACGGTCCAGTAGACAGATCTTCAGTAGCTTCGTCCTTCTTCTCACGAACTCTCTCTCTCTCTTTCTATCTCTCTTTCTTTCTCCTCTGCTCTCTTCCTCTTTCACTCTCTACTGCACTTCTTCTTCTTCACTCTTTCTTCTCTCTTCACACGAGCACTATCTCTCTCTCTTTTTCTTTCTCTGCTCTCACTCTCACTCTCTTCTCTGCTCTCTTCTTTTCTTCTTTTTCTGGATCGAAGGGCTTTCTACTCCTCTGGCTTTCTGCTTCGATCATTTTTCTTCTGTGGAAGAAGGCTGCCTTATATAGCAACAGCAGCAGGTGGATAGGGCACAAAACGCGTGTGCCTCCCACGCTCGATCCAGAACCTTCCTGCCACGTGTCTTTATCGGATTGGTTCCTCTTGTCTCGGATCACGTGCAGCTCAGGTGTGTGGAATGTTCTTCCTCGGTCCTGTAATGAGATTGACACCATTAATCATTCAGAGTTCGCTGTATGCTCATTTTAAAGCCAAGGCTGCATGAGGTCTGTAATAGCAACATAAGGTGACTACTACACGAGGTAGGAAATGAACGAAATGAGATACAATGAACAAGGCTAACACAACAAGGAAGATGACACGAGGTCAGATAAGTCCAGTACGAGGTAAGAAGAAAACGACACGAGGTAACAAGGCTAATACAACAAAGAAGGTGACACGGGGTCAGATAAGAACGGCACGAGGTAAGAGGACGTAACACAGAGTAAAATAATAGAAGAACATGCGATTTAGAAGAAACCTGGATGAGGTTAGAACGAAACAACACGAAATGAAACAACACTTGAAAACATAAGGAAAACAACTCGAGCACAAAATAGCTCGAATGAACGACTCGAAGACGAGGCGACACGGGCTGACCACGACACGAAGACAATAACAGAAACCGTCACGAGTTGAAGACAACACGAAGATGAAAATAGAAACTGACACGAGTTGAAAACAGCACGAAGACGAAACACAGGAATTGACACGGAGTGTGGTCAAGGCGAGAAGGACATGAAGTCTAAAGAGAAAAATCAACACGAAGACACAAACATAAAGATAACATGAAGACACAAAAACAAAACTAACACGAAGACACAAATACAAAAGCAACACGGAGACACGAGTACAAGGGTAACACGAAGACAACTCGAGTACAACGCTGTTCGAACATTCGAACGACTCGAAGACGAGGACGACACGGGCCGACGATAACTCGAAGAAGGCAACAGAAACGACACGAAGTGGTTGCAAATCAGGAAAGACACGAGGTCTAGAAAACACGACACGAAGACATGAGATAGACACGTCTTCAACAACACGTGATGAAACGTGGAAGCAGAAGAACAACTTGAGGAACTACAGTAATTGTCACGAAGACACAAGAACAAACACGGAGAGGATGACACGGGATGAGCAACTAGTTACTGAATAAACGACACGAGGTTCACAGGAAAAATGACTCGAAGTACATCAGAACAAATCGAGCTGCTTCAGAAAGCAGCACGAAGACAATCAACAACCAAAGTTGGAACAACACGACGTACACAAGGACAACACGAGGTGTAGTAAACACAAACAACACGAAGTATGGCAGAAACAGTACGGACATACTATGTACTACCTCATAGCAGATTTCCTGTTAATCAATATGCATCAGACGACTGTGTATGGACTTGAAGATCCTTAGCCAATGTATAGACTTCAAAGTAGAGACCGATGTGTAGACTTCACGTGAAAATGCTGAGGCCAGTGTACATGCTTGCCACCGACCAGTGTATGGACTACCTCAGCCTGAGGCACAGTATGGACTCCAACTCTGCACATCGAATGTATGGACTTCAAGTGTGAAGGCCACTGTGCAGACATTGGGTTCGAAGACAATGTGCAGACTTTGACTTGGAACGTAGGTAGGAATGAGGCTGTATAGACTTGGACCACAAAGGTAGTGTGCAGACTAGGAGACTTAATGAGCAACACAAAGGAGACAAAGCAACATGGCGTCAACCCCGCTGATCCACTGCGTCCACACAGCTAGTGAACAAACAGCCAATGCGTCAACCCAATCTCCAACTGCGTCAACGCACTGCATGAACAATTAGCCACTATGTTAACCCAATCTAGCCATATTCATGAATTAGCTATTCAAGCAAACAATCAGATATTCAAGCAGTCAATCAGTCATCAATATTAATTAGCACACCTCAGTGTGACTCATGGTGTGTCAGCCATCATCAAAACCACACAGGGGCACAACAAGAAGTGCGAGCCATAACTCCCTTCATGCTAGGGCACCTTCCTTGCGGTCCCATGTGTCACTTCGCCGCTCGCACAGGGAAGCTGGTTGAGTGGTGCGACACGATGACTCAGAAATGATCCATCAAGTCCGAATGGATGCAATAGGGAACAGGCAAAGGTAGGGATGTCAATGGATCGGGTTCGGCTCGGGAAGACCAATACCATACCCTATCCGTGAAAATTTTACTAATACCATACCCGGATAGTACCCTATTATTTTCGTGGGTATGGATACGGGTATATCCGTCACGAGTATGGATATATCCGCGGATATCCGTATCTGTCCATCAAGTATGAGTCCACATTCACATCCAAAGAAATGTGAGATTTATGAGAATTAGAAAAAAAGAAATCCGGTCAATTCTTTCTTTTCTAAAGTAATTTTTATGTTTTATAAAAATATCCTTATAATTTTAGCAAGAAGTCTAAACTCACAAACTCAACAAGACGGACAACGGATTGGGTTCATGTCAAAATCATAGGCCTAACATGCACAATAAGTTATTAAGAGCGGGTTCGGATCGGGTGCGGGTTTGGGTGCACTAAATCCATACCCTATCCGAATATGAAACGGGTATTTTAAACGTATCCGAACCCGAATCCATATCCGTTTATTCGGGTATTACCCAACCCATCACGGGTCGGGTAATGCGGGTAATCGGATTTGCGGGTATTTTTGACATCCCTAGGCGAAGGCCGTTGTTGTTGACTTTGATGGCAGATTCTCATGGAAAGAGGGGCATGGCAAAGCACGAGTCTCTGTTTCGCGGCTAGGCCTTGTCGAGCGCGCCACATAGGAACGATAAAAGAGAAGAAGCGTAGGAAGGAAGGAACGTGCAAGAGGACAAATGAGCAACAAGGACACAAATCACTCCATTCATAAGTCTACATAAACTGTCATAAACATCACAATCATAGAGGGGAGGCGTATGCTAGCTCGCCAACTCTCGCCATCACCTTCACACTCATCCCTCTAGGCGTCCCTCTCCTCTCCCCTAAGGTGAGGGTCCCTCAGGGGCCTTCTGGAGCCCCGTATAGCAGCACTCACCTCGCCTCGTGGCGCCTGCTCGGCAGCGGTGACCCGCTGATGCTCCCCTAGCATAGCAAAGAAGCCACCCATATGGAGCTGGCCGGACTGGCGGAGTTGCGCCCCGAATTCTCGTGCCCTCTCATAGCTTGCCTCCATGTTCTCTAGCTCTGTCCCATAGCTCGAAGGCCTAGCTGGAGCTCCCTCACCTGGGCCTCCATGGCTCTTCTGTCCTCTCTCTCCTTCTCCCTCTCTAGCCTTTCTCTTTCCGCCTCTCTCTTGGCCACCTGGAGGAACACCCTCAACTCTAGAATGTCCGGATGTGGCCTCTCCTCACTGTGACGCCGCAGCTCCGCTACAGTCGCTACCCAGGCATCACGCTCCTCTTCAGCCCGAGCCGCATGGGCCACCGCATCGACAAGTTGCTCTCGGAGGGAGGCAATCTCAAGGAAAGGGGCCGGAGAGCTGGAAGATGCGCCGCCAGCCATTCCTGCCATCGTTGCCTGCCGGGCACGCTGGAACAAACAAACGACGACCATCGGCTAAGCTCTAAAAAAAAATTTAAATAAAAAATGCAACACTTAACTTACCAGGATCGCCAATTCCTGTTGAGTGACGGTCAGCTGCCGCCTAGCCTCTGCTAGTTGGGCACGTAAGCCGTTGATGTCATGCGCATCCCCGGATTGGAGAGGTCCCACATGACTCTCCCGCCGCTGCCGTAGGAAGTCGGCACTGTCTTGCACCAATACGCTCCCTTACTGTCCAGGGAGACGTATGCGCCAGTCATCAAGCTTCGCCTTGCCGCGACTCTCCTTCTTGACATGGCTCGGCTCATCAGCGCTCGCCCATTCATCGGCCAAGCCCGGGGTCTTTGCCATGCCCTACATCAAGAAAGGAGGGTGGAGAGGGGGATTCCTGCAGCCCACTCAAAGAGCAGACCCAACTAGGCCCAACAAGGCCCAATGAGGCAAGCTCGCCCAAGTGACTGCCCACAGGGCCCACTCGGAAAAGTCCAATAAAATAATGCTCGAGGAAACAACTCTCCTAGGCGGCCCCAAGGCTCGGAGAGCCCGAGCCTCGGTCAGGTCACAGGAAGACCCGCGCACGAGCTACCCCTCCGCCCGAAGGGGGGAAGCGCTAGCCGGTCTATCCGACCCATCTCCTCACCGAGCTAGGCCTATCGCCCGATAGGGTCGGCCCCCTTAAGTTCGGGACGACCGATGAGATATTCATCATTGCAGCCGTTAGAGTCCATAGCGGGCCAAACACTAAGAAGTCCAGGAGCTCCGGTTTCCCCGCGAGGATAACGCCCCCACGATGAGGCCATCAAAGCCCACGACGGAGACGTAACCTCCACCGGAGACCTCTCAGCTTGCAGGACTCCAGAAGGCGGCGTGCTATAAAAACCTGGGATATCCTCCGGCGAAAGGCAAGTCAAGAAGGGTATGATTCCACCCCCAAACTCCTGAGCAAGGACCACTTCACCCCATCGGTGGAGAGGGATCTCGCGCCCTCATCTCCCCCTCCCTATCGCTGCTCCCACCATTGCTCTACTGACTTGAGCGTCGGAGGATCTTGCCCCAGGGAACCCCCCTGGGCCCTCTGACCCGTTTCCCTGCCTTGCAGTTCATCATCTTGGTGATCACCAGCCAGCTCAGGAACCAGCGCGAGATTTCGCCTCTTCATCTGGCGCCGTCTGCGGGAAACGCACGAAGAGCCAACATGGTGCGGAGGAGCTCAGGGAGGAGGTCCGCCGGCGAGAGGGGTAAGGCCGTGGTAGCGGCAGGGGATGGCCCTTCCAGGGCCTCACAGAACCCTCCCTCCAATGCCAGCATCCCCGCCGACGGACCACCCCCCCCCCCCCCCCCCCCGCGACAACGGGGCTACCCCCCTACGGTGGCGCCGAAGCCTTCCAGGCCCTCAACGCCAAACTGGATGTCATCGTGGATCTCATGAAGACCCAGGCGGCCAGGGATGCAAGGTCCCGCGCCCCGTCAGGGAGCCCCCCCCGCAGGAGTACATCCCAGCACACAGCTGGGGGCCGCTTCACCCTCCGCGGCCAGCATCTCATCCGTAACAGGGTCGGAGGACCCTCGCAAGCTCCGCCTCCAGAGCAAGAGGCCTCCTCCACACCGAGGAAAGGAAGGCAGGGGGCGCAATGGCCCGATCCGGAAGCCAACGCCCCCAGAGACCGCCAAGGCACCCCCCTAGCCTCGCGGCACGACAGCAACCAGAGCTATCCCTCCGGCTGCGAGACTTCGAAAGGCGCTTCGCTGAGCAGGAGCGCGCCCTTCGTGCCCTGCAGAAGGCCTCTTCCCTGGAAGATGAGGAGAAATCCCCATTCTCCGAGTATATCTTGAAGGCAGAGGTATCTCCCAGAGCCCCCATACCAACCTTCAAGCTTTACGACGGCCAGGCGACCCGGCTGACCATTATGATAGCTTCGACGCCCTGATGACTCTACACGGAGCGTCGGACCCCATCAAGTGCCGAGCCTTCGTGACCACTCTGGTCCAGGGCGCTCAAGTGTGGTTCCGGGCCCTCGCCCCCGGATCCATCCGAGACTTCAAGCAGTTCGGGCGAGTCTTCAAGGAGAGCTTCGCCGGAAGTGCCCCCCCAAGGTCGGTGGCGGGGCTCTTGGCCCTCAAACAGGCGCAAGGAGAAAGGCTCCGGGCTTACGTCCACCGGTTTAAATCGGAAGCCCTCCGAATCCCCCGCCTGGATGTGGCCTCGGCCACAACCGCCCTGACCGGGGGTACCCAGGATGAGAATCTCCGCCGCGAACTCGTCCTCCACCCTCCCTTGACCCTTGCCGAGCTAGTGACTCTGGCTCTGCGCCACGCTGAGTGCGAGGAAGTGCTCAGCGCTTACCGAGACGCAACCGGCTCGGGTAGGGAGGGGGACAAGAAGCGGGGCCCCGAGCCAAATCCTAGCTCGGGAAAGAAGCGGGATCGAGATGGAGAGCGCAAGCGGAAGTACGAGCGGTACACCCCATTAACCGCCCCGGTCTATGAAATCTATGAAGACGTCAAAGACTCGGGACTTCTCCGTCGGCCCGAGCCGATGAGGTCGAAGAATCGCAAGCGAGATAGACATTGTCTATTCCACGGCGATCACGGGCATCACACCGGTGATTGCCACTAGCTCCAAGACGAGATCGAGTGCCTCGACCGCCTGGGGCATCTGGCTCGGTTCACTGCCGAGCGCAGAGAAGATCAAGGCGCCGCAGAGGAGATTGACAACGCCCCCCGAGGGGTCCACATCAACGTCATCTCTGGAGGAATAGCGTCAGGAGGCGACAGCAGCCGTGGAAGGAAGCGTCATGCCGAGCGGGCGAGCCGAGCCCCAGAGCCACCCAAGGCCCCGCCCCAGGTCATAGTCTTCTCCGACCAAGACCTGGAAGGGCTGAGCACCCCGCATGATGACGCCCTCGTAATCTCGGCCACTATAAACCATTGTAACGTAGATCGGATTCTTGTGGACAATGGAAGTGCCCCTGATGTGTTGTCTTATGACTGTTTCCTCAAAATGGGAGAGAGTCCATCCAAACTCCGCCCGATCCGGACGCCCCTCTGTGGGTTCAATGGCCTGGCCACTCTCCCCGAGGGAGCCCTAAGCCTACCGGTTACCCTCGGCACCCCACCCAAAACCGTTACGGTCATGGTAGACTTCATGGTGATCAAAGGGATGATAGTGTACAACGCCATTTTCGGCCGGGGAATCCTCAGCCGGATCAAGGCAGTACCATCTACCTATCACCAGAAAATGAAGTTCCCCACCAAGAACGGGGTAGGGGAAATCCGAGGTAACCAGGCCACGGCCCGAAGATGCTACAACATCTCGGTGGAGGCCACGTGGCCGGACAGGAATAATAAGGACCCCCGGGAAGTCGAGGAAAAGTCCGCAGCTGCTAAGCCAGGAGGCGAGTTGTTGACGATCTTCCTAAACGACGACCCGACCCTAGGAGTAAGGATCGGAGCCGACTTACCACTCGAGGAACAGCAGCAATATAAGAATTTTCTTTCTGAGTACATCCGAGTATTCGCTTGGTCCGATGATCAGCTCCCTGGGATACCTGAGGAGACCGTGCTACACCAACTCAACCTCAACCCTACCGTGAAGCCCGTGCAGCAGCGCCGAAGGAAGCACGCACCAGAGAAACAGACGATCATCAAGGCGCAGGTCACCAAGGGGCAAGAGACTGGTCTTTTTAGATCAGCCCTGTACCCTACGTGGCTAGCCAATGTCGTCCTGGTACCAAAGGCTTCCGGCGAGTGGCGGATGTGCGTGGACTTCACCGACTTGAATAAGGCGACCCCTAAAGACTGCTATCCCTTGCCCAGCATCGACCAACTGGTCGACTCGACATCGGGCAACGAGATGCTTAGCTTCCTGGACGCCTATTTGGGTTACCATCAGATCAGGATGAACCCCGAAGACATCGAGAAGACCGCCTTCATCACCGACTACGGCGTGTACTGCTATACCCGGATGCCTTTCGGGTTGAAGAACGCCGGAGCCACATACCAAAGACTGGTCAACCACATGTTTGAGGAACAGCTAGGTCGGAACGTCGAGGCCTACATTGACGACACGCTCGTCAAGACCCCCAAGGCCCAGGACCACCTTACCGACCTTGCCGAAGCCTTCGGCGTCCTCCTGAAGTACAATATGAAGCTCAATCCTGCCAAGTGCGCCTTCGGAGTAAGATCCGGGAAGTTCCTGGGTTTCCTGGTCACTCAGCGTGGGATCGAAGCTAACCCTGACAAAGTCCAGGCCATCCTGGACATGCGCCCGCCCGCCTGCGTCAAGGACGTCCAGCGTCTGACCGGGCGTGTCGCCGCTCTCAGCTGTTTCATGTCCCGTGCGGCCGAACGATGCTTGCCCTTCTTTAAACTATTGAAGGGGCCCAAGTGGGCATCTGCTACGTTCGCATGGGATGAGGAATGCCAGAAAGCGTTCGCTGAGCTTAAGGAGTTCCTGGCTTCACCCCCGGTGCTCTCCAAGCCCGTGCCGGGCGAAGCTTTGCTACTCTATCTCTCGACGACGTCATCAACGGTCAGCTCGGTCCTGGTCAGAAATGACTCGGGAATCGAAAGGCCAGTCTACTATACCAGCAAAGTGCTTAGCGAGGCCGAGAGGAGGTACCCCGCAACCGAGAAGCTCGTGCTAGCGCTGGTTACCTCCGCGAAATGCCTCCGACCCTACTTCCAGGGGCACCCCATCACCGTGCTAACTGGCGAGCCGTTGAAGAAGATCTTGGCCCACCCCGAGGCCTCGGGGTGACTCGTCAAGTGGGCCCTTATGCTTGGGGCCTACGACATCTCGTATCGCCCGCGCGTGGCTATAAAAGGTCAAGCGCTCGTCGATTTCATTGCCGAGAGCACTATCCCGGCCGAAGGGAGGTTACCGACCATGCCCGGGCCAACCTGGGAACTCTACGTCGACGGTTCTTCCAACTCGGTCGGTAGCGGTGCTGGGATCCTCCTGAGATCCCCCGAAGGAGTGGAGCTACAGTACGCCTTGAAATTCAACTTCCAGGCGTCCAACAACGCTTCCGAGTACGAGGCCCTTATATCGGGAGCGCGTATGGCCCGTCGGCTGGGGGCTGAGCGAGTCAGGATCCACACCGACTCTCAGCTGGTCGCGAGCCAGGTCAACGGTGAGTACGAAGCTTGAGAGGCACCCATGATCAAATACCTCCAGCTGGTCAGGAGCTTGGCCCAACGATTCGAGGGATTCGAGGTAGTCCGTATAGCCCGGGAAGAAAACTCCCGAGCGGATGCCCTCTCTCGGTTGGCCTCCTCCCTAGACCTAGAAGGTACCCGATCGGTCCTCCTTGAAGAGCGAGAGCGCCCGAGCATCGACTCGGAGCTCCTCGCTGTTGACTCGGCCGACCCGAGCGACTGGCGCACCCCCTACCTGTCTTGGCTTCAAGACTCCCAAGAGCCCTCCGACCCTCGGGAAGCACGCCGAATGAAGTACCAAGCCCGGCGCTTCGTCGTCCTGGACGACACGCTCTACGAAGGTCCTTCGCCGGCCCTCTCCTGAAGTGCCTCGGCCCCGACGACGCCAGCCGAGCCATTCGAGAGGTTCATGAAGGCCTGTGCGGAGCGCACTCAGGGGCAAGGTCACTGGCCAGAATCCTGTTACGATAGGGGTACTGGTGGCCCACCCTGCAGCGTGACTGCTCGGCCTATGCTCAACAGTGCGACCGATGCCAGCGGTTCGACCACTTGGTCCATCGGCCGGCCACAGAACTCGTCACCCTCGCCGAGCCTTATCCCTTCGTTCGGTGGGGGATCGACATTCTCGGACCATTCCCCACGGCTCAGTCCTAGAAAAAGTTCATCATCGTCGCCATCGACTACTTCACTAAATGGATCGAGGCCGAAGCCACTGCAAGGATCACCGAGACAGTAGTCTGGAGTTTCGTCTGGAAATTGATCATTTGTCGCTTCGGCATCCCCCGAGTGATAGTGAGCGATAACGGTCGGCAATTCGATTCTCGATATTTTCGAGACAGATGCGTCGACCTAGACATCCGCAACCACTTCACTTCGGTCGCCCACCCTCAGGCCAACGGGCTGGTCGAAAATGCCAACAAGACTATCTTGAAAGGCATAAAGACCAGACTCGGCAAGGCCAAGGGAAGTTGGCTCGAGGAATTGCCTAGCGTACCGTGGTCACACCGAACGACTCCCAGGACGGCAACCGGTGAAAGCCCCTTTCAGTTGGTGTACGGCACCGAGGCCGTCATTCCATTGAAGATCGCCAACCCGTCTCTCCGAGTCATCCGCTACTCGACCGAGGAAAACAACCAGAAGTTACTCGAGAACCTCGACCTAGCAGATGAACTCCGGGACATTGCCAGCATCCGAGCGATGGAATACTAGCGACGCCTCACTCGATACTACAACGCCAGAGTCCGAAGCAGACACTTCCGACCGGGAGACGTCGTCCTCAGGAAAGCTGAAGCCTCTCGACCACTAGAGGCGGCGGGCAAGCTGTCCCCTAACTGGGAAGGCCCCTACCGAGTGGTCGAGACGCTCGGGAAAGGTGCGTACAGGTTAGCAACAATGGAAGGGGAACCCATTCCTCGGACATGGAACGCAGCCGCACTACGCAAATTCTATTTTTAAAATTGTACAGCAAGATGGACAGAATAGATCCATTTTCTTTTCATTCCAAACCATTGATACATCAAAAAGGCAAAGGCCAGTACATTGCATGACAAAAAGTAAGAAAATCCGTCTAACACCACTGCAAGGGGTCATCGCTCGGTTGACTCGATCTCGATCTCCTCACGTCCAGCCACTGACTCTGCCTCGCGTAGAAACTGGCTCGGACAAGAGGGGGCCGATCCATTTGACTCAGATGAACCCTGACAAAGGTGACAGAGGGACTACAGAGAAGGTAGCCACCTTCTAAAGTCGGAGAAGGCTACCTTCCAAGTTGATGGAGGCTAGGGAGAAGGAGCACCATGAAGCCCTTCTTTTTCAACCCGCCAACTCCTTGGAAGGGAGCAGAGAGCAAGCAGCCTCTGAAGAGTGAAAGAAATGAAGAGCAGAAGAGGGAAAAAGAGGCTGTAGACGGAGGAAGGCTTTGGTGAGGAGGGAACTTGATGCGCCTCCCCACCCATGCAGAGGGGGAGTGGCGGCAGGCTTCCCTGATACCCCCATCCATCCTCCGCCTCGGCGCCCGCCCGGAAGCCACGCCGGAACTGAGAAAGGGCAAGAGCCGTGCCCTCACACGTCGAAGCCCTCTCCAGATCCGCGCGGCGACCGTCGGACCCCTCTCAAACCTGCGCGGCGACCGTGGGACCCGTCCAATAAGCTAGGACGGTAAGAGCCCTCCGCTCCCCGTCGTCGGCGGTGTCGCCCTCCGAAGGATCCTCCATGCTCCGAATGCAACGGCACAACGCAGAGTGAAGAGGAAGGAGTGAGGAAAGACTGTTAGAGAAAATCCCAAGCAGTAAAGAGGAAAGGGCGCCTTTCGGTCCTTCTTATAGGCCAAAGAAGGCTACACGCCTTAAATGACCCCCCCCCCTCGGAAACACGCCAAAGGATTTCTCCCCTGAACAGTCACCTCCAACTCCTCGTTTCCCGCCCTAGCGGGATTCACGAAGCGGCCTGACATTCAAAGCATGAGGGAACGGAAGGACGCCCCATCAGAAGCCTACCAAAACAGCATGCGAAAACCACCCAGGGCATATCGGCACTTTCCAACTACTTCAGATACGCCAACCAAATCATGGCAAGGACGGCGATCAAACAAGTAAGCCATTTTATTATCTCATAAAGAGGAAACTCCCTAAAAGAGGAAAGAGAGACAAACAAGAGAAAGGGGCAAAATAAGGCAAAATACATCAGGCCTCGGGCCCACTTTGACGCTCGAAAACAACGGAGGTAGGCGTGTTACCCCCAGCACCTTTGGTGACGGCCGACCCGGGCACTGACCTCGCCTGTGCGAGAACTGTCTCAGTCGCGAGCCCTCCCGAGGCGTCCGGAGTTAGTGACCCCGCCGAGGGAGACCCCCCTGGATCCTCCCCGCTCGACGCAGAGGAACTAGAAATCGACTCATCCAAGTCATAAGTCTAGCCCAAAGGGAACTCGATCCCAGAGTCCCGGTCGAAGGCGTAGTCCCCTGCCCGACGATAACCTTGCCTAAACCCCTTTCGGGCGCCACGGCGAAGCGCTACCTCGTAATATGGTAGGGCGGCCCTCTCCAGGTCGGCTGAGTAAGCATCCGAGTTTCCATATCGCTCGATCGCCTCCGCCTCGATCTGCTCCGTCCTTCCAACGAGCTCGACTCGAGCCCGCTCCGCCTCGGCCGCACGCTCCTCTGCTCCCGCTAGGCGTTCCTCTGCCGCAACCATCCTTCGTTCGGCCTCGCTCGACCTCCTCTCCGCCCGGACTCGGTCCGCCTCGGCCACGGAACGAAGGCGCTCCGCTACCTCCGCCCGGTCCAGTAACTCGGCCCGTTCGAGCTCCCAGCGGCCGTCCAGCTCGAGGTGACGCAGACGCTCCTCTTCCAAGAGTTTGCTTTTCCTCTCGAGCGACCCCCGGGCCTTAGCCAACTGCTCAGTCAGCGCCTCAGCTTCTAGCTGGCTCGCCCGTGCCGAGTCCCTGAAGGCGGAGAACTCCCGTCGGAGCCCCTCATGTTCCTCGCTGAGGCGGGCCAGTTTCCTCTCGCACCCCCCGAGGGTCCAGGCGAGATTCGATCGTTCCGCCTCCGCCCGAGCGTACGTCTCCGCCATCAAGGCCGCCGTCCGAGCTATGACTAGGCCGCCCTCCATGAGGACGTCGAGGATTCTGGCGGGGGAGTAGCGCTTATCTCCCCCCCTCATCTTCGCGGCAACCTCTCGGCAAACCCGATAAAGGTCGCCCAAAACACCGAGCCTTTCCAAGGCCTCCGACATGGAGACCCGCTCCCCACCGGACGCCCCACCAGAAGGCTCGGGTCGAACAGCAGGGCCGACCACCCTGCACGCCGCGGTCGGTTGGGGTTGTGACGCCTCTCCGGGCGAACCCCCGACCTCGACCGACCCCGCAGGATCGGCCGCACCAGAAAGTTTGAACACTTGGGGCTGCGACGCCCTCGCGGGCGAACCCCCATCCTTAGCCATCTCAGCCCGCGCCTCGCCGCCCGAGACATCGCCGACCTCGACCGGTCTCCTGGTCTCGACGACGGCCACTTCGGCACTGGTCCCCTCCATCCCCGGGGAGGGGAGAACCGACCCATCTCCGCCCTCTGAGGGGCCCCTGGTCTCCTCGGCCCCCTCTCGCCTGGTAGGTGGGGGAGCTAGCCCTGAAGGGTCGGCCCCATCTTGCCCCCGAGAGGGGAGCACCGCCGAGCCTGAATCACCCCCGGCGGCGGTCGGATGGCCGGCCTTCTTGGCCCGTTTCTTGACCTTCGCGGCTTCCCGCAATCTCCCCTCCAGGGGGTCCTTGCGCTTCGCCCCGCTTGACCGCGAAGATCCCTCGGAGGCCGCCCCCTTGCCCTTATCCCGGGCTTGGGACCGACCCGCGGGAGCAACAGGTTCATCGGCCGCCGAATCATCCCCAAGATCGACGACCTCGGTGACCTCTTCCAAGGGCTCCCGCCGAATGTCTGCAATGAAGAAGAGGATTCGGTTAGGAAACGGAAAGTCGACCCTCCGACCCTGCAGCAGAATCCGAAGAATGGCACCTGATGGCTTGAGCTGTGTAAGCAGATATCGCTCCACGTTCTCCAGCGTCACCAGCTCCTCAGTCGACCGGCGATTTGTCAACAAACGAGCGGCGTATTCCTCCACATCGGCGGGGAACTCCTCCTGCCGCGGGGGGAGATTCGGATGGAAGTTGGGCATAACCTGGCACCTCCAGGACTCGTCCACCGCTTCCGCGTACACCCAAAAAAATTGCCTCTTCCACCCTTTGTGCGAAGAATCCTTCGCTGCCAACAGAATACAACTTCGATTCCTGCGCGCCTGGATAAAATAGAAGCCTTTTCCCGCCGACGGATGTGCCTTCAGCTCGAAGAAATAATGAAAGAGATCCAGGGACGGGGGAACCTTCTGCAGGCGGCAGAGGATCCGAAAGGCAGAAAGCAAGAGATACGAGTTGGCCACCAGCTGAACAGGCGCCAACACGAAAAAATTGAGGAGCTTCAAGATGAAAGGCTCAAAGGGGAGGCAGAATCCGCTCTTCCACGCCAGGAGAAAAGTACAAATATGGCCCGTGCGGCTATCCAAACTCGTCTCGTACGGGGCAGCGGCTACGAAGCTATACCGGAGAGGCAGGCGAAACCGATGCTACAATTTCTTCACGTCAGCCTCCCCCAACTCGCTGCGATTGGGGACAGGCTCCCGTCTCACCTGCTCGATTTTCGAGCGCAGACCCGCCATCGAGCTGGAAGAAGAACCTTCGCTAGAGCCCGAAGACTCCGGAGAAGGAGGAAGCCGCCGGATCGCCTCCGCGGTTACGCGCGCCAACTCTTCAAATGCCCCCACAAGGGTTTGCTGCCCTGCTGTATCTTCACGGCGCATCAAGGAGCCCCAGAAGCAGAGAAATGGAGGAAAGGCCGATAACCCTAAAAAGGTTGGGAGGAACGAGCAGCGCCCTACGCCTATAAACCCTCGCGGGAGGCGGCGCGCCGTTTCAACCTCCGAGAAAAAGGGGGGGCCCTTCATTTCAAAATCCATCAGGATCATTATGACTATGGGCCCAGGCGACCACTACACGTGGCATCATCACGCCAACAGGATTCCACCCACCCGAGCCACGCCGGTCCAAAGCCGCAAAAGAACTACTCAACCGAGCCTCCTTGGCTCGGGAGTAGGAGGGGGACAAGTGGAGAGGGGGATTCCTGCAGCCCACTCAAAGAGCAGACCCAACTAGGCCCAACGAGGCAAGCTCGCCCAAGTGACAGCCCACAGGGCCCACTCGGAAAATCCCAATAAAATAATGCTCGAGGAAACAACTCTCCTAGGCGGCCCCAAGACTCGGAGAGCCCGAGCCTCGGTCAGGTCACAGGAAGACCCGCACACGAGCTACCCCTCCGCCCGAAGGGGGGAAGCGCTAGCCGGTCTATCCGACCCATCTCCTCACCGAGCTAGGCCTATCGCCCGATAGGGCCGGCCCCCTTAAGTTCGGGACGACCGATGAGATATTCATCATTGCAGCCGTTAGAGTCCATAGCGGGCCAAACACTAAGAAGTCCAAGAGCTCCAGTTTCCCCGCGAGGATAACGCCCCCACGATGAGGCCATCAAAGCCCACGACGGAGACGTAACCTCCACCGGAGACCTCTCAGCTTGCAGGACTCCAGAAGGCGGCGTGCTATAAAAACCTGGGATATCCTCCGGCGAAAGGCAAGTCAAGAAGGGTATGATTCCACCCCCAAACTCCTGAGCAAGGATCACTTCACCCCATCGGTGGAGAGGGATCTCGCGCCCTCATCTCCCCCTCCCTATCGCTGCTCCCACCATTGCTTTACTGACTTGAGCGTCGGAGGATCTTGCCCCAGGGAACCCCCCTGGGCCCTCTGACCCGTTTCCATGTCTTGCAGTTCATCATCTTGGTGATCACCAGCCAGCTCAGGAACCAGCGCGAGATTTCGCCTCTTCAGAGGGTATACGTCAAACAACAGAACGCGCCTCCTGTCAAGGACGCGTCCATCATTTGAGTGCAACTGATGAGGGCATCCCTTGCCCCTCCACATTTTTTCCGGACTCGGATTGTTCGTCGGCAAGTGCCATTATGTTAGTCATGTATTTTTGAGTCTAGTCATGTAATCTTCACATTTTCTTTGAGTCAATATCATGTAATTTTCCCTTTATTTGAGTCATGTACCTAGGTTGTTGAGTCATTTTCCTAAGTATTGAGTCATTATGTTGGTTTGATAGGTTATTGGGCCCATCTCATTGGGCTAGGCCCATGGATGCCCCCCCTTCCCTTCGGTTATTAGTCATTGTGTCTTTTGTTAGGGTCCTTTGTGAAAAAAGTAATGTGCCTATAAATAGGCCACCCCACTCCTCATATGTAACAACTTTTGAAGAATCATTTGAATAGAAAAAATTCTCTAGTCTTACTCCTCTCTACCAAATCTCTCTTCCCTCTCTCACCCATTATCTCTCTCTCTCTCTTTATCTCTCTCTCTCTCTCCCTCCACCCAATTTTCGGAATTTTCTCTCTCCTCCCCATTCACCCCTCATTAAGACCTCTCCCCTTCCCCATACACCCATTTAACTCCCCCCCAACCCAAGGTGGCATCCTCCAATCCACACCCCACCTCCCAACCCCCAACTACCCAACACCACTTCCTAAGCACCCCTTCCTCTCCCCAAGGTTGAAGGGGCTCTTCCCTAAGCCCAAATTTGAATTTCCCTCTCCCTAGGGCAGTGCCCTTCCATCTCCCCACCTCCCAAACCACCCAAAGTCGCAGCCCCCCTTCCCCATACCAGCCAAGTTCACCCTCCACCTCTTACTCTCTTGGCCATCCCCTTCCCCACCCCCTCATCTTCTTCTCATTCAGCCTCTGTTTCAGATAGCAGAGTTGTAGCAAGTTGCAGAGACAGCCACGACCGTCTCTCAAAGATTCAGGTGGCAAGGCCTATATTTATGGAATCGTCATCGAGATAGCTTTCCAACGGTGGTGGTCTTGCCGGCTTCCGAGGTCAGAGCTGTCCGCAGGTGCTGATCTCCCACGACTGCGCAGAAGACCCCAGGCAGAGAACCAGAGCGAGATTGGAAGCCCGACCACGATGAACCTTTTGGGATTCAGATCAAGTGTTCTTCAGCAAAGTTCTTCCCTCTCAAGTCATATTTCATCCTAAAGAAGCAGAGCTGCATTTGGACATCGGAATCTCAAGTTACAAATTTTCTACTCCAAGTGTGTCAGGTCAGTTTACAGGAGCCAGAACCGAAACCCCTCTACTCATCTGATCGTCCCGGTCTTCTCCGACATCTGCCGACATCTCCGTCAGTGCCGAAAGAAAGAAGACTTGGCTACGGTTCCAACGGTTCAGGTCTCTCCTCAATTAGATCTCGTTAGAGATCGTGGCACCCTCTGCAACCAGCCACATTGATCTGCACCAGACAGAGGCAGAATCAATCAGTCCGGTCCCAGACTCTGCCACGGCCAGCTCGTGAAGGCTCTGAGTGCTATTTTTGGAGGGAAGAAACTAATTCAAGCTAGCTGCCACCTCCAAGAAGAAGGGACTCAATCGGCCACCGGAACCCTCTGCTCCAATTTTCTTCGTCGGAGACGGCAGACTGCCCCCTATGGTCCCAGGTTAGAGCAATCCTCACTCCTCCGGTTACCCCTCTCTCCACCGACATCGGATCGCATCCCCATCAACTCCAGCTCGAAGCTACCCCGACCACGATCGCATCACCGCCAGTTTCATTCCAATCGGAGTCCGGGAGAGCCCACAGTGACTTCTGTAACCTGCTGCATCAGTTCGGTACCCGCCAGAGATCAGACGCTGCTGTCCTGTTCCAGTCGCCGGCGCGGTCAGCCCCGAGTATCAAAGCTTCCCCAAAAATTCAAGCTTCATCCTCTGTCAGTTGGAAAACTTTTGGCGCTGGTCTCGTCAAGATCCGAGTTCCGTGGAACCCGTGGCAGCACCGTCTCCGACTGTCTGTCCAGTGAACCTGAAGCAGGGCAGAACCGGTGGAGCTTGGGAGGTCAAGTTTCATTGCGTAATCCCCAACCCGCTTGGCCGGCTGAAGGCCCCTCCCTGCGTGGAGGTAGTTTTGGATGTAATTAACTTAATCCCCACCCCAAGATCATCCCTTCTGCGAGAGGCGTGGTGTTGTACTCTTTACACTTTCAGGTTGAAGCGACACCGACGCGGCGTGCGGGTGCATACCCTCGCCTCCCCGCTCGCCCCCGTCTCCGGCCGGAGTCGGCGTCTTCACGCCGGCTAGGTGAGCTCCTGAACATCCCTCATTGCTGTATTGGACTTGCTTAGCTTAGTATTGCTATAGTTACTCCGTCGGCGGTAAGAGAGTGTCCGATTTTACATTGCCACCAAATTGAGTGACCACTGCGGGCGAGTTGAGAGTGAATCCACTTAACCCACACCCTTGGTGTGTTGGCCGCCCATGATTTGGTCATCCTAGGCCCATTTTGGTTTCTCCCCAAGCTTGCCAACCCTTGGAGCCTCATGGTCCCACCTCGGACCCTCTCCAACATCGCCTAGTTGCCTTCGGGCCCTAGTGTGTGCCATACGGGTGAGCTCGCTAGTGTGAGTCCGCTACTCAAACTTGAATGCTTGCAAAATAGGTCCAAGGTCGGTTTTACATCAGCAACACTCGCCGAACCTTTTCCCCATCTCACATGGCTCGCTCCAAACTCAAAATGGATCAAAGAGGAGGAGATCGAAGGACCTACCGGGCCGTGTTCACCTCCCTCCATACCATCGGGCCCCTCGGGTCCCTCAAGTGCCAGAAGGGGCCCTTCCTCTTCCATGGACGCCTCTCCGTGCTCTTCCACGTCCCTCCTCGGGCGAGGAGTTCCTCGCCCCTCTCTCCCTTCATCACGATTTGGCCCACCAAACTCCATCGATCGAGAGTGGAAGAAGACGAAGATAGGCGAGCAAATCTCGACGGGAGGCGGGCTCGTTTGCGGGCAAGGCACGAAAGAAGAAGGGCCGCCTGGCACTTTAAATTTGAATTTGAAAGTTAAGACGCGTCCTCGCGCCTAGACACGCCCAAAAATAAAAAAAAAGGTGGATCCCTCTGTTGTGCCCCTTAGGCACAAGCATGTGCTATGTTGTTTTGATGATAATAATGATGTTTTATTTTGATGATAGCAACACAGTAAGTGCTTTATGAGATTGTGTTTTGATGATAGCAACATAACTTGTTTTGTGGAGAATGCATGTGTATGACGGATATATTGGTTGTGCTTGATTTCTGCTCTGTGCGTTGCTTTTCTGTTTGCATGTAGTTTGATGACTAGCAAGTCTATACAGTGCAGGGTAAATCATTTCAGAGTCTTTACATTGTTCATGCATGTGCACAGTTCGTGGAAAAAGTCTGCACATCGCCCTAGATTGCATTAGCAAGTCCATACATCATCAGGGCCCTTCATGCATGTGCATAGTCTATACATTGTGCATCTCATTGTCAAGTCTACACATTCATGAAGTCTGTACAGCCATCCACTTGAAGCATTTCTCAAAGTCCATACAATGCATCTTCTTAGCATCTCATTTAGAGTCTAAGGCATTGTTTATACACTGGACTTAAAGCGTGTACAGCGTCCGTCTCAGCCACCGTCTCATTCAGCGTCTTAGGCTTGCAAAGTCTACACATTAGTCGGTGGAAAGTCTATACATTCGTTACAGTGCACACACCGTCTCAACTTGCGTCTCATGCATATAGTAAGTCTATACATTGCTACAGTAACGCAAGTCTATACATCGTCCGTCTCATGCATTTTCTTAGGCTAAATCTGTACAGCCTACCGTCTCATGCAGCGTCTTATGCAAAGTCCATACATTGCACTGTGCATCCTACGTTGAACTTCCAAGTTTATACATTGAAGTAAAGTTTGTACATCCGTTAGGCTTGCTCATGCATTGTTCTTCTGAAGTCTGTACAGCCGTGGCTTCTGCCTCAAAGTCTGTACATC
Organism: Amorphophallus konjac; assembly: GCA_022559845.1. NCBI lineage: Eukaryota > Viridiplantae > Streptophyta > Magnoliopsida > Alismatales > Araceae > Amorphophallus > Amorphophallus konjac. The sequence goes on from CM040119.1 coordinate 61,856,577, forward strand.
TGTTTCAAAGGCAAACTCTATACATTGTGCATCCTTGGGTTAAAGTCCATTCATTGGAAGTCTGTACAGAGTTTCTCTTGGCTTTAAGATGAAGTCTGAACATTGCATAGTCTGCACATTGCATCACTATTCTGCAAGTCTATACACTGGCTGCTGCACTCTCATGAAGTCTTCACCTATGCTAGTGTAAGTCTATACAACGCCCAGTGTTATGCTTGCAAAGTATGTACATCAGTTGCCTTCTTACATAAAGGCTATACATTTGCACTGTAGATGCACGCACTGCTCATAAGTCTAGACATTGGAAAGTCTGTACATCGTGCATCTTTAAGTTGAAGTCTGTACAGAGTCAGCGTCCAGTTGACCGTCTCAGGCAGTGTCTCTTTGTGCGTCTCTTGCAAGTCCATACAACGCTTCAGACTAAAGCCTGTACATCGGACAGTGTTTAGGCGAAGTCTATACATCCGTCCGTACAGTGTCTTGGCCACCGTCTCACGACCACCAAGTCTATACTTTGGTCGGTGGCAAGTCTGCACATTGGACTCTTGATCAAGTCTACACATTCAACAGTGTTCTTCCAAGTCTGTACATTGGAAGCTTCACCTATGTTTCCCTTCAAGTCTATACATCGGTAGCTTTACCGTCGTTTCTCTTGAAGTCTATACAGCCTTTTCATCTTGAAAGTCTATACATCGGGAAGTCTTCACATTGGCTGTTGAATGATGAGCAAGTCTGTACAGTGGACCATCTCAGTTACCGTCTTATGCATTGAGCAAAGTCTATACAGACTCCACCGTCTCATTCTGCGTTTAGACTGCTCAAGTCCATACATTGGCTGCATCATTTCATTATCAAGTCTATACACTGCTTTTGGGTCTCCAAGTCTATACAGCCTTTTGCTTCGCCAAAGTCTGTACATTGGTCTGCATTGCCCTTGGACATCAAAGTCTGTACAGCCTTGTCTTTGGCAAGTCTGCATAGTGAAGTCCATACACTGCACTCGAGTTCACAGTGTCTTCATAAAGTCTATACAACGCACTTTACATTACAAGTCTATACATCATGATCGTCTTTACAAGTCTATACAGAGCTCTTCACTTAACCTGATATTCCGATACTCTGTCTGACAGGTGCTCTGCTCATGGAGGCTAATGAAGGGCACGTGATCCGAGACTGGAAGGGCAGACAGGATCGTGACACGTGTGCTGAAGCTGGCTGAGAGACTGACACGTGGTCCAAGGTTTTTGGGCGGGAGATGTGGAGAGCACACGCCCTAGTTGTTGTTGCTGCTGCTATATATATATGAGTCTTCGTCTTCAGATGAAGAGCGATCGAAGTGGAGAAAGAAAAAAGCAGAAGTGCAGAGACTTCGATCCAGCAGAAGAGAAGAAGAAGAGTGAAGAGAGCAGAAGAAGAAAGAAGAGAGAAGAGAAGAGAAAGAGAAGAAGAGCAGAAGATAAAGAAGAGAAAGAGAGAGATAGAGAGCTCGAGTTGAGAAAGAGAGAGAGGTTGAGGTTGTCTGGCTTTTGGATCAAATCCAAGCCAGAACTGCTCCTTCGAGAGCTATATTTGTGCTTCATTATTTCAGCTTTCTGTTGCTGTTTTGTCTATCTGTTATTTTATCTTTTATCATTTCTTCAAGCTGTTTGTCAGCGGAGCAAGCTGTGTTGCTCAGCATTTGCAGTGGAGGATTCCACTGGACGGCCAAGCTGTATTGCTCAGCGGTTTGCAGAGGTGCTGCCTCTAGACGGGTAAGCTGTAATCCCCATCGGTTTGCAGTGGTGGATTCCACTGGACAGCAAGCTGTGTTGCTCAGCGGGCGAGGAGGATTCCTCGGATGGCTAAGCTGTATTACCCAGCGGAAGCAAGCTGTGATGCTCAGCGGATGGCAAGCTGTGAGGCCCAGCTGATGTATGGCAAGCTGTGATGCCCAACTGTTCAAGCTGTGAGTCAGCAGGAAGCCACACTCGGGTTGAGTGTGGGGTGGATGTAGGTCTGCTGGACCGAACCACCTAAAAATCCCTTGTGCAGTGGTTTGATGTTTCTATCTGTTTGCTTCCGCTAGATGATTGCATAGGGGTGCTCCATGTGTTTGGCTTCTGGTTGAGCAGAAGAGTTAATTAGTTTTCTTAGAGTGTTTTAATTTGTCAAGAGAGCGAAATTTTGTTTGAGCTATATCTTGTTAGCATTCTAGTTGTTAATTGGGCGAAATTTTTATAGGCTATATTCATTCACCCCCCCTCTGAATACTTGCACCGAACCCAACACCCTCCATGCAAAGCGTAATTCCCTACTTTTTCAGGGCAAGGTCCCGTGAATCGTGCCTTGAAAGAACAGGTGCAAGAAAAGAAGCGCGGGAAAGGGAAAGTGCACACAACAAAAGGAACAATTTCATTTCACATAAGCAAATAGGCAGTCGTACATCATAAAGTGAGGAAGGTGGGGTGTACAAGCAACTCTCTAACTCTCGCTACCACCCTCCTGATCATCTCTCTCCTCCCTCCTCTTACAGGGATCCCTAGGGGGCCTCCGCGAACTCTGAGAGGCAGTGCTCGCCTCGCCCTGTGGTGCCACGCCACCCTCGAAGGCGCGACGACGCTCCTCGGCCGAAGAAACCAGGAAGCTGCCCATGGAGAAGGGACCAGACTGACGAAGTAGCGCCCCGCGCTCCTTCACCCTCTGATACCGCTCCTCACTCTCCCGAAGCCTCCCCTCCGCTGTGCCGAGGCTCAGACGGAGCTCCATCATCTGGGCCTCCAGAGCCCTCCTCTCGTCCCAATCTCACTGTCGCTCCGCCCTCCTGTCCTCCCCCCTCTCTCTCTCTCTCTGTCCACCCTCTCCCTCTCCCTTCTCTCATCACCTCTCTCCTCGACAGCTCGAGGGCAATCCGTAGCTCCAACACGTCGTGAGGAAGCTCCTCAGCCTCCCACCGTCGCTCCTCCTCTAGCTCCGCTATCCGGGCGTCACGCTCTGCCGCACAGGCGTCGCGCTCCTGCTCGACACGGACAGCACGAGCCAGGGCATCCCGGATCTCCGCCACCTGTCAAAGCCCGCATGACCCGTAAAAGAACGGTGAAGGAAGAAGAGCAATTAGAAGGAGAGCCGGGGTCAAGCAAGCACTCACTCAAGCCGCGCGGTCGCGCTCGGCCTCCTCAGCCCGGGCCACCGCATGCGCCAGCTACTCCTGGAAGGAAGAGACCTCCGGAGGAGGGCCCCACGAACTAGAACCCGCTCCGCCAGCCATCCCAGCTGCCGCTGCTTGATGGGCGCGCTAAAACACAAGAGCGAACGACATTCAGAGGCTAAGCATCGAAAAATCCAGGTCAAAAAAAAATACATTGCATAGACTCACCAGGATCTCCAACTCCTACCGGATGGCCGCCAACTGCTGTCTGGCGTCCGCCAGCTGGGCCCGCAAGTCGGTAATAATGTTATCACAAGCATCCTACATTTATGCACATAGGTTAGTGTCACATGCATATGCATATAGAGAAGGAAAAAATCTTCATCTCACACTTACCCCTGCCGCCCCACCGAGGTGTAGACGCTCCGCGTACGTGGCCCGATACCGTCGCAGGTAGTCGGTGCTGTCCTGTACGTGGGACACCACCAGGACGCCACCCTGCTTCCAGTCTAGGTACTATGCAGGGAAGCGCGTGCGCCAGTCGACAATCTTCACCTTGCCTCGGGTCTTCCGCCCGACATGGCTCGGCTCGTCCATGTCAACCCACTCCTGGGCTAGCCCCAACGTCCTCATGACCAGTCTAAGCCGCAGCGGCTCGATCTCGTTCAGGCAATGGACCCACATGTCCCGCCAGAAACGAGGACGGCCCGCTACGATCCAAGGCTGGCCAGCATCGGCCATGCCTAGGCAGGGCCTCCACACCACCTGCATCGCCATACATGCATCATATTAGTTGCCATTTTGGAGTCACATGCATAAAAACAAAAAAAATCATACGCATCATACCATGGCCTCAGGGTACTCGGTCAGCTCACGTCGAAGCGATGCCAGCTGGTAGCCGTGCGGTGCCGCAACCATGACCGGCCTCCACCGCCGTGCCAGGGGCACGGCTCTCCTGTTCCCCTGCCTGGCTCTTCCCATCGGGAAGTAGTAGTAGCTCCACACCTGCATCCATCGTACATCATTAGCACGAGTAATTGCATATTTAACTACGGTAAAATGCATAAATAAAATGTTTACCTGGAGAAAAGGTGCGAAGCCGCTAACTGTCGTCTCCCTCTCTGTACTCTGAGAGAGATCAGCGATCAAGTGGGCGAGTAGAGCTGCTCCCCACGCATAGCCTCCCACTCGGTCCAGGTCCGCTAAGATCCCGAGGAAGCGGCAATGGATGCCGTCCCCCTTCATCCCCAGCAGAAGGCGGCCCAGTAAGAAGAAGAGGAACCTCCGGAGGTCCAGGTCAGCCAGCTCCCGCTCGCTCGAGTCCTGAGTAAAAGCCGCCCGAGCATCTCCCTCCAGACGCTCTAGGAACTCTGCTCCTCTCTCACTAACCCGTTGCCGCGGGTCCTCGAATCTGAGCGCCTCCATGATATCCACTCGGCCAACCACCATGCTGTCTCTATCGGTCGCGCTCGTCTCCAGCCACAGCAGGTCCAGGGCACTCTCCCTGTAGTTGGGGTAGGTGACCCCGCTGACCGCCTCTTCCTCCACTCGTAGCCCGGTGATCCGAGCTACGTCCTCCAGTGTCGGCACCATATGCCCCCAGGGCATCAAGAACGCTCGACTCGGCGTGTGCCACCGCTTCCTCAGCGCCTGGATAAGGGGAAGGTCAAGCCGGAAGGGCTCAATCCTCAGGAACGCCCCGAATCCCATGGCGTCCACCCGCGCCCTCTGGAAGTCCGGTAGCCCTCGCTACGCTGCGACTACCAAGGACCAGCTGATCCGGCTCTTCATCACGCCCTGCACACCACAAAGAACAAACACAAAAATCACATCAGTAAAAATAGGGCTGTAATTAATGAACATAATAACAACAAAAAATAAATAACAAAAACAAAAAAACCACAAAATATTTTGAGGCGTCCAGGGGCCTGGACGCCTCTCTATCCCTTTTTTAAATCCAAAAAAAAATAATCCCAAAATAATAACAAAAAAAAATAATAAAAAATTGTTTGAGGCGTCTAGGGGCCTGGACGCCTCTATACATTTATCTTTTTTTATTTAATTAATTACGTAAAGATAACGTAAAAAAATACATAAAAAACAAAAAAAACTTGGAGGCGTCCACTGGGTTGGACGCCTCAAACAGTCTCCTCCTCTCACACCCACCTCCCTCCTGAACGCCATCTCTCACCCATTTCACGCATGAAATCACACAATAATGCAATGGAGAAGTTCTGAGGCACTTACCGAATCATGCTCATCCTCTCCCGCGTCGCCGGGGCCCTCAGGACCCTCCACGGCCAAGGGAGGCGCCTCCTCTTCCATGACGGCCTCCTCCTCCACTGCAGCCCTCTCTACGTGATCCCTCGACCTCCTCGGTCGACGAGCAAGTCGTTTCCGCTTCTCTCCACCTTGGCTCGGGCCTCCTTGCTCCATTAGGAACTGAGAATGGGTTGTTCAGGGTAGAATGGGTCGTTGGAATGAACAGAGAAAGAGAAAAGGGGGCGAAGCCGCCCTTTTTATAGAAATTCAACTTTTTTTGGGGAGTCCAGGCGCCTGGACGCCCCCATAAATAAATAAGAAAAAAAAGAAAATATTGGGGCGTCCAGGTCCCTGGACGCCCCTATAAAAACATTAATTAAAAAAAATCCAAAAAATATTGGGGCATCCAGTCTCTTGGACGCCCCCATAAATAAAAAAAATTTTAAAAAAGAAAATTTTAGGGCGGCTAGGTCCCTGGACGCCCCCCCAAAAAAAATTAATTAAAAAAATTCAAAAAATATTGGGAGCGTCCAGGCCCTTGGATGCCCCTTTAAAAAAGAAAAAAAAGGGAAAATATTGGGGCGTCCAGGCCCCTGGACGCCCCCATTAATATATATATATATAATGAATAAATAAGAGAACGAAAAAAAAAGAAAAAAAAGAAAAAAGAAAAAATATAATAACAAAGGGGAGCAATGGTCCAAAAATGTTTGACTTCGCGTTTATTCCATTAAAGCAATAGGGTGAGCTACATTAGGGGCTTAGGCACTTTAGGCCTTAACTTCCCCAGTTCGGTTACATAAGCCCTCCACAGCTCGCATTCTTCCTCCACATGCGCTAATGCCTTTCCCACAACACTTGTCTTCCATGGTGCTTTGATGGCCTTCGCTTCCTTCGCATCCGCTGCCGTGCCCAACTCCCTCTTCTTCAAAGGAACGATGCCGGATAACGACGAGAACAAGTGACAGGGAAGGCCGATTTGAATGCAGCACCGATGTGCATTGTAGAGAACAAACTCAGTCGTGCCAATGACTTGGAGTTCGGCATCAGGGGAAGACCTTGTGAGGAGTTCGCGTGAGAGTAGACATGCCGGTGCACAAGTGAAAAAGCTTTGCGTCATGGTTCTGAAGTGAGATTGCCAGTCTTCACGTTTCCTCAGCCACGGAACACGGTTCGCTATGGTACCACCAAAGCCTAACACATCGGCTATGTGATAAAGGGGGCTTTGTTGGAAGAGCTTCGAAGCAGTTGGCATCCCCTCGCGGTGGTCAAATTTGAAGTGCAAATCAATCCATCAATTCAGAAGAAGTGCGCAACCGAAAGGAGGCTTACCCATGCTGGAGGCAGTAAGGCCACTGTAAAGGTAGGTAAGGACGGCGGGTCCCACCCTCTTTCCACTCCAAATCCCGCAGATGGCACTAAATTGATCCTCCTCCACTATGTTGTCGGTATAAGGGAACAAGAGAGCACCCGCCAAATAGATGGTAAACCCTTTCATGATTCCTTCCAAGTGGTCATCATCTGGTGACCCTCTCAGGGCGTCCATGACCCATTCCGCGAGCTTGTGCAGATCAATTCCCTTTTGAGTCTGGACCTTTCTAGCAGCACCAGGCGGCATGAAGTTTCCGAGGACACTCTTGGAAGTCACCCTTGTAGACACGCTATTCCTGACGTCCACTGAGAAAATCTCATATTACCACGCGACGCCCCGCAGCGGCTTCAGCATTTTGAATCACTTGGGTGTTTCCTATCTTTGAGTCTTCTCTCATCTTCTGGGCGAGTAGCGTAACGCTCCTTCAGCATCCGGAAACCGCCTCGCTATGGAAATCATGTGGCATTCGAACGGCATCAACATCAATCGCATGCATCAGAAGTTGCCGGGACCAGGAAAATGCCTAACAGACGACTGTCGACGCCCTTTTCGGGGGAATCCAGGGGTCATGATCGAGGCGTCTAGGCTCCTGGACGCCTCCATCAATACAAAATAATGACAAAAAGATATATATAAGATAGAACAAAAAATATATATAATTTCATGGAGGCGTCTAGGCCCCTGGACGCCTCCATCAACCGGCTCATGGGCGACCCCCGGCCATCGACTGACCGTTGCTCAGTCTGTCGTTTGAAGAAAATCCAAGCTATGGAGGCGTCCTGGCCCCTGGACGCCTCCATCAACCAGCTCTGAAGAAAATCCAAGTTATGGAGGCGTCTGGCCCCTGGACGCCTCCATCAACCAGCTCACGGGTGACCCCCGGCCTTCGACTGACCGTTGCTCAGTCTGTCGTTTGTAGAAAATCCAAGTTATGGAGGCGTCCAGGCCCTTGGACGTCTCCATCAACCAGCTCACGGGCGACCCCCCCGGCCATCGACTGACCGTTGCTCAGCCTGTCGTTTGAAGAAAATCCAAGTTATGGAGGCGTCCAGGCCTCTGGACGCCCCCATCCTCCCGACCTCTATAAATAGAGGCTTACCCCCCTCAGTTCAGAAGTCAAAAAAAGAGCGCCGAGAGGCTGCCGGATTCTATTCCTAACCCATGGGTGTTTTGTAGGGGAGGTCCTGCCGGATCCTCGGGTGCCCGTGCTCGCAGGAGAGAGGCCGCCTTCGCCCGCCGCGCTACCTCGTCGTCCCTACGCTGCCGAAGCTCCGCCGGATCTCGCCATCGACCATCCAATAAGCCATTCTCTCCTCTTCTTTTCTAGTTATCTTGCATTCATCATATCATATCCTCTACCCCCCCTTTTTATGAGGGAGTCTCTTCCCGTTTCTACGTCGGAATAATTGCCATTCATCATAAGCATTTTCCTCCTACTCGTGTCCGAGAGGGGTTTTAAAGACAACACCAACCAGGTGTGTGTCTTGCCATCATTTCGTTACTTGCGTCGTTAGAATTTGAATACTGCACCTTCGTCTTTCTGATCCACCCGTTACTTGTTTGTTGTTGTTTTGCAAGGGTACCTGAGGAAAGTCCTCTCCGTCGGCCTGCCGAAGGGGGAGGAAGAAGCAACCTGCCATTTCCCGCTCTCGAGGAGTCACAATCTCCGCACTCAATACAAGGTACACGTGATCATTTCGTTTCTTTGAGGTAACCCCTCTGGCGATCACATCCCTTTAGCATCCTACGTATGCTCTTTCCTCATATTGGCACGTTTCATAATCCTTCTTAATTTTTAGTCGCTTGATTGTCCATAGTTTAGTTCGTTTTCTTCCCCTTGAGTGGATTCCTCGGCTTCCACAGATTGGCGATCACGGTGGGACATTCTTTTACTTTTTTGGGTTACCTTTGAACTCTCGGCACCCACGTGTGCCTCCCTTCTTTCGGCACCCGCGTGTGCCCCTCCCTATTGCGCCCACGTGCGCTACATCATTTCCCTCGTGCACCACGTGCACTCCCCCGGTCCTTTATGATTACTTCGAGGTCTTCGTTATCTCGGCACCCACGTGTGCCCCTCCACTCAGCACCCACGTGTGCTCCCTCCACTTGGCACCCTCGTGTGTCCCCCTTCTTATTGCGCCTGCGTGCGCTGTGTCATCCCCTTCGTGCACCACGTGCACGCCCCTTAGTCCCCTCTTTTGTCATTTTTAAGTCTGTGTTGTCTTGGAAAGTAGAACGGCTATATCTTCCTCTATCTGTTTATTGTTGTTATATTATTGTTATATCACTGCTATACATCTGTTATATTTGTGTGCTTATTTCTACTCCATCTGTGTGTTACATATCTTTTATCCAGCACCGCATTTCATGCATTTACCCCCTTTCTTCCCTTTTTTTACTCTTTTCTAAGGATCACCCTCTCTCGGTGAAGGAAGGACTCTCCGTTCGGGAATTCCTCTCGACGGACTAGAATCTCCTCCACTGGGACCTCCGTAAGTCCCCGACATCGAAGAATCTCCTCTTCGTTCACTGGGCCGGTTGTACCATTGAAGTTCCCCGGAGTTAGTCGACCCATTCGTGGTGAGACGAGAGCCCCTAGCTGACACGGTGGTGAAAACAAAAATGAACTAGGGTCCCTATTTTGTGTGAACTTCGGATCTGGTTAAAAACACAAAAAAAATCATCAAAATCAAAACACAAAAAAGGGGCGTAAAGGCATCCACTTGTTTGATAATCTCTGATATTTGCTTGCTAGTATATGTTTTTGCGTTCCAGAAAAACTGTGAGCATGGCTCATGAGTCTTTTGAGGAGAACCACCTTGGTCGTGGTGAGTCAGTCGAGCCGCGAGTCCATGCTATAGACGCGGGTCCTTCCCATGAGCCCTCACGTGAGGTGCAGGTTACCACAGGGGACACATCCCCGCCACAGGACATCTCCTCTTTGCTAGGTGTCCTCGCCAACACGGAGCTTACCTCTGAGCAGCTCCGGGCCTTCCAGGCCATTTTGAAGGGGAAATCTGTTTCCCCCGCTCCCCAGGAATCAACTCCGGCCATCGCACCTCTCCAAGAATTGGTGCGGGCCATTCCATCTCCTTCGCTGGCACAAGCCATCCAATCTCCCTCGCTTCAAGGGCAAGCGAGCCAACAACCACCCTCGTTCCAGTTCCCTTCGCAATCTCAAACCCCTGTTGTTCCCCACATACCGCTTCAGCCGAGGCCAACTATCGGCGGCCCGGAAGCTCCCTCTCATTCATGGTTTCCCCCTCAAGTCTCCGGGAGACATTTTCCTCCCCAGTGGCAAGTGCCACCTTCACCGCCCGAGGAGCTCGCCCAATCGCTCCTCAATAGGTTCAATAGGATGGACAAACAGTTTCAGAATTTGAAGAAAATGGTGGACGTGAAATCCACCCCGGAGGTTGCTTTGCCAATCCTTCCGGTCATCCATCTTCCTCCCTCCGAAATGCCCACGTACCGCAGGTACAATGGCACTGGCAACCCCTTCATTCACCTCAAGGATTTCATGTATGAGTCATCCTATTGGCAAAATGACAAGAGGTCCATGGCATACCTCTTTCGGAGGTCATTGGATGGTCTTGCGCTAGAGTGGTTCTATTCTTTGGAGCCCCGCGAGGTCGAGAATTTTGAAACAGTCCAGAGAAGGTTCTTGCAAAAGTATCGGGATAGGGTCGGTCCCTCTCTCTCCATTACCGACCTAGTGGCCAAAAAGATGAAGTCCGACGAGGATTTTGTCCGCTATGCTGATAGATGGAGGTCTCTGGCAGAAAGAATAAGAGATACCATCTCGGAACCTGAACAAGTAAAGATGATCGTATCCAATGCGACCCCATAGTTCAGGCATGTCTTGGCCATGAATAAGTTCACCACTGTAGACACGCCAAAATTGACGTTACTGTGAGTACATCTCATATTACCTTGTAATGCCCCAATTTGACCCTCAAATTAATTTTGTTTGAGTGTTTTTCCCACTTTCCTTAGATTTCTCTATTTTTCCTCCATTTTCTTATTTTTTCCTATTTTTATGGATTTTCTGGGCATTTTTCTCTATTTTTATGAATTTTTCGAAATTAACGACATGAAGAGGGGCGTCATTTCATTTTAAGAAAATTAAAAGAAAATAAAAGAAAATTGACGTCACTTCCATCACACGTCAATTCCTCTCTTTTCTCATTTTTTTGGATTTTTCTGAAGATTTTTCAGATTTTTTTGAAATTAACGACTTAGCATGGGACGTTATTTTGGTTTTTAATAAAATAAAAATTAAAAAAAATAGAATTCACGACCCATGCAAGGGCGTCACTTTCAATTTGATTATTTTAATATTATTTTTAAACCCTCTTCCAGAGGTGATTTGGTGGCCTTCTGGGTGTCAGAAAAATACGCAAAAATAGTCATTGGAATCAGCACAGTTGGATGCACCTCCACCTAAAAAATGGAAAATAATATTAAGAAATAAAAAATGGCCCTATTTTGAATATTTTGAATTAACGACCTTAAATCGGACGTCAATTTAATTGACGCCCGAACACACGGTCGTCCATTCTTTTTGACTTTTAATTAACGACGCTGTGCAAGTCGTTATTTTTAATTAACGTCCCAAGTCCGGTCGTCATTTCCATTACTATATTTTGAGATTTTGAATCCGACCAAAATTTGTGTTAAATTATAAATGACGCCCTTCCTCAAGTCGTCACTTTTTAAATTGACGTTTCCTCTGCGGGCGTCTTTTTAAGAAGCGACTGTCTCTAGGTCGTTAATTCTTGTCCCAGAGCCTCTTCTTTTTCCTCGTTTTTAGCCTGTTTTCACTCCGGGAAGGACTCTAATGACTTTCTATGGCTGAAGGAACTCCTTTCCATGATTATCTCTTGCTAAAACCGGGCTATCTTAATTGTATTAGGATTTAAACGTCAATCTGCCCTATTAATAGAGCTCTGGCGATTCTGTCGAGGGGCTTGGGTTTTCTTCTTCTGCTTCTTCTTCTTCTTCTTCTTCTTCTGCTTCTTCTTCTTCTTCTTCTTTTTTTTTAAAGGGCTGCTGCTGCTGCTGTGCTGGCTAAGGAGGAAGCCATCTTGCGTTGCACTGTTCGTCATCGAGGCTTCTTCTCCATTGAATATCAAAGCCAAAGTTCAAGCGCAGGCTATCTTTTTTTCAGTTCTTTTCTTTTATTCACATATGCATGCATAGCATCTTCTGTGTTTATCCTTCTCAACCACGTTGAGAAATCTCCCACAGTGCAACTCTTGCACACCTCCTTTTGCTTTATATATATATTTTGCATTCATCATCATACCTCCCACCCTTTTGCATAGGGGTTTAAGGGCCAACACCCAATAAGGTGTGTTCTTACACATACTTTCATGTCTATTTTTATCATGAATTTGATGCTACACTCACCTTGTTTCTAATTCAATCTTTTTTATGGGTGTTTGTTAATTTTGCAAGGGTAATCATCAAGAAGAACTCTCTTCATCGGCCGGCCGATCGGAAGAGAAAGGAGCACTCACAAATCCCCCGCGCTTCCAAGGTATTTTCGCGATCCCTCCCTTTATTATCATTGTTTATATCCTTTTGAGGCCCTCGCGTCTCTGGCGATCACAAATCCTCTTAGCACCTCGTGCTTCATCCATGCTCCACACACATTTTATGCTTAATATGCTTTCTTTTCTTTTAGTTATATTTATTCCTTGAGTGGATTTTCTTTTAGGAATCTACAAATTGGCGATCACGGTGGGACCCCTTTTTATTTTTCTTTTGATTACCCTTTCCCTTGGGCACCCACGTGTGCCATCTCCTTTTGCACCCACGGTGCACCTCCTTTTGTGCTCCACGTAGCACTCTCCCTATGTGATCTGTTAGTTTGATAGGTTTCTTTTAGAAATTCCACTTATCCAAATTTTTTTTTTTGATGATGAGCATGCTAAAATCTTAATTCATATATTTGTTGATTGCCATGATTATGTTGTGACTGTGAGTATCTTCTTTTTATCACTGTTTGATACTTCTGGCCGTGGAGTGTTTTTGGAGACAGAAAGAATTAACGCCTTTCACAGATGCGCGTTTTATTTTAACGCCTTCACCCAGGGCGTCTGTTTGCTGTGTAACGCCTTCTGCAAAGGCACCTTTCATCATATCTCCTGGTATTCTTATGCTGTCTGAGAATTCGCGCCCTCACTCAGGGCGTTCTTTTATTTGGTAGCGCCTCACACCAAGGCGCGTTTTTCCATTCTATGAGCACAGTGATTCACGACAGCCACGCTGTCGTCTCTTTTATTGGTAGCGACTGGCGTCAGGTCACCTTTTTCCTGTGCGTTCACAGTGACTTGCTTCCCTGCTGCCTGTGCTTATTTGTGCTGCATTGATTCTTACATTGAGTATTTGGGCTATATTGGTGTGATCTGCTTATCTTATCTTACATTTTGTGGCATTTGGTTTGGGAGACCTCATCTCTGTACACTAGGATTCCACACACCCTCTTGGTGAAGGAAGGACCCTCCATTGAGCATTCCGTCTCTTTGGATTGGAAGTTCCTAAACCAAGCTTCCGTAAGTCCCCGCACCCGTGGATTTCCTCACGGACGCCAGGCAGGTTGTACCCTTGAGGTCCCGGGTTTAGTTGGCCTATATACGGTGAGAGAGTGTTCCTAGTTGTCATCGAAGTGAACTTATATTGATACTAGGTTCCTCCCTTGTGTGAATCACTCCAAATTGTTGTTGAAAATCACTCTAATTCACCAAGGATCAAACAAAGAAATCAAGGGTAACCATTCCAACTTGTGTGCTTCTTTGCAAACTATTTTGCTTGAACTTTGATTGTATAATGACTTACCTTGATAGACAAAATAACATGTTTAATTTCAATTGTGAGGATGCACAACCTAGCACATCCTATACTCCTCAATTTCAACATGTTCAACATCATTCTCACCACAATTCTTTAAAGGGACCACATCCTCATTCTTATGGTGTTGCCCGACCCATGGGCAAGGTCCGATCTCATGATCCCTCGCTTCAATCGCGAGCCACTACTCCCACGGGACCGTCTCCTCCTAACGATGAGAAGGTCTCCCAAATCTTGCATGCATTAGATCATCTCACCCCTCAAAAAATTCAAGCCCTTAAGGCCGCTGTTGAGGGTACATCTCATTCATCTCATCCTCCTTCCAATCCTACTCGGGAGGCCCATCACCCACTTCCCTCTTCTATTCACATTCCTACTCGGGCAGCCCATCACCCATCTCCTTCTCCTCGGGTGATCCAATACCCGCCTCCTTCTATTCCACCTCCACCACGGCCCCAAGGCCCATTTATTCCTTGCAATCCGGCCCATCCGGGTTCTTCTATGGGTCATCCCATTAATCCCTTTCCACGGCCTTTTTTATGCGGCCCCTCCTTCAAGGCCCTGCCAACCCTCGGTTGCTCAAGTCTCACCTCCCCAACAAACTCTTCTCGACAAAGTCACTTCGTTGGAGGAACAGTTAAAGAGGGTTACGAGCCCACGGCCCGCTCCTCCTACTCCAGTCAATCTCCTCCACGCCGCTCTGAACGACATTACAAAGATGGAAAAAGATTGGAAGGACAGGAGAGACGATTACGGCATCGGCATTTCAAGCAAGCAAGAGCCGGCAGATTTCAACGTTCAAGTGGACACTGTTCGCCCTCCACCCATTCACCCCATTCATTCATATGGCCCTCCATCTCCACATTCACAATACCATTACACTCCTCCACCCACATATACGCCTCCACTACGGTGTCCACTTGAACCGGCTGATGAAGAACCGACAATTGAAGAATTTGAGGCGCACAATGATGAAGCTATGTAGGCACCCCTTCCGAGTTTCCTTTGCTTCCCTCTCCCTCCACTACCGCTTGATGAACCCCCTGCTCAGGACGAAGCCACTGTCCCCAATACATTCCCCGTTTATGAGACTAATTGGTGTTACGACGATGGGTCAATACTCCAATCACCCATGTCGGTGCACCAAGACATGTCTCCTATCCCTAACACCTCTCGCCCCATCCAGCATTTTCAACACACTAAACCTTCTCCGTCCACCCCTCCCGTAACCACACCAATAGCCTCAACTCCACCGGCCTCCGCCGAGCCTCCATCACCTTCCACTACGCCGGCCTCTCCCGAGCCTTCCATAACCCCTTCTCTTTGTTCGCCACCTTGGCCCTCCATTGTCCCTTTAATCCCAAACCTAGTCGCTCCTACTCCACTACTTAACCCTTCACCCTTACCCGGGGCTAGTCCTGAGCAGGATACACCCCTTTTTGCACTCGAGCCAACTCCGACTGCTTCCGAGCAAAGGGAGAAGCTCGACGTGTTTGAACCTTCGTTTCCACTCATCCTTTCTCCAACACCTTCCACTATACCTCCACCATCCATGGAGCCTTCCGCCTCCGCTTCACCCCCCTTTACTACTCGGAACGGGTGTCCTTCTGCAAGTACTTGTGCCAAAGATAATCAAGAGCCGGGCAAGAAAGATTTGGCCACGGTCATGCCGTTCAAGATACAAGTATTTATTTGCCGGATGCCAATCCGGGTTGTTATGCCGAACATGGTTGAAGAGGCCAAGTCCCCGCCACTGCTCGCCAGAAGAGAATGCCAAGCGTTGATGCTGTGCAAGGGCCGGGCAGGGCACCCCTTGTTCCAACTTTTCAATCTTGAATCTATTCTTCCATACAAGGGACGAACGCCCACCTTGATCAATATTCTTCATACGCTACAATCTCTGGGCAACACGATGCTTCCTATCCCAATTCTTCAACTCCCTCACACTATTACTTTTCACTTTTCAAGGGAGTTGTCTTTTACTATTGAAGATTCGTCATGGGCTTGTACTTTATCCACTAGGCCAATTGGCTATACACTTTCACCACCATGGAGGGGCAGTTATCTGGATGCTATGGGGCCTTCCACTATTTCATCCACCTTCTATTCAACACCATCCACATTCTTATCTATCACCACTCCAAGGGTAAGGAGGAGGATCTCATCCTCTCGCCCTTCATGTTCTTCATATTCTTTACATTTCATGCATTCCATGCATTCATCGCATCTGTTGCATTGCATTCGCATACATTTGCACTTCTTCTTTCCCGGGTTTCCGGACCCGTATCTTCCCCGCCTTCCGGAACCTCCGGATCTTCCGCATTTCCCATCTTATTCATCTTCATCCTCTTATAATCCACTCTCCCTGGGGCATCGCGTCCCCTTTCCTACTATCTCCCTGGAACCTCCAGGTGTTTTATCCCTCCTCTTAGGGCATGGCGCCCCTTCTGATTCCACTATTCCGGAACCTCCGAATCTTTCTCTTCTCCCCGGGCATCGCGTCCCTCGGCATTTTCCTCCTCCGAAACCTCCGGATCTCTCTCTTCTCCTTGGGCATCCTGCCCCATGGTATCTTCCCCCTCCAGAACCTCCAGATTCTCCATCTTTTTCTTTCTATCTTCTTTCGGGGCATCCCGACCCTTATGATTCTATTCTTCCGGAACCTCTGGATCCTTCATCCTCCTCTTTATCCCTTGGGCATCATGCCCCATGGTGTCTTCCTCCTCCGGATCCTCTGGATTTTCTATCTCCCCTCCTAGGGCATCACATCCCTTCTTTCACTATCCCTCCGGAACCTCCAGACCCTCCTGACCCTTTTCATCCACTCTTCGCTGGGTACCGCGTCCCTCGGCATCTCATTCCCTCGGAACCTTCGGACCATCCATCTTTCCTCCGTTTCATCTTCCTACTCCTCCGGATATCACATCCTTTGTCCTCTTCTTCCTTTTTCACCATATTTTTGCATATTTCTTCCCAGGGCATCTGCGTCCCTCGAGATTCTTCTCCTCCAGATCCTCTGGATTCCTCCTATCAGGATTCTCCTCCACAACCCCCAGACCCTCCAGATCCGCCTCTTTTCATCTATCAATTTCTTCTTCCGATTCCCCCTAATCCTGGGTCTGACCCAACTTCTTCCACGTCCACTACTTTGGGCATCTGCCCTTTCTCCCACTGCTTTCGAGGCTTTAGTCCTCACTCCTCCTTCTAATTCTCCGCTTCTTCTGTAGACCTTTCATGTGATCAGGGTCTCCACACCTTAGTGAGGGAGTTCTAGTCCTCGCCTCTCTTCCTTTTTTTCCTTATTCGTCTGAGTCTGGTCTTGGCACCACTCCTTCTTGTTAAGCCACTTTTAATCCTTTGCTTCCAATCCTTTTGACTCCCAAAGAGGACTATCCCACGATGATCAACCCCGCCTCTCGCGGCAATTATTTCAACAAAGATCGCAAGATAACATATTGGCGTAAGTATGCATTTTATGATATCATTATCTCATTGCTTCACGCCTGATTTTCAAAATGAAGTGCTTCTTAACAAGATTAAGAGTGGTAGTTAAGACCTTTATCCTAGGTCGAATCATTATCTTTACTAAATCATTCTCAAAACAGTCTCTTAGGCTTATTTTTGCAGCACCTTTGGTTAATAATAAACATGTGCTAGAAGTTCGGTATTCTCTCCCCGCTTGTTAAGAATAACCTTCAGCTGGGCATTCCACACACTTCACGGCGCCCTTTAGCCGGCTCCTTTGGTTAAAACACCGTTGCTACTTTGGCCATGCCATGAGAATTCCTTAAAGTCTTTTTCTCTTCTTTACTCGGCCGAATGCAGGGGCAAGATGTTGACGGATGAGATGACCAACCTCGGTACTCCCCAATACGAGAGGAGTCTCAAATAGGGGCAGTCTTGACCCAAAATCAATATGAGTTTTCATATGAGTTTTCATGATATACATCTCGCCAAAAGGGCTATTATGAAAATCAAGTCAAAATTTCGATAAAAGCAAAATTATGAATTATGGCATGTCAAGAGTGGCAAAGTCCCCGCTGGGAAAACCCTGGTCGTATGCATGTCAAGGGTCTAAAGATCAAAGGCACAAAGTCCCGGCACAACAGACTACCTCTTTGAGGGGAAACACATTGGAAGGAATTCAAGTCCCGACATCTCCCATCCTGCATAAAGCTTATCCTCAATTATTCTTCTCTTGTCCCTCTAAGACCGAATGTTTCTCGGGTATGGCCTTGGTAGGAGCACCGTTAATCAAGGGCAGTCAGTTATAGGGCGTCACCCTTCAATGCACGCTCGGCTTTGGGTAGTTTTAGCGAAAGGGGAAGGAACAAGGACCCCTAGCCAGTGGTTCAAAAACACCCTTTGATGCTGCATTAACAATGTCTAAACTAAAAAAAAAAATCAAAAGAAAAAAAATAAAAAAAAACTTGAATATTTTCTAAGTCAAAATCAAAAAAAAATTGAATATTTTCTAAGCCAAAATCCAAAAAAATTGAATATTTCCTGATCAAAATCCAACAAAAATTGAATATTTTCAAAATTCATAATAAAAATTTAAATATTTTTCAAAATCCACATAAAAATTCAAATATTTTCAAAACTCATAAAAATTTACATATTTCAAAATCCAAAAAATTGCATTGTATTTTTCTGATAGTGTTTTTGCAGGAACGACAACTTTGCAAGGACCAAGAGCACGGGATGAGTCCTCTCCATTCATTGCCATCTACCTTTTGATTCTTCCCATGTTCACAATTGATCACATCTTCATAATTTGCTACGCATTACTCCGATTATTCATCTCCAAATCTTTTTTATCAAATCTTGCTGATCACTCCGCCGATGGGCATTATCAGATCTTGATCATTCAACTCCAAATCTTGATTAGCCAAGTTGTCATCCTCATGACAAACGACAAATAATGATGCTATGCTATCTATGCTTTAATGATGCTATCTATGTTATTCATGCCTTTCACGCTGTGCACACTTGAATACTATTCATGATATGATACATACATGCTATTGATGCTTTGATTCATGCTATGCTTGCTATGCTTAAATGCCTTATTCATTGCTTGTTATCTTTTATATCTTGGCTGATGAATCTTTGAGCATAGGAAGAAGCTCTTGGTCCCACCGACTGGGCATCATCATCCAAGCCCCACGGTGCTTGCACCTCATTTCTCAGTTCTCCCATGCTCATTGCTATCACCATTCCCCTGTATGCATTCTACTATATGTTACATACGCTACTAGATTATATCAAGGACCTTTTGACTTTGGTAAATCTGGGATTTGAGTTCCCCTTCATCAAAAAATAATGATGATTCCA
Source organism: Amorphophallus konjac (assembly GCA_022559845.1). Classification (NCBI taxonomy): domain Eukaryota; kingdom Viridiplantae; phylum Streptophyta; class Magnoliopsida; order Alismatales; family Araceae; genus Amorphophallus; species Amorphophallus konjac. Next base: position 61,875,527 of record CM040119.1, read on the forward strand.
GAGGAGTCTTAGTCACACGGATAGGCCGTTGAGCCGTCCAAGACTGGGGACGATGGTTCCCTTTTGCGAGTTGATGTGTGGATAAACGGGTTTCGGCTTAGTATCGGCTCGCAGAATGGGTTTCTTGACCCAGTCTTGGCAGTTTAACAATATTATCCTTGATTATCTTATATTTTTATTTGTTTTAATTTTTCCTTTTAAACCCAGCATGCATTCATATATGACTTTGAATTAACGTTAGAAAATCATTCTGATAAGCTGATTTGGAGAGTCAAATTGATCTTAATCTTTCCAGATTTGAGATATTCATTGCTGAATGGAATCCTCAGTTCGTTTTGTCGCTGTTTTGGGTCATTTTCTCGAAAGCTCCTTGTTTTGATTTCTATCATCTTATTTCAGTCCTTTCCCTTGATCCACCTTGGCTGCAGTACGTCCACACTGGCTGGTAACCGCTCCCCAATGGTGAAACCTACAGGTTTGTGACCTGGGGATACTTCCACCGCGTTGGAAGTTGATCATCTTCTTTTATCTCTTCGTGCCCGCGTGCACACTCCCTCTTTTATCCAAACATTGTTGATTTCATTGAATTTCTCGAGATTGCTTCATCTTGAACTGTTGATTTAATTCTCATCAAGTGATGTTGATTGCGTGTCTCATCACACCTTGGCATCTACTTTTCAGTTTGCTCTGCTCCCTTGCAAAGCAGACGCCAAGGCGGGGCAGCTGTAGACACGCCAAAATTGACGTTACTGTGAGTACATCTCATATTACCTTGTAATGCCCCAATTTGACCCTCAAATTAATTTTGTTTGAGTGTTTTTCCCACTTTCCTTAGATTTCTCTATTTTCATCCCTTTTCTTATTGTTTCCTATTTTTCTGGATTTTCTGGGTATTTTTCTCTATTTTTATGAATTTTTCGGAATTAACGACATGAAGAGGGGCGTCATTTCATTTTAAGAAAATTAAAAGAAAATAAAAGAAAATTGACGCCACTTCCATCAGGCGTCAATTCCGCTCTTTTCCCATTTTTCTGGATTTTTCTGAAGATTTTTTGGATTTTTTTAGAATTAATGACTTAACATGGGACGTTATTTTGGTTTTTAATAAAATAAAAATTAAAAAAATGGAATTCAGACACATGCAAGGGCGTCACTTTCAATTTGATTATTTTAATATTATTTTTAAACCCTCTTCCAGAGATGATTTGGTGGCCTTCCGGGTGTCAGAAAAATACGCAAAAATAGTCATTGGAATCAGCACAGTTGGATGCACCTCCACCTAAAAAATGGAAAATAATATTGAGAAATGAAAAATGGCCCTGTTTTGAATATTTTGAATTAACGACCTTAAATCGGACGTCAATTTAATTGACGTCCGAACACACGGTCGTCCATTCTTTTTGACTTTTAATTAACGACACTGTGCAAGTCGTTATTTTTAATTAAAGTCCCAAGTCCGGTCGTCATTTCCATTACTATATTTTGAGATTTTGAATCCGACCAAAATTTGTGTTAAATTATAAATGACGCCCTTCCTCAAGTCGTCACTTTTTAAATTGACGTTTCCTCTGCGGGCGTCTTTTTAAGAAGCGACCGTCTCTAGGTCCTTAATTCTTGTCCCAGAGCCTCTTTTTTCCCCTCGTTTTTAGCCTGTTTTCACTCCGGGAAGGACTCTAATAACTTTCTATGGCTGAAGGAACTCCTTTCCATGATTATCTCTTGCTAAAATCGGGCTATCTTAATTGTATTGGGATTTAAACGTCAATCTGCCCTATTAATAGAGCTCTGGCGGTTCTGTCGAGGGGCTTGGGTTTTCTTCTTCTGCTTCTTCTTCTTCTTCTTCTTCTTCTTCTTCTTCTTCTTCTTCTTCTTCTTCTTCTTCTTTTAAAGGGCTGCTGCTGCTGCTGCTGCTGCTGGCTAAGGAGGAAGCCATCTTGCGTTGCACTGTTCGTCATCGAGGCTTCTTTCCATTGAATATCAAAGCCAAAGTTCAAGCACAGGCTATCTTTTTTTCAGTTCTTTTCTTTTATTCACATATGCATGCATAGCATCTTCTGTGTTTATCCTTCTCAACCACGTTGAGAAATCTCCCACAGTGCAACTCTTGCACACCTCCTTTTGCTTTATATATATATTTTGCATTCATCATCATACCTCCCACCCTTTTGCATAGGGGTTTAAGGGCCAACACCCAATAAGGTGTGTTCTTACACATACTTTCATGTCTATTTTTATCATGAATTTGATGCTACACTCACCTTGTTTCTAATTCAATCTTTTTATGGGTGTTTGTTAATTTTGCAAGGGTAATCATCAAGAAGAACTCTCTTCATCGGCCGGCCGATCGGAAGAGAAAGGAGCACTCACAAATCCCCCGCGCTTCCAAGGTATTTTCGCGATCCCTCCCTTTATTATCATTGTTTATATCCTTTTGAGGCCCTCGCGTCTCTGGCGATCACAAATCCTCTTAGCACCTCGTGCTTCATCCATGCTCCACACACATTTTATGCTTAATATGCTTTCTTTTCTTTTAGTTATATTTATTCCTTGAGTGGATTTTCTTTTAGGAATCTACAACCACCATGGAAGAGCTCTATGAAAGAGCCCGGTACATCCAAACCCAGTTAAAAGACTCCCCCATTATGAACATGTTTGAGCCGCCGAAGCCCAAGGTGGTCAGAAAGACAGGCGCTGGTGTCCTAGGCGGAGCAACAGAAGGGGTCGTAACAAATGAGCAAGTAAGTGCGGTCAACAACGCCAACTATGCAGCCAACCCAAGGCTTCCACAAATGCCCCGACTTCCCCTCCAACCAGGTCCCTTCCCCTCTCGTCCTCCACCCCAAAACGATCCACCTCAGAACAACATGCCTCAACTACTTCAACCCCAGCAACAACCTCGACACCAGCTGTAGCAACCCTGATAAAAATAAGATTTTTAAATAAATCAAATTAAAATAAAAGATAAATAATTAGATGATGAAAGCCTAAACGGATAAAGATAAGACAGAATGGAAATAACGCCTTTGATCAAGGCGCTACTTCATTAAGAAACGCCTCTAGAGAAGGCGTTAATTAAAAAGGACGCCCATATAACAAGGCGTCAATTATCAAACGGCCAAAAGGGGAAGTAAGTGTAACGCCCTCTACCTGGGCGCGTTTTATACAAGAAACGACGCTTGACAAGGCGTCAATTTAAATTCGACGCCCTCGCTTAAGACGTTAATTTAGATCGAGTTTCGTTCGACCCAGGAGTCTATCCAGGGCACGTTATGGATAACTACGTCGAAGGTGGAGTATGGTAAGGACTCTATCATGGAAGTATTACTTCCAATAGAACTCTAACCCTATTAGGATCCCCAAAATCCTATAAATACCCTCCTAATCGACCCAGATCGCTATTTGGCTATTTGAGCTATCGTTCTGCTGAAAGGAGAGGTTTTGTTCTTCTTATTGTTTCTTCCAAACCGCAGAAGCATGAGATTCTAATGCTTCTTCGTCTTCTTCTTACAGGTTAAGGAATTCCTGTCTTCCGGAAGAACGAAGGTTCTTCATCAAGCATCATCCTCTTCTTCTTCCTCTTCTGGTGATCAGAAGACTCTGTTACAAACAGAGTATCGTTTGTCTTCACGAAACCTTCATCTGTTCATTCTTCAAAAGGTAGGTTTTCTCAAGAAACGTAGCCCAAATTAATTTAAGATCCTTAATAAAATCATATGTTATCCATGCATATAGTTTCATCGTGGTTTTAAGTGTTTTCTGTAAAATTTTGAAAGAAGCAACCCTGACAAGGGCGCTAATTCTTGTTTTGACGCCCTACCTAGTAGTCGTCAATTTCATATAAATTGATAATTACCCATGTTTAAAATTCGATATCTATGAAACCATGAACCTAATCTAATGCATGTTCATTCTGATTGAATCCTGCTAATTTTCTGGTCCTGACTATATAAATTGTTCCTGAAATTTAATTATCTGAAATTTGGAAAACTGCTGGATTAACGACCTGAACGAGGTCGTCTTTTATTGAACTGACGCCCCAGACCAGGGCGCTAATTGAAAAGTAACGCCCCTGTCCAGGGCGCATTTTTGTTAAAATTCCAGAATATTGAGTTTCTGTAGAATAGAAATATTGAAGGGACGACTAATGTATAAGTCGTCAGATTGTGAATAAACGCCCCTATAGAAGGCGTTAATTTGATAAGTAATGACTTAGATTAAGTCGCTATTTTCCTGTGACACTATTTTACAATGTTACTGTTAACCGAGGGTTTCGTATATATATATATATATCTATATATATATATATCGGCACTATGTTCTAGTCCGTGAATATAGTCTCACGTTTCATGATGTTTTAACGTTACCCCCTTAACTCTCATTGACATACAAGCTCTCCATTGGACATTCCGTTCCTTTGGACTAGCGAGTTAGTCATAGAGACCTCCGTAAGTCTCCTCGCAGCCTTGGATTCCCTCAAGGCCGACTGAGCTGGTTGTACCATAAAAACCCATTACATTATTTGATTGCCATGTCACTCTAAAGAAACATGGTATACCGGCCCTCATGATATGCAAAGTGTGTATCATGAGAACTTTCTTAATGGGATGAGGTTATCATGCCATTTGATGCTGTTCTTGTAAACCCCAATTCTATAACAACATTGTCATGATGTTCTTGTAGACCCCAATTCTATATTAAACTTGATATTCTTGTGGACCTCAATTCTATATAAAGAATGTCCATACTTGTTTGTCATGGTACCCAAGTTAGGGAACCAATTCCACCTAGTTTTTATCGATAATCATGATTGTACCGTTATTATCGCCTATCTATGTCAAGTGTCATATTTTGGACTCTATTCTATCAAAGTCTATCCTACGTGTCTACAAGCTTTATCCTTGAAATTCCATATTGGCTATATACAAAAGTGGATGTTAAAAATACATGATTAATGCTTGCGCATATAGGGCCCGATCTGGTCCTGGGAGGAGCACCCGAAAGTACTTGTGCCCATGGGAGTTGATCGATCACGGTATTGGCATTATACCGAAGTGCATGACTAGCTTGATTGAACATTCCACAAATCTTGTACTTGTACTTGACTTGATATTACATGACTTGCGTGGCCCGAAAAGGGTAATTGTATACTTGCTTGACTTGAAACAAGATAGCCAAATTCCAACGTGACATGATGAGTTTACTTGCTTGAATATCTTGATATCTTTTGATATAAGTTCTTGAAAGTTCATAACTAGTTCTTCTTGCTATCGTATTGTTATACACTCTCTCTATCTTGTCGTTTTATGCGAGCATGCATAGCTATAGTGCATTCATGAAAGATGTAATCACTTAAACCCCTTGCTAGATCTTGAGATATAATTTCCTACTGAGCGTTCGCTCACCTAGTGTTTCCCTACTTTTCAGGTAAGTCCGACGATGAGGGAACTCAAACGGATGGGGAAAATCAAGAGTGAAAGAGATAGAGCTTCTTCCGTGTTATCTAGTCTTTTTCATATTTTCTTGAGTCAACCTTGTATTTTTCCTTTATTTTAGTTAGTACTTCAAGGTTTGTAATAGACATATTCTTATGAAGGAATAAATGACTGGGTTATCTTTACTTTCACACATCTCTGATTTTTGGTGTCGAATACACTAACACTCTGATTGACATGATTGATATAAACTCGTCGCGCATCTCCGGGTACCTTCTGCGCTCTGGGCGTGACACCAGCAACAACAACCACCACTTCAGCACAACCAAGTTCCGCCCCCAGGAAATTACGGTCCCCCACAGCAACAAAGGAGGCCGATTGGTCCCAAGAGAGCCTATTACCCACCATTGCCAGAAACTCTGGCGGATATTTTCAACGCCCTCATGGCCTCAAACACACTCATCCTACCCAGGGAAAGGCCCGTGTGGCCCCCGAATGTTGATACCTCCAGATACTGCATCTATCACAGGCAGCCAGGACACACAGTGGACAACTGCTTTCAGTTTAAAGATTACATCCACGATACGAATGATGAAGGCGGGATTGACTGGGATGAAATGAGGCGATACGTTGCCACTCTCAAGGCTAGGAGACCTCCTCCTAGGCCACAGTTCCAGCAACAACAGCAGCAGTTACAACAGTAGCCACAGCAACAACCACAACAACAACAGCAGCCTCAGCAGGCCCAACCACAATAGCCCAACATGGGCATAATCCAGAATCCATTACCGGAGCACCAACATCCCAATCATCAGGTCAACCCCATCTCCTCCTTCCCGGAAGTCAGGAGAGAGCAGGTGTGGCATCCAGAGAGTACCTCTATTCTTTCTACCGCCAACCCTATCATCATGCAACCCCCTCACCTTGCCCGGGTAGCACCTCTCTCTCATCAACCCGCGTTAATACCGCCTTCACCATTCCCACTGCCATCACACTCTCTCATTCGCACCCCAATGACCTATCAGCCAACACCCTTCATTACACCCTCACACCCTCTCATTTTCTCTCACTCCCCCACTTTACCATCCACCTCTACTGCATTTGCCCCTATGCCTTCTAAGCCCCTTATCACCCGTCCACCGTACGTAACCCCGCCTGTCTCCACCATACCACCGCCAATGCCTTCAAAACCACTCCTCATCCACCATCCATCTCAACACCATTACCCGCTCCAAACCTTACCCACTTCCACTTTGCTTCCACCTCCACCTTCCAGGCCCCTTATCCTTCATAACCCGTGCGATATCCCCTCTACCTCCACCATGCCTCCACCTAACAAACCCCTCATCAGAATCCCTGCTCCCATCATCACCCCTGCTTCATCAACCATCCCTCCGCCACTACCCCTCAGACCTCTGTTAAAACCCACTGCTACCCCTATAGAGGTACAAAAGCCACAGGCAATGGTGCTCCGGAGTGGAAGGATTTTCCACAGGATTTTCCCCCAGAATAGTCAGAATCCCGAGCAGTCTCAGCCAGAGAGAGACGATGGAGAACAACCGGAAAGATCTATCCCTGGAACACAGTATGATTTGTTGAAACACTTGGACAAGACGCCTACTCGGATCTCTATCCTGGAGCTGCTTCAGAGATCCACATCCCATCAGGCAGCCTTAATGGAGTATCTTCAAAAGGTCATGGTGAATGAGGACCTCCCTGTAGAAAAGATTTCTGCCGTCCTGACCCCAACGGACACACAACCGGCCATCATGTTCCACAACTACGAGCTCGCTCCCAAGGAAGCTCAGAAATATGCATTGTGTGTTTCAATAAAAATTAATGGGGTATCCATAAACCCATGCCTTGTAGACACGGGTGCGTCCATAAATGTGATCTCCATGAGCACCCTTCAGTTGTGTGGGGTCGAACAGGAACAGATAAGACCTTCTTCAATCACAGTCACGGCTTATGACAATAGCAAAAGGCTGCCACAAGGGATGATTATTCTAAGGACAGAGCTAGGTCCGATGTCAGTACCCACGGAATTCCATGTCCTCGACATGGACCCCACATTCAAGGCCATACTGGGTCGCCCTTACATTGAAGCCATAGATGCTGTGCCTTCCACCAACCATCAGTGCTTGAAGTTTCCTTACAATGGAAGAATTATTAAAGTAGTCAGCACACCTGTCCTTCACACGGTGGATGCTATCAACACCTCTCTGCCCTCTATTTGGCCGTCTCATCGGCCCATATTGTCATTGCTGGACGTGTGCGATTCATCTCACATTCCGCTAGCACCAAAGAAGCCGATCAAGGCAACAATGCCATATCTCCCTTTTCACTCCAAAGGTTGGGAGATTATGAGAAACATCGACTATCAACAGGGCAAAGGTCTGGGTGCACAGCTACAAGGTAGGTTGAAACCACCAAAGGAGATTAGGCCGAACCGTAGGTTTGGCCTAGGCTTCAAAGGACCAATCAAGGCGGATTGGAAGCCCCTCACATGGACCCTATCAAACCACTTCAACAAAGGGCCCGTTATTCAGATGGGGGATAATCCGCAGGAAGCACATGGGGGTCGCATGTTGTGTATTCAGCCGAAACATGTCCGAGGGTCACCAAAAGAGGCAAGATCAAAGACCCGGAATGTGAATGGGACAAATGGTTTGATATACGGGACGTTTTCATTGCGCTGGAAAGGATGTTCTCGTCTCCCCAGCTTGAAGGACCGCCATTGATCTCCGAATGCCAGAAAATATCATTACTGTTGCCAAGGTCCCAAACTATCCTCGTCCTCGCCAGAAGGACCCTATCACCAGCGGATCTCCATCCGCCATCACCATCACCACCGACGACTCATTAGTCGTCATCTTCTCCATTCACTCGTCGCAACCTTTGTTGCTATCATCTTCCTGGGCCAGACGGTTGTCTGATGATCTTCCCAGATCCCCCTCTCTACTTACATACCTGCGCGGGTTTCTCAACCCGCGCCAGGTCTTCTATCATGATCTGCTCTACGAGCCTCCCAATCCTCTAGCCATAACCACTTTTTCCTCTCCCCCGATCTCTTTCCACTGTTTTTTCATCAAAAATGAAGACAAAAAAAAACGTCAATTTCCAAACTCCTCAACAACACATCTTCGTTGAGGAAACTTCCTACATCTCCCACGGGTGCGCCCCGCCCTGCGGACCACCCGTCCAAGGTCCGATGAGCGACCTTTTCTACCCCTCCTCTGAGGGGTCTTCCCCTGTACATTCTTCACCATCCTCTTCATCTTTTTCTTCTTCTGTAAATAATGTCAGTCAATCTAGGAATAATAAGTCAAAGGTAGTACCTAGGAAGAAATCCAAGGGTAGGCAGATCCCTCGTCGATTCCTTCTGGATTTAGCCGCCAGGTGTCAGGCCCTTCTTGCCGTCCCTCAGTTGCTAGAAAATCCAATCCAGCTACCGGAAATAGAATGTGAGGGCAACTACACAATTAATGAGGGGTATGGAGTCTACGAGATCACAGATGAAGAATACCCTACTGAAGACGAGGGTGAAGAATATGAGGATGCGGCTGGCGCGTATGCTAGTGGAATAAAGAGATTCGACGAGCCGTCAACCGCCGTAGAAGAGTCCACCAAAGAAGTCAACTTGGGAACTGAGGAAGACCCTAGGATCATCCTCATAAGTGATAATCTACCACCCTCTGAAGAAGAGGCATTAATTGAAGTTCTCAAGGAATATAAGGACACGTTTGCATGGAGCTACGAGGATATGCCAGGTCTGGATTCAACCCTGGTCGAACACCGTTTAACCTTAAAACCAGGGTCCGTCTTGGTAAAATAAAGGTTAAGGCGTTTCCACCCTCAAATGGCTTTGAAAATGAAAGAAGAAGTCGACAAGCTCCATAAAACTAGGTTTATTAGAGTCGTCCTTTATCCTCAATGGGTGGCAAACATTGTCCTGGTCATGAAGAAAGATGGGAAAGTCAGGATTTGCATCGACTTCCGGGACCTTAACCGCGCGTGTCCAAAGGATGATTTTCCCTTGCCTCACATTGATGTGTTGATCGACAACACAGCGGGGTATGAGACCCTCTCATTCATGGATGTATTTTCAGGATATAATCAAATTCGTTTGGCAGAAGAGGATCAAGAGAAGACATCATTCACCACACCTTGGGGAACGTATTGTTACGTGGTCATGCCATTTGGGTTAAAGAATGCTGGAGCTACTTACCAAAGAGCTATGATGGCCATATTTCATGACATGATGCACATATATCTGGAGGTGTATGTGGATGATCTATTGGTGAAATCAAGGACCAGGATGGAACATCCAAGGGTTTTGGCTAAGGTCTTGCAGAGATCAAGGGAGTTCCAATTGAAAATGAACCCAAAGAAGTGTGTGTTTGGCGTATCATCGGGCAAATTATTGGGCATCATTGTGAGTAAAAGAGGGATCGAGATAGATCCCGACAAAGCTAAGGCCATCAGGGATATGCCACCTCCCAAGAATTTGAGGGAAGTCCGAGGTTTAATTGGGAGGTTGCAGTTTATTCGTCGATTTGTGTCTCAGCACTCACAAAGGTGTAGACCTTTCTATGAGTTGACCAAGCTAGGAGTAGAATTCCACTGGGATTCTAAATGTCAAAAAGTTTTTGAAGGGTTAAAGGAATATCTGGCTAGTCCACCCGTTCTCATTCCACCCAAACCAGAAAAACCTCTGATCCTCTACATCTCCGTCTTGGATGACTCCGTGGGAGCTGTCCTCGCACAAGTTGATGAAGAAGGCAAGGAACGAGCAACCTATTACTTATCCAAACTTCTCAATCCCTGTGAGCAGAAGTACACAGTCATGGAGAAAACCTGTGCTGCCCTCGTTTGGGTGGTGCAGAAACTGAAGCACTACTTCTTGGCTCATGAGGTCCACTTGATTGCTCGCATGAACCCTATCAAGTTTCTTCTGGAGAAATCCGTCCTTACTGATAGGCTAGCACGCTGGCAAAGTTTTCTTTCCCAGTTCGACATCACCTACATCCAGTAAAAGGCAATTAAAGGCTATGCCATAGCCGAGCATCTCGCCCACCATCCTCTCCCCAAGTTCGACCCTGTCCAATCAGAGTTTCCAGATGAGGAACTAATGTCCATCGTCCAATCCGACAAGCCAATGTGGACATTATATTTTGATGGAGCTCTAAATTCCCAAGGGAAGGGTATCGGCATTATCCTTCTAACGCCTGAAGGCGTTACCATCCCAGAGGCATTTCAGCTCGCGTTCCCAGTCACCAACAACATCGCTGAATACGAGGCTCTTCTAGTTGGCCTGGAACTAGCCTGTTCTTTCTATATCACTGAGTTGCGAGTCGTGGGTGATAGTCAACTCGTTCTCCGCCAGGTGCTTACCAAATATCGCACCCTCGATCCCAAGCTCAAACCCTATCAGGAGCTGGTCTCCGCCTATGCCAAATTGTTCACCAAGCTGATCTTGGTCCATGTTCCTCGCGAACAGAACATTCTGGCCGATGCCCTCGCCTCCTTGGCGTCATCCTTCAAATTTCCTTTAGGTGCATGGTTTAGATCCATCATTCTCTACAAGCGTCTTGTCCCTACCGTTCAGGACCCTTACCTCTTAAAGATCAAGGAACGAGTCCTACAGAAGATCCAGAAGGGAGAAATCCTTGAGAAGAGGGAGATCATGCTGGCAGAAGTCGAAGAAGAGTTGGCTGACGATGAGAAACCATGGTTCTATGAAATTGTCAAATATTGTAAAGATCAGTCTTATCCTGAAGGAGCCACCACAGAAGATAAGAAAGCCATAAGAAGGGTGGCTCAGAAATACACATTGGTTGGAGGTCTACTCTATATGAGGAGCCTTACTGGCGTTCTGTTAAGGTGTCTTGACGACAATGAGGTTTGCAAATGCGTAGAAGAAGCACACTCGGGTGTGTGCGGTGGCCACGTGAATAGCCAGATGCTCGCCAAGAAGATCATTAGGCAAGGCTTTTACTGGCCCACTATGGAAGAGGATTGTGTCGTCTATGTCCGTAGGTGTGTCAAGTGTCAACTTCACGCCAATAAAATCCATTCACCATCTTCCTCACTTCATCCAATATCCTCCCCATGGCCTTTCTCCATGTGAGCATTTGACATCATCGGTCCCTTAGGTGATCCCAATTCCCTCACCAAACAAAAATCTTTCATCCGTACTGCGACAGAATACTTCACCAAATGGGCCGAAGCCGAAGCTTACGCGGAAATCAAGGCATCAACAGTCTGCAAGTTCATCATGAAGAACATCCTCGCCAGGTTCGGCGTCCCAAGCACAATCGTCACCGACAATGGGCAACAGTTCATTTCTCAGGACCTTCAGGACCTCTGCAAAAGGTACGCAATTGCATTGCATCATTCATCGCCTTATTACCCACAAGGTAATGGCCAAGCGGAGGCCACCAATAAAACATTGATCAAAATCATCAAGAAAACATGCGAGTCCAGTAAGTTTTCAGACTGGCCAGAAAAGCTTATCGAAGCTCTATGGGCCTATCGCACTTCAATCCGTACCCCCACCGGGCAGACTCCGTTTGCCCTTACTTATGGTATGGAAGCGGTAGTCCCGTATGAGACTCTGATCCCTTCTCTTAGGGTACAATTGGACGAGGAATTTCCCCTCAACGACCTTCGTAATTCACTCCTCGCCCAGTTGGAACTCTTGGATGAGAAGCGGCTGGCCGCTGCCGAGCATGCGTGTGGGTATCAAAATAGACTCGCTCGCTTTCACCAAAAGAAATTCGTTGAGAGAAAATTCAAAATCGGTGAGATGGTCGTAAAAAGAATTTTTGTCAAACCTGGAGGGCCGCGTTCTAAGCTCCAACCCAATTGAGAATGACTATTTGTAATTCAAGCCGTGTACCCTGGCAACGCCTACAAGCTAGTCAACGCCGAAGGGACCGAGTTATCCCACCCTTGGAACGAGCTTTATCTTAAAAAGTACTACCCTTAGCTTAGTGTCAAAAAAATAAAAAAAATGACGACAAAAAGGATGAAAACATCAAAAACAAAAAAAAATAAAAAAATATTAAAAATCACTAAAAATATGAAAAGTTCCAAATGCCGATGCCTGGTGGTCACCATGTAGTTAAGTCCCTGCATCCAACCTTCATGTTAGGATAGGGCCCATTAAGGCTTGGTAGGCACCGGGTCTTGGTTTGCCAGAACCGTGGAGATCCCTGTCCGGCCACATCGACCTATGCACGCTCAAAGGAAGCCAACATGTACTCACTTACGTATTTTATCCAAAAATAGTTGGTAGCATCACCGACAGTGGGGCTTCACCCAGAAGATCTCCGGAAGCTGTAATCTTTATTCTTTTCTCTTCGACCAAATGAGACAGTCGGCGCCCTTAAAACGCTGAGCATGAGAAACCAAAACTCAAACCCCTTAAGGCAAGAGTAGGATCCATTTCCTCGAGCATCGATCAGAGCACGAGAAGAGGGCAGTGTCCCCGCAGACATACAAAAGGGAGCCCACAACGTCAAACTATATCTCCCTCGCAAAAAGAAACATAAAACCAAAATCAAGAGAAAAGCCTGGTCGTGACCGTGCCTGATGCGATAAATGAAATACCTCAAGGCAAAAAGTCTAAATCCAAAAAAGGAGTTATGGAATGTAAATGCTCGAGATTTGGTCCGAAGTTGTCCGAAAGAGGAGAGTTAATGGGCCCTTATTGGCTCGCCGGGTTAACGATTTTGCCGGTCCTCTCAGGAGGTTTACCCCATACACTCTTCCTTCTTCCTTTGAAGATGAAAGCTAGATGGAGTTTCTGAAGGGTAAAACCCGCCAAGGTCTGCAACTTTATTTTAATACACACGTATGGTTGCCTACTTTGAAAAGCAAAAACTATCGCTGTGAAGGAGTCTCTGTGTTTCTGGCCGGTCAAGACCCCTGTTTACCACCTTGATGTCTTCTTGTTTAACCTTGGGCTTAGGCCAATGCAAGCGCGTCACCTCTGGGTGCGACGGCGTCTGATTCCGGGTCAGCGTCGCGCGGTTGGTCGTTAGGGTTCCACGGTGTTCCATCATATACCATCTAGAGTTGTGAGGAAACAGACCCGGGTCGGGCAAAACATTTACCTCGAACACCTTTTGGGCGAATCCCTGTGGTACGAAGCAACTGGGAGCCTAAGCATGGTATGGCAGTATTGTCATCAGGGTAAGTCTTAGCCGGTGGGATCATCATTTGAGGGGTCTAGAGGCCCAAATCAACCTAGATGTGCACTTAGGATACCTGGGAGGTTAGTAAGAAACCCCTGTTCTCATGAAGGTAAGGTGCCATATGGGTGCTCATCAGGCTTTAGCGACAAAAAAAAATGATAAAAAAAAGAAAAGAGAGAAGACGTAGATATTTGGAAAACAAAAAAAAATTTAGAATGATAACAAAGACAACAACAAAAAATGCCAGAAAAAATAATAATAAAAAAAAATCATCTCGCATAATTGCATTTGTATGCAGCATCTCACTTTTAAATTCCACTTGCATTAGTGTGCTTGTCTGTTACATTCATCATTATCGCATCTTTCCCTTGCCTTCGTTAATAAAGGCTTGGCCCCTTGACCCATTATCAAGGATAGTTGAAGTGAACACCTGCTTATTGAGCAAGGGGCCAAGTCAGAACAGAGATACTGACCTGTTTGTTTCAGTGATGCGTGCAGGGATTCAAGATAGCAAGAGTGAGATGAAAATCAAACAAAATCATACCTCTTATTCCGTTCTTAAAATAAGGAATTGTACATTAAGTTCCACCTTCTCTCTCTACATTACTTGTCCCGCCACTCTCCGGGCAAAACGCCCTCAAGGGTGCTACCCAACTACGAAAAGCGGTACTTCTACCGCTCTGTACACCTCTTCCCATTCCCACACCCCGGCGCTGATCCGTGGGAGCAGCAAAGGAGCTACTGACAGGAAAGCCACACTCTCGTGCTCTTCGGTAGCGCTCCTCACCATCTCTCAGCCATTGTTCAGCGAGGCCAAGGCTGGTTCGGAGTTTGAACAACTGGGCCTCCATGACCCTTCGCTCCTCCCTTTCAGCTAATCTGTCGGCTCTCTCTCTTTCTCTGTCCCTCTCTTTCTCTGACCGTTCTCTCTCACGATCTTCCCTCTCCAATTGAAGGGTGATTCTCAGCTCCATGGCATCCCTGGAAGAATCGTCATCCGGACGATGCCGCAATTCCTCCTCCAGCTCTGCTATTCTAGCCTCTCTCTGTGCAGCATGGACAAGTGACTCCTGCATCTCCTTTTCCTGCCAGATATACTATCTCAGATATGTGGCAAGGTAAAAAAAAAGGAGAACTCAACACTGAAACTCTTACATGTATAGAGAGCATTCCTTCTGCCTCCGCGGCACGCTGCGTAGTCCGAGCAAGTTGCTCGTGAAGCAAATCAAGTTCTGAGGCGGGGATCCATAAGCTGGAAGAGACGTCGCCTCCTCCCATCGCTGACGAAGCCGCGTCGATCTGAGCGCGCTATAACCCACATGGGATGAAAATTAGCGGCCAAACGCCATCAATCTAGAGTTTTAATTAGGAGTGCGCATTGTACATACACCTACCGAAGCGCTCAAGGCTCCACGGGTGTCGCCCAATTGTTGCTCCATTTCTGCCAGGCGTGATCGCAAGTCCGCTATCATGGTATCACGGACATCCTGCAACCATAGGAGTCAGCATCCACAGAGAGGAGAGGAGGAAAGGAGAAAAGAGGAAAAAGGAGACCCACCTCCACAAGTCCCCGGGGTTGGAGCCGCTCTGCGTACATTATCTTATACAGACGCAGATAGTCTTCACTATCCTGCGCATGTGATTCTACGATTGTGCCACCTCGTTGCCAGTCTTCATACTGTTTGGGGAACCGCACACGCCAATCAACGCAAGTTGCCGGTCCCCGTGTCTTTCTTCCAACGCGAGGTGGCACAGTCGTATCCACCCATTCCTGGGCCAGCCCTAGGGTCCTCATAACCAATCGTAGCCGAAGCGGCTCGATTTCATTTAGGCAGTGTATCCACAATTCCCGTCCGAACCGGGCGCGACTTGTTAAAACCCATGGTTGATCGGCATCGACCATGCCTGAGTAGGGCCTCCAGTTTACCTAGGTGAGGTTGTACATACCCGTTTAACTGGTTAGAAAAATATATATATATATACAACAAAATAAAATAAAATAAAATAAAAAAAAAATCTCACCATCGATGCAGGGAATTCCTATAGCTCGCGCCTTAGCACCATCAGCTGGTAGGTTACAGGCGCTGCACCCATGATCGGTTGTCACCGCCTGGCTAACGGCACCATCGTTGGTCGCCAATGCCGAGCTCTCCCCATTGGGAGGTAATAATAGCTCCACAGCTACATCATCATATGCCGTCAATGCCTCAAGTGGACTATTACAAATAAACACAAAAATATATAATAAAAATAAACAAAAAAATACCTGGATAAGTGGTGTGAACCCACTCACAGTCATCTCACGATCTGCCTCTTGGGACATGCCCGTAAACAAGTGTGCTAGCATGGCAGATCCCCAGACGTACTGTCCTACTCTTTCGAGGTCAGATAGCAGCCCTAGAAAACGACAATGGATGCCGTCTCCTTTCGAGCTCAGTATCAATCTTCCCAGGGAAAAGAGGAGAAATCTCCTCAAATCCATATCAGATCTCTCCCAATTGTCAAAATCTATGCAATACACAGCACGACATCCCCTTTCCATCCTCTCCATAAATTCTTCCGAGGACTCGTCGTCCCGTCGACGAGTATCAGTGAGCCCTAATGCCCCCATGATAGACGCCCTAGCTACTGATCTGTGCTTCTGACTGTCTAAGTCCAACCCTAGTAGCTTCTGGGCGCCTTCTCGGTAATCCGCGTAGGTGACGCCAGTCACTGCCTCACCATCCACTTTGAGGCTCGTGATTCGGACCACATCTTCTAGACTGGGCACCATGTGCCCCCATGGCATCAGGAATGCCCGACTTACTGGGTCCCATCTTTCACACAAGGCTTGGATAAGGGCCAGGTCAAGTTGGATCGGCTCGATCCGAAGAAAGGCACCAAATCCCATCACGTCTAGCCTAGCCTTCTGAAAATCTGGGAGACCCCTGTATGCGGCCACTGCTAACTCCCATGAAATGTGTGATTTCATCACACTCTGTGCGTGCATAAGAAATGGAGAAGGGTGTTGTCAAGAGGAAGGAAGAAAGAATGAGAAAAGGGCAGGAAAGCTCAGCTTACGAGTTGCGACTGGGTCCTCTCGCTGAACTGCCCTTCGAGGTCCGAGAGTTTCCTGGAACTGCTACCGCTGGATCTGCTTCTCTTCGAGGAGTGAGAAGATTCACCCTCCATCCAGAATTCTGAGTTCCTCCTAGTACCCTTCAAGTTGGCCCTCGATGCCCCTCGAAGAACAAAAGAGGAAGGCATATATAGAAATGGGAGAAGGGTGGGCCAAGATTGCCTCCAGCGATAGCCCTCACAATAGGGCGCCTCCCCTACGGTCCCATGAGTCACTTCACCACCCGCACAAGGTGATGGATCGGATGGTGTAATATGATGACCTGCTCCCTGTGGCGCCCTGTCATAACGTGGAGGCCATCCGCAAAGTTTGAAAAATCATCCGGGAGAAGAGGCCCAAGCTGTCATCATTGACCTTGACGACAGATCCCCGTGAAAGAATAGTCGCAGCAAGATGCCATCCTCCGTCTAGGGCAGGATGTCGGCAGGCACATCACATGAGAACAGTACAAAGAAGCGTAGGGAAGAAGGGACACGCAAGAAAACAAACAAACAACAGAAAATCAAATCACTCATAAGTCTACATAAGCTGTCACAAACATTACAATCATAGAGAGGAGGCGGGTCCACTGACTCGCCAACTCCCGACATCATCTTCATGCTCATCCCTCTAGGCATCCCTCTCCTCTCCCCCGAGGTGAGGATCCCTCGAAAGTCTCTGGGACCCCCGTGCAGCGCTCGCCTCGCCTCGTGGCACCTGCTCCACAGCAGGGGCTCGCTGCTCCTCCTCTGGCGTGGCGAGGGAGCCACCAGCAGAAAAGCGTCCGGACTGGCGAAGTAGCGCCCCTAACTCTCGCGCTCTCTCGCAGCGCGTCTCCATCGCTCCTAACCTCTGCGCCATAACCTGAAGGCCTAGCTGGAGCTCCCTCACTTGGACCTCCAAGGCCTTCTTCTCAGCCTGGTCTCGCTATCGCTCGGCCCTTCTCTCCTCTCTCTCTCTCTGCCACCCTCCTCGTCACGTGGAGAAGGACCCTTAACTCCAGAATGTCTGGAGAGGGCCTCTCCTCACCTCGACGCTGCAGCTCTGCCACAGCTGCGGCCCAGGCATCACGCTCCTCTTCAGCACGAACCGCGCGGGCCACCGCACTGGCAAGTTGCTCCTGGAGGGAGGCGATCTCTAGAAAAAGAGCCTGAGGATTGGAGGACGATCCGCCAGCCATCCCTACCACCGTTTCCTACTGAGTACATAAAAAATAGATAGACAACGGCCGTTGGTTAAATTCTGGAATTTCATGACAAGAATAAAAATTTTGAGGCCTTATTGTCACCTCTGTCCGTCTCCCAAGCTGAGGAGCCCCCGCTCGGTCCTCCCTCCGCTGCTGCAGGAGGCTGCCAGTGCCCTGCGCCGGTGCGCTCCCTTGTTGTCCAGGGGAATGTACGCGCCGATCCTCGAGCTTCGCCTTGCCGCGACTCTCCTTCCTGACACCGCTCGGCTCATCCGCGCTCGCCCACTCGTCAGCCAAGCCCGGGATTCTCACCGTACCCTGCATCAAAGAGGGAGGTCCCCCGTCAGTTAACGAGAACACGTCCCCTGTCGAGGACGCGCCCATCATGTGAGTGCCGCCCTCGCCAAACCCCTTCCACTCCCACACCACTCGCTCCAGACTCAAAACAAGTCATAGAGGTGGGAATCGAAGCACTCACCCAGCCGCGTTCGCCTCCTTCCGCGCCATCGGGCCCCTCGGGTCCCACGAGTGCTCTAAAAGGCCCTTCCACTTCCGTCGACGCCTCTCCATGCTCGGGCGCATCCCTCCTCGGGCGAGGAGTCCCTCGCCCTTCTCTCCCCTCGCCACGATCTGGCCCACCGAACTCTATCAATCGAGAGAGGAAGAAGACGAAAAGGGGCGAGCAAACCTCGACAGGATGCGGGCTCTTTTGCGGGTAAGGCACGAAGAAAGGAAGGCCGCCTGGTGCTTTAAATTTGAAATCGAAGGATAAGATGCATCCTCGCGCCAGGACGCGCCAAAAAAAAAAGGAAGAAGGATGTTCTCTTCGTGCAAGGCGTAGTTCCTTGCCTTTCAGGGTAAGGTCTCGTGAAGCGTGCCTCGAAACAACTCGGTGCAAGAGAAGAAGCGTGGAAAAGAGAAAGTGCATACGATAAAAGGAACTGTTTCATTGCACATAAGCAAATAGTCAGTTATACATCATAAAGTGAGGAAGGTGGAGTGTACAAGCAACTCTCTAACTCTCGCTACCACCCTCCTGGTCATCTCTCTCCTCCCTCCTCTGACGGGGATCCCTAGGGGGCCTCCGCGAACTCTGAGAGGCGGTGCTCGCCTCACCCTGTGGTGGCACGCCAGCCTCGAAGGCTCGGCGACGCTCCTCGACCGAAGAAACTAGAAAGCTGCCCATGGAGAAAGAACCTGACTGACGAAGTCGCGCCCCGCGCTCCTTCGCCCTCTGATACCGCTCCTCGCTCTCCCGAAGCCTCCCCTCCGCCGTGCCGAGACTCAATCGGAGCTCCGTCAGCTGGGCCTCCAGAGCCCTCCTCTCGTCCCGTTCTCACAGTCGCTCCGCTCTCCTGTCCTCCCTCTCTCTTTCTCTGTCCTCCCTCTCTCTCTCTGTCCTCTCTCTCCCTCTCCCTCTCCTCTCTCTCCCTCTCCCTCTCCTCTCTCTCCCGCATCGCCTCTCTCCTCGATAGCTCGAGGGCAAAACGCAAATCCCGCACGTCGTGAGGGAGCTCCTCAGCCTCCCGTCGCCGCTCCTCCTCCAGCTCCGCAATCCGGGCGTCACACTCAGCCGCCCAGGCGTCGCGCTCCTGCTCGGCACGAACAGCACGGGCCAGGGCCTCTCGAATCTCGGCCACCTGCCAAAACCCACATGCACCGTAAGAGAGCAGTGAAAGAAGAAGGGCAACTGGAAAGAAGTCGGGGTCAAGCAGGACTCACTCGAGCCGCGCGGTCACGCTCGGCCTCTTCAGCCCGGGCCACCGCGTACGCCAACTGCTCCTGAAGGGCAGAAACCTCCGGAGGAGGGCCCCACGAACTGGAACCCGCTCCACCAGCCATCCCGGCTGTCGCTACCTGGTGGGCCCGCTGAAACACAAAGCTAACGACAGTCTGAGGCAAGCATCAAAATCCAGGTCACAAAAAAAAAATGTATTGCATAGACTCACCAGGATCTCCAACTCCTGTCAGATCGCCCCCAACTGCCGCCTGGCGTCTGCCAGCTGGGCTCGCAGGTCGGCAATCATGTTGTCACGAGCATCCTACACCGCATGAAAGTTAGTGTCACATGCATATACGTATAGAAAGGAGGATATTTCCATTTCACACTTACCCCTGCCATGCCACCAAGGAAGAGACGCTCCCCGTACGTAGCCCGGTACCGTCTCATGTAATCGGCGCTGTCTGGTACATGGGACACCACTGGGACCCCGCCATGCTGCCAGTCCTGGTGCTGTGTAGGGAAGCGCGTACGCCAGTCCACGATCTTTGCCTTCCCCTTGGTCTTCCGCCTGATGCGGACCGGCTCGTCTACGTCAACCCACTCCTGGGCTAATCCCAACGTCCTCATAACCAGCCTACGCCGGAGTGGCTCGATCTCGTTCAGGCAATGGACCCACACGTCCCGCCCAAAACGAGGATGACCCGCTACAACCCAAGGCTGGCCGGCATCGGCCATGCCCAGGTAGGGCCTCCACACCACCTGCATCACCATACATGCATCATGTTAGTTGCTATTTCGCTCAATTAAGTCACATGCGTAAAAACACCAAAAAAAAATCATACGCATCATACCATAGCCTCGGGGTACTCGCTCAGCTCCCGACGAAGAGACGCCAGCTGGTAGCCGTGGGGTGCCGCGACCATGACCGGCCTCCACTGTCGCTCCAGTGGCACGGCTCTCCTGTTCCCATGTCTGGCTCTTCCCATCGGGAAGTAGTAGTAGCTCCACACCTGCATCCATCATACATCATTAGCCCGACTAATTACATATTTAGCTACGGTAAAATCCATAAATAAAATGTTTACCTGGAGAAAAGGTGTGAAGCCGCTGACTGTCGTCTCCCTCTCTGAGGTCTGGGAGAGATCAGCGATCAAATGGGCAAGTAAAGCCGCTCCCCACGCATAGTCCCCCACTCTGTCCAGATCCGCCAGGATCCCGAGGAAGCGGCAGTGGATGCCGTCACCCTTCGTCCCAGCAGGAGGCGGCCCAGGAAGAAGAAGAGGAACCGTCGGAGGTCTAGATCCACCAGCTCCCGCTCGCTCGGGTCCTGGGTGAAAGCTGCACGAGCGTCTCCCTCCAGTCGTGCCAGAAACTCCGCTCCAGTCTCGCTAACCCGCTGGCGCGGGTCACCGAATCCGAGCGCCTCCATGATCTCCACTCGGCCGACTACCCTGCTGTCTCTGTCAGTCGCGCTCGTCTCTAGCCACAGCAGGTCCAAGGCACTCTATCGGTAATCGGGGTAAGTGACCCCGCTGACTGCCTCTCCGTCAACTCGTAGCCCGGTGATCCGAGCCACGTCCTCCAGTGTCCCCCAGGGCATCAGAAACGCCGGGCTCGGAGCGTGCCACCCCTCCCTCAACGCCTGAATAAGAGGAAGGTCAAGTCGGAAGGGCTCGATCCTGAGAAAAGCTCCAAAACCCATGGCGTCCACCCGCGCCCTCTGAAAGTTCGGCAGCCCACGGTACGCTGCCACCACCAGGGACCAGCTGATCCGGCTCTTCATCACGCCCTGCACACCACAAAAAAAACAAATAAAAAAAAAGAAAAGAAAAGAAACACATCAGCATCATGTATAACAATAAACAACAACACTGTACATAATATTTTTTTATTTTTTTATTTTAAATATATATATATATATATTTAAAGGCGTCCACCCCCCTGGACGCTTTCATTTTTACTTCCTTTATTTTATCTTAGCAAAACAAAAACAAATAAAAAAATAAAATAAAAATAATATATATTATCATGAAGGCGTCCAACTCAGTGGACGCCTCCTTATTTTTAATTTAATTTTATTATTTACGTAATAACTCAAAAAAATAAAAAAATAAAAAAAAGAAAAGTTGGAGGCGTCCAGGCCCCTGGACGCCTCCTTCCCCCACTCACCGGCCTTCTCCACACCATCTCTCGCCCGCCTGTTTAGCCTATAAACCAACAAATTAGAGTTCTGAGGGGCTTACCGGGTCATGCTCATCCTCTCCGGCGTCGCCAGCACCCGCAGGACCCTCCACGGCCAAAGGAGGCGCCTCCTGTTCCTCGGCAATCTCCTCTTCCGTGGCAATCTCCTCTCCCACGGCAGCCTCCTCGGCATGATCCCTCGACCTCCTCGGACGACGAGCCCGTCGTTTCCGCCTCTCTCCACCCTGGCTCGGGCCTTCTTGCTCCATTGGGAACTGGAAATGGGTCGTTAGAATGAATAGTAGAAGAGAACAGGGGGTGAGACCCCCTTTATATAGAAAATCACCAGGATTTGGGGCGTCCAGGCGCCTGGACGCCCCCACTTTTTTATTTTTTTAAAAAAAATTCAAAAAAAAACTTAGGGCCGTCCAAGCGCCTGGACGCCCCCACAACTGAAAAATAAAAAAAAATTGAAAAAGAAAATATAGGGGCGTCTAGCCTCATGGACGCCCCCACATCAAACAAAATAAAAAAAATAATAAAAAAATAAAAGAAAAGATAGGGGCGTCCATGCCCCTGGACGCCCCCATTTAAGCATATAAAAATGTATATATATATACATACATATATATATATATATGTATATATATATACATATATATATATATATATATGTATGTATGTATGACCATAATATGAATAAACCAGAACATAAAGGAGAAAACAGAAAAAGCAAAAAGAAAAATAAAAATCATAAAAAATAATAATTCAGGGAACAATGGTCCAAAATGCCAAATGCCAGATTTTATTCCATCAGAAAACAGAGCGGACTACATCAGGGGCTTAGGCACTCTAGGCCTCAACTTCCCCAGTTCGGTTACATAAGCTCTCCACATCTCACATTCTTCCCCCACGTGCGCTAAGGTCTTTCCCGCAACACTTGTCTTCCAGGGTGCTTTAACGGCCTTCGCTACCTTCACATCCGCTTCCGTACCCGACTCCCTCTTCTTTAAAGGCACGATGCCAGCCAGTGGTGGAAACGAGTGGCGTGGAATGCCGATCTGGAGGCAGCACCGATGCGCGTTGTAAAGGACAAACTCAGTCGCGCCGATCAGTTGAAGTTCAACTTCGGGAGAAGACCTCATGAGGAGTTCGAGTGAGAGTAGACATGCCGGTGCGCAAGTGAAGAAGCTTTGTGTCATGGTTCGAAAGTGAGACCGCCAGTCTTCCCGTTTCTTCTGCCACGGAACACGGTTCGCCACAGTGCCACCGAAGCCTAACACATCGGCTATGTGATAAAGGGGGCTTTGTTGGAAAAGCTTTGAAGCAGCCGGCATCCCCTCACGGTGGTCGAATTTGAAGTGCAAATAGACCCAGCAACTCAGAATAAGTGCGCAACCAAAAGGAGGCCTACCCATGCTCGAGGCGGTAAGACCGCTGTAAAGGTAGGCAAGGACGGCGGGTCCCACCCTCTTTCCACTCCAGATCCCGCAGATAGCACTCAGTTGGGTTTCTTCCACTATGTTGTCGGTATAAGGGAACAAGAGAGCACCCGCCAGACAGATGGTGAACCCTCTCATAATTCCTTCCAAATGTTCATCATCTGGTGACCCTTTCAAGGCATCCATAACCCATACCGCGAGCCTTTGCAAGTCAATTCCCTTTTGAGTGCGGACCTTTCTGACTGCGTCGGACGACATGAAGCTTTCAAGGACGCTCTCGGAAGTCCCCCGGGTCAACATCCGCATAGCCTTCACCTTCCCGTCACTCTTGAATTTCTTCAATCCGAGCAGAAGTTCCACCTCCTCGAGGAGAATGGTCGCCTCGAACGTCGGGAAGATGAAAGTGTGGGTCTGGGGATGCCAGATCTCCACTAATGCGCCCATAGCCGCCCAGTCCATACGGATTCTCTCGTAGTGTTTGGCGTGAATAAGGAGCCCCTGAAGATGCCACTTCGAGAGTATAGCCCTCATGCCAATGGAGATGTTGGAAGTTAGCTCTGAAAGCCATGGCAGTTTGGAAAACTTCCTCGGGCCCGGAAAGAGTGGATACGGCTGGAAAGAAGAAGAGAAAGGAAGGAAAGTGAGGAGAGAGTCCATGCAGTAAATTTGAAATAAATCAACTTACCATATGCGACTGGATCGTCCCACTCAGATGACCCTCGAGGTCGGAAAGTCGCCTGATCTCACTGCTAGGCCTGCCCCTCTTCATAACGCGGGAAGACTCTCCTTCCATCCTGAAATCCCTAGACCCTCCTCTTCTCCTCCTCCTGAACTTTCAAAACTCCCCTTGGTACATTTGAATAAACTAGCCTAAGGGAGGTACTTATAGGAAAGGAGAGGTGCTACGGGACGGGACGTGTCACATGAGTGGTCAAGTCGTCAGTGTTTTATCCTTGTACTGTGGCACGATTCTGTTATATTTCTGCTGCTTTCTGATGTATTTAATCTATGATGGTCTGTGCAGGTTTTACCAACGGACGTTTTTCGCCCTATCTTGTATACCATCCTTCAGTGTTTGGTCCCCCGTGTCATGCATCATACTATATGATATTTACGCTATTAGAACACGTCAAGGACCTTGCGACCCGAACGAATCTGGGATTTGAGTTCCCCTTCAACAAAAACAGTGATGATTCCAGAAGAATTTGGGTTGTACGGATAGGCCGTTAACTGGTGATAGCGTGGGAACGACGGTTCCATTCAGTGAGTCGGTGCGTGGATAAACGGGCCCCAGCTCAGTATCAGCTCACTGGATCGGTATCCTGACCCATTCTTAACGAGTTGACAATATTATCCTTGGCTATTTTCTATTCTAGTTTGTTTTAAATTTTTCTTTAAACCCAGCATGCATTCATATAGGACTTTGAGTCTATTGCGGAAGATCATTCAAGTGATTCGATTGCGAAAGCCGTTGTGCTTCAATTCTTACAAATATGAGATATTCCATTCTGAATGAAATACTGAGTTTCCTTGAAACGGCCCTACGCTGCCCTTCCAAACGAGACCCTTGTTTGGACAGACCCTCAGATATTCCTTTACTTTTTACCTTGTTTGACCCACCTTGGCCGCAGCACTTCCACATTGGCTGGTAACCGCTCCCCAAAGGTGAAACCTGCAGGTTTATGACTCAGGTACTTTCACACCGAGAAGTTGGTCTCCTTTATTTTCGTGCCTGAGCGCACATCTCACCCTCCCTTATTTGATTTCCGTCCAAACAATCGTCAAATTTGAAAGACCTTCTTCAAGGTCGCCTCATTGAAACTACAGAAAAGATTCCAAACAGTCATGTCAAAAGCGTGTCTCATCACACCTTGGCATCAACTTATCAGTCCATTCCCACTCCATTTCACTCCACTTCGATACCATTCCATTACGTGTCACTCCCTTGCAAAGCAGACGCCAAGGCGGGGCAGCTGTAGACACGCTATTCCTGACTTCCCCTGAGAAAATCTCATATTACCACGCGACGCCCCGCAGCGGCTTCCGCATTTTGAATCACTTGGGTGTTTCCTATCTTTGAGTCTTCTCTCGTCTTCTAGGCGAGTAGCGTAACGCTCCTTCAGCATCCGGAAATTGCCTCGTTGTGGAAATCATGCGGCATTCGAACGACATCAACATCAATCGCATGCATCAGAAGTTGCTGGGACCAGGAAAATGCCTAACGGACGACTGTCGACGCCCTTTTCGGGGGAATCCGGGGGTCATGATGGAGGCGTCCAGGCTCCTGGCTCCATCAATATAAAATAATGACAAAAATATATATATAAGATTGAACCAAAAAAAATATATAATTTCATGGAGGCGTCCAGGCCCCTGGACGCCTCCATCAACCGGCTCACGGGCGACCCCCGGCCATCGACGGACCGTTGCTCAGTCTGTCGTTTGAAGAAAATTCAAGTTATGGAGGCGTCCTGGCCCCTGGACGCCTCCATCAACCATCTCTCAAGAAAATCCAAGTTATGGAGGCGTCCTGGCCCCTGGACGCCTCCATCAACCAGCTCACGGGTGACCCCCGGCCTTCGACTGACCGTTGCTCAGTCTGTCGTTTGAAGAAAATCCAAGTTATGGAGGCGTCCAGGCCCCTGGACGCCTCCATCAACCAGCTCACGGGCGACCCCCCCGGCCATCGACTGACCGTTGCTCAGCCTGTCGTTTGAAGAAAATCCAAGTTATGGAGGCGTCTAGGCCTCTGGACGCCCCCATACTCTCGACCTCTATAAATAGAGGCTTACCCCCCTCAGTTCAGAAGTCGAAAAAAGAGCGCCGAGAGGCTGCCAGATTCTATTCCTAACCCGTGGGTGTTTTGTAGGGGAGGTCCTGCCGGATCCTCGGGTGCCCGTGCTCGCAGGAGAGAGGCCGCCTTCGCCCGCCGCGCTACCTCGTCGTCCCTACGCTGTCGAAGCTCCGCCGGATCTCGCCATCGACCATCCAATAAGCCATTCTCTCCTCTTCTTTTCTAGTTATCTTGCATTCATCATATCATATCCTCTACCCCCCCTTTTTATGAGGGAGTCTCTTCCCGTTTCTACGTCGGAATAATTGCCATTCATCATAAGCATTTTCCTCCTACTCGTGTCCGAGAGGGGTTTTAAAGACAACACCAACCAGGTGTGTGTCTTGCCATCATTTCGTTACTTGCGTCGTTAAAATTTGAATACTACACCTTCGTCTTTCTGATCCACCCGTTACTTGTTTGTTGTTGTTTTGCAAGGGTACATGAGGAAAGCCCTCTCCGTCGGCCGGCCGAAGGGGGAGGAAGAAGTAACCTGCCATTTCCCGCTCTCGAGGAGTCACAATCTCCGCGCTCAATACAAGGTACACGCGATCATTTCATTTCTTTGAGGTAACCCCTCTGGCGATCACATCCCTTTAGCATCCTACGTATGCTCTTTCCTCATATTGGCACGTTTCATAATCCTTCTTAATTTTTAGTCGCTTGATTGTCCGTAGTTTAGTTCGTTTTCTTCCCCTTGAGTGGATTCCTCGGCTTCCACAACCCTTGTCAGCATCCGCATGACCTTTATCCTCCCGTCACTCTTGAATTTCTTCAGCCCCAGCAGAAGTTCCACCTCCTCGAGAAGGATGGTCGCCTCGAAGGTGGGGAAGATGAAAGTGTGGGTCTGGGGATGCCAGATCTCCACCAATGCGCCCATAGCCACCCAGTCCATGCAAATCCTCTCGTAGTTCTTGGCATGAATAAGGAGCCCTTACAGATGCCACTTCGTGATTATGGCCCTCATGCCGATGGAGATGTTGGAGGTGAGTTTCGAAAGCCACGGCAGCTTGGAAAACTTCCTCAGGCCTGGGAAAAGAGGGTGTGGCTGGAAGAGAAAAAGAAAACAAGCAAGGAAAAGAAGTGAAAAGAGAGTTCACGCGGATAATTTGAAATAAATCAACTTACCATATACGACTGGATCATCCCACTCAGATGACATTCGAGGTCGGAAAGTCGCCTGATCTTGCTGCTAGGCCTGCTCCTCTTCATAAGTCGGGAAGACTCCCCTTCCATCCTGAAACCCTCAGATTTCTTCTCCTCCTCCCCTTAAACTTCTAAGCCCACTCCTTGGTGCATTTGACTGAACTAGCCTAAAGGGAGTATTTATAGGAAAGGAGAGGCGCTAAAGGATGAAATGCGTCACATCAGTGGTCAGTCGTCAGTAATTTGTCTGGATCTCCCTTGTACTGTGGTGCGATTCTGTTGCTTTCTGATGTTATTAATCTGTGCATGTTTTACTAACGGACGCCACTGTCCCACCTTGTGTACCACAGTTCGGTGATTGGTCCCACCATGTCATGCATCATATTATATGATATTTACGCTATTAGAACATGTCAAGGACCTTGCGACCTGAACGAATCTGGGATTTGAGTTCCCCTTCAACAAAAATGGTGATGATTTCAGAAGAACTTGGGTTGTACGGATAGGCCGTTAATTTGTGATAGCGTGGGGACGATGGTTCCGTTCAGTGAGTTAGTGCGTGGATAAACGAGCCCCAGCTCAGTGTCAGCTCACCAAACCGGTATCCTGACCCATTTTTAACGAATTGATAATATTATCCTTGGCTATTTTCTATTTTAGTTTGTTTTAATTTTTTTTTAAACCCAGCATGCATTCATATAGGTCTTTGATTTTATTGCAGAAGATCATTCAAAATAATTCGATTGTGACAACCACTGTGCTTCAATTCTTACAAATATGAGATATTCCACTCCGAATAAAACGCGGAGTTTCCTTGAGACGGCCCTACGCTGTTATTCCAAAAGAAACCCTTGTTTGAACTGACCCTCAGATATTCCTTTACTTTTTGACCCACCTTGGCCGCAGCACTTCCACATTGGCTGGTAACCGCTCCCCAAAGGTGAAACCTGCAGGTTTACGACCAAGGTACTTCCACACTGAGAAGTTGGTCTCCTTTTATTTCGCGCCTGAGCGCACATCTCCCCCTCCCTTGTTTAATCTCCGTCTAAGCAATCGTCAAATTTGGAAGACCTTCTCCAAGGTCGCCTTGCTGAAACTCCGAGAAAGATTCCAAATAGTAATGTCAAAAGCGTGTCTCATCGCACCTTGGCATCAACTTTTCAGTCCATTCCCACTCCATTTCACTTCACTTCGATACCATTCCATTACGTGTCACTCCATTGCAAAGCAGACGCCAAGGCGGGGCAGCTGTAGACACGCTATTCCTGACATCACCCTGAGAAAATCTCATATTACTATATGACACCCCGCAGTGACTTTCGCATTTTGAATCGCTTGAGTGCTTCCCATTCTTGGGTCTTCTTTCGCCTTTTGAGTGGGTAACGTAACGCTTCTTCGGCATCTGAAAATCGTCTCATTACGGAAATCATGCAGCATACGGACGTCATCGCCATCAATCGGACGTACCAGAAGATTCCAAAATCAGGAGATGTCTGGCGGATGGCTGCCGACGGCCTTTCGAGGGGGTCCGGTAGATTTTCATGGAGGCGTCCAGGAGACTGGACGCCTCCATCATGAAAAAATAAAAAATAAAAAAATATAATAAATAAAAAAATATAATTGTGAAGGTGTCCAAGGACCTGGACGCCTCAGTCTTGAGGCGTCTAGGGGCCTGGACGCCTCCACACTCTGCATCCGGATAATCTCGGCACGCCGCTTGATTTGACGCTTCGGAAAAATCCAAAACATTTAGGCGTCCATGTGCCTGGACGCCTTCAATTTCCGACATCCGGACAAGCCGAACCGCCGCTCGATTTGACGTTGTGGAAAAATCCAAGAATATAGGGACGTCTTGCCAGATAGACGCGCCCACTCGTGAGTCACGGGTACCCACCAAAACCACGCGCTTTACCCACTATCTGCGGCTTTCGTCTCCTGGACGCCTTCATAAAAAGGTTAAAAATAAAAAAAATAAAAATATTAATTTATTGTTGGAGGCGTCCAGGGTCCTGGACGCCCCCATCTTGAGGCGTCCAGGTCCCTGGATGCCTCAATCCACCTCCCCTCTATAAATAGAGGACCCCCTCCCTTGAAGGGAAGGGGCTTCAGATCCGACAGAGGAAGGAGAGACTCTGCCGGATCCCATTTCTAACCCGTGGGTCTTTTGTAGGGGGAGGTTTTGCCGACTTCTCGGGTGCCCGCGCTCGCGTGAGGAAGGCTAGCTCCATCCGTTCTGCTTCCACGTCGTCCCCACGCTGCCGAAGCTCCGCCGGATCCCGCCATCGGCACATTCAATAAGCCAATTCTCTCCCTTTTCTCCGTAGTTCTTTTGCATTCATCATCTCGCATTCTCGCCTCCCTTCATAAGGGAGTCTTCCTTTATATACGTTTGCATAATCCCATTCATCATCATATTTCTCTCCTACTCGTGTCCGAGAGGGGTTTAAAAATAACACCAACCAGGTGTGTGTCTTGCCACGATTTCATTATCCTTCATCAAGGGACTAATACTACACTGCCATCTTT
This sequence comes from Amorphophallus konjac, assembly GCA_022559845.1. NCBI lineage: Eukaryota > Viridiplantae > Streptophyta > Magnoliopsida > Alismatales > Araceae > Amorphophallus > Amorphophallus konjac. Next base: position 61,905,294 of record CM040119.1, read on the forward strand.
TCTGATCCACTTATTATTTGTCTGTTTCCTCTTTTGCAAGGGTAACCAAGGAAAGCCCTCTCCATCGGCCGGCCGAAGGGAGAGGAGGAAGCAACCCACCATCTCCCGCTTTTTAGGTAGGCACGATCACTTTCTTTATTTTGGGGTCTCCGACCCCTGGCGATCACATCATATTCTCAAGGCCGCGGAGAGTCATTTCCCGCAATGGCCATTTAAATTTTCGTCACTTATATCCTGTGTTGTTCTCATACTTGTCATATTCTCGAGGCCGCGGCGAGTCACTTCCCGCAATGGCCGTTTAAATTTTTGTCCCTTATATCTTGTATTACTCTCATATCTGCTCATATTCTCGAGGCCGCGGCGAGTCACTTCCCGCAATGGCCGTTTAAATTCCTCTCATTTATATTCTGTGTTATTCTCATATCTTGTCATATTCTCTTGAGGCCGCGGCGAGTCACTTCCCGCAATGGCCGTTTAAATTACTGTCATTTAAATTCTGCACTATTCCCATCCCCCGAGGTCGCGGAGAGTCATTTCCCGCTATGGCCGTTTAATCCCCATATCTTATTAAATTGCATCTGTCCCGCACGCCCCTCCGGAGCAATCTCCCGTGGTGGCCTCTCTCCTCTTCTCTCTTCTTTTTGTGCTGCAGCAAAACGAGCCCCTCGCGCGCTCCGCTTCGCCTCCTCCGGCAAAATTCCCTCCGCGTGACGTCGCTCACACCTCCACCTTCGAGGGGTCAACAAAAATTCCTTCCTTAGTGATAATGTGTCCTAGAAAAGACACTTCCTGCATCCAGAAGTCACACTTACTAAGCTTGGCGTACAACTAGTGATCTTTCAATAATTGCAATGCCATCCTTAAGTGCTCAGCATGTTCCTCCTCACTCTTAGAGTATATCAAACTATCATCTATAAACACCACGACCCGCTGATCTAGGTACGGCCGAAACACACTATTCATCAACTGCATGAAAGTTGCAGGAGCATTCGTCAGTCCATAAGGCATTACTACAAATTTAAAATGCCCGTACATGCTACGGAAGGCTGTTTTAAAGATATCATCATCCTTGATCTGCAGCTGGTGGTATCCCGATCGAAGATCAATTTTTGAGAAATATGATGCTCCCGCTATCTGATCGAACAGTTCATCTATCCTTGGCAATGGATACTTGTTCTTGACAGTAAGTTGGTTCAATTGCCGGTAGTCAATGCACAGTCTCAATGAACCACCCTTCTTTCGTACGAACAACACGGGGGCTCCCCATGGGGATATACTCGGACGAATAAACCCCTTTTTGAGCAACTCCATTAATTACCTCTTTAATTCTCTCAACTCCGCAGGAGACATACGATACAGAGCCTTAGAAACAGAAGACGCGCTAGGAATTAGATCAATAGAAAAGACTAACTCTCTCTCAGGCGGAAGTCCTGGCAAATCCTCAGGAAAGACATCAGGAAAATCTCAGACAATAGGGATATCCTTAATCTCAGATTCCTTCTTATTGGTTAAAGAAACCAAGGCTAGAAAAGCCTGACATCCTTTCTTCATCAACTTCTCAGCTCGAAAAGTCGAAATGAGCGACACGGATCTGGAGTGCCTAACCCCAACAAAAGAAAGCTCAGGATGTCCAGAAAAAGACACGGAGCTAGTTCTACAATGAACACTGGCCTCATTTCTAGCCAACCAATCAGCTCCTAGGATTACATCATAATCCTTCATTGCCATACAAACCAAATCAGCTGGCATATTCTACCCACTAATCAAGATCTTACTAGAAGGGTAGTAATATTTGATCGCTGAACCCGAACCAATAGGAGTTGAAATTTCCAATAGCGAATTCATTAATATCGGTTTCACAGTTAATGATTTAGCAAAACTCTGAGAAATAAAAGAATGTGTTGCTCTGGTATCAAATAGAACAAATGCTGGCTTATCAGAGATAATAAGTGTACCTTCAACCAATCCACCCTCCTCGGTGGCCTCTCTCTCGGTTTCATGTAAGGCTTGGAGCTTACTGATGTGAAACGACCTAGGACCTAGGTGGATGATGAGCCCTATATGGTTGCCCAATTGTGAATCCAAGGGTAGTGAGGGGGTACGAGGCGAAGGACGAGCCTGAGGGCTTCCTTGACGCTAGAAAGGCCACCTTCCGGGCCGGCCTAACCGACCTTTCCGATGACGTCTTTTGATATACCACACTTGCTACCAAGGACTCACTCAAGGGGAGTTGGACGCTCTAGACCCCTTGGACCTAGTTTGCAAGCAAAGAACGACTCGGTGATTTCACTCAAGCAGACTCACTTGCGTAGCGCGCACCTGGGTCCGTAGGTGGATCGACGATGGGGATGAGGGTTCGAGGTTGACCTTGAGGTTCCAGGGGCTTGGCAAGCTTGGGAAGGACCCCAATGGGCCAGGGATGCCCAATTCAGTGGGCGGCCAGCACGCCGAGGGCATGGGACGAAAGTCACTCTCACAGCTCACCCGCGGTGGTCACTCACGTGATCGGCACTTTGGTCCGGGCACTCACTCGCCACCGACGGTGCAACTAGAAACAATACTAAACTAAGCAAGTAAATGCCAGTAATGAGAAGTGTTTCGAAGCTCACCTGATCGGCGTGAGAACGCCGATCCCGGCCGGAGACGAGGGTGAGCGAGGAAGCGTGGGCTTACCCGCACGCCGCGTCGATGAAGCTTCACCCTGAAAATTAATTAACAAACACTACACCCCGTGCAAGGGGGTTGGACTAGGGGTGAGGGAATGTTGAATTACATGAAAATACTACCTCCCGCAGGGAGGGGCTTTATGCCGACCAGGCGGGGTGGGGGGAGCTAAGTTAGGAGCCGAATTGCCGAACTCCGCCGGTTCAGCCAGCTTCAGAAACAGCCTGACAGACAGTCGATGATGGCGCCGCCACGAGCTCCATCGAGCTCAGATGCCGAAACTGGTGCCAAAACTTCCTGGGTTGGCCCAGGAGGACGTCTGAATTTTTGGGGAATTTCCTGACGTCGGCGGTGGCTGGGGCAGGGTTTGGAACAGGACCGAACTGCTCTGGCTCTGACTATTCCCAGAGTGCTGTTGCAGGAAGACGAGGGCGCCACGAGCACTCCCAGGGTCCGATTGATGCGGGACCAGAACTTCTGCGATATTGGTCGAGTCTTCTTTGAACGGAGACCAACGGGGCCATCGTCGAAGGTCAGAGCTGACCGCAAAGATAGGAACAGTGGAAGGGTGTCGGACCAGGCTCTGGAGGAACTGACCTTGCACACCTTGGGGAGAAAATCTGGAACTCTTGACTCCGGGGTCCAAAAATTGCTCTGCTTCTTGGAGAGGGAAGGGGACTTGAAGGAGAAGCCCTCAGCCAAATGGCACCCCAAGAATCCCAAGGTGCTGGCCATGGAAGTCTCTACAATTCGGTGCAGGTCGTCTGCTAGGGAGGAAAAGTGCAGTCCGGCGAAGATTGCTCCACCGGACAGCCCCGAAGTTAGAAGACGGCGAGACCACCTCTGTTGCGAAGCTGACTTGATGATCTTTCCAACAATATAGGATTTGCCATCAGGTTCCTCATGGAGACGATCGGACAGCCTCTGCAATCAGCAACTTCTATGCTGCCTACGAGCTGGGACTGTAGGTTGAAAATGATGGGTGTGATGGTGGGGGGGTGTGCGACCAGATGGCAGGGGGGAAGGGGCTGGAGCTGGTGGAACGTGACTGGAGGGTTCTAGGGGAGATGGAGGGGGTGTGGGGGCTGCTGGAGCAGGAGCTAGAGTGAGAGAGGGGGGGGTGCGGCCAGGGTAGAGGGTGGGGGCGCAGATTGGCTAGGAGGGAGAGAGAGATTTGAATTTTGGTTAATGAGTGGGGTTAATGTTGGCCTAGGGGAGGGGAAAGGGTGCTTGGGGAGCGGTGTTCTGCCTTGGCAGAGTGAGAGGATGCATGGGGGAGAGGGAGAGATGTGTTGGGAAGGCCAAGAGGTGCCTAGGGAGGGAGAGGGAATTGATGGGATGACTTAATGGGGTCTTGGGATGTGAAGGGGTGTAATGAATACACCTTGGGGAGATGAAAGGGTGGTGATGTGGCAGAAGGGGAGAGGATGAGGTGGACTGTGGGAGGAGAGAGAGGGGGCGGCCAGATCTGGAAGAGAGAGAGAGAGAGATCCGCCCTAGAGAGAGAAAGAGAGGGAAGAGAGAGAGGGGGGATAGGAGGTGGAGCTTCTCACTCATCTTAATTGGATTCTCTCCAATAAAACTTGAATTCTGGAACTCAAATAATAGATTTTTATTAGCTTCAAATGAGAGAAATGGGTCCTATTTATAGGAAACCCACAATTTACAATAAGTCCCTGACTCTTGGACTAATGACAAGAAACCAAAGGGGAAGGGGGGGCGCCCCTGGGCCTAGCCCACTTAATTGGGTCCAATAACCAAACTACTCAACCCTATGACACTTAACTTAGGTAAATAACCCTTATACCTAGGTACTGGACTCAAATAAAAGGAAGAATACATGGTTTATGACTCAAATAAAATATAAAAATTACATGAATAGACTCAGAAAAATGAGACGGACGTGATGGCGCATGCCAACGATCGATCCGAGCCTTGAAAAAATATGGAGGGGCAATGGATGCCCCCATCATACCCCCGGGGTGGGGAAAACTTGACCCCGTCGAGTACGGGTCCATCGGGGAGGTGGCACACCAATGCAGCTCCAGGCGAGCCACGATATCCGAACTCAACCCCACGGCCATAGCCAGGGGACAGTGTTTCAGCTTCTCAAGGCGGCTCAGACACACCCTCTTGCCGATGATGGTACCTTGCTGGCTCAGTATTGCCTCCGTGTGCTCACGTCGGGCTCTCAAGCTGATTTGTGGTGGCACTCCGAGGGTATCTCTCTCAAAGGAAGGTAGAGGCTTGAGAAACTCACTGGGTTCCACCGCGGTGCCCGTATAGGGTGCCTGATCTGCCACGTGGGAAGTGGGATGAATCTCAAAATCCATCGGTAAGTTCAACTCGTAAGCCGGGTTGCCAAAGCCACTCGGAACTTGGGAAGGTCCAAGTCCTCGTGCCCTCGATTTGGATGTGACTCAAAGGTAGAGCCACTCCAATATCATCATCACCAATTTTGCCTTCTTGGAGTACCAAGTGGCGCTCATGAGCTTTTGCCCGCCTTTTGTAAATCTCACCGACGTTGCTTTGTGCTTGCTTAGACGCTCATGCCATGCACTACGATGCGGTGTGGGGGTGAAATGTGTGGGATGCAAAGGTGGACCAGGACAACCATATGTAGACCAATTATGCTTTGATGCTATGAAGACTGTGATGGACCTAGGTGGGCCAGGGCAGCCAAAGGTGGCCCTATCATGCATGGACTTTATAGCAAAGGTTGGAGGACCGGGGCATCTGTAGGTGAATCTATCATGGATGGTTGTAGCAAATGCCGAGGGATCCGGACATTCGTGCATGCCCCTAACATGTATAAGACTAATGACAAATGATGGAGGACCATTGCACCCAAATATGGACCACTCATGTTTTCTACTTGACATGTGGGTGATGTGAATGAATGGACCCAACATAGTGTTCATGCTAAGTGGTATGGTAAGCCTAGACACATGCATGCTTATCCCAAAGGTGACTTCCATGTGCATAGGTGTGAGATGACCTTTAAACTTCCATGTGAAAGGGTCGAAGGGATCTAGGAAGGTGGATATGGGGTGGGGCACTTCCTCGATCTCTAGGTGGGTGTTGCCTAAGGTCATGGTTCCTATGGTGTAACCTGGGTCATGGATGAGGTGGGCTTGGCCCAACATGGTGGGTGAGGGTAGGAAAGGGTGGGTGGTAGGTGATGCGGGTGGGTCACATGGGTACCTTAGCTCCCAAAGGAAGGGGTCAAAGGGGTCGTTGAATGGGCTTCCTAGGGAGAAGTGCTCTATGTCCTCAATGTCTTCACAAGGTGGGTCATCCTCATCTATTGGAATGATTGGGCCGGTGTAGTGAGTGGGTGGGTTGGCCAATGTCCTTGGGATCTCAATGGTAGGGGAGTGGACCGAGATGGGTTCTTCCACCATGGAGAGAAAGAAAAGAAGGTCGCTGGTGTAGCAACCAATGGTGCAAACCGAGGTAATAGACCCGTCACATGGGTGGATGAGGTCAAGGTTCTTTGGTCAGTCCGTCCCTAGGGTCAACAAGCAAGTCAACTCTAATTGCCACTCTAGACCCTTGAGGAGATCATCCCAACCCTCTACCTCATAGTAGGATTGGATCGTGGTGTGAAAGGAGGGGAGGGGCACAATTTGGGATTGATGTCTCATGGGTGAGAGGTGTGGGGGTGAACTAGGGATGGTGGGGCCTCGCTTGAGCCATTGGAGTATGGACTCATTCACGGTGAGGGTGCCATGAGTGGTGGTGGCTGGTTCTTGAAGGACCGGGCTAGGAGAAGTGGTTGGAATGGGAAGCTCTTGGATTTCCTCTATGGCGGGAGGTGGGTCTGAATTGGTATCCATCTCCACTTGACCGGGTGTGTGGGCCATGGTCTCCTCTACCAAGGGGTTGGGACGGTCATTTAGGGGTGGGGTGATGGTGATAGATGGTGTGTGGTGCACCCGATGTGGTGAGCAAGGTTGGTCTTGGGTTGTGATTGGGAGGGGGAGTAGTGGGGGCCTTGGTTGGGGTTGGTAGTGAAAGATGGGTGGGTTGAGGGGGTTTGGGTAGATTGGCCTTAGGAGGGATGCCCCTTTTGGGGGACGAGGGAGGGGTAGTGGTGGCCGGGGTAGGTGTCCTAGTGGGGCATTGAGTGGCGATGGGCCCTAATCGGTGGCACCTATAGTGTGCCATTCCGCACTCACCTATGGTTGTTTCACTCACTTCTAACTCCATAGGACTCTTTCCCTTTTGAGAAGGGGTAAGGCGAGGGATGGATGTTTGCCCCCGAGGTTATGATGAATGGAGCAATGAGTTTTGATGAATAATGAATGCAATGTGTGATCATGGTTTTGTGTGAACCGGTTTGTATTCTTATGAACACCACATCTATTTAATCATGCAATGGAGATTACTGGTAATACTCCAAAGGTCTTTGAATGGACAATTCAACAAATGAGCAAGCAATTGAGGACCGAAGGTGAATTCAGGTAAAATGATGAGGGAAATATTGATATGTAGTTTGATATGGATTTTTCATTCCTCCTTGATCCGTTACTCTTGGAATGACAAATGGAAACGGCTTTGACTAAGCCTACCTGGTTAACATCTTTTTAAGTCCCCTCATTTCCATTGAAACAAGTTGAAATGAATGGTTATTTTGTGAGCTCTATGATGTTGTATCAATCTGACGAATACTTGGTGTTTTTAATAGGTTGGAAGACCTCCTAGCAATCTCATTTTATCATGCCATCATCCATGGAGGAGTTAATGCTTCATTTCTTAGCATTTTGGGTCTTTGAGCCATCTGGCAGGGTAAAAGTCGACACTTGGTGTCGACACCCTGTTCCAGAACAGGCTTCCAGCAGCTTGTCCAGGAGGTGTCGACACCTACCTGTTGTAGTTCTGGCAGCAAGCCAAAACACCAGGTGTCGACACATGGTGTCGACACCTAGTGTCCAGGGACTCCGTTGGGTGTTTTTGCTTATTGTAATGCCCAAGGTGTCGACACCTACACGGAGCCGTGATTTAGGACTTTTGCATCCTCGAACCTTTTGTCCAACCACTCACGTCAATCCGCCTTGTTTTCCTCCAGATTTCATGGATCTTGTCCTAATGGTGTCCCTTGACCATCCTAGAAGGATATAACCTTCTCTTTGGGTCTCAAACCCTAAAAAAAAGAGGAAGATCTAGAGTTGTGTTTCTTGTTCTAACCTTGGTGAGTGCAGGTTCGTAGTAGTAGCTCAAGGGCCTTCTTCCACCTTGTTCAGAACCTGAAAGTGAAGGGAAGAAGCTTGAATCAAGCCTCCACATCGTCCCCAACAGCAAGCTGTGTGGAACATCTAAGCTACAACCTCATTTGTGCGACAAAGCTTCATTCTTCCTCAAGGATCGATCTTCCTCTTGCAGAAGCATTCAATTACATTCAAGGAAGTGAAAGGGGGAGTTTCAACCACGATAAACATTTCTTCACTCTCCATTTTCTGAATCTTTTTGCTTGAGCTTGTGCATCTGTTGTAAATCTTAAATCAGATTCTTGTGTGTGGTGTTCGTGCTAGGAAACACGAACATGTGTGTGTGTATGTGTGTGTGTGTATGTTTGGCAACCCAAATCGGGTGCAGTGTGTGTGTGTGTGTTTGCTGTTCTACACAGCGTGTGTGTGTGGCTCACTTCATAGTGAAGTCTTGATCCTCACAAGTGAGGGGTGGACGTAGGGGACACGGCAGTGTACCCGAACCACCTGAAAATTCCGTGTGTCACTTGTGGTTTGTTCTTCCACTTCCATAGTCGAGTGGGCTTCACGGTGAGTTGAGCGTACACCAATTCCATTGTCAAACACCTACCATTTTCCACACGCATTAACAAGTGTATCCATGTTCGGGTGAGATCTAGTGCTTGCATGCTTAATTAACTAGTTTTCACTTGGAAGTAATTTTTAATTGGCCAATCAATTCACCCCTCCCCTCTTGATTGCCGCCTTTCAGAACTCTACAATTGGTATCAGAGCTTTGGTCTCTGTTTCACTCGACCAAACGGTCGTAGAGCAGATCCCTTTTATGGCAAATAAGGGGATGATGCCCGAAGGGCATTCGATCTAAAGACCCCCGTTCTTTGATGGATCAAACTACCCTTATTGGAAAAATAGAATGTATGTTTTTCTACGAGCCCAAGACTATGACGTGTGGCACGTCATTAGCAAGGCTCCGTATACTCTGTCTAAAAATGAGGATGAGTGGGACGATGAGGATATAAAGAAGTGTTCAATAAACTTTAAAGCTATGAATATAATACAGTGTGCCATTCATCCTAATGAATACTCACGTATTTCCATGTGTTCTTCTGCGTAAGAGATGTGGAACAAGCTGCGGTTAATCTATGAAGGAACATCGGAAGTAAAGGAAACCAAGGTGAATCTGTTGGTCCGGGATTATGAGTTATTTATGATGAAACCAGAGGAGTCCATTTCTGATATGTTTGCAAGATTGACGAAAATCACGAATGGATTAAAGGGTATTGGTAAAGAGTATTCCGACAAGGAACTCGTCAGAAAGGTACTGAGATCCTTGTGATCACAATGGCACACAAAGGCCACTGTAATCGAGGACTCAAAGGATCTCAGCACTTTGAAATTGGATGAGCTAATAGGCTCCTTGATGACTTACGAAATCAACATCAAGAGGAGCGAGGAGGACCACAAAAAGAAGAAGGTAGTCATACCTTTGGCCCTAAAAGTGAATCCACAAGATTCAGTGGGCAGTGACAATGATTCAACCGGCAACACTGAAGATGAAGAGCTAGTTGCCATGCTCACAAGAAGAGCAAGAAGATTCGTCAAAGGAACAAGAAAGTTCAGTGGCCAATTCAGAAAAGGACCAAGGAAGCAATGTCCTAACAAAGGTGAAAGTAGCAAGAATGATGAAGTTATTTGCTATTAATGCAAAAAACCCGGCCATATGCGGGGTGAGTGCCCCGATCTAATGAGAAAGTTCAAGAAAGGAAAATTCAAGAAGCCCAAGGCCATGGTGGCCACTTGGAGCAATGAAGATGAGGAAGAGTCTGGGAATGAAGATGGACTAGATGAGCTGGTCCAGAACCTATGCTTCATGGCCAATGACGACGATGGAAATGAGGTAGATTCTGAAACTGAAACTCTTACTTGTGAACAATGACAAATAGCATATGAGTCATTATATGAAAAATGTAAAAAATTCATATCTGAGAACAGACATTTGAAAAAGAAAATTGAGCATCTTGTGCATGCTGAAAACTCATGTGACAATTGCCATGTATTGAAATCTGAAACTGAGAAATTGATAAATGAGAAAGAAATTCTTGTGTCAAAAAATGAATTGCTTGAAGAAGAGATTTCATGCATGAGAGAGGAGCAATTCACTCTAAGTAAAATGCATGATGATTTGAAAAATAATCTGGAACAAGAAAAGCTTGAAAGCATGGCATGCAATCAAGCAAAAGAAAAGGCCGAAAATCAAGTCCATTATCTAATGCATGAAAACCATGAGTTGAAGGATGCTATTGCCATTTTTGAAAAAGGAAAAACTTTACAATCTGAAACACATTCAACTCATATGCCTCCCAGAAGTTCATCTCCATCCACGTCAAAAACACATGTGCATAATTCTTTCTTGAATAAAGGAAGGAGAAGAAATAGGGATAGAGCCATTACATGCTTTTATTGTGGAAGGTTGGGCCATGACATGTATGATTGCAGAATTCTGAAATTTGATGATGAAAGCTTTACAAGAATGAGAAATAGATCATACACATCTCATGTTTCTAACCATCGTGGACCTAAGCTTGCTTGGGTACCAAAATCTGCATAAGTACGGCTGTTGTGATTGCAGGTCTGCTTGAGAGCTAAATGGAATATGTGGTATTTGGACAGTGGATGCTCTCGGCACATGACGGGAAACGAAGAATTGTTTGCGGACCTGCATGAAAAGGATGGTGGAACAGTGGCATTTGGTGGTAAGCATAAAGGTAAAATCATTGGAGAAGGTAAGATAGGTAAGAATCAAAATCATGCAATTGAGAATGTCTTGCTAGTGAAAGGGTTGCACCACAGTCTTCTAAGTATAAGTCAATTATGTGACAAATGATGCAACGTGATTTTTGATTCTAACCACTGCACTGTTGTGAATAAAAATACTCATGAGATAAAGTTCATTGGTTTTAGGCATAACAATGTATATATGATTGATTGGGATGAACCATCTCATAAAAATATGTGTTTGGTTGCAAGGAATAATGATGATGCTTGGCTTTGGCATCGCCAACTTGGGCATACTAGTTTTAATGTTTTGCTAAAACTCTCTCGGAATGATTTGGTAGTTGGATTGCCTAAGCTGGAGGTTACCGATGAAGGAGTATGTGGGACGTGCAGCATGGGTAAGCAAACAAGGACATCATTCAAGTGCAAGAATGATGTAACTACATCAAGGCCCATTAAATTAATCCACATTGATCTTTTTAGACCAAGCAGAACACATAGCTTGGGCGGTAAACTTTATGGTTTTGTAATTGTGGATGATTTCTCAAGATTCAGTTGGGTATATTTCCTTACCCAAAAAAATGATGCCCTGATAGAGTTTGAAGCATTTTACAGGGTTGTTCAAAATGAAAAGGGGTGTTGCATCAAAGCCGTGCAGAGCGATCATGGTAGGGAACTTGATAATAATGAGTTCAGCAAATTTTGTAGGGATCAAGGCTATATGCATGACTTCTCCGCACCAAGAACCCCCGAACAGAATGGTGTTGTTGAAATGAAGAACATGACGCTAATTGAGATGGCAAGAACCATGCTAAACGAGAACAACTTGCCGAGGTACTTTTGGGCTGAAGCAGTAAACACTGCTTGCTACATTGTCAATCGTGCCATGGTAAGACCATTGTTGAAGAAAACCCCCTATGAGTTGTACCGAGGTAAGAAGCCAAACATCTTCTATTTTAGAACGTTTGGTTCAGTTTGTTACATTCACAACAATGGTAAGGTGGACCTGGCTAAATTTGACCCCAAAAGTGACAAAGGTATATTTCTTGGATACTCTCTTAGCTCAAGAGCTTATCGAGTGTATAACTTGAGAACTCTTGTGTTGTGTCCCTGTGGTTTTGATGATAGCAAACACTATAAGTCATCATCTATTTTGATCAAATATAAATCTGTTTGTGTTGCATATGAATGTTTCATTGAACATCTTATCTGAATTACATAACCAACGAACAGGCTGAGGCTGTGTGTTGTGTGCATTGGTTCATTTCATAATTGTTCATGCATTTCATAATTGCATTTTATCTGGATTGTTTGATGTTAGTCTGTACAATGGGTGTTGCTGCCATACCCTTTCAGCATAGTCTATACATCATTCATCAGTCATCAAATCTGCACATTCAAGTTTGCATGTCCATACACTACACTGTAGATGCTCGAAGGGAAGTCTATACATCGCATGGCACAACATGCGTCCAAGTCTGAACATTGCATTCGCCAAGTCTGTACAGCTCATGCTCAAAGCTAAGTCTGTACATTGGCATTTGAACACACAAAGTCTGAACAGCTTGCATTGTCCTGTAGCTTGCATCGTTTCACAAGTCTATACAACAGTTAGCATTGCATCTTGTTCATGAAGTCTATACATTGGCATGCAGCGTCTCATGAAGTATGTACATCCTCTTCAAGCATTTCAAAGTCTGTACATCGTTCATGCATGTGACCAAGTCTACACATTCCTCCATCTCACTTAGAGTCTATACAATGGCTAGCTGCACAAGTCTGAACATTGTCTTCATGGCATCGCAAGTCTATACATTGTGTATTTCGCTGACATGTCTGCACATTGCACATAGTCTATACATTCACTTGCATGTTCATCAGAGTCTGTACACTGGTCGAGCATTCAAGTCTGCACATTGGAAGTCTGTACATTGCCACAGTGTTCATGCTTGCTTTGCTCAAGTCCATACATTAGCACTATAGCATGCAGAACACCAAGTCCATACACTGCACTGTTCATGCATGAGGTGAAGTCTATACAGCGTCATCCATCATTCTTCAAAGTCTATACATCGATTCACTGCTGATGCATTCACTGTAAAGTCTATACATCACTGTTCATACTTTCACACAAAGTCTGTAAAGCCACACCTCAAAGGCCAAGTCTATACATTCCTGTAGCTGCACGAGGCAAAGTCTGTACAGCGTCCAGTGTCTAGTGTTCCAAGCAAAGTCTGTACATCCGACTGTTCCAGGCAAAGTCTATACATTGGACTGTGGCAAAGTCTACACATTGGACTGTGCTTGGCAAAGTCTATACATTGGACTGTGGCAAAGTCTATACATTGGACTGTGCTCGTAAAGTCTATACATCCATCGGTTCTTAGTTGGGCCAAGTCTGTACATTGGTGGCTAAAGTCTATACATCGTTAAGTCTGCACATCGCAGTGTCCAAGCTTTTCTAAGTCTATACATTGCCCTGTTGCATGAAGCATCAAGTCTGTACATCCGATTATCTTGGCCATCGTTCTTTCAAGTCTGTACAGCGCCATGAAGTCTGTACATCCTTCAAGGGGCCAAGTCTATACATTAGTTTTCACTTCAAGTCTGTACATGGTCTTGGCATCTGCTTTGAAGTCTATACATCGCTCTTGGGAATCAAGTATGTACATTGGCAGCTGAACTGCATCATCAAGTCTATACACTGCCTTTGGTTTTCAAAGTCTATACACTGCTTTTGGTTTTCAAAGTCTATATACTGTAGATCTCTTTAAAAATCCACTTAAATATAAAAAGCAATAGATATGATGAAAGCAATAAAATAGCACGAGGTGCTAAAAGGAGGTTGTGATCGCCAGAGACGCGAACGCCTCAAAAGATATAACAATTAATGAAGGGGAGAGATCGCGAAGAATACCTTGAAAGTGCAGGGATGTGAGTACTCCTTTTCTCTTCAAGATCGGCCGGCCGACGAAGAGAGTCTTCAATCAATTACCCTTGTAAGAAAGACAACAACACCAATAAAGATATGCATTAGAACATGGTGTGTAGCATCAAATCCTAAATAAAGATGAGCATGAAATCATGGTGAAGAACACACCTTAAGGGTGGTTGCCCTTAAACCCCTATGCAAAAAGGGTGTGGGAGATGAATGAATGCATGAAGATGCAAAAATATGAATAGGAAAAGGGGAAAGAGTGCAAGAGTGCACTAAGGGGAGATCTCAATGTGATTGAGTATGAAAAAAAATCAATATAATAATAATGATGCATGCACTATGAACTAATGAAAATAAGAGAAAAGGGGGAGATAGAATAAAAATCTGATTGTGCTCTTTGGTTTTGATGCTTGATGGGGAGAAAATCTTCAAAAAGGATGAAGATGTTGGTGTAGAAATCCTCCTTAGCCAAAAGCCTTCCTTCGGTTCCTGTAGAAAAGAAAGAAGAAAACAGAAAAAGAGAAAGAACAGAAGAAGATAATCGAAAGAAGAAGGAGAAAGAAGAAGAATAGAAGAAGAAGAAGAAGAAGAAGAAGAAGGGGAAGGTGAAGAAAAACGAGAAGAAGAATACAGAAGATAGAAGAGGAAGAATTAAAAAAAAACACACACAGAAGAAGAACGGAGGGAGGGAGAAAAGGATCGACAGGGGGCCCGAAGAGAAGAGGATCCAACCTCACAGAGCTACAAGCGCTCTATTAAATAGAATCCAATCAAAAGATGGAAGGATAAGAACGGGCAAGAGCCAAGGGGGAAAGATAAGAATGGGCAAGAGCCCAAACGAAGCAGGGATCCTGTGGGGAAAGGCCACGTTCGTTCGGAGCACAAAAGTGAAACACGACCTGGCTCAGGGCGTCAATTCAAGAATTGACGACCTCCCGAAGGGCGTCTTTTAAAAACACGCCCTGCACAAGGGCGTTAACTCCTGGATCATTTTTAGAAATGAAATTGAAACACGTCTGAGTCAAAGGCGTTAATTAAAAAACGCCTTAACAAAGGACGTTAATTAAAAAATTCGAAATAGGGCCATTTTTCATTTCTCAATATTATTTTCTTATTTTTTAGGTGGAGGTGCATCTCGTCGCCCTGATTCCAACGACTATTTTTGCGAATTTTTCTGACACCCGGAAGGCCACCAAACCGCCCCTGGAAGGGGTATTAAAATAATATTAAAATAATCCATTTGAAAGACACGACCGTGAGTAAGGCGTGACTTAATTTTTTTATTTTTTATTCTTCTCACATTCAAAGTAACGCCCATGGTTAAGTCGTTAATTACCAAAAAATTCCGAAAAATTCCCAGAAAAATCCAGAAAAATGGAAATTTGAAAGAATGGACGCCCTCCAGTATAGTCGTCAATTTTTTAAGAAACGCCCATGTATAAGTCGTTATTTAAAAGACGCCCCAGATCAAGTCGTTATTTCTAAAAAATAGAAAAAAAATGCCCATAAAATCCAGAAAAATCCAGAAAAATAGGAAAAAATAGGAAAAGGGTGAAAAAAGGGAGAAATCTAAAAAAAGTGGGAAAAACCACTCAAATAGAACTAATTTGAGGGTCAAATTGGGACATTACAAGGCAATATGAGATGTACTCACAGTAACGTCAATTTTGGCGTGTCTACAGTTGCCCCGCCTTGGCGTCTGCTTTGCAAGGGAGCAGAGCAAACTGAAAAGTAGATGCCAAGGTGTGATGAGACATGCAATCAACATCACTTGATGAGAATCGAAATCAAAAGCTCGAGATGAAGCAATCTCGGGAAATTCACGGAAATCAACGATGTTTGGATAAAAAGGGGGAGTGTGCACGCGGTGCACGAAGGAGATAAAAAATGATCAACTTCCAACGCGGTGGAAGTACCTCAGGTCACAAACCTGTAAGTTTCACCATTGGGGAGCGGTTACCAGCCAGTGGACGTGCTGCAGCCAAGGTGGATCAGGGGAAAGTGTTGAAATAAGATAATAGAAATCCAAACAAGGAGCTTTCGAGAAACACCCAAAACAGCGACAAAGCGAACTGAAGACACAATTCGGCATGGAATAGCTCATATCTTGGAAATATTAAGATCAATTCAACCCTCAAAGTTGTTGAATATTAGTTGGCCTATACGGTGAGAAGGCATGGAATAGCTCATAATAGAAATCCTTTTGGAAATAGGCCGGATTAGTTGGCCTATACGGTGAGAAGGTGTTCCTAGTTGGCATTGGAGTTGAATCATATTGAAACTAGGTTCCCCCTTGTGTGAATCATATCCATTTGCATAAAATTCATTAATTCACCAAGGTTTAAACACATCAAAATCACGGTAACCATTCTAACTTGTGTGTTTATTTGCATATTGTTGTGAACTTAGTTTATATAATGACTTACCATGATAGAAATAACATGTTTAATTCAATTCATGAGGATGCACAACCTAGCACTTCTTATAATCCTCAATTCCAACATGTTCATAATTCTCACCATTCTTTTAGGGGATCCCGTCCTCATTCTTATGGTCATGCCCGACCCATGGGCAATGACCATTCTTACGATTCCCCTCCAATTCAATCACGAGCCACTATTCCAACGGGACCGTCTCCTCCCAATGATGAGAAGGTCTCCCAAATCTTGCATGCATTAGATCATCTCACCCCTCAACAGATCCAAGCCCTTAAGGCAGCCGTTGAGGGCGCATCTCCTGCATCTCCTCCTTCTTGTATTCCTATACGGGTGGCCCATCACCCACCACCTCCTTCCTCTAATCGGGTAGCCCATTACCCATCTCCTCCTATTCACACTCCTCCTCGGGTGGTCCGACACCCGCCTCTTTCTATTCCTCCTCCAACACGGCCCCGAGGCCCTTTTATTCCTCGCAATCTGGCCCATCCGGGTTCTTCTACGGGTTATCCCGTCAATTCCCCTCCACGGCCTTCTTATGCGGCCCCTCCTTCAATGCCCTACCAACCCTCTATTGTTCATGTTACTCCCCTCCAGCAGGATATCCTTGATAAGATTGCTTCCATGGAGGAACAATTAAAGAGGGTTACAAGTTCACGGCCAGTTCCTCCTACTCCGGTTAATCCTCTCTACGCGGCTTTGGATGATATTACAAGAATGGAGAGAGAATGGAAGGATAGGATGGACGACTTTGGCATTGGCAAGCAAGAGCCGGCATTTGAAGAATCTGAGCCGGTATATGATGATGATGAAGCTGTGCAGGCACCCCTCCCGAGTTTCCTTCGTTTCCCACTTCCTCCGCTTTCATTTGATGAACCCCCTGCTCAGGATGAAGCCACCGTCCCTAATCTAACCCCTATTCTCGAGACTTCTTGGTGTTACGACGATGGGTCGATACTTCAATCACCCACGCCGGCGCATTTTGAGCCTCCCCTCACCACTAATATCGCTCACCCTATTCGGCGCTTTCAACACACCAAACCTTCGCCAATTATACCTCCACTAGTTACACCTCCACCAATTACACCTCCCCCCATTATGCCATTAGCCTCCACCTCGGCTGCCATTCCCCCAATTAGCCTACCATTACCATCACCTCAACCCTCCATTATACCTTTAACCCCAAAACCCGTTTTACCTATTCCTCCACTATATAACCCTTCGCCTTTACCCATGGCTAATCCTGAGCAGGATCCACCACTTTGCACACTCGAGCCAACCCCGATTGCTTCCGAGCAAAGGGAGAAGCTCGACGTGTTTGAATCTCCACTCCCACCTCCCATTATACCTCCACCATCCACGGAGCCTTCCGCCTCCGCCTCACCTCCCTTTACTACTCGGAATGGGAGCGCTGCTACAGCTATTTGCGTCGAAGGCAAGCAGGAGCCGGGCAAGAAGACTTTGGCCACGACTGTGCCATTCAAGATTCAAGAATTGATTTACCGGATGCCAATCCGGGTTATTGTGCCAAGCATGGTCGAAGAAGCCAAGTCATCGCCATTGCTCAGCAGATGCCAAGAATTAATGCTGTTTAAGGGCCAGGCGGGGCACCCTTTGTTCAAACCTTCAAATCCTGAATTCATTATTCCTTACATGGGGCGAATGCCCATTTTATTCAACATTCTATATATATCAATGGGCAACACAATGCTTCCCGTTCCAATTCTACAACTCCCTCACATTATTCATATTTACCTTCCAAAGGGGTTGTCATTTATTGAAACTTCGTTTATTAGGCTCATTGGCCGTCCTTGTTCACTGCCGTGGAGGGGCCGTTCCCTTGGTGTTATGGGGGCGTCCCCTATTTTCTCCGCCTGCTACTCATCCATCTCTATCACCTTTTCTTCATGGGCCACTCCAAGGGAAAAGAGGAGGATCTCGCCCTCTCACCCTTCACATTCTTCATCTTCTTTAGATTTCCTGTATCTATCATTCATTCATTCATTCCATTTGTTACATTCATCACGTCCATCATTTTGCATACATTTGCATCTCCTGATTCTCGGGTTTCCAAAACCGCATCTTCCCCGTCTTCCGGCACCGCCGAACATTCTGCCATTCTCACCTTGTTCATCTTCATCCATATCAATTGGGCATGATGCCCTTTTCCATCATCTTCCTCCGGAACCTCCGGATTTTCCTCCAAATTCTCCTTCATTTCTCTCACTTTTTCTCGGGCATCGCGCCCCTCTCCACTCTATTCTTCCGGAACCTCCGGACTCTCCCCTCGGGCACGCCGCCCCTTTCCACTCTCTTTCTCCAGAATCTCCGGACTTCTTCCCCGGGCACGATGCCCCTTTCCACCTTGTTCTTCCAGATTCTTCATATATTTCCCTTGGGCATCGCGCCCCTTTTCTTCTGATTCCTCCGGAACCTCCGGACTTCTCTCCCGGGCACGACGCCCTTTTCCACCTTTTCCCCCTTGATTGTATTCCTCCGGAACCTCCGGGCTCTCATTCGCTTCCCGATTGTATTCCTCCGGAACCTCCGGATTGTCCACCTGATTGTCTCCATCTTTTTCCCGGGCATCGTGCCCCTTTCCATTTGCCTCCTCCGGAACCTCCGGATTCTCCATCTTATTCTCTCTATCATCTTCCTGATTTCATTCCCCCGGAACCTCTGGACCATCCATCTTTCTTCCAATTCATCTTTTTGATCCTCCGGGACATCACATCCTTCATTTTCTTCTTCCTTTTCCATCATCTTTTTCCTTATTTCTCCCCAGGGCATCGCGTCCCTTCTTTCGATATCCCTCCGGAGCCTCCGGATGATTCCTACCATAATCCTCCACTGCCTCCGGAGCCTCCGGATTCCTCTTATCACGATTCTCCTCCACTGCCTCCGGACCCTCCGGATCCGCCTCTTTCCATTTATCAATTTCTTCTTCTGATTCCGCCTGATCTTGGGTCCGACCCAACGTCTTCCGCATCCACTTCTTTGGGCATTTGCCCTTTCTCCCATTGTTTTAGAGGCTTTAGTCCTCACTCCTCCTGATTTTCCTCTTCTTCTGTAGACAGTTCCTTGTGATCAGGGCCTCCGCGCCTTAATAAGGGAGTTCTAGCCCTTGTCTCTCTTCCTTTTTTTCCTTATTCGTCTGAGTCTGGTCTGGGCACCATTCCTTCTTGTTAAGCCACTTGCAATTTTTTGCTTCCAATCATTTTTTCTGCTAAAGAGGACAAATCCCACGATGACCACCTCCAGCAGCTGCTTCAATAAAGGTTGCAAGGTAATATACTGGCGTAAGTTTGCATTTGCATGATATCATTGCCTCCTTACTTCACGCGTGATTTTCAAAATAAAGTGCTTCTTAACAAGACTAAGAGTTGTGTTTTAGACCTTTATCTTAGGCTTTTGTTTAATTACATCATTTTCAAAAAGAGTCTTTAGACTTGCTTTGGCAGCACTTTGGTTAATAAAGAACCCGCACTGGGAATTCAACATTCTCTCCCTGCTTGTTTAAGAGCAACCCTTAGCTAGGCATTTCACACACTTCACGGCGTCCTTAGCCGGCTCCTTTGTTTAAATATCGTTGCTACCTTGGCCATGCCATGAGTTTCCGAAAGTCTTTTCTCTTCTTTACTCGGCCGAATGCAGGTGCAAGAGGTTGACGGATAAGATAACCAACTTTGGTAAATCCCAATACGAGATGAGTCTCAAATAGGGGCAGTCTTGACCCAAAATCAATATGAATTTCATGATACATCTCGCCACAAAGGGCAATTAAGAATCAAGTCGAACTTTCGATAATTGAATTATGAATCATGGCATGACAAGAGTGGCAAAGTCCCCGCAGGGAAAACCCTGGTCGTATGCATGTCAGGGGTCTAAAAATCAAAGGCATAAAGCCCCAGCGCAACAGACTACCTCTTTGAGGGTTAAAACCTTGGAAGGAATTCAAATCCTGACATTTCCCATCCTGCATTAAGCTTATCTCCAATTATTCTTCTCTTCTCCCTCCAAGACCGAATGTTTCTCGGGTATGGCCTTGGTAGGGGCACCGTTGATCAGAGACGGTTGGTTATAGGACGCCACTTTCAATGCACGCCGGCTTTGGGCAGTTTTTAGCGAAAAGGGAAGGAATGATGACCCCCAATTAATGGTTTAAAAAACCTTTTGATGCTGCTTTAGCAAAGTCTAAGCCAAAACCCATAAAATTTTGAATATCTCTTGACAAAATACCAACAAAAATTTGAATATCTTCCGAAATTCATAAAAAAATTGAAATATTTTTCAAAAATCAAACAAAAATCAGATATATTTCCTAAATTCATAAAAAAAAATGAATATTATGCAAAACCACATAAAAATTTGAATACTTCACAAAACTCATAAAAATTTGCATATTCCAAATTAAAAAAAAAATTTTTTTGCATTGTATTTTCTGATGGTGTTTTGCAGGAATAATTTCGCAAGGACCAGGAGCATGGGATGAGTCCCCTTTTCGCTTATTACTATGAATCCACATATTCTTCCCGATAATTTCATGACTTGTCGTTGGGCATTTGCTTATCTCCCTTTGATTACATCTCCCCGGGCATTCTGTTTATATCTCCTGATTATTCATTCTGAAATCTTTCAATCAACTCCTGCTGATCTCACTTCATCATTTGCCGCTGGAGTACAACCTGCCCGGCGTCCGTGAGGGAATCCACGGGTGCGGGGACTTACGGAGGCTTGGAAAAGGGATTTCCAGTCCAAAGAGACGGAATGCTCAATGGAGGGTCGTCCCGATTCCAAGGGGGTGTGTGGATCCTAATGAGGAGAGAGGAGGTCTCCCAACCCAAATGCAAATATGTGTAAATGCAACAGATGTATAACAGAATATAAAATATGAAGAAATAAACGGGGAAGCACGGCGAAAATATAGGAAGAAGACGCCCTGGGGCAGGGCGCTACTAATCAAAAAGACGCCCTGGGGCAGGGCGTGAAACACTGTGGGGGGCCCACAGGCAAGGTAAAACGCGCCCTGGATCAAGGCGCTAAAACTAAAAGAAACGCCTCTGGCGAGGACGTTAAAATGCAATAGATGCCAACCAAGTCAAAGAAACGCCCTGGGGTGAGGCGTTACAAAGGAAAGGACGCCCTTGGGGTAGGGCGTCAAATTATAAAACGCACCCTGATGTGGGGCGCTACGCAACAAAGAAACGCCCTGCTCTAGGGCGTGAATTCTCAGTGTAGGAGATATGAATAAAAACGCCCTGTCAGAAGGCGTTACTCATGAAAGAGACGCCCTTGGAGGAGGGCGTTAAACGAAAACACGCCTCTGACAAGGGCGTGAATTAGCTTCCTTCAGAAACTCCTTCACGGCCAGAAATGACAGAAGCACTCACAGCAGCAAGGCAATCAACAGATTAAAAGAATCATGCTCATCAAAATTTTAAATAAGTGGAAATTTTAAAACAAATCTATTCAATTGACAAATCACTTAGGGGAGAGTGCAAAGCACAATGGAGGGTGCCCGAGGGGCACAAAGGAAAGGGTACCGAGGGTACCAATGGGAAAGGGCACACGTGGGTGCCAAAGGGAAAGGGGTAATCAAAATAAAAACAAGAAAGGGTCCCACCGTGATCGCCAATTTGTAGATCTCTTTAAAAATCCACTTAAATATAAAAAGCAATAGATATGATGAAAGCAATAAAATAGCACGAGGTGCTAAAAGGAGGTTGTGATCGCCAGAGACGCGAACGCCTCAAAAGATATAACAATTAATGAAGGGGAGAGATCGCGGAGAATACCTTGAAAGTGCGGGGATGTGAGTACTCCTTTTCTCTTCAAGATCGGCCGGCCGACGAAGAGAGTCTTCAATCAATTACCCTTGTAAGAAAGACAACAACACCAATAAAGATATGCATTAGAACATGGTGTGTAGCATCAAATCCTAAATAAAGATGAGCATGAAATCATGGTGAAGAACACACCTTAAGGGTGGTTGCCCTTAAACCCCTATGCAAAAAGGGTGTGGGAGATGAATGAATGCATGAAGATGCAAAAATATGAATAGGAAAAGGGGAAAGAGTGCAA
This sequence comes from Amorphophallus konjac, assembly GCA_022559845.1. NCBI lineage: Eukaryota > Viridiplantae > Streptophyta > Magnoliopsida > Alismatales > Araceae > Amorphophallus > Amorphophallus konjac. Next base: position 61,927,397 of record CM040119.1, read on the forward strand.
GAGTGCACTAAGGGGAGATCTCAATGTGATTGAGTATGAAAAAAAATCAATATAATAATAATGATGCATGCACTATGAACTAATGAAAATAAGAGAAAAGGGGGAGATAGAATAAAAATCTGATTGTGCTCTTTGGTTTTGATGCTTGATGGGGAGAAAATCTTCAAAAAGGATGAAGATGTTGGTGTAGAAATCCTCCTTAGCCAAAAGCCTTCCTTCGGTTCCTGTAGAAAAGAAAGAAGAAAACAGAAAAAGAGAAAGAACAGAAGAAGATAATCGAAAGAAGAAGGAGAAAGAAGAAGAATAGAAGAAGAAGAAGAAGAAGAAGAAGAAGGGGAAGGTGAAGAAAAACGAGAAGAAGAATACAGAAGATAGAAGAGGAAGAATTAAAAAAAAACACACACAGAAGAAGAACGGAGGGAGGGAGAAAAGGATCGACAGGGGGCCCGAAGAGAAGAGGATCCAACCTCACAGAGCTACAGGCGCTCTATTAAATAGAATCCAATCAAAAGATGGAAGGATAAGAACGGGCAAGAGCCAAGGGGGAAAGATAAGAATGGGCAAGAGCCCAAACGAAGCAGGGATCCTGTGGGGAAAGGCCACGTTCGTTCGGAGCACAAAAGTGAAACACGACCTGGCTCAGGGCGTCAATTCAAGAATTGACGACCTCCCGAAGGGCGTCTTTTAAAAACACGCCCTGCACAAGGGCGTTAACTCCTGGATCATTTTTAGAAATGAAATTGAAACACGTCTGAGTCAAAGGCGTTAATTAAAAAACGCCTTAACAAAGGACGTTAATTAAAAAATTCGAAATAGGGCCATTTTTCATTTCTCAATATTATTTTCTTATTTTTTAGGTGGAGGTGCATCTCGTCGCCCTGATTCCAACGACTATTTTTGCGAATTTTTCTGACACCCGGAAGGCCACCAAACCGCCCCTGGAAGGGGTATTAAAATAATATTAAAATAATCCATTTGAAAGACACGACCGTGAGTAAGGCGTGACTTAATTTTTTTATTTTTTATTCTTCTCACATTCAAAGTAACGCCCATGGTTAAGTCGTTAATTACCAAAAAATTCCGAAAAATTCCCAGAAAAATCCAGAAAAATGGAAATTTGAAAGAATGGACGCCCTCCAGTATAGTCGTCAATTTTTTAAGAAACGCCCATGTATAAGTCGTTATTTAAAAGACGCCCCAGATCAAGTCGTTATTTCTAAAAAATAGAAAAAAAATGCCCATAAAATCCAGAAAAATCCAGAAAAATAGGAAAAAATAGGAAAAGGGTGAAAAAAGGGAGAAATCTAAAAAAAGTGGGAAAAACCACTCAAATAGAACTAATTTGAGGGTCAAATTGGGACATTACAAGGCAATATGAGATGTACTCACAGTAACGTCAATTTTGGCGTGTCTACAGTTGCCCCGCCTTGGCGTCTGCTTTGCAAGGGAGCAGAGCAAACTGAAAAGTAGATGCCAAGGTGTGATGAGACATGCAATCAACATCACTTGATGAGAATCGAAATCAAAAGCTCGAGATGAAGCAATCTCGGGAAATTCACGGAAATCAACGATGTTTGGATAAAAAGGGGGAGTGTGCACGCGGTGCACGAAGGAGATAAAAAATGATCAACTTCCAACGCGGTGGAAGTACCTCAGGTCACAAACCTGTAAGTTTCACCATTGGGGAGCGGTTACCAGCCAGTGGACGTGCTGCAGCCAAGGTGGATCAGGGGAAAGTGTTGAAATAAGATAATAGAAATCCAAACAAGGAGCTTTCGAGAAACACCCAAAACAGCGACAAAGCGAACTGAAGACACAATTCGGCATGGAATAGCTCATATCTTGGAAATATTAAGATCAATTCAACCCTCAAAGTCAGCTCATCAGAATGATTTTTCAACAGTTGTTTCAAATTCCTACATGAATGCATGCTGGGTTTAAAGGAAAAATAAATCAAATGAAAATATAAAATAATCAAGGATAATATTGTTAAACTGCCAAGACTGAGTCAAGAAATCGATTTCACGAGCTGATACTAAGCCGAAGCCCGTTTATCCGCGCACCAACTTGCAAAATGGAACCATCGTCCCCAGTCTTGGACGGCTCAACGGCCTATCCGTATGACTAAGACGCCTCTGGAATCGTCGTCGTTTTTGATGAAGGGGAACTCAAATTCCAGATTTACCAAAGCCACAAGGTCCTTGATATAATATAATAGCGTAATAACATATAGTAGAAATGCATACAGGGAGATGGTGATAACAATAAGCATGGTGGGACTGAGAAATGAGGTGCAAAACTGTGGGTCTTGAATGATGACGCCCAGCCGGTGGGACCAAGAACTTCTTATCCTGCGCTCAAAGATTTCATCAGCCAAGATATAATGATAACAAGCAATGAATAAGGCATTTAAAGCATAGCATAGCAATCAAAGTATGAATAACATGAATGAACATGGCAAAGCATCATTGCAAAACATCATTGTTTGTCGTTATGCTATGAGGATGGCAAACTTGGCAATCAAAATTTGGAGTTGAATCGGAATTAAGCAATGCTCAGCGGCAAATGATGAAGTGAGATCAGCAGGAGTTGATTGAAAGATTTCAGAATGAATAATCAGGAGATATAAACAGAATGCCCGGGGAGATGTAATCAAAGGGAGATAAGCAAATGCCCAACGACAAGTCATGAAATTATCGGGAAGAATATGTGGATTCATAGTAATAAGCGAAAAGGGGACTCATCCCATGCTCCTGGTCCTTGCGAAATTATTCCTGCAAAACACCATCAGAAAATACAATGCAAAAATTTTTTTTTTTAATTTGGAATATGCAAATTTTTATGAGTTTTGTGAAGTATTCAAATTTTTATGTGGTTTTGCAAAATATTCATTTTTTTTTATGAATTTAGGAAATATATCTGATTTTTGTTTGATTTTTGAAAAATATTTCAATTTTTTTATGAATTTCGGAAGATATTCAAATTTTTGTTGGTATTTTGTCAAGAGATATTCAAAATTTTATGGGTTTTGGCTTAGACTTTGCTAAAGCAGCATCAAAAGGTTTTTTAAACCATTAATTGGGGGTCATCATTCCTTCCATTTTCGCTAAAAACTGCCCAAAGCCGGCGTGCATTGAAAGTGGCGTCCTATAACCAACCGTCTCTGATCAACGGTGCCCCTACCAAGGCCATACCCGAGAAACATTCGGTCTTGGAGGGAGAAGAGAAGAATAATTGGAGATAAGCTTAATGCAGGATGGGAAATGTCAGGATTTGAATTCCTTCCAAGGTTTTAACCCTCAAAGAGGTAGTCTGTTGCGCTGGGGCTTTATGCCTTTGATTTTTAGACCCCTGACATGCATACGACCAGGGTTTTCCCTGCGGGGACTTTGCCACTCTTGTCATGCCATGATTCATAATTCAATTATCGAAAGTTCGACTTGATTCTTAATTGCCCTTTGTGGCGAGATGTATCATGAAATTCATATTGATTTTGGGTCAAGACTGCCCCTATTTGAGACTCATCTCGTATTGGGATTTACCAAAGTTGGTTATCTTATCTGTCAACCTCTTGCACCTGCATTCGGCCGAGTAAAGAAGAGAAAAGACTTTCGGAAACTCATGGCATGGCCAAGGTAGCAACGATATTTAAACAAAGGAGCCGGCTAAGGACGCCGTGAAGTGTGTGAAATGCCTAGCTAAGGGTTGCTCTTAAACAAGCAGGGAGAGAATGTTGAATTCCCAGTGCGGGTTCTTTATTAACCAAAGTGCTGCCAAAGCAAGTCTAAAGACTCTTTTTGAAAATGATGTAATTAAACAAAAGCCTAAGATAAAGGTCTAAAACACAACTCTTAGTCTTGTTAAGAAGCACTTTATTTTGAAAATCACGCGTGAAGTAAGGAGGCAATGATATCATGCAAATGCAAACTTACGCCAGTATATTACCTTGCAACCTTTATTGAAGCAGCTGCTGGAGGTGGTCATCGTGGGATTTGTCCTCTTTAGCAGAAAAAATGATTGGAAGCAAAAAATTGCAAGTGGCTTAACAAGAAGGAATGGTGCCCAGACCAGACTCAGACGAATAAGGAAAAAAAGGAAGAGAGACAAGGGCTAGAACTCCCTTATTAAGGCGCGGAGGCCCTGATCACAAGGAACTGTCTACAGAAGAAGAGGAAAATCAGGAGGAGTGAGGACTAAAGCCTCTAAAACAATGGGAGAAAGGGCAAATGCCCAAAGAAGTGGATGCGGAAGACGTTGGGTCGGACCCAAGATCAGGCGGAATCAGAAGAAGAAATTGATAAATGGAAAGAGGCGGATCCGGAGGGTCCGGAGGCAGTGGAGGAGAATCGTGATAAGAGGAATCCGGAGGCTCCGGAGGCAGTGGAGGATTATGGTAGGAATCATCCGGAGGCTCCGGAGGGATATCGAAAGAAGGGACGCGATGCCCTGGGGAGAAATAAGGAAAAAGATGATGGAAAAGGAAGAAGAAAATGAAGGATGTGATGTCCCGGAGGATCAAAAAGATGAATTGGAAGAAAGATGGATGGTCCAGAGGTTCCGGGGGAATGAAATCAGGAAGATGATAGAGAGAATAAGATGGAGAATCCGGAGGTTCCGGAGGAGGCAAATGGAAAGGGGCACGATGCCCGGGAAAAAGATGGAGACAATCAGGTGGACAATCCGGAGGTTCCGGAGGAATACAATCGGGAAGCGAATGAGAGCCCGGAGGTTCCGGAGGAATACAATCAAGGGGGAAAAGGTGGAAAAGGGCGTCGTGCCCGGGAGAGAAGTCCGGAGGTTCCGGAGGAATCAGAAGAAAAGGGGCGCGATGCCCAAGGGAAATATATGAAGAATCTGGAAGAACAAGGTGGAAAGGGGCATCGTGCCCGGGGAAGAAGTCCGGAGATTCTGGAGAAAGAGAGTGGAAAGGGGCGGCGTGCCCGAGGGGAGAGTCCGGAGGTTCCGGAAGAATAGAGTGGAGAGGGGCGCGATGCCCGAGAAAAAGTGAGAGAAATGAAGGAGAATTTGGAGGAAAATCCGGAGGTTCCGGAGGAAGATGATGGAAAAGGGCATCATGCCCAATTGATATGGATGAAGATGAACAAGGTGAGAATGGCAGAATGTTCGGCGGTGCCGGAAGACGGGGAAGATGCGGTTTTGGAAACCCGAGAATCAGGAGATGCAAATGTATGCAAAATGATGGACGTGATGAATGTAACAAATGGAATGAATGAATGAATGATAGATACAGGAAATCTAAAGAAGATGAAGAATGTGAAGGGTGAGAGGGCGAGATCCTCCTCTTTTCCCTTGGAGTGGCCCATGAAGAAAAGGTGATAGAGATGGATGAGTAGCAGGCGGAGAAAATAGGGGACGCCCCCATAACACCAAGGGAACGGCCCCTCCACGGCAGTGAACAAGGACGGCCAATGAGCCTAATAAACGAAGTTTCAATAAATGACAACCCCTTTGGAAGGTAAATATGAATAATGTGAGGGAGTTGTAGAATTGGAACGGGAAGCATTGTGTTGCCCATTGATATATATAGAATGTTGAATAAAATGGGCATTCGCCCCATGTAAGGAATAATGAATTCAGGATTTGAAGGTTTGAACAAAGGGTGCCCCGCCTGGCCCTTAAACAGCATTAATTCTTGGCATCTGCTGAGCAATGGCGATGACTTGGCTTCTTCGACCATGCTTGGCACAATAACCCGGATTGGCATCCGGTAAATCAATTCTTGAATCTTGAATGGCACAGTCGTGGCCAAAGTCTTCTTGCCCGGCTCCTGCTTGCCTTCGACGCAAATAGCTGTAGCAGCGCTCCCATTCCGAGTAGTAAAGGGAGGTGAGGCGGAGGCGGAAGGCTCCGTGGATGGTGGAGGTATAATGGGAGGTGGGAGTGGAGATTCAAACACGTCGAGCTTCTCCCTTTGCTCGGAAGCAATCGGGGTTGGCTCGAGTGTGCAAAGTGGTGGATCCTGCTCAGGATTAGCCATGGGTAAAGGCGAAGGGTTATATAGTGGAGGAATAGGTAAAACGGGTTTTGGGGTTAAAGGTATAATGGAGGGTTGAGGTGATGGTAATGGTAGGCTAATTGGGGGAATGGCAGCCGAGGTGGAGGCTAATGGCATAATGGGGGGAGGTGTAATTGGTGGAGGTGTAACTAGTGGAGGTATAATTGGCGAAGGTTTGGTGTGTTGAAAGCGCCGAATAGGGTGAGCGATATTAGTGGTGAGGGGAGGCTCAAAATGCACCGGCGTGGGTGATTGAAGTATCGACCCATCGTCGTAACACCAAGAAGTCTCGAGAATAGGGGTTAGATTAGGGACGGTGGCTTCATCCTGAGCAGGGGGTTCATCAAATGAAAGCGGAGGAAGTGGGAAACGAAGGAAACTCGGGAGGGGTGCCTGCACAGCTTCATCATCATCATATACCGGCTCAGATTCTTCAAATGCCGGCTCTTGCTTGCCAATGCCAAAGTCGTCCATCCTATCCTTCCATTCTCTCTCCATTCTTGTAATATCATCCAAAGCCGCGTAGAGAGGATTAACCGGAGTAGGAGGAACTGGCCGTGAACTTGTAACCCTCTTTAATTGTCCCACCGTGATCGCCAATTTGTAGATCTCTTTAAAAATCCACTTAAATATAAAAAGCAATAGATATGATGAAAGCAATAAAATAGCACGAGGTGCTAAAAGGAGGTTGTGATCGCCAGAGACGCGAACGCCTCAAAAGATATAACAATTAATGAAGGGGAGAGATCGCGAAGAATACCTTGAAAGTGCGGGGATGTGAGTACTCCTTTTCTCTTCAAGATCGGCCGGCCGACGAAGAGAGTCTTCAATCAATTACCCTTGTAAGAAAGACAACAACACCAATAAAGATATGCATTAGAACATGGTGTGTAGCATCAAATCCTAAATAAAGATGAGCATGAAATCATGGTGAAGAACACACCTTAAGGGTGGTTGCCCTTAAACCCCTATGCAAAAAGGGTGTGGGAGATGAATGAATGCATGAAGATGCAAAAATATGAATAGGAAAAGGGGAAAGAGTGCAAGAGTGCACTAAGGGGAGATCTCAATGTGATTGAGTATGAAAAAAAATCAATATAATAATAATGATGCATGCACTATGAACTAATGAAAATAAGAGAAAAGGGGGAGATAGAATAAAAATCTGATTGTGCTCTTTGGTTTTGATGCTTGATGGGGAGAAAATCTTCAAAAAGGATGAAGATGTTGGTGTAGAAATCCTCCTTAGCCAAAAGCCTTCCTTCGGTTCCTGTAGAAAAGAAAGAAGAAAACAGAAAAAGAGAAAGAACAGAAGAAGATAATCGAAAGAAGAAGGAGAAAGAAGAAGAATAGAAGAAGAAGAAGAAGAAGAAGAAGAAGGGGAAGGTGAAGAAAAACGAGAAGAAGAATACAGAAGATAGAAGAGGAAGAATTAAAAAAAAACACACACAGAAGAAGAACGGAGGGAGGGAGAAAAGGATCGACGGGGGGCCCGAAGAGAAGAGGATCCAACCTCACAGAGCTACAGGCGCTCTATTAAATAGAATCCAATCAAAAGATGGAAGGATAAGAACGGGCAAGAGCCAAGGGGGAAAGATAAGAATGGGCAAGAGCCCAAACGAAGCAGGGATCCTGTGGGGAAAGGCCACGTTCGTTCGGAGCACAAAAGTGAAACACGACCTGGCTCAGGGCGTCAATTCAAGAATTGACGACCTCCCGAAGGGCGTCTTTTAAAAACACGCCCTGCACAAGGGCATTAACTCCTGGATCATTTTTAGAAATGAAATTGAAACACGTCTGAGTCAAAGGCGTTAATTAAAAAACGCCTTAACAAAGGACGTTAATTAAAAAATTCGAAATAGGGCCATTTTTCATTTCTCAATATTATTTTCTTATTTTTTAGGTGGAGGTGCATCTCGTCGCCCTGATTCCAACGACTATTTTTGCGAATTTTTCTGACACCCGGAAGGCCACCAAACCGCCCCTGGAAGGGGTATTAAAATAATATTAAAATAATCCATTTGAAAGACACGACCGTGAGTAAGGCGTGACTTAATTTTTTTATTTTTTATTCTTCTCACATTCAAAGTAACGCCCATGGTTAAGTCGTTAATTACCAAAAAATTCCGAAAAATTCCCAGAAAAATCCAGAAAAATGGAAATTTGAAAGAATGGACGCCCTCCAGTATAGTCGTCAATTTTTTAAGAAACGCCCATGTATAAGTCGTTATTTAAAAGACGCCCCAGATCAAGTCGTTATTTCTAAAAAATAGAAAAAAAATACCCATAAAATCCAGAAAAATCCAGAAAAATAGGAAAAAATAGGAAAAGGGTGAAAAAAGGGAGAAATCTAAAAAAAGTGGGAAAAACCACTCAAATAGAACTAATTTGAGGGTCAAATTGGGACATTACAAGGCAATATGAGATGTACTCACAGTAACGTCAATTTTGGCGTGTCTACAGTTGCCCCGCCTTGGCGTCTGCTTTGCAAGGGAGCAGAGCAAACTGAAAAGTAGATGCCAAGGTGTGATGAGACATGCAATCAACATCACTTGATGAGAATCGAAATCAAAAGCTCGAGATGAAGCAATCTCGGGAAATTCACGGAAATCAACGATGTTTGGATAAAAAGGGGGAGTGTGCACGCGGTGCACGAAGGAGATAAAAAATGATCAACTTCCAACGCGGTGGAAGTACCTCAGGTCACAAACCTGTAAGTTTCACCATTGGGGAGCGGTTACCAGCCAGTGGACGTGCTGCAGCCAAGGTGGATCAGGGGAAAGTGTTGAAATAAGATAATAGAAATCCAAACAAGGAGCTTTCGAGAAACACCCAAAACAGCGACAAAGCGAACTGAAGACACAATTCGGCATGGAATAGCTCATATCTTGGAAATATTAAGATCAATTCAACCCTCAAAGTCAGCTCATCAGAATGATTTTTCAACAGTTGTTTCAAATTCCTACATGAATGCATGCTGGGTTTAAAGGAAAAATAAATCAAATGAAAATATAAAATAATCAAGGATAATATTGTTAAACTGCCAAGACTGAGTCAAGAAATCGATTTCACGAGCTGATACTAAGCCGAAGCCCGTTTATCCGCGCACCAACTTGCAAAATGGAACCATCGTCCCCAGTCTTGGACGGCTCAACGGCCTATCCGTATGACTAAGACGCCTCTGGAATCGTCGTCGTTTTTGATGAAGGGGAACTCAAATTCCAGATTTACCAAAGCCACAAGGTCCTTGATATAATATAATAGCGTAATAACATATAGTAGAAATGCATACAGGGAGATGGTGATAACAATAAGCATGGTGGGACTGAGAAATGAGGTGCAAAACTGTGGGTCTTGAATGATGACGCCCAGCCGGTGGGACCAAGAACTTCTTATCCTGCGCTCAAAGATTTCATCAGCCAAGATATAATGATAACAAGCAATGAATAAGGCATTTAAAGCATAGCATAGCAATCAAAGTATGAATAACATGAATGAACATGGCAAAGCATCATTGCAAAACATCATTGTTTGTCGTTATGTTATGAGGATGGCAAACTTGGCAATCAAAATTTGGAGTTGAATCGGAATTAAGCAATGCTCAGCGGCAAATGATGAAGTGAGATCAGCAGGAGTTGATTGAAAGATTTCAGAATGAATAATCAGGAGATATAAACAGAATGCCCGGGGAGATGTAATCAAAGGGAGATAAGCAAATGCCCAACGACAAGTCATGAAATTATCGGGAAGAATATGTGGATTCATAGTAATAAGCGAAAAGGGGACTCATCCCATGCTCCTGGTCCTTGCGAAATTATTCCTGCAAAACACCATCAGAAAATACAATGCAAAAATTTTTTTTTTAATTTGGAATATGCAAATTTTTATGAGTTTTGTGAAGTATTCAAATTTTTATGTGGTTTTGCAAAATATTCATTTTTTTTTATGAATTTAGGAAATATATCTGTTTTTTGTTTGATTTTTGAAAAATATTTCAATTTTTTTATGAATTTCGGAAGATATTCAAATTTTTGTTGGTATTTTGTCAAGAGATATTCAAAATTTTATGGGTTTTGGCTTAGACTTTGCTAAAGCAGCATCAAAAGGTTTTTTAAACCATTAATTGGGGGTCATCATTCCTTCCCTTTTCGCTAAAAACTGCCCAAAGCCGGCGTGCATTGAAAGTGGCGTCCTATAACCAACCGTCTCTGATCAACGGTGCCCCTACCAAGGCCATACCCGAGAAACATTCGGTCTTGGAGGGAGAAGAGAAGAATAATTGGAGATAAGCTTAATGCAGGATGGGAAATGTCAGGATTTGAATTCCTTCCAAGGTTTTAACCCTCAAAGAGGTAGTCTGTTGCGCTGGGGCTTTATGCCTTTGATTTTTAGACCCCTGACATGCATACGACCAGGGTTTTCCCTGCGGGGACTTTGCCACTCTTGTCATGCCATGATTCATAATTCAATTATCGAAAGTTCGACTTGATTCTTAATTGCCCTTTGTGGCGAGATGTATCATGAAATTCATATTGATTTTGGGTCAAGACTGCCCCTATTTGAGACTCATCTCGTATTGGGATTTACCAAAGTTGGTTATCTTATCCGTCAACCTCTTGCACCTGCATTCGGCCGAGTAAAGAAGAGAAAAGACTTTCGGAAACTCATGGCATGGCCAAGGTAGCAACGATATTTAAACAAAGGAGCCGGCTAAGGACGCCGTGAAGTGTGTGAAATGCCTAGCTAAGGGTTGCTCTTAAACAAGCAGGGAGAGAATGTTGAATTCCCAGTGCGGGTTCTTTATTAACCAAAGTGCTGCCAAAGCAAGTCTAAAGACTCTTTTTGAAAATGATGTAATTAAACAAAAGCCTAAGATAAAGGTCTAAAACACAACTCTTAGTCTTGTTAAGAAGCACTTTATTTTGAAAATCACGCGTGAAGTAAGGAGGCAATGATATCATGCAAATGCAAACTTACGCCAGTATATTACCTTGCAACCTTTATTGAAGCAGCTGCTGGAGGTGGTCATCGTGGGATTTGTCCTCTTTAGCAGAAAAAATGATTGGAAGCAAAAAATTGCAAGTGGCTTAACAAGAAGGAATGGTGCCCAGACCAGACTCAGACGAATAAGGAAAAAAAGGAAGAGAGACAAGGGCTAGAACTCCCTTATTAAGGCGCGGAGGCCCTGATCACAAGGAACTGTCTACAGAAGAAGAGGAAAATCAGGAGGAGTGAGGACTAAAGCCTCTAAAACAATGGGAGAAAGGGCAAATGCCCAAAGAAGTGGATGCGGAAGACGTTGGGTCGGACCCAAGATCAGGCGGAATCAGAAGAAGAAATTGATAAATGGAAAGAGGCGGATCCGGAGGGTCCGGAGGCAGTGGAGGAGAATCGTGATAAGAGGAATCCGGAGGCTCCGGAGGCAGTGGAGGATTATGGTAGGAATCATCCGGAGGCTCCGGAGGGATATCGAAAGAAGGGACGCGATGCCCTGGGGAGAAATAAGGAAAAAGATGATGGAAAAGGAAGAAGAAAATGAAGGATGTGATGTCCCGGAGGATCAAAAAGATGAATTGGAAGAAAGATGGATGGTCCAGAGGTTCCGGGGGAATGAAATCAGGAAGATGATAGAGAGAATAAGATGGAGAATCCGGAGGTTCCGGAGGAGGCAAATGGAAAGGGGCACGATGCCCGGGAAAAAGATGGAGACAATCAGGTGGACAATCCGGAGGTTCCGGAGGAATACAATCGGGAAGCGAATGAGAGCCCGGAGGTTCCGGAGGAATACAATCAAGGGGGAAAAGGTGGAAAAGGGCGTCGTGCCCGGGAGAGAAGTCCGGAGGTTCCGGAGGAATCAGAAGAAAAGGGGCGCGATGCCCAAGGGAAATATATGAAGAATCTGGAAGAACAAGGTGGAAAGGGGCATCGTGCCCGGGGAAGAAGTCCGGAGATTCTGGAGAAAGAGAGTGGAAAGGGGCGGCGTGCCCGAGGGGAGAGTCCGGAGGTTCCGGAAGAATAGAGTGGAGAGGGGCGCGATGCCCGAGAAAAAGTGAGAGAAATGAAGGAGAATTTGGAGGAAAATCCGGAGGTTCCGGAGGAAGATGATGGAAAAGGGCATCATGCCCAATTGATATGGATGAAGATGAACAAGGTGAGAATGGCAGAATGTTCGGCGGTGCCGGAAGACGGGGAAGATGCGGTTTTGGAAACCCGAGAATCAGGAGATGCAAATGTATGCAAAATGATGGACGTGATGAATGTAACAAATGGAATGAATGAATGAATGATAGATACAGGAAATCTAAAGAAGATGAAGAATGTGAAGGGTGAGAGGGCGAGATCCTCCTCTTTTCCCTTGGAGTGGCCCATGAAGAAAAGGTGATAGAGATGGATGAGTAGCAGGCGGAGAAAATAGGGGACGCCCCCATAACACCAAGGGAACGGCCCCTCCACGGCAGTGAACAAGGACGGCCAATGAGCCTAATAAACGAAGCTTCAATAAATGACAACCCCTTTGGAAGGTAAATATGAATAATGTGAGGGAGTTGTAGAATTGGAACGGGAAGCATTGTGTTGCCCATTGATATATATAGAATGTTGAATAAAATGGGCATTCGCCCCATGTAAGGAATAATGAATTCAGGATTTGAAGGTTTGAACAAAGGGTGCCCCGCCTGGCCCTTAAACAGCATTAATTCTTGGCATCTGCTGAGCAATGGCGATGACTTGGCTTCTTCGACCATGCTTGGCACAATAACCCGGATTGGCATCCGGTAAATCAATTCTTGAATCTTGAATGGCACAGTCGTGGCCAAAGTCTTCTTGCCCGGCTCCTGCTTGCCTTCGACGCAAATAGCTGTAGCAGCGCTCCCATTCCGAGTAGTAAAGGGAGGTGAGGCGGAGGCGGAAGGCTCCGTGGATGGTGGAGGTATAATGGGAGGTGGGAGTGGAGATTCAAACACGTCGAGCTTCTCCCTTTGCTCGGAAGCAATCGGGGTTGGCTCGAGTGTGCAAAGTGGTGGATCCTGCTCAGGATTAGCCATGGGTAAAGGCGAAGGGTTATATAGTGGAGGAATAGGTAAAACGGGTTTTGGGGTTAAAGGTATAATGGAGGGTTGAGGTGATGGTAATGGTAGGCTAATTGGGGGAATGGCAGCCGAGGTGGAGGCTAATGGCATAATGGGGGGAGGTGTAATTGGTGGAGGTGTAACTAGTGGAGGTATAATTGGCGAAGGTTTGGTGTGTTGAAAGCGCCGAATAGGGTGAGCGATATTAGTGGTGAGGGGAGGCTCAAAATGCGCCGGCGTGGGTGATTGAAGTATCGACCCATCGTCGTAACACCAAGAAGTCTCGAGAATAGGGGTTAGATTAGGGACGGTGGCTTCATCCTGAGCAGGGGGTTCATCAAATGAAAGCGGAGGAAGTGGGAAACGAAGGAAACTCGGGAGGGGTGCCTGCACAGCTTCATCATCATCATATACCGGCTCAGATTCTTCAAATGCCGGCTCTTGCTTGCCAATGCCAAAGTCGTCCATCCTATCCTTCCATTCTCTCTCCATTCTTGTAATATCATCCAAAGCCGCGTAGAGAGGATTAACCGGAGTAGGAGGAACTGGCCGTGAACTTGTAACCCTCTTTAATTGTTCCTCCATGGAAGCAATCTTATCAAGGATATCCTGCTGGAGGGGAGTAACATGAACAATAGAGGGTTGGTAGGGCATTGAAGGAGGGGCCGCATAAGAAGGCCGTGGAGGGGAATTGACGGGATAACCCGTAGAAGAACCCGGATGGGCCAGATTGCGAGGAATAAAAGGGCCTCGGGGCCGTGTTGGAGGAGGAATAGAAAGAGGCGGGTGTCGGACCACCCGAGGAGGAGTGTGAATAGGAGGAGATGGGTAATGGGCTACCCGATTAGAGGAAGGAGGTGGTGGGTGATGGGCCACCCGTATAGGAATACAAGAAGGAGGAGATGCAGGAGATGCGCCCTCAACGGCTGCCTTAAGGGCTTGGATCTGTTGAGGGGTGAGATGATCTAATGCATGCAAGATTTGGGAGACCTTCTCATCATTGGGAGGAGACGGTCCCGTTGGAATAGTGGCTCGTGATTGAATTGGAGGGGAATCGTAAGAATGGTCATTGCCCATGGGTCGGGCATGACCATAAGAATGAGGACGGGATCCCCTAAAAGAATGGTGAGAATTATGAACATGTTGGAATTGAGGATTATAAGAAGTGCTAGGTTGTGCATCCTCATGAATTGAATTAAACATGTTATTTCTATCATGGTAAGTCATTATATAAACTAAGTTCACAACAATATGCAAATAAACACACAAGTTAGAATGGTTACCGTGATTTTGATGTGTTTAAACCTTGGTGAATTAATGAATTTTATGCAAATGGATATGATTCACACAAGGGGGAACCTAGTTTCAATATGATTCAACTCCAATGCCAACTAGGAACACCTTCTCACCGTATAGGCCAACTAATCCGGGACTCCAAAAGGGTACAACCTGCCCGGCGTCCGTGAGGGAATCCACGGGTGCGGGGACTTACGGAGGCTTGGAAAAGGGATTTCCAGTCCAAAGAGACGGAATGCTCAATGGAGGGTCGTCCCGATTCCAAGGGGGTGTGTGGATCCTAATGAGGAGAGAGGAGGTCTCCCAACCCAAATGCAAATATGTGTAAATGCAACAGATGTATAACAGAATATAAAATATGAAGAAATAAACGGGGAAGCACGGCGAAAACACAGGAAGAAGACGCCCTGGGGCAGGGCGCTACTAATCAAAAAGACGCCCTGGGGCAGGGCGTGAAACACTGTGGGGGGCCCACAGGCAAGGTAAAACGCGCCCTGGATCAAGGCGCTAAAACTAAAAGAAACGCCTCTGGCGAGGACGTTAAAATGCAATAGATGCCAACCAAGTCAAAGAAACGCCCTGGGGTGAGGCGTTACAAAGGAAAGGACGCCCTTGGGGTAGGGCGTCAAATTATAAAACGCACCCTGATGTGGGGCGCTACGCAACAAAGAAACGCCCTGCTCTAGGGCGTGAATTCTCAGTGTAGGAGATATGAATAAAAACGCCCTGTCAGAAGGCGTTACTCATGAAAGAGACGCCCTTGGAGGAGGGCGTTAAACGAAAACACGCCTCTGACAAGGGCGTGAATTAGCTTCCTTCAGAAACTCCTTCACGGCCAGAAATGACAGAAGCACTCACAGCAGCAAGGCAATCAACAGATTAAAAGAATCATGCTCATCAAAATTTTAAATAAGTGGAAATTTTAAAACAAATCTATTCAATTGACAAATCACTTAGGGGAGAGTGCAAAGCACAATGGAGGGTGCCCGAGGGGCACAAAGGAAAGGGTACCGAGGGTACCAATGGGAAAGGGCACACGTGGGTGCCAAAGGGAAAGGGGTAATCAAAATAAAAACAAGAAAGGGTCCCACCGTGATCGCCAATTTGTAGATCTCTTTAAAAATCCACTTAAATATAAAAAGCAATAGATATGATGAAAGCAATAAAATAGCACGAGGTGCTAAAAGGAGGTTGTGATCGCCAGAGACGCGAACGCCTCAAAAGATATAACAATTAATGAAGGGGAGAGATCGCGAAGAATACCTTGAAAGTGCGGGGATGTGAGTACTCCTTTTCTCTTCAAGATCGGCCGGCCGACGAAGAGAGTCTTCAATCAATTACCCTTGTAAGAAAGACAACAACACCAATAAAGATATGCATTAGAACATGGTGTGTAGCATCAAATCCTAAATAAAGATGAGCATGAAATCATGGTGAAGAACACACCTTAAGGGTGGTTGCCCTTAAACCCCTATGCAAAAAGGGTGTGGGAGATGAATGAATGCATGAAGATGCAAAAATATGAATAGGAAAAGGGGAAAGAGTGCAAGAGTGCACTAAGGGGAGATCTCAATGTGATTGAGTATGAAAAAAAATCAATATAATAATAATGATGCATGCACTATGAACTAATGAAAATAAGAGAAAAGGGGGAGATAGAATAAAAATCTGATTGTGCTCTTTGGTTTTGATGCTTGATGGGGAGAAAATCTTCAAAAAGGATGAAGATGTTGGTGTAGAAATCCTCCTTAGCCAAAAGCCTTCCTTCGGTTCCTGTAGAAAAGAAAGAAGAAAACAGAAAAAGAGAAAGAACAGAAGAAGATAATCGAAAGAAGAAGGAGAAAGAAGAAGAATAGAAGAAGAAGAAGAAGAAGAAGAAGAAGGGGAAGGTGAAGAAAAACGAGAAGAAGAATACAGAAGATAGAAGAGGAAGAATTAAAAAAAACACACACAGAAGAAGAACGGAGGGAGGGAGAAAAGGATCGACAGGGGGCCCGAAGAGAAGAGGATCCAACCTCACAGAGCTACAGGCGCTCTATTAAATAGAATCCAATCAAAAGATGGAAGGATAAGAACGGGCAAGAGCCAAGGGGGAAAGATAAGAATGGGCAAGAGCCCAAACGAAGCAGGGATCCTGTGGGGAAAGGCCACGTTCGTTCGGAGCACAAAAGTGAAACACGACCTGGCTCAGGGCGTCAATTCAAGAATTGACGACCTCCCGAAGGGCGTCTTTTAAAAACACGCCCTGCACAAGGGCGTTAACTCCTGGATCATTTTTAGAAATGAAATTGAAACACGTCTGAGTCAAAGGCGTTAATTAAAAAACGCCTTAACAAAGGACGTTAATTAAAAAATTCGAAATAGGGCCATTTTTCATTTCTCAATATTATTTTCCTATTTTTTAGGTGGAGGTGCATCTCGTCGCCCTGATTCCAACGACTATTTTTGCGAATTTTTCTGACACCCGGAAGGCCACCAAACCGCCCCTGGAAGGGGTATTAAAATAATATTAAAATAATCCATTTGAAAGACACGACCGTGAGTAAGGCGTGACTTAATTTTTTTGATTTTTTATTCTTCTCACATTCAAAGTAACGCCCATGGTTAAGTCGTTAATTACCAAAAAATTCCGAAAAATTCCCAGAAAAATCCAGAAAAATGGAAATTTGAAAGAATGGACGCCCTCCAGTATAGTCGTCAATTTTTTAAGAAACGCCCATGTATAAGTCGTTATTTAAAAGACGCCCCAGATCAAGTCGTTATTTCTAAAAAATAGAAAAAAAATGCCCATAAAATCCAGAAAAATCCAGAAAAATAGGAAAAAATAGGAAAAGGGTGAAAAAAGGGAGAAATCTAAAAAAAGTGGGAAAAACCACTCAAATAGAACTAATTTGAGGGTCAAATTGGGACATTACAAGGCAATATGAGATGTACTCACAGTAACGTCAATTTTGGCGTGTCTACATATACTGCCTTTGGTTTCAAAGTCTATACATTGCCTTTGTTTCAAAGTCTATACATTGCCTTTGTTTCAAAGTCTATACATCGCTTGCATCGTTGAGTCTATACACTCTTGTGTCTGCATTGCATATTCTTCAAGTCTACACACTGTAGCATGCTCGATCAAACAAGTCTGTACACTCTTCAGCACTCAAAGGCTGAACGTTCTTCAAGCTAAAGTCTGTACACTCCATATTGCTAAGTCTATACATTGGTCACAGCACACACCAAGTCCACACATCGCCGTGTTCACTTGTATTCAAGTCTATACACTCGACCTGCATCATGCCTGTACACACTTTGTTAACAGCCTCCACAGCAAGTCTATACATCGCTGTTAGCCTGCAATGCAAAGTCTGTACACTGCATACACAATGCACCATTAAGTCTAAACTCTGCTGCTTTTATATGAAGTCTATACAGCCTTGCTTTGCTAATCGACTGAACTTTTCATTAAACCTGCAGAGTCTGGGCACGTGACCCGAAGCTGGCACCTGACACGTGATCTAAGATTTTGAGAAGCCGCCACGTGGACTGAAGCTTGGGCGGGAATCGAAAAGAGCATTTAGCCCTATCTGCTACTGCTATAAGAAGAAGCCTTCGTCCATCTGAAGAAGGCTGATCAACAGATCGAAAAAGAGTGAACAGAAGAGAGGCAGAGAGGCAGTGAGCAGAAGAAGAAGAAAGAAGAAAGAAGAAGAGTGAGAGAGCAGAAGAGAGATCGTGAGATCCAGTAGAAGAAGAAACAGAAAAAGAGAAAGAGAGAGATGGAGAGCTCGTGAAGAAGAATAGAAGCATCGTTCATTGGACCTTGGATCAGATCCAATCCAATTCGCTCCTGCGAGAGATTTTGTGCATTTCATCTTTCCAGCTTTCTGTTGCTGCGTCTTTTGTTTTTGTTTTTCTTTTTTTAACTATACTCAGTTGTTCTTCCGATCCTCTAGTGTGAGGTCGGGTTCCTCCTGTGGACTCAGGAGAAGGGAGACCTTGTGTCTTCGGTTTGCAACTAGCTGGGTGCTACTTGTGGTTGTTTCCCTCCGGTTGGGAGGAAGGGAGGTCCGAGACCTCTAGGTTGCAAGTGGCTGGGAGTCACTTGTGGGTTCCCTCCTGGTTTGGAGGAAGGGAGATTCATCTCCGGTTCTGGTCTTGTGGTTTGCAAGACTAGGTGTTCCCTCCTGGTCTGGAGGAAGAGAGACTTGTGTCTCTGGTTCCAAGTGGCTGGGAGTCACTTGGGGTGTCCCTCCGGTTGGGAGGAAGAGGGGAGGTTGTTCCCCTGGTCAAGCTGTTTGGCAGCAATTGTTGCAGACTGAGTCTGCTATTCTAGCCTAGCTAGTGGAAGCCTCACTCCGGTTTGGAGTGAGGGGTGGACGTAGGTCTGTGGACCGAACCACCTAAAAAATCATGGTGTTCCCTTGTGGTGTGCTTTTGTTCCTTATATGTTCTTCTTATTGCTGCGTATTAGATGCTTGCTTAGGATCGTTTGAGGGCTTATTGAGTTGTTGACTTGCTTTGATCCTTCTAAGTATCCTCAGTTTATTTCTGCAATAGTTTTAATTCCGCATAACTGAGCTTTAGAGTTTTAATTAGGCTAGATTTGTAGAGGGATACATTCACCCCCCCTGTATCTGGGCCTTGCATCCTAACAATTGGTATCAGAGCAGGTCTCTGTCTTCCCGATCCAACGATCTACAGAGGATCCTTCTGAGTTGATTTCATGCTTTACAGTTTCCGTTCGGTGATATTTCGCTTCTGGTGCATCTCTTGCCGATTGCTTTGTGCGTTGAATCCTTTGCCATATGCTTTAATGGCTCGTCCGTCTGTGTTCGATGGTTCTAATTTCAGTAATTGGATTGGTGACCTATGCGTTTATATAAATTCCATTGACCCTAATCTATGGAGGTTGATTTCAAAAGGCCCACACCAATTACCTCATGATCAGACCATATGGTCTAGAGAGGATAGGATAAACGACAGGGAGAATGCTAATGTCTTTAACATTCTGAGAAACTTAGTTAATATTGAAAAATTTTCATGTGTTGCAGGATGCAAGTCTGGGAAGGAGATAATGGACAAAATAAAAACCATCTATAAGGAACAAGTTGGAGTATGTATGATGGCTGAAGGAAGAGATCAGACTGAAGATGAGTCTCCATCCCAGGTAAATTCTGAGACCGAGGATATTAGCTTTGATGATTTAGTTGCCATGCATGAGCATCTACTGGAAAAATATGAAAGAATTAAGTCAGAAAAGAGAAAATTAAGAAAAGAGAAAAATGCTGAAATCACAAGTCTAAAGGCTGAAAATGAAAATCTAAAATCTGGATTGAAATTGAAAGAAGAATTTGAAAACAAGTTGATTGAAGAAAATTCTCATCTAAAAGATCAAAATAAAAGGCTAATGGTTCTTAATACTGTCTTTTCTGAAAAATAGTTGTCATTTTAAAAAGAAAAATCTGCTGATAAGGAAATTCAATTTGAGAATGAATTGAAACAGGAACTAGAAATTGTGAAAAATCTGAATGACACCATGCAGAAACAAATTCTCACCTGTGAAGAAGATCTAACAAACTCTGAACTACTCATCTCTTCTCTTAGGAATGAAATTTTGAATTTGAATAAGTCTCTGTCTGATTCTGCTAATCAAGAGAAGCAGAATGTTGTATCCACAGATAATTTCATGAAGAAGGGCAGTAGTTCTCAAGTTAAGCAGGGAATGAGGAATAAACTTCATACAACCTTCGTGCGTAGCTCAAACATAGCTAGCACCTCCACCTCATCCCCTAAACAAGTTGTTGATCAAGAAAATAAGAAAACAAAACAGAAAATAAATAAAAAGAACAATCAGCATACTGAGAAAGTTCAAGGTGACAAGAAATCTCATGCTAAGTATGTTAATTGCTTCTACTGTGAGAAATTTGGTCACTTCATGTACAATTGTCTTGTGCTCAACAAGGATGATCTGAATGTTGATAAAATACATGGTAGGAAGCTTCATGTTAAGAAACCTTCTTTTGTTCAAAAGAAAAGAATTCATTGCTTCTATTGTCATAAAATTGGTCATGTTATGCATGAATGTAACTCAATGAAACAAGATGACAAGGAAGCTAAGAGATCTCATGCGAGAAGTCATGATCATCTGAATGAGAAAATTTACTGTTGTCACTGTGGCAAATCGGGCCACATTGCTGCAAAGTGTTGGCATGATCAGGGGAAGAAATTTAATTCTAAAACTGTTAAATTCCCTGCAAGTAGAAATGCTTTTGATAGAAATGGTTTTAAAGGCAAGCACAATGAGTGCTTTAAATGTGGGAAGTATGGCCACACAGTCAAGGACTGTTGGCATGTTCAGAATAACTCTGGTAAACCCCATGTTGCGAAATTTACATGCCATCATTGTGGGAAGCCAGGTCACAGGGCTGCAACCTGTTGATTGGCAGGATATCAAAACCAAACTGGTTTTGGTAAACAGAATTCTTATTCTGTTAACAGAAAATTTCATGCATATGCACATAGAACACATGCTAATAAGAATGTGCATAAATCATATCAGAAATCTGCTGCTTCTTGCCATCATTATGACAAATCTGGACATTTGATGGATGGTTATCCTCTGATGAAATATGATAATCATCAAGTTAAAAATGTGCTGAGAAAACCTGCTAGGAGTGATACTATCATGTCAGGACCCAAGACTTCTTGGTTGCCTATTTGTGCAAAATAGTTTGCTAACTTGTAGGTGTGCCTTGGAAGCTGATTAATAAAGAGGGGATTAATCCAAGGCACTCAAGAATGAAAACCCCTTCCTGAACTTTTCAGGTAAATTTCTTGCACCTCCTGTTCTTATAGATTTACTGCATAGCATGTTAAATCTGTTTTTGCATATTCATTCATTATCTGCATTGTCAAATCTGAATTCTCTGAACTCTCCTCATCTGATGGTATGTTTTGCACTCAACTCTGTTGATGGAAATTGCCATGATTTGTGTTTTAATGATTGTCTGAATTTGCATACACAGTCATTGAAAATCTGATGCAAGTAGGACTGTCAATATTGCACTGTCATTCATGACCACTATGGTATATTAAATGGTAAGCTACCAAAAGGCAGGGAAATCTATCTGGAGGTTCTTACTATGTGTGAGGTGGTCTTTTAAGATCAAGTGCTCCGCCTAGTACCATGAGTCATTTTGTTTTATAGGGCAGTCTGAATGAGCATAATCTTTGAAATCATGTTTCAATGTCTTAATTGCATATCATGCACTTTGTAAGGGGGAGTTTGACTGATGTTTGCATATCATGATAATCTCATTTGCTGAATGCATACATGTAGTTAGTTGCATTGCATTTCCTACATTAAAAAAAAATCTAAAAAGAAATGACTCATTGTATCTAGACAGGGGGAGCATTCTTGTTTGATCACTTCTTCATCTCTTGAACTTCTTCTGTCTAGCAATCTGAATCCATAATGTGTGGTTCTCTTGAATTCCCTGTTGTCTATACTTATCGGCTGATCTGTCTGAATTCCAGACTCAGCCATTGATTCTGTCCGCTATGAATTCAATTGCTAGCTTGTTCCTGTCATTCACATTTCTTCATATCTTGTCAATCTGGTACAAGCTAATTTGACTGAATTTTAGTCTTTAATGCTGGCTTGTGAATTGCTCTATTCTCTCAACAATTGGTATCAGAATTGCTCTCTGCTAATCTCTCAATGAAAATGCTTTGTTGATTCCACTGATTTCCTGGCAATGTCAGTGATTCATCTGAATGAGGAAAGATTTTAGTCAGTGCACCCTAGACATAAATCAGACATATTCTGAAAAGAAGAATCTTCTATTATACTGGATTAAGAATGTTTTGATGAATCAAATTGATCTAAGACTAATGTATTTAATAAGTTTTGATGTAAAAGACTTGAAAATATCTGAATCATCATGCTTAATAAATCTTAACCAATTGTCTCATGAACTTCATGCAAAACCTTCTGAAATCTGAAATTTTAAAAGACATGGTTTTCTTTGGTTAAGATACATGTAGAAAGTATTGTTTTTAAACATTTCAGTGTACTGAGCTTTGTTTGAAAAATCTAAAAACTTGAAAATATGAGAAAGAAATTTAAAGCAAGAGCAATGACTTTGGTCACAGAGAAACTGGGTTCTCTATCTAAGAAATGGAGTTAGCCCATGTCATGAAGTGCCATAGTTAACTCTCTTTTCAAAATGTTAGAAAAATCTGGCAGAGCAATGGTATGGATGTGTTGAGTAACTGGGAATTCTGGCATTTGATCAAGGTGTCTCCTCATGTAAAAAGACACTCCAAATTGCTAACTATGTTCTCTTTGAGAGGCAATATGGTTGTCACACTGAGTAACTGGGTCACTTCACCTAAGACGTGTTGTGCCTCACGTAAAATGGTGTTGACTGAACCAAACTTGCTCAGGAAAAATGAGTGCTGTTCAATAGAAAAGTCTAAAAATCTAAAGACAAGTTCAGTCTCATTTATTTCTGTTTAATCTCAATATTATCTTGTGTAACTTCCATAGGAATCATTGAATTTAAATGAGTAAGATGGAAGGAGGTTAAACATGAATATCAAATGAGTTGTTGGTTCATCTTTATTAAAAGGTGTTTCAGATATGAGTATTGAATTTTCTTGATAAACTTTGAATACATCTCTCTTAAATCATGATGGTAAGTTTAAACTCATTCATAATCTATTATAATTGAAGAATCTGAAATTCGTTTTACAAAGATTTATGAATTTGGTGTACTAATGAAAATTCTGCTTCCTCATTTATTCACTGTGACTTCAGACTGTGGTAATCCTTGAGTGCCCATGTGCTTTTGCTGATAGATGTTTATCACTTCTTTCACTCCATCTAATCAAGGGGAGCTTTCCTGTCATGCTAAGTGTCTTTCTTAAAGGGGGAGATCTAGTCAGCATTCTTAAGTGTCCCTGTGTTTTTGTCGATAGTCTCCCTTCATCTCAATTGGTTTCAACCTTCAAAACGTTTCTGATCATTATTCTTTTCAGGGGGAGCTAATTGCCATTAAGGGGGAGCTTAGTCAAAGGGGGAGCTTTTATTTCACTCATCTCATGCAGCCTTATTCTTCCCTTTTCAACTAATATCTTTTTGCTGAAGTCAAAGGGGGAGAAATATTTGATCAAGTCATATATAAATATGTTTGTGATCTGTTTGTGTTGTATGACTCATAGTGTTGCCATCATCAAAAAGGGGGAGATTGTTGTGTCCCTGTGATTTTGATGATAGCAAACACTATAAGTCATCATCTGTTTTGATCAAATATAAATCTGTTTGTGTTGCATATGAATGTTTCATTGAACATCTTATCTGAATTACATAACCAACGAACAGGCTAAGGCTGTGTGTTGTGTGCATTGGTTCATTTCATAATTGTTCATGCATTTCATAATTGCATTTTATCTGGATTGTTTGATGTTAGTCTGTACAATGGGTGTTGCTGCCATACCCTTTCAGCATAGTCTATACATCATTCATCAGTCATCAAATCTGCACATTCAAGTTTGCATGTCCATACACTACACTATAGATGCTCGAAGGGAAGTCTATACATCGCATGGCACAGCATGCGTCCAAGTCTGAACATTGCATTCGCCAAGTCTGTACAGCCCATGCTCAAAGCTAAGTCTGTACATTGGCATTTGAACACACAAAGTCTGAACAGCTTGCATTGTCCTGTAGCTTGCATCGTTTCACAAGTCTATACAACAGTTAGCATTGCATCTTGTTCATGAAGTCTATACATTGGCATGCAGCGTCTCATGAAGTATGTACATCCTCTTCAAGCATTTCAAAGTCTGTACATCGTTCATGCATGTGACCAAGTCTACACATTCCTCCATCTCACTTAGAGTCTATACAATGGCTAGCTGCACAAGTCTGAACATTGTCTTCATGGCATCGCAAGTCTATACATTGTGCATTTTGCTGACATGTCTGCATATTGCACATAGTCTATACATTCACTTGCATGTTCATCAGAGTCTGTACACCGGTCGAGCATTCAAGTCTGCACATTGGAAGTCTGTACATTGCCACAGTGTTCATGCTTGCTTTGCTCAAGTCCATACATTAGCACTGTAGCATGCAGAACACCAAGTCCATACACTGCACTGTTCATGCATGAGGTGAAGTCTATACAGCGTCATGCATCATTCTTCAAAGTCTATACATCGATTCACTGCTGATGCATTCACTGTAAAGTCTATACATCACTGTTCATACTTTCACACAAAGTCTGTACAGCCACACCTCAAAGGCCAAGTCTATACATTCCTGTAGCTGCACGAGGCAAAGTCTGTACAGCGTCCAGTGTCTAGTGTTCCAAGCAAAGTCTGTACATCCGACTGTTCCAGGCAAAGTCTATACATTGGACTGTGGCAAAGTCTACACATTGGACTATGCTTGGCAAAGTCTATACATTGGACTGTGGCAAAGTCTATACATTGGACTGTGCTCGTAAAGTCTATACATCCATCGGTTCTTAGTTGGGCCAAGTCTGTACATTGGTGGCTAAAGTCTATACATCGCTAAGTCTGCACATCGCAGTGTCCAAGCTTTTCTAAGTCTATACATTGCCCTATTGCATGAAGCATCAAGTTTGTACATCCGATTGTCTTGGCCATCGTTCTTTCAAGTCTGTACAGCGCCATGAAGTCTGTACATCCTTCAAGGGGCCAAGTCTATACATTGGTTTTCACTTCAAGTCTGTACATGGTCTTGGCATCTGCTTTGAAGTCTATACATCGCTCTTGGGAATCAAGTATATGCATTGGCAGCTGAACTGCATCATCAAGTCTATACACTGCCTTTGGTTTTCAAAGTCTATACACTGCTTTTGGTTTTCAAAGTCTATATACTGCGTTTGGTTTCAAAGTCTATACATTGCCTTTGTTTCAAAGTCTATACATCGCTTGCATCGTTGAGTCTATACACTCTTGTGTTTGCATTGCATATTCTTCAAGTCTACACATTGTAGCATGCTCGATCAAACAAGTCTGTACACTCTTCAGCACTCAAAGGCTGAACGTTCTTCAAGCTAAAGTCTGTACACTCCATATTGCTAAGTTTATACATTGGTCACAGCACACACCAAGTCCACACATCGCCGTGTTCACTTGTATTCAAGTCTATACACTCGACCTGCATCATGCCTGTACACACTTTGTTAACAGCCTCCACAGCAAGTCTATACATCGCTGTTAGCCTGCAATGCAAAGTCTGTACACTGCATACACAATGCACCCTTAAGTCTAAACTCTGCTGCTTTTATATGAAGTCTATACAGCCTTGCTTTGCTAATCGACTCAACTTTTCATTAAACCTACAGAGTCTGGGCACGTGACCCGAAGCTAGCACCTGACACGTGATCCAAGATTTTGAGAAGCCGCCACGTGGACTGAAGCTTGGGCGGGAATCGAAAAGAGCATTTAGCCCTATCTACTACTGCTATAAGAAGAAGCCTTCGTCCATCTGAAGAAGGCTGATCAACAGATCGAAAAAGAGTGAACAGAAGAGAGGCAGAGAGGCAGTGAGCAGAAGAAGAAGAAAGAAGAAAGAAGAAGAGTGAGAGAGCAGAAGAGAGATCGTGAGATCCAGTAGAAGAAGAAACAAAAAAAGAGAAAGAGAGAGATGGAGAGCTCGTGAAGAAGAATAGAAGCATCGTTCACTGGACCTTGGATCAGATCCAATCCAGTTCGCTCCTGCGAGAGCTTTTGTGCATTTCATCTTTCCAGCTTTTTGTTGCTGCGTCTTTTGTTTTTGTTTTTCTTTTTTTAACTATACTCAGTTGTTCTTCCGATCCTCTAGTGTGAGGTCGGGTTCCTCCTGTGGACTCAGGAGAAGGGAGACCTTGTGTCTTCGGTTTGCAAGTAGCTGGGTGCTACTTGTGGTTGTTTCCCTCCGGTTGGGAGGAAGGGAGGTCCGAGACCTCTAGGTTGCAAGTGGCTGGGAGTCACTTGTGGGTTCCCTCCTGGTTTGGAGGAAGGGAGATTCATCTCCGGTTCTGGTCTTATGGTTTGCAAGACTAGGTGTTCCCTCCTGGTCTGGAGGAAGAGAGACTTGTGTCTCTGGTTCCAAGTGGCTGGGAGTCACTTGGGGTGTCCCTCCGGTTGGGAGGAAGAGGGGAGGTTGTTCCCCTGGTCAAGCTGTTTGGCAGCAATTGTTGCAGACTGAGTCTGTTGTTCTAGCCTAGCTAGTGGAAGCCTCACTCCGGTTTGGAGTGAGGGGTGGACGTAGGTCTGTGGACCGAACCACCTAAAAAATCATGGTGTTCCCTTGTGGTGTGCTTTTGTTCCTTATATGTTCTTCTTATTGCTGCGCATTAGATGCTTGCTTAGGATCGTTTGAGGGCTTATTGAGTTGTTGTCTTGCTTTGATCCTTCTAAGTATCCTCAGTTTATTTTTGCAACAGTTTTAATTCCGCATAACTGAGCTTTAGAGTTTTAATTAGGCTATATTTGTAGAGGGATACATTCACCCCCCCTCTGTATCCGGGCCTTGCATCCTAACATCTTGTAGTTGAGGAAAGCCCCCATGTCATTGTTGATGAATCATCTTCCAAGAGCACTAATGAAAAATCTGTTTTACAGGACGAAGAGTTGGATGTTGGTGAAACCGGGAAGATGGAAAGAAAAACTGAGAAACAAGAAGTAGAAGAACCACAAGAAGATGATGCAAATTAGGAAGATCAAGTTGAACAACAACTACCAAGGCAATGGACATTTGCAAAGGACCATCCGTTGGAGAATGTGATGGGCAATATAGATGAGGGAATAAGAACAGGAGCCTCCTTCAGGGAAGTTGAAAATATGGATTACATAGCCTTACTCTCCCAGTTTGAACCTCACTCCATAGAAGAGGCCTTGCAAGATGAGTCATAGATCATGGCTATGCAAGAAGAATTACACCAGTTCCAAAGGAACAAAGTGTGGTTCCTTGTGCCATGTCCTAGAAACCACTCAGTGATCGGAACAAAGTGGGTTTTTCGTAACAAAACAAACGATCAAGGAGTGGTAACTAGGAACAAGGTCAGGCTTGAAGCCAAAGGCTATAGCCAAGAGCTTGGGATTGACTTTGATGAGTCTTTTGCTCCTATAGCAAGACTCGAGGCAGTGAGGATTTTATTAGAATATGCATGCTGCAATAACATAAAATTATTTCAAATGGATGTTAAGAGTGCATTTCTGAATGGCTATATTCAAGAGGACGTATATGTGGAGCAACCACCGGGGTTTGAAGATACGAAGTATCCAGACCATGTGTACAAGCTAGACAACGCCCTTTATAGTCTGAAACAAGCACCCCGAGCATGGTATGAACGGTTGAGTGATTTCCTTATTCAAAATGGATTCAAACGAGGTAATGTTGACCAAACTCTTTTTACACAATTGAATGGTAAGGAAATTCTAATCGTTCAAGTGTATGTAGATGATATCATTTTTGGCTCCACTAAGGACACTCTAAGTAAAGACTTTGTTGAATTGATGCAAAGTGAGTTCGAAATGAGTCTTATGGGAGAGCTAACGTTTTTCTTGGGATTGCAGGTAACTCAGACTGCTGATGGTTTATTCATAAACCAGAAGAAAAATGCTATGGACCTGCTAAAGAAATTCAATTTGACAACAACCAAACCACAACCAACTCCCATGTCCACATCATTGAAACTTGATCAAGATAACCAAGGTAAATCCGTCAACCAAACCCTTTTCAGGAGCATGATAGGATCTTTGTTATATTTGACTGCCAGCAGGCCCGATATATAATTTGCAGTATGTCTGTGTGCTAGGTTTCAATCGAATCCTAAAGAGTCTCACATGTTGGCCGTGAAGCGTATTTTTAGATACATTGCTGGTACTTGTGAATTGGGCTTGTGGTTTCCACGTACTTCAGTTCTTGATTTAATCGATTATTCTGATGCTGATTATACGGGTTGCAAAATAGACCGAAAGTGCACAAGTGGGTATCGTCAGTTCCTTGGAGGATGCTTGGTTTCATGGGCCTCCAAGAAACAAAATTCCGTGGCATTATCAACTGCCGAGGCCAAATATGTGGCCGCAGGTAGCTGTGTTGCCCAAGTGCTCTGGATACAACAATAATTGATTGATTTTGGCATTACACTAGGAAACACAGCCATTCTTTGTGATAACACATATGCTATAAATTTGTCAAAGAATCCAGTGCATCATTCTCGTACAAAGCATATTGAGGTTAGGCATCACTTTCTGCGTGATCATATTAGCAAGGGGGATGTTGAAATAAAATTTGTTGATAAAGATAATCAAATTGCCGACATCTTCACCAAACCTCTCAATGGAGACAAATTCACTTCTTTTAGAAGAGAGTTAGGCATTTGTCGTCTAGATAGTCAGTGAGTGTCTTGTTCCTGTTTAGTTCGTTTCATGCATTTACATTTGCATTTCACCACTAGATTTTTAGTTTGTATAATCTCCTTGGATCATGCATATGCACCATGATTGTAATGTGTGTTGCATTTTGCATGCTTGTATTAGAAATCCAAATGCTTGTTGTGTGTGAATATATATACCTTATTGAAAAACCCAAGCATTTTTAACCTCCTTTGATTTTCTATGAGTATATATTCCTTGGATAACAATGCATTGCCACTAGAAGTTCGGGATGAAACATGTCCGAGAAATTGGTAATGGAGTTAGGCTTTATATGATTTAATTTGGCTTAGAACTACCCCAAATTGACAATCCCACAAAACATCCATTTTGCATTGATCAATTTATTCCTAAAGTCATTTGGGGCTCAAGCCTTGCTCATTGGAATTCCATATCACTGCTAAAACTTCCCTTTTTCTTGGACAACTGGGAGGTGTCGACACCTAAAGTCGACACCTAGCCCTGTGTGTTAAATTTTTTTTCGGGCAGAACAGGGTGAAGCAAGGTGTCGACACCCAGTGTCGACACCTGCCGGTCGTGACTTTTCGCGAACCGGTTTGCAAGGGTTTTAAACCCTTCTCCAACCCCTTGAACCCACTCCTCCTCACGCCCTAAGGCCCCTACGCAACCAGTGATGCTCTCTTTCGTCCCCAAATCCCTTTCTTGCTCAACCCTCCACACCTTCAAGCCCTAGAACACGCGGACGCAACCGCGGCACCCGCGCCCTCTCCTTGGACGAGCATCCGCGGCCTCTCCTTCAACTGTTTGTTCCCTGGAGCGTGGATGATCCGTGGAGATTCCTCCCATCCGTGGTAAGGGCTACACTGTCACCCCAAATCAACTCCTCATCTCCTCTTTCGTCTTCGCACAAGATTATTTCACCCATGGCACCCAAACTACGAGCGTTGGGCAAGGAACCCGCTGAGGAATCCGGCCGAAAGAGGGAAGCTCGGGCTAAGCACAAAGAGCATGAAGCCATTCTGGAGAAGCCCACTCCCGCGCAATTCAAAATGATGGATCAGAAGGTTCTCCGACCGCGAGCAGTTGATTTCAACGATCTTCAACAAGGGCTCCCTGAGTTGCTCCCTTTGGTAAAAAATCAACCGAACCTTCTTTCGTTTATGGCTGATCACCGGAAGATATATCATTCTCTTGTCCTTCAATACTATGGAAATATGTTTTTCAAGAACCACAAATACATGACAGTGGTGAATGGACAAATTCTTGGTATCTCTAAAGAACAGTTAGCTAATGCTTTTAAGATGCCACTTACTGGCGAACTTCATGGGGAGGCAATGATTGATGAAGATGTGACATATGAACTCCTGACCGGGGATGAAATGCAAGATAGAACCGTCAGTGGCTTAAACGCCAATCATTTTCCCCCATTGCAGCGCATTCTCCATCATATGGTGACCACTATTTTACTTCCAAAGGCAGGAGGAAGGGGAAAAGTCACATATATTCAGACTTTTATTATTGCTAATCTACTGCAAGGGCAGCAGATCAATTTCCCTGCACTCTTCTTTGGTCATATCACTGCATGTCTTCACAATCAGAATCGCACTCTTCCATATGCCGCCGCCATAACTGCTATTTTCCGTAAGGCTACCATTGATTTGAGCAAGGAACCTTGTCAAACCTTGAGAGAGGGTGATATCTACACCGTTCATTCCGTTTGCAAGAATATGGGCTATGAGAGAAATGCTCACGGTCATTTGGTTCGGCATTTAAAATTTGTGAAAGAGAAAGAACCTGCAGTTGATTCTGATGAGGAAGAAGAAGAAGCCGACGATCAGCCTGTACATGGCGGGACCTCCAGCACTTCCGCCGCCTCCACGGATGTTCATGGGATACAATTGACTGTGGAGACCTTGAGTGGTGATGTGGGTGAACTAAGGGGGACAGTGGATACTCTTACTCAGGATGTGGCCGAATTGAAGCTTAATCATACCACATATCTCCAGGAATTCCAGTCCATCCACACCTCCCTTGACTATCTCAAAACCGCCATGGATGCTCAAACCAAACAGTTCCAAGCCATCGTGGATTATATTCGCCAACCTCCTCCTCCGCCATCCTCCGGATCTGATAAAGTCTTAGTACTTCCCATTGGCACTTGCTACTTGTACTCCCGACTCCCCTTGTTGTTTGTTGATGACAAAGGGGGAGAGTTATCTAGCTATATGCTATGTTCTGTTACTTTTCAGTTATTGTGTGTTGCATGCGTTGGTAATTGTGTGCTTGCATGTTGTCGGAGTCTTAAGTCTTAAAGTTAGTCAGTCTTGTATCTTGAGTCCTTGCAGCAGTCATTGCATGAGCATAGTAGTTTATGTGGTGGCATTTTGTAACAAAACATTTAACGAGGCTTTTAAGTGTGGCTGTGGAAATCCTCTTGTGGTTGTGAATGTCATTCCGATCAATTAATATTTATGTTTGTGGTTATGCTTGTGATTCATTGCATGAATACCATTTACATGAAATGGATGTTTGCATATTGCACCAAAACCCATACTCTAGTCACTTTGTATAAATCGTAGCACATAGCATTATTGTCATCATCAAAAAGGGGGAGATTGTTTGCCCCCGAGGTTATGATGAATGGAGCAATGAGTTTTGATGAATAATGAATGCAATGTGCGATCATGGTTTTGTGTGAACCGGTTTGTATTCTTATGAACACCACATCTATTTAATCATGCAATGGAGATTACTGGTTAATACTCCAAAGGTCTTTGAATGGACAATTCAACAAATGAGCAAGCAATTGAGGACCGAAGGTGAATTCAGGTAAAATGATGAGGGAAATATTGATATGTGGTTTGATATGGATTTTTCATTCCTCCTTGATCCGTTACTCTTGGAACGACAAATGGAAACGGCTTTGACTAAGCCTACCTTGTTAACATCTTTTTAAGTCCCCTCATTTCCATTGAAACAAGTTGAAATGAATGGTTATTTTGTGAGCTCTATGATGTTGTATCAATCTGACAAATACTTGGTGTTTTTAACAGGTTGGAAGACCTCCTAGCAATCTCATTTTATCATGCCATCATCCATGGAGGAGTTAATGCTTCATTTCTTAGCATTTTGGGTCTTTGAGCCATCTGGCAGGGCAAAAGTCGACACCTGGTGTCGACACCCTGTTCCAGAACAGGCTTCCAGCAGCTTGTCCAGGAGGTGTCGACACCAGGTGTCGACACCTACATGTTGTAGTTCTGGCAGCAAGCCAAAACACCAGGTGTCGACACCTAGTGTCCAGGGACTCCGTTGGGTGTTTTTGCTTATTATAATGCCCAAGGTGTCGACACCAGGTGTCGACACCTACATGGAGCCGTGATTTAGGACTTTTGCGTCCTCGAACCTTTTGTCCAACCACTCACGTTTTCCTCCAGATTTCATGGATCTTGTCCTAATGGTATCCCTTGACCATTCTAGAAGGATATAACCTTCTCTTTGGGTCTCAAACCCTAAAAAAAGAGAGGAAGATCTAGAGTTGTGTTTCTTGTTCTAACCTTGGTGAGTGCAGGTTCGTAGTAGCAGCTCAAGGGCCTTCTTCCACCTTGTTCAGAACCTGAAAGTGAAGGGAAGAAGTTTGAATCAAGCCTCCACATCGTCCCCAACAGCAAGCTGCGTGGAACATCTAAGCTACAACCTCGTTTGTGCGACAAAGCTTCATTCTTCCTCAAGGATCGATCTTCCTCTTGCAGAAGCATTCAATTACATTCAAGGAAGTGAAAGGGGGAGCTTCAACCACGATAAACATTTCTTCACTCTCCATTTTCTGAATCTTTTTGCTTGAGCTTGTGCATCTATTGTAAATCTTAAATCAGATTCTTGTGTGTGGTGTTCGTGCTCGGAAACACGAACATGTGTGTGTGTGTGTGTATGTTTGGCAGCCCAAATCGAGTGCAGTGTGTGTGTGTGTTTGCTGTTCTACATAGCGTGTGTTTGTGGCTCACTCCATAGTGAAGTCTTGATCCTCACGAGTGAGGGGAGGACGTAGGGGACACGGCAGTGTACCCGAACCACCTAAAAATTTCGTCTGTCACTTGTGGTTTGTTCTTCCGCTTTCATAGTCGAGTGGGCTTGACGGTGAGTGAGCGTACACCAATTCCATTGTCAAACACCTACCATTTTCCACACGCATTAACAAGTGTATCCATGTTCAGGTGAGATCTAGTGCTTGCATGCTTAATTAACTAGTTTTCGCTTGGAAGTAATTTTTAATTGGCCAATCAATTCACCCCTCCCCTCTTGATTGCCATCTTTCGGAACTCAACAATGGAAGTGGGTTGGAGTGGGCTTGGCGATGAGGTACGGGGCTCCGGTGGATGAGGGAACAATTGGTTGTTGAAACTAAAGGCTCCCGGGAGGTGTGGTGGATGCACAAGACCAGACCGACATGTTGGGTCGATGACGACATTCCTTTCATCAAGCCATTACTTACCTAGGATTATAAAAGGTCCCGCTAAAGTACCTACTTGACACCAAGCCCCATCAAAATATTTATTCTTCCCGAACCATTTATGAAATTCAACAAAGACTTGGTCTCCGTTGTGCACAATTTGTCCGGTCCTAGAAAGGGTGGCTACGATATCGGGGGATACCCAATTATCTTTTACCATGTCAATGAAGTCAATTTCGATGGGGCTCCCATTAGGTAGGTATGCTTGAAATATGATGGGAAGTGGGGCCTTTTGGTCCGTAGACTCAATGACATTGGGGGGTAGATAGTGCATAGGGTGATCCGAAGGTGACTCTAATGCAAGCGTGCCCATGGACTAGACTCGTAGAGACAAGTCTAAAACTTGCTCTGATACCAATTGATGTGAAATGACCTAGGACCTAGGTGGATGAAGAGCCCTATATGGTCACCCAATTGCAAATCCAAATGGCAACGAGGTGGTACGAGGTGAAGGACGAGCCCGAGGGCTTCCTCGACGCTAGAAAGGCCACCTTCCGGGCCGGCCTAACCGACCTTTCCGATGACGTCTTTTGATATACCACAGTTGCTACCAAGGACTCACTCAAGGGGAGTTGGACGCTCTAGAACCCTTGGACCTAGTTTGCAATCAAAGAATGACTCGGTGATTTCACTCAAGCGGACTCACCCGCATAGCGCGCACCCGGGTCGGTAGGTGGACCGGCGATGGGGATGAGGGTTCGAGGTTGGACCTTGAGGTTCTAGGGGCTTGGCAAGCTTGGGAAGGACCCCAATGGGCAAGGGATGCCCAATTTAGTGGGCGGCTGGCACGCCGAGGGCGTGGGATGAAAGGTCACTCTCACAGCTCACCCGCGATAGTCACTCACGTGATCGACACTTTGGTCCGGGCACTCACTCGCCATCGACGGTGCAACCAGAAACAATACTAAACTAAGCAAGTAAATGCCAGCAATGAGAAGTGTTCCGAAGGTCACCTGATTGACGCGAGAATGTCGATCCCGGTCGGAGATGAGGGCGAGCGAGGAAGCATGGGCTTACCCGCACGCCGCGCCGATGATGCTTCACCCTGAAAATTAATTAACAAACACTACACCCCGTGCAAGGGGGTTGGACTAGGGGTGGGGGAATGTTGAATTACATGAAAATACTACCTCCCGTAGGGAGGGGCTTTAAGCCGGCCAGGCGGGGTGGGGGGAGCTAAGTTAGGAGCCAAATTGTCGAACTCTGTCGATTCTGCCAGCTTCTGAAACAGCCTGATAGACAGTCGATGACGGCACCACCACGAGCTCCGCCAATCTCAGATGAGGCCGAAACTGGTGCCGAAACTTCTTGGGTTGGCCCAGGAGGACGTCTGAATTTTTGGGGAATTTCCTGACGTCGACGGTGGCTGGGGTAGGGCATCCAAGTCTATACATTGATTCACTGTTCATGCCTTCACCCAAAGTCTGTACAGCGAGCAGCGTGTCTGTGTCTCAAGCCATTCTCCAAGTCTGTACATTGCTTGCATCTTCAAAGTCTATACATCCACAGTTGAACCCTAAGTCTATACATCGCAAAGTCTGCACATTGTGCTTTGAAGCTCACCAAGTCTATACATTGATTCACAGCACACACGTTCAAAGCCTGAAGTCTGTACAGCCTTGGCAAATGCTCCTAAGTCTACACATCACAATGTCTGCACATCGCTGTGTTCAAGCCTTTCAAGTCTATACACTGGTTCAGGGTCTCCAAGTCTATACATCGGCGTCAAGCTTCACAAGTCTACACATTGTCTTCATGGCATCGGAAGTCTATACAGCCTGCATGCCTCATAACGCCAAGTCTATACATCGTGGCCTTCAAGTCTTCAGAGCCTGTACATTCTTCAAGGGCCAAGTGTATACAGTGTCTCACTCACATCTTCAAGGGTGAAGTCTATACATTGGTTAGGCTTGTTCATGTAGGCTTGTTCATGCATCGTTCTTCTCAAAGTCTGTACACTGGTGTCTCATGCATTCTAAAGTCCATACACTCCTCCTTGCATAGTCAAGTCTATACAGACTTAACGAAAGCATTCAAGTCTGTACTCTGGTGCCGTCGTCTGCATGGTCAAGTCTATACAGACTTAGCGAAAGCTTAGCTAGTCTGTACTTTGGTCTCTCAGGCATGTAAACACCAAGTCTATACACTCCTTGTTTCATGTCTATACATTCGGTTGTTCCACGCATTCTCATCAAGTCTATACAGAGCTTGCCTCAAAGTCTGGACAGCGCTCGCCTCAATGTCTGTACAGCCTGTGTGTTGAACGAACACAAGTCTGTACATCGTCCAGCGCTTCATGTGAAGTCTGTACAATGTCTTAGTGATGCGGGACGGACACGGGAGACGACACTACTAGGTGCCACCCTCGGACTCTAGATTAAGACGCGACCAGCAGCACACACCAGGGAGACACTAAGCCCAACACTACGAGCTCCTAGTGGCAAAACATCGCTAACAGAAGTGGAAGCTCACTCGTCGTCCCAAGCGAGGGAAAGCGCGGACCGTGCGCGGTTAAGGAATCGGCGGAGGTCAAGGGTAGTCCGACTCAACTTCCGGACTCGGATCGAGTCACGGGAAGGGTCACACTCACTCTCACAGCGGTGACATGGACACACGGGCTAGTACCTACACTCTCGGCAGCGGCAAAAGACCGTATACTAGCTAAGCAAATGAACGCCAAGAGGTTCGGACCATTACCTCCACGCACCCGACGTGGCGAAGACAACCCCGGCCAATCACGGACCCCGGTTAACACAATTTTACAGCAGTACAATAATTTGACCCACTCCACATAGGGAGGTAAAAGGTCACATGCGGGGCCCGGGAATCATGCGAATTGGGTTGACGGGCAGCATCTTGATGTCGCCCGGTGGTGCTGAACTCCGCGTTTTCGTGCTTTCCGAACGGCGGGTTCTGCGGGCCCGCGGGGCCCACGGATGGCGCTGTCCTCCGGATCTACGGGGGTGGGACCCACTATGATGGGGACCCCTGGTGGCGCGCCTCCACAGACGGCGGTCGGCCGGGAACACCGATCGGGGGTCGATCGGTCCCGATCTCCAAGCTTTGAAGTTGCTGTCCACGAACTGAGGTTGCTGTTTTAGCAGCGCGCGCTCCGGCAAAAACGGCCGCTGTGATCAGCCCGGTCGTCGGAATGCGATGAAACCAACGCCGTTGGAAAGAGGATTCAAAATCCTCCAACCTAGGGCCAGTGGAATCTTCTAAACCTCTGCGGACCTGGGCTTTAACTATTTTTTAATCCTCTGTTGCACAGCTCCCGAAATATCAGATCAGCATATAAGTTTCCTGTAAATGGCCGTTGACCGCCTGCTTGACGTTGGAATCAGGCTTCGAGCTCTTCAAAATTTATGGGATATCCTTGACACCTCTGGAACCTCCAGTAAAATTCCCAGGTCGATCTGAGCTCGTGGGGGATGGCTGAATTTCGTGGAAGCTGCTGTGGTACTGCGCAGGCAGAACTTCGTTGATGGCGGTGGCGGTGCGGTGGCGGCTCGTGGCGGCGGTGGCGGCGACCGGAACTGATAGGGTGGAGTCTCACCACCAAGAAGCAACCTTCACAGCTGCAAGGGGAGAGGGAGGGGCGCACCAAGCTGGAGCTCCAAGGTTTTTTCTTCCAAATGAATGCATTAAAATCTACTAAAATGGAAAATACAAGCTTAAATAGGTTACATCTCACATCCATCCACAACCATTGGATCTAGGGGATGGGAATGGAGGGTTGGGATGGAGTGTGACACACACACACAAAATAATATAAAAAAACAAAGGGGGGGCGGCCCTTGGACCAAGGAGAGAGGGTGGACTAGTTGGTGGGGGTAGGTGGCCTCCCATGTGGACTTTTCTAGTCCATTGTCCCCCATGTGTCCAATTCCCATTCAAACTTCTAGATGCTCCCATGTGGCATGTTGACTGGCCCCACGTGGGACCCTAGGCTGAGGTGGCCCAATGGGGTGGGGCCTGTGGGGCCCGTGGGGCCCACGGGGTCTGAATTGCACATAGGCCCTTATTACAATCAAAATGGCAAACCGAATGCAAAGAAATAAACACAAATTGCACACACATAAAGTCTAACTAAATATAATAAATGGGGAGGCTCAAGGTGGAGTCTCCAGGCTGTCTCCGAGCCAGATGGACGCTGAGGTGGCTCGTGTCGTGCTCCGTGTGCGGTACCGGTGGCTCGACGTATCGTGCCGATCAACTGCTCGGGTGTCCGCACCACTTAGTCTTCTACACATGAAGTCTATACATTGCTGTTGCATTCACGCCATATCCATACACTGCATTTGTGCATTGATCACAGCAAGTCTGTACATAGAGTTCTCATGCATGTAAACATCAAGTCTATACACTCCCGTGTTGCATGTCTATACATTCGATTGCTTCGTGCATCACACAGAAGTCTGCACATCCCTTTCTGATAAGTCCATACATCATTTGTCAAGTGTGTACATTGAGGTCGCTTGAAGGGCTTCAAGTCTATACACTCTCACGTTGTACATACTTGCTTATTTGCTGCTTTGAAAGTCTATACACTGCATTATCTATGCATATTACAGCATGTGGTAAGAAGTCTGTACACTCGTCTTGCCTCACACGATCAACTCTGTACAGCCATCCATGCTTGCCTTGCTTGCTGAATGAAGTCTGAACATTGCCTTAAGCTAATACTATCTTCGACTGATTAACTGATAGGATTGTTGGACGAGGTTAATGTGTCTGAGCACGTGACTCGAGGTGGGCACCTGGCACGTGATCCAAGGAGTTGAGATGCTAACACGTGGTAGCATCACTTGGGCGGGAGAAGTGGAAAGCACACGCCCTAAGCTGCTGCTATATATATAGAAGATGTCTTCCTCAGAAGGTGACTGATAAGAACAGAAGAGGGTTGATCGAGACTATGAGTGAAGAAGAAGAAGTGAGAGCAGAGAGTGATAGAAGAAGAAAATAGAAGCAGAAAGAAAGAAGAGAGCTCGAGAAGGAAAGAGGAAGAGAGATCGTACTGTGAGATTGTGAGAGAGCAGAAGAAGAAAAAGAAAGAGAAAGAGGGATGGAGAGCTCGTGAAGAAGAAGAGAAGTCTTGCTGTCTTCACTGGACCTTGGATCAGATCCAACCCAGTTTGCTCCTGCGAGAGCTTTTGTGCATTTCATTTTTCCAGCTTTCTGTTGCTGCCTTTTTGTTTTTCCTTTTAACTATTCACTAGTTGTTCTTCCTATCCTCTAGTGTGAGGTCGGGTTCCCTCCGGTTTGGAGGAAGAGAGACTTGCATCTCTGGTTGCCTTTGACTGGGTGTCATTGGTTGTTTCCCTCCGGCTGGGAGGAAGGGAGGTCCGAGACCTCTAG
Organism: Amorphophallus konjac; assembly: GCA_022559845.1. Classification (NCBI taxonomy): domain Eukaryota; kingdom Viridiplantae; phylum Streptophyta; class Magnoliopsida; order Alismatales; family Araceae; genus Amorphophallus; species Amorphophallus konjac. The sequence goes on from CM040119.1 coordinate 61,966,050, forward strand.
GTTGCAAGTGGCTGGGAGTCACTTGTGGGTTCCCTCCGGTTTGGAGGAAGGGAGGATTGATCCTCCGATTCTGGTCTTGTGTGTTGCAAGTCCAGGTATTCCCTCCTGGTCTGGAGCAAGAGAGATTGTGTGTCTCTGGTTTCCAAGTGGCTGGGAGTCACTTTGGGTGTCCCTCCGGTTGGGAGGAAGAGGGGAGGTTGTTCCCCTGGTCAAGCTGTGTGGCAGCAACTTGTTTGCAGACTGAGTCTACTTTCTAGCTGATTGCTAGTGGAAGCCTCACTCCGGTTGGGAGTGAGGGGTGGACGTAGGTCTGTGGACCGAACCACCTAAAAAATCCCTTGTGCAGTGGTTTGTTTGATTGCTTGCTTCCGCTAGATGCATGCTAGGACCGTGATCTGATTGATTATTCATGTTCTAGAGTTTAATTGGGTTTGCATCTTTTATGTTTGAGCAATTGTCCACTGATCTTGTGCTAATCACTTCATACGAATTTTAAATTGGTCAAAACTCTTTAAAAGATCCATCCCCCCCCCTCTGGATCTGCGTTTATCTATCGCACCTAACTATCAGGTTCCTCATGGAGACGACGGGACATCCTCTGCAATCAGAAACTTCTCTGCTGCCTACGAGCTGGGACTACAGGTTGAAGATGATGGGTGTGATGGTGGGGGGGTGTGCGACCAGATGGCAGGGGAGAAGGCGCTGGAGCTAGTGGAACGTGGCTGGAGGGGTCTAGGGGAGATGGAGGGTGTGTGGAGGCTGCTGGAGCAGGAGCTATAGTGAGAGAGAGGGGGGAGTGCGGCCAGGGTAGAGAGGGGAGAGGGTGGGGGCACAGATTGGCTTGGAGGGAGAAAGAGATTTGAATTTTGGTTAATGAGTGGGGTTAATGCTGGCCTAGGGGAGGGGAAAGGGTGCTTGGGGAGGGGTGTTCTACCTTGGGAGAGTGAGAGGATGCATGGGGGAGAGGGAGAGATGTGTTGGGAAGGCCAAGAGGTGCCTAGGGAGGGAGGGGGAATTGATGGGATGACTTAATGGGATCTTGGGATGTGAAGGGGTGTAATGAATACACCTTGGGGAGATGAAAGGGTGGTGATGTGGCATAAGGGGAGAGGATGAGGTGGACTGTGGGGAGGAGAGAGAGGGGGCGGCCAGATCTGGAAGAGAGAGAGAGAGAGAGATCCACCCTAGAGAAAGAAAGAGAGGGAAGAGAGAGAGAGAGGGGGGGATAGGAGGGGGAGCTTCTCACTCCTCTCAATTGGATTCTCTCCAATAAAACTTGAATTCTGGAACTCAAATAATAGATTTTCATTAGCTTCAAATGAGAGAAAGGGGTCCTATTTATAGAAAACTCACAATTTACAATAGCTCCCTGACTCTTGGACTAATCACAAAAAACCAAAGGGGAAGGGGGGGCCCTGGGCTAGCCCACTTAATTGGGCCCAATAACCAAACTACTCAACCCTATGACACTTAACTTAGGTAACTAACCCTTATACCTAGGTACTGGACTCAAATAAAAGGAAGATTACATGGTTTATGACTCAAATTAAATATAAAAATTACACGAATAGACTCAGAAAAATGAGACGGACGTGATGGTGCATGCCGACGATCGATCCGAGCGTCGAAAAAATATGGAGGGGCAAGGGATGCCCCCATCACTTGCCATGTCACTTCTGGCCTCCTTGCGGCTTGTTCGGAGTAGCTTGGTCTGACAAGAGGTGACACTTAGGTATACGGTGGTCCCGACTTCCGTAGCGTAAACAGGCACCTAGCTTGCGCCAACACTCCTCCATCTTGTGACCTGGCCGGTCACAAAACTTGCAAATAGTCTTAGATGGGGCAGCTGAACCTGCCTTCTTATCTCCATTCCTCGACTTCTTATCCTGTGAGAAACTTGACCCACCATTGGGCCTCTTCTTGCCATTGTTGGGTTTGAAATTCCCAGAACTGGTGGTCCGCTCTTTCTTTGGGTTCTTTCCTCGGATCCTCTCAGTCATCTCTAATGTATCTTCAAGAACTTGAGCTTTCCTGACAATCTCGGCATAGGTAGAGATCTCCATCGGTGCCAACTGGTTAATATATTGAAGCTTCAACCCGTTCATAAATCGCTTGGCCTTCACCTTCTCGGTGGATACCAAGTGCGTTGCATAGCGGGATAGTCTGGCAAACTGAGCTTCATATTCTGCAACTGATAGGTTCCTCTGTTTCAGAGCAGCGAACTCTACCGCCTTCTTCTCTTGCACTCGGTCTGAGAAGTATTTGCTATTAAAATGTTCCTTGAATTCATCCTACGTTGCACGCCTATTTCTGAGCGTAGCTTCTACAGCCTCCCACCAAGCGCGTGCATCGCGTTTCAGCTGGAAAGTTGCCAAAAGAACTCGATCCTGGTCATTGCACTGCATTACTCTAAGAACTCGCTCCATTTCCTTCAGCCAATTCTCGACTTCATAGGGATGCGCCGATCCACCAAAACATGGGGGATTCAAGCCTCAGAAATTTCGGTGGAGATCACTGGCTCCATGATGTGATGCTCCTCCTTGGGCTACCTACTGGAGGGCTTGAGTCAAGCCTTGCACAGTACGCTGCTGTTGTACCCGGACAATTTTCCCAGCAAAATACCAAAGAACAAAGGGTTTGGGAATTTCCCCAAACACCTTCAAGGCATGGGCTATCCAGCCCCTCTGGCAACCCAGTGGGCCCGACCAACGGCCCCAACCCGCTAACCAGGATATACGGCGGCATTAGCAATCAGTCGGGACCACTCCCGACCCCTCAATTGCGGACTTTGTCCGCATTCTATACAACTACCCGGGCCAACTCGGGGGACGCCCCGACTATAGGCCACGCTGCGTGGCACTCAGTGAAGAGGCCAGGGGGCTACCCCTGAGACACCTTCTTTCAACCTTCCAAGGTCAAAGGGAGACCCAAAGAAGTCAACCACAAGATTTTGAGGCCCGCAGCATGTGCATACGGCTCACGCACGGATGCTGGGCTTTCCCCCGAACACCATGTGGGCGCATATGTTCCAGCCCTTCTACAACAAACCATGGGTCAACCCGCAGCTCCAGCACACCAGTTGGGTTCCACAACAACCCTCCAGCAAGTCGGGACCGCTCCCGACCCTCAGACACACGGCGACGAGCTGTTTAGACTTAGCTCTCGGGTCGACCCGAGGCTACTCTGCCAACCCGCCGGGTAACACGGCACACATCACGGGGCTCAGTCCAAGTGCCCAAAGTGCCTCCTCTCAGCTCCCCTGAGCTCATACCCTCAGCCTAAAGCTCGTCCCAAGGCCTCCCAGCCAGTTACTCGGGCCATCTGACAACCCGGGGTGCGTCGAGTATTTACCCGAAGACCTTGCGAGCGGCAACTACGACTTCACAACAACAAGCCCCCATAGGCTAATCCCAGCATCCCAGAGCCCTTTGTCCTTCAAAGGACACCCTCAGACGATGAAGGAAGACCCCCGGGGGCCATCCCTCGGGGTTGCGGCTCCCCCGGGGCCGGTTCACCCTGGGTGCGGCCGCGCCCCCGGAGAGGGCGAACTCCCCGGGGGCCCACCCTCCTCTCAGCCCCGGTTTCGTGCAAGATCCGTTGTACCGTGCGTAGAAGGATCCAATGACGAGGAACCCGCCAACGAGAGCTCGGGATGGTGCAGAGTCTCACGTCAACTCCCGTGTTCTTCGTACACACGTAGCCGGTCAACCCGTATCCTTCCAGTATTCTTGCTGTATCCTCCAAGTCTTGTCCTTTTCTTCTTAGACAAATTAGGAAGAAATTACCAAAATGGGGATTTTATAGAGGTGGGGCCACCCCCCTCTCTCTCCTAGCAAGTCCGCCTAAACCCCTTGGGGGAGGGGTTTAGGCGGACCAGCCTGCCCCCTCAGGCTGGTCCGCCTAAACCCCATTACAATAATAATAATAATAAATTTTAATTAAAAAAGTGCCCAGCCGGTCCGCCCAAACCTCCCTGGGAGGGGTTTAGGCGGACCAGCCTGCACCCCCAGGCTGGTCCGCCTAAACCCCCTGGGGGAGGGGGTTTAGGCGGACCAGCCTGCCCCCTCAGGCTGGTCTGCCTAAACCCCATCAAAACAAAAAAAAAAGATTTTTTAATAAAAGAAAACCCCTCTGAGAGGGGTTTAGGTGGACCAGACCAGCCCCTTGGGCTGGTCTGCCTAAACCCTATCTCCCTCACTCCGGTAAACAAAAAAAATGTATAAAAATTTGTTAGTGTGGGGTTTACCCGGACCAAGTTGGACCTCCAACTTGGTCCGCCTAAACCCTACCTCTGCCCCTTCAAATTTCTATAAATTCCACCCCTTAGAAGCTCAAGGGGCAAGATACACACAGGCAAGAACATACAGGCCGGACAGACACATCAATACAACCCGACCTAACTGCCGCACCCTCGGGCTTCCGAGGCCTTCGGCAAGGGTCGAGGACTCAAGGAGCAAGGCGTGCGTGTGGGTGGCTTGTAGATCGGCTTGCACATGCCAAGGGTATGTCCGTACTCCCCTCGTATGGCGTCTAGCCATCATACGCATGTCTGCTCCCACCGCGCGTAAGGCGTTATGACAATGGCGAATACACCCGCATCCCGGATCTGCCCGTGCATGACAACTCACAGTGGCCACGCTCATGACACGACGCCGCATCTACAACCGACACAGAACCACGTGACTATCGCTCACCTCCTAGGCCCGGACCCGATCACTCACCTTGAGCCACGTCCTACCTTCGTCAGGCGCTAGCCCCTAACTGCCCCCGCCATCTAGGCAGTCGGGCATGTCTCAATCTCCCCATAGGGAGCCCCTGTAAAACACGCGGATACCCGCCATACCACGCATTGACCCGGGGACCGACTCACACGTCAGAATTGTCCCGCGGCTTGCGCCAGCTGTACTCTGGCCTCCTTGGCCCATTTGTAAAGCCCATGTGGCTCTCATATAACATAAAACCAATTGAATACTGTAGACACGCCATTCCTGACGTCTCCTGAGAAAGTCTCGTATTACTATACAACGCCCCGCAACGGCTTACGCGTTTTGAATCACTTGAGTGCTTCCTTTTCTTGAGTCTTCTTCCGCCCTTTTCGGCATCCGGAATCGTCTCGTCACGGCATTCGGACGGCATCAACACCAGTCAGACGCATCAGGAGGTTTCGGAACTAGGAAGGGTGTCTGCCGGGCGGCCGCCAATGCCTGAACTGAGGACCCGGGTGGGTCTTTATGGGGGCGTCCAGGCCCCTGGACGCCCCCATTCTTTTAATTTATTTTTCAAAGCCCAAAACAAAATAAATAATAATATATTAATGGACGCGTCCAGGCCCCTGGACGCCTCCATAAAAACAAATATAAAAAATATATATATGCCAGTTGGCATAAAAAGACAAAACAAAATAAAAAATAATATATTAATGGAGGCGTCCAGGCCCCTGGACGCCTCCATAAAAACAAGTATAAAAAAATAAAATGCCACTTGGCATAAAAGACAAAACAAAAATAATAAAATAATATATTTGTGGAGACGTCCAGGAAGCTGGACGCGCCCATTTCAAAATCACGAGGCGCCGCTCACAAAATCACACGTTGTGCCAAACCACGTGCGGCCGTCGGTGGTGTTCGGTGGACCTGTTGGAGGTGTCCGGGGCCCTGGACGTCTCCACAAAAATATTCTGAAAAAATAAATAAAAATAGAATAAAATATTAGTTCGGCCCTGATGGAGGTGTCCAGGGTCCTGGACGCCTCCACCCTCTGGAGCCCTATAAATAGAGGCCCACCCCCTCAGTTCTAGAGGAGCTTCTAAGAGATCCGATAGGCTGCCGGAGCCCAGAGGCTACCGGAGTCATTTTCTAACCCGTGGGGTCTTTTGTAGGTGGAGGTTCTGCCGGCTTCTCGGGTGCCCACGCTCGCGAGAGGAAGGTCGTCTTCATCCACCGCGCTTCCACGTCGTCCCTACGCTGTCGGAGCTCCGCCGGATTTCACCATCGGCACATCCAATAAGCCAATCCTTTCCTTTTCTTCTTAGTTCTTTTGCATTCATCATCTCGCATCATCTATCCCCCTTCATAAGGGCGCCTCTTCTTATATACTTCTTGCATCCATCATCTCATTTTCCTCCTACTCGAGTCCGAGAGGGGTTTAAAAGACAACACCAACCAGGTGTGTGTCTTGCTATCATTTTGTTATTTTTATCGCAAGGATTTGAATACTACACCTTCATCTTTCTAATCCACTCGTTACTTGTTTGTCGTTATTTTGCAAGGGTACCCAAGGAAAGCCCTCTCCGTCGGCCGGCCGAAGGGGGAGGAAGAAGCAACCCGCCATCTCCAGCTCTTGAGGTAGGCGCGATCATTTTCTTTATTTGGGGTCTTTTGGCCCCTGGCGATCACATCTTGTTCTCGAGGCCGCGGCGAGTCACTTCCCCAATGGCCGTTTAAATTCCCGTTCTTATACTCTCTTTATATTCTGTTGTATTCTGTTCATATTCTCGAGACCGCGGCGAGTCACTTCCCCAATGGCCGTTTAAATTCCCGTTCTTATATGTTATATTCTTATCTATTCATATTCTCGAGGCCACGGTGAGTCACTTCCCAAATGGCCGTTTAAATTCCCGTTCTTAATTCATGTTCTCGAGGCCGCGGCGAGTCACTTGCCCAATGGCCGTTTAAATTCCCGCTCTTTATATTCTCCTTATATTCTGTTATATTCTTATCTGCTCATATTCTCGAGGCCGCGGCGAGTCACTTCCCCAATGGCCGTTTCAATTCTTGCTATTTAATTTCTGCACCATTCCCGTCCCCCCGAGGTCGCGGCGAGTCACTTCCCGCTATGGCCGTTTAACCCCCATATCTTGCTATATTACATTTGTCCCGCTCGCCCCGCCGGAGCAATCTCCCGTGGTGACCCCTTCTCTTTTCTCTTATTTCTGTGTTGCAGCAAACAAAAGAGGAGCCCGCGCGCTCCGCGTCCTCTCCGCTTCCCCGAACCGCGTGACGTCGCTCACAGATTGGCGATCACGATGGGACATCTACTACTTCCTTTCGGCTACCCTTGCAAGTTCGGCACCATCCGTGCCTCTCCACCTTGGCGCCCGCGCGCGCCCCCGTTGTGCTCACGGCAGCACTGTCAGTTGTGATTGGTTGTTTGTTTATTATATGTCTGTTATTTCTGTTGTTTTCCCACTCCATATCTCTGTCAGCATTTCATTGCATGCATCCATCCCTCTTTTCTATCCTTTTTTCATTTTTTTGAGGATCACCCTTTCCCGGTGAAGGAAGGACTCTCCGTTTGGGAATTCCTCTCAACGGACTAGAATCCCCTACACTGGGACCTCCGTAAGTCTCCGACATCGAAGAATCTCCTCTTCGTTCACTGGGCTGGTTGTACCATTGAAGTTCCCCGGAGTTAGTCATTTCATTCGTGGTGAGACGAGAGACCCTAGCTGACACGGCGGTGAAACAAAAATAAACTAGGGTCCCTATTTTGTGTGAACTTCGGATCTCGCTAAAAACACACAAAAAAATCATCAAAATCAAAACACAAAAAAAGGGGCGTAAAGGCATCCACTTGTTTGATAATCTCTGCTACCTGCTTGCTAGTGTATGTTTTTGCGTTCTGGGAAAACTTTGAGCATGGCTTACGAGTCTTTTGAGGAGAACCACCCTAGTCGTAGTTTGTCAGCCGACCCGCGAGTCTATGCTATGGACTCGGGTCCTTCTCATGAGCCCTCGCATGAGGTGCAGGTTATTGCCGGGGACACATCCCCACCGCAGGATATCTCTTCCTTACTAGGCGTCCTCGCCAACACGGAGCTTACCTCTGAACAGCTCCGGGCCTTCCAGGCCATTCTGAAGGGGAAATCTGTTTCCCCCATGCCCCAGGAATCAACTCCGGCTATCGCACCTCTCCAAGAGTCCGTGCAGGCCATTCTATCTCCTTCATTGGCGCAAGCCATCCAGTCTCCCTCGCTTCAAGGACAAGCGAGCCAACAACCACCCTCATTCCAGTTCCCGTCACAATCTCAAACTCCCGTTGTTCCCCACACACCGCTTCAGCCAGGGCCAACTGTCGGCGGTCCGACAGCTCCCTCTCATTCCGGGTTCCCCCCTCAAGTCTCCGGGAGACAGTTTCTTCCCCAGTGACAAGTGCCACCTTCACCTCCAGAGGAGCTCGCTCAATCGCTCCTCAATAGGTTCAATCGCATGGACGAGCAGTTTCAAAATCTGAGAAGGATGGTGGACGTGAAAGCCACCCCGGAGGTTGCTTTGCCAATCCTTCCCGTCATTCATCTTCCCCCCTCCGAAATGCCCACGTACCGCAGATACAATGGTACCGGCAACCCCTTCATTCACCTCAAGGATTTCATGTATGAATCCTCCTATTGGCAAAACGATCAGAGGTCCCTGGCATACCTCTTTCGGAGATCATTGGATGGTCCCGCGCTAGAGTGGTTCTATTCTTTGGAGCCCCGCGAGGCCGAGAATTTTGAAATAGTCCAGAGAAGGTTCTTGCAGAAATATAGGGATAGGGTCGGTCCCTCACTCTCCATTACCGACCTAGTGGCCGAAAAGATGAAACCCGACGAGGATTTTGTCCGCTATGCTGATAGATGGAGGTCTCTGGCGGAAAGAATAAGGGATACCCTCTCCGAGCCCGAACAAGTGAAGATGATTGTGTCTAATGCAACCCCACAGTTCAGACACGTCCTGGCCATGAATAAACTTACTACAATGGAGGAACTCTATGAAAGGGCCCGGTACATCCAAACCCAGTTGAAAGACTCCCCCATTATGAACATGTTTGAGTCGCCGTAGCCCAAAGTGGTGAGAAAAATAGGCGCTGGTGTCCCGGGCGGAGCCACAGAAGGGGTCGTGACAAATGAGCAAGTGGGTGCGGTCAACAATGCCAATTATGCAGTCAACCCAAGGCCTCCACAAATGCCCCGACTTCCCCTCCAACCAGGTCCTTTCCCTCTTCGTCCTCCACCTCAAAATAATCCACCCCAGGATAATATGCCTCCATTACGTCAACCCCAGCAACAACAACCACAACCTCAGCAACAACAACCACCACTTCAGTACAACCAAGTTCCACCCCCGGGGAACTATGGTCCCCAACAGCAACAAAGGAGGCCGCTCGGTCCCAACGCCATATCTCCCTTTTCATTCCAAAGGTTGGGAGATTATGAGGAACATCGGCTATCAACAGGGTAAAGGTCTGGGCGCACAATTACAGGGTATGCTCAAACCGCCAAAGGAAATTAGGCCGAACCGTAGGTTTGGCCTAGGCTTCAAAGGACCGTTCAAGGCGGATTGGAAGCCCCTCACATGGACTCTATCAAACCACTTCAACAAGGGGCCCGTTGTTCAGATGGGAGATCACCCACGAGAAGCATATGGGGGATCACATGCTGTATATTTGACTGAAAAATGTCCGAGGATCACCAAAAGAGGCAAGATCAAAGATCCGGAATGCGAGTGGAACAAATGGTTCGACATACGGGACATTTCCGTTGCACTGGAAAGGATGTTCTCCTCTCCGCAGCTTGAAGGACCGCCATTGATCTCCGGAATACCAGAGAATATTACCACTCTTGCCAAGGTTCCAAACTATCCTCGTCCTCGCCAGAAGGACCCTGTCATCGACGGATCTTCATCCGTCCTCAACATTGCCATCGACGGCTCATTAGCCGCCATCTTCTCCATCCACTCATCTCAGCCTTTGCTGATATCTTCTTCTTGGGCCAGACAGTTGTCTGATGATCTTCCCAGGTCCCCTTCTCTGCTTACATACCTACGCGGGCTTCTCAACCCGCGCCAGGCTTTCAATCATGATTTGCTCTACGAGCCTCCCAACCCTCTAGCCATAACCACTTTTCTTTCTCCTCCAATCTCTTTTCACTGCTTTGTCATTCAAAATGAAACCGAAAAAAAAACGTCAATTTTTAAACTCCCCAACAACACATCTTCGTTGAAGAAACCTCCTACATGTGCGTACCGCCCTGCGGACCACCCGTCCAAGGTCCGATGAGTGACCTTTTCTACCCCTCCTCTGAGGGGTCTTCTCCTGTACATTCTACACCATCCTCTTCGTCTTCCTCTTCTTCTGTAAATATTGTCAGTCAATCTAGGAATGATAGGCCAAGGGTAGTACCTAGGAAGAAATCTAAGGGTAGGCAGATCCCTCGTCGATTCCTTCTGGATTTGGCCGCCAGGTGTCAGGCCCTTCTTGCCATCCCCCAGTTGCTAGAAAATCCCATCCGGCTACCGGAAATAGAATGTGAGGGCGACTGTGCATTTGATGAAGGGTATGGAGTCTACGAGATCACGGATGAAGAATACCCCACTGAAGATGAGGGTGAAGAATATGAGGATGCGGCGGGCGCATACGCAAGTGGAATGAGGAGATTCGACGAGCCGTCAACCGCTGTAGAAGAATCCACCAAAGAAGTCAACTTGGGAACTGAGGAAGACCCTAGGATCATCCTCATAAGTGACAACCTACCACCCTCTAAAGAAGAGGCATTAATTGAGGTTCTCAAGGAATATAAGGACACGTTTGCATGGAGCTACGAGGATATGTCGGGTCTAGATTCAACCTTGGTCGAACACCGTTTAACCCTAAAACCAGGGACCGTCTCGGTAAAACAAAGGTTAAGGCGTTTCCACCCTCAGATGGCTTTGAAAATGAAAGAAGAGGTCGATAAGCTCCACAAAGCCAGGTTCATTAGAGTCGTTCTTTATCCTCAATGGGTGGCGAACATTGTCCCGGTCATGAAGAAAGATGGGAAAGTCAGGATTTGCATCGACTTCCGGAACCTTAACCGCGCGTATCCAAAGGACGATTTTCCCTTGCCTCACATTGATGTGTTGATCGATAACACAGCAGGATATGAGACCCTCTCATTCATGGATGGATTTTCAGGATATAATCAAATTCGTTTGGCAGAAGAGGATCAGGAAAAGACGTCATTCACTACCCCTTAGGGAACATATTGTTACGTGGTCATGCCGTTCGGATTAAAGAATGCTGGAGCTACTTAGCAAAGAGCGATGATGGCCATATTTCATGACATGATGCACATATATCTGGAAGTGTATGTGGATGACTTATTGGTGAAATCAAGGACCAGGATGGAACATCCAGAAGTTTTGGCTAAGGTCTTGCAGAGGTCAAGGGAGTTCCAACTGAAAATGAACCCGAAAAAGTGTGTGTTTGGTGTGTCGTCGGGTAAATTGCTGGGGTTCATTGTGAGTAAAAGAGGGATCGAGATAGATCCCGACAAAGCTAAGGCTATCAGGGATATGCCGCCTCCCAAGAATTTGAGGGAAGACCGAGGTTTAATCGGGAGGTTACAGTTTATTCGTCGGTTTGTGTCCCAACATTCACAAAGGTGTAGACCTCTCTACGAGTTGACCAAGCCAGGAGTAGAATTCCACTGGAATTCTAAATGTCAGAAAGCTTTTGAAGGGTTGAAGGAATATATGGCTAGTCCACCTGTTCTCATTCCACCCAAACCAGAAAAACCTCTGATCCTTTACGTCTCAGTCTTGGATGACTCTGTGGGAGCCGTCCTCGCACAAGCTGATGAAGAAGGCAAGGAACGGGCAACCTATTACTTGTCCAAACTTCTCAATCCCTGTGAGCAGAAGTACACCGTCATGGAAAAAACCTGTGCTGCCCTCGTTTGGGTAGTGCAGAAACTGAAGCACTACTTCTTGGCTCATGAGGTCCACTTGATTGCTCGAATGAATCCTATCAAATTCCTTCTGGAGAAAGCCGTCCTTATGGATAGGCTAGCACGCTGGCAAAGTTTTCTCTCTCAGTTCGACATCACCTACATCCAGCAAAAGGCGATTAAAGGCTATGCCATAGCCGAGCATCTCGCTCACCATCCTCTTTCCAAGTTCGATCCCGTCCAATTAGAGTTTCCAGATGAGGAACTAATGTCCGTCAACCAATCAGATGAGCCAATGTAGACACTATATTTTGATGGAGCTCTGAATTCTCAAGGGAGAGGAATCGGTGTCGCCCTCCTGTCGCATGAAGGCCTCACATTCCCATTGGCCTACCAGCTCAAATAAGAGAAAAAGGGGAAACCTACCTCCACAAGTCCCCGGGGTTGGAACCGCTCTGCGTACTTTATCCTATATAGACGCAAGTAGTCCTCGCTATACCGCGCCTGCGATTCTACAATCGTGCCACCCCGTTGCCAGTCTTCGTACTGTTCGGGGAATCGCACGCGCCAGTCAATGCAGGTCGCCGGTCCTCGCGTCTCTCTCCCAACGCGAGGTGGCGCAGCTGAATCCACCCATTCTTGAGCCAGTCCCAAGGACCTCATAACCAATCGTAGCCGAAGCGGCTCGATTTCATTCAGGCAGTGCATCCACAATTCCCGTCCGAACCGGGCACGACTTGCTAGAACCCACGGCTGGTCGGCATCAACCATGTCTGAGTAGGGTCTCCAGTTTACAATCGCTGCAGGGAACTCCTGTAGCTCCCGCCTTAGCACCATCAGTTGATAGGTTAGGGGTGCCGCACTCATGATGGGTTCCCACAGCCTGGCTAACGGCACCATCGCGGGTCGCCAATGTCGAGCTCTCCCCATGGGGAGGTAATAATAGCTCTACAACTGCTTTGGCACATGTCGTCAATATCTTACAAAAACAAAAGCAAAATAAAAATACAAAACAAGCAAAACCAAAAATACCTGGATGAATGGTGTGAAACCACTCACAGTCATCTCACGGTCCGCTTCTTGGAACAGACCTGCAAATAAGTGTGCCAGCATGGCGGCTCCCCAGGCATAGTACCCTACTCTTTCAAGGTCTGATAGCAGCTCCAGGAAGCGACATTGGATACCGTCCCCTTTCGAGCTCAGTACCAATCTCCCCAAAAAGAAGAGGAGAAATCTTCTCAAATCTATGTTGCATCTTTCCCAGTTGCCGAAATCTGTGCAGTACACGGCACGGCATCCTATTTCCATCCTTTCCATGAACTCTTCTGAGGATTCGTCGTCTCGCCGACGAGTGTCGGTGAGCCCTAATGCATCCATGAGGGACGCCCTAGCTACCGACCTGTTTTTCCGACCATCTAGGTCCAAACCCAGTAACTTCTGGGCACCTTCTCGGTAGTCCGCGTAAGTGACTCCGGTCACTGCCTCGCCATCCACCTTGAGACTCGTAATTCGGACCACATCTTCCAGGCTGGGCACCATGTGCCCCCAGGGCATCAGGAATGCCCGACTCACTGGGTCCCATCTCTCACACAAAGCTTGGATCAGGACCAGGTCGAGCTGGATCGGCTCGATCCGAAGAAAAGTGCCAAAACCCATCACGTCTAGCCTGGCCTTTTGAAAATCTGGGAGACCTCGGTATGCTGCCACTACCAACTCCCATGAGATATGTGATTTCATCACACTCTACGCATGCAGGTTTGGTCAGAAAGAAAGGAAGAAAAAAAGAAGAATGAAAAAAAGGGGCAGGAAAACTTGGCTTACGAGTTGTGATTGGGCCCTTTCGCTGAAGTGCCCTTCGAGGTCCGAAAGCCTCCTGGAATTACTACCGCTGGATCTGCTTCTCTTCGAGGAGTGGGAAGATTCACCCTCCATCCAACTCTCAGAATTTTGAACTCCTCCTCTCCCGTGAGAACTTGTGCTCCTCGAGTTAGCTCTTGATATACCTGGGAGGATAAAAGGGACAAGAATTTATAGAAATGGAAGGAGTGCAGGCCAAGATTGCCTCCATCACCTTTAATGATAGCCCTCGCAATGAGGCACCTGCCATGCGATCCCGTTATCACTTCACCGCTTGCACAGGGTGATTGATTGGACGAAGAATATGACGACTAGCCCTCTATGTTGTCTAGGGATACCCTATCATGTTTTGGAGGACGTCCGCAAAATTTGACGCAACATCCGGGAAAGGGACTAGGGCCGTCATTATTGACTTCGACGGCAGATTCCTGTGGAAAATGGTCACAACAAGACGCGATTCTCCGCTCAGGGCGGAGTCTCGGCAGACCCATCACATGGGAACAGTGCAAAGGAGGAGAAGTGTAGGGAAGAAGGAAAGCACAAGAGAACAAACAAGCAGCATAAAATCAAATCACTCCCTTCATAATTCTACATGAGCTGTCAAAAACATCATAAACATAAGGAGGAGGCGAGTCCACCAGCTCGCCGATCCTCACCATCACTCATCTCTCAGGGCGCTCCCCTCCTCTCCCCTGAGGTGCGGGTCCCTCAGAAGCCTCTGGGATCCTCGTGCAGCAGCACCTACCTCGCCTCTTGGCGCCTGCTCCGCAGCAGTGACTCGCTGCTCCTCCCCTGGCGTGGCGAAGAAGCCACTAGCGGCAAAGCGACTGGTGAGGACACACGGCGCTATCCTCGACGGAGCACCCGGCACACCGCTACTTCCTTGTGGCTCGGCGATGGCGGCATCTTCTAGCTATCTTCTCTGCTTGCTCAGGCCATGTGGGCCTTGGATTAGTCCCTGCGTGGACATGTTATCTAGTTTTATTGCTATCAGACTATGTGTAGGGATAATGGGTCCTTTTTTTTCTTTTACTATTGGGCTTGGCCTTGGCCCATAGTGTTTGGATTAGGGTTAGGGTTTGGGGCGCATTCCCCCTTCCCCATCCAAGGTGGCTGCGCCACCTTCCCCACCTTGCCTCCTCTTCTTTCCTTTTTGGGCACACCCCTTTCCCATTCCACCTCCCTCACCTTTCTTCTTTGGGCGCCCCCCTCCCCTTGATCCCTCCTTGATTGGAGGAGGCTTGGCCGCCCCCCCCCCCCCCCCTTGAATGGGGAAGGTCCTGGTCGCACCCCTCCTCCCTTGGCTGGGTGAAACCCTAATTCCCCTCCCCCGATATATAAGGCATGTAATTTCCTTTTGTGAGAATTAATGAATGAATTTTGAAGATTGTGCTTGAAGGTGGCTGCGCCCCCCTCTCTCTTTCTCTCTTCTCCTGCGACGGGAGATCGGCGAGGTGCGACGCCTCAGCCCCCGGTGGACTCCGGGGTTCCCCTTTACCCTCTTCTTCTTCGTCTACGGTTCGTGTGCGGAAGATCAGATTTCTACACCGACTTGCAGCAGATCTCGCCCCCTCTCTTGGACGAGTTTGGCTCCCTCCTATTTTCTGGAGATACGTTGGCGGATCAGATTCGCGTTGGCGCTGGTTTCGCGTCAATCGGAGGTCGGCACCGCCCGTACCGATTTTCTCCGTCGACCTGCGCCAGCACCCCCTTCTCTGCTCGCCCAGCAGGGAGGCCCTTCTTGCGAATTTTCCCCAGGCCTCCACGCTGCGTCTTTTACCCTGGTTTCTTCAGGGTTCGTAGATCTCCAGGTCCTCTGTCCGACGCCGCCGACGGCGTCACGTTTCGACGTCGTCACCGTCCGTGGCAGTCGTTCTAGTGGGCTTGCGCCGGCGGGCCTGCACAGTCCGGCCAGCGAATCAACACCAACTTCCAGCGGCTCCTGCGACTAGTACCGGCGTCATCTGCCCGCGCCGTTTGACCGAGGACGACTTCTACCAGTCAGCTTCCACCTCCAACCGGCCTGGACCTGTTCGGATACCAGAAGGCCGTTTTCCGGATTTTACCGTCGGCGTGCGCTGTTCTGCGACCCCAGAACCAGACCTGAGTTGCAGCAGCGCCCACGGCCACCACCGGCGGAACCAGCGCGTCCCCTCTGACCGGAGCGTACCTGCAGCAGTCAGTGACACGTCCTCCCTGACGGCACCTCATTCGGACGTCGCCTCAGTCCGTGGGACCCATCTTCGTCCAGGCGCGCGCGATACCGATTCTGCAGCATCGTGCCGTCACCGAGTGCGGCCCGTCAACCCGTGCCCGGCAACCCGAATGCTTTGTTTGTAGCCTGTTACCTCCCTGCGAGGAGTGGGCCGTTATTGGGTTGTATTTTATTGGTCTTCAGTGTATCGGGTTGTTGGTCCACGGCCGGGGTTCCTTTCCCACGCCTTGGCGTGGAGGTACGCGTTCCGACTCCTCTCCTGTTGCTTGCTCTTTTAGTATGCTTTTGACTATGCCGCGTGAGAGAGAGTAGGCGCCTAGCTATTTGTTATCATCACTGCGGATTGTGAGTGAGAGCATCCTTCCCTAGCACTAATCAAGCATCGAGTTAGGACTCGATTCCCCTAGTCTTTGGGGTTTGACTACACGCCTAGGCACGTGCGCCTCCCTCATTGGGACGGCCGCGGTCGGAGTGTCTGTTGAGAGACGTCCCTCCATCTGTGGGATATCACGGTGGTCAGCCATTTGGCGACCCTTGTGCGTACTATTGCTGGCCCAGTTAGAGTCTTTGTGACTCTTAGTCCGTGTCGGTCCCCGTTCCCCATCAAAGTGGTATCAGAGCTTAGGGAACCAGTTTGTTCTAACAAATTGGGGTCTTAGGTCATTTGCATCTTTAGGTTGTCTAGGGCACATTTGAGTCCATTCTGCCCTTCGCATTTCCACTTCAAAAGGGTCGTGTCTAATCCCCATAGTTGCCCCGCATGTCCATCCCATAGGAACCCCTCAAAGAGTCCCATGGATTCTCAATTGTTTAGCCCAGCTGATTTGTGGCATATCTCTCAGGGGCATGGGTACCACCCCATCCCATTCCGTAGGCCCGAAGCGCCTACATTTGACGGCTCCCATGACCCGAGTGTCTACCAAACTTGGGAAGCCGCCATGGATAGATATTTTGACTGTTATCCTATGTCCGGAGCCACACAAGTCTCTTTTGCTAGAGAGAAGCTTCTGCATAAGGCCAAGGATAAGTGGAGACATATTGAGGGTTTGAGAGGCATTAGGTGGCAAAAGCCCATCGAATCGTGGTGGGATATGAAGAAAGAGCTTAGGAGGGTCTATGTTCCCCAATCGATCACCTCCAACCGACCCCACCCAATTACATACGAACAAGTGGGTCCTAGTCGGAGGCAACGAGCCCCACACATAGAAGAGCCTAGACCCAAGCCCAAACCAAATGACTACGGGAAAGTCCATCATGATCTTCCTACTCCAACCCACACCATTGCCCAGCTTGTGCAAATGATTTCGGATCGGTTGGATAGGAGGGATGCTTATCTTAACTCACTGTGGCCCTCTAGCCCACAGTCCGCTCCGCCTCCGAGCTCACGCCTACCACCACCCCCGGAGTCCACCCCTGTGACCCCCTATAGTGGGAATGCTCGGTTCTCTGACCGACGTCCTTCACATTCCCCTATCTTGGAGGACACACATTCGGAGGGGGCCCCACCTGGGTTTATTCCAGTGACTTATGAGGCAGGACAGGAGTTGGTTGAGGAGTACCTAGCTGACGTTGAGGAGTTAAGGAGTGAGCCTATGGAGCTTCTAGTCGTGCCTATACCTATGGAGGTTGGGGCTGACACTTTCAGCCTAGCACCCTTGATAGAGAGCCAAGGCCCCACCCACTTCATAGAGGACTCATTTTCCTCACTTGAGGACAATGCTTTTGCCCCTCATCTGGAGCCATCCTTGTCTCTCGAGGGTGAACTTGTCATTGGAGAGCCTCTAGATAGCTGGTTAAGGAAGAGTCCTCATCTGGATGTCTTGATTCCTTACTACCCACCCTTAGAGCCAGCCCTTCCTATTGTCCCCATTAACTCCTTTCACACAACTTTTCAGTCCTTCAGGTTTATAGAAGATGTGAGGGAGTTTCTTAGGAGCTTGGATTGCCAATGGGAGTTGACCTACATGTTGGCCTTAGGGTCAGACCAACCTTATAGTCATAGCTTTATATTCCCTGCCTTGGGCTCCATTACCTCGGTTTACACCATAGGTCATATCACCTCTGAGGTTCTTTTATTCTTTCCCGTCCTGGATGAACTCGATTGCGTCCCCTCTTATGGCAATACGATCTTGAGGAAGGAACAGTGCCTCCCTTACCTTTCATGTGAGCCCCTTGCCCCATCCATCCTTTTGCCTGAGGGTGGCTATCTGCACCAGGGTGAATGTCACACTTGGGCAAGTATTGTGAAGGGACCTGTCGGGAGGGGGTATCATTTCTTTGACCCTTTCGATCCCCTCCCTAGTGAGCCTCCCGATTCGTATTCTTCCCCCCCCCACCTTATCGAGGAGGTCCTTTATCACACCCCTTCCACCCATGCTCGCCAACGTCTCACCCAGCCTACATTCACACCTCAGAGCTTGGTAGGAAAGGATCATCGGTCTTCGTCTCATGCATCTTCAGGGTCATTTAGGGGTTGGTCTCATATAGGGGATGTCATGAGAGAGTTTGGGCAATCTAGTCCCCATGAGTCTACCACATTCTGTAGGGCACCCATGCACGATAGATACAACTTTGGTTGCCCAGGTCCTCCCTATGTTGCTCAGTCAAGTAGGTGTCATAGCCATGCTAGGTCTGTTTTTGGATGTCCAGGACCACCATTGCATTCATACATGCATCGATCCACTCAGCTAGTTCGGAGTCTACATCATCATCACCATCTCGAGGCCAGCAACACTCGTTACAAGGAGTTAGCCGACGTGCACAGACGCACACGTGAGTTCCGCGAGGGAGAGTACGTCCTGGTCCGGGTTAGACCGGAGCGGTTTCCTTCGGGAGCCGTCAAGAAACTCCAGGATCGCGGTGCAGGACCATTCAGAGTGTTGAGGCGTATTGGGTCGAACGCGTATGAGATCGAGCTTCCAGACGACTACGGGATCAGTTCGACATTCAATGTCTCTGATCTGGTAGCTTATCAGGATCCCGCGGTGATACCCAGCGAGTTATTTGGGCCTGACCCTCCTGTTGTGAGTGATACACCTACTGAGAGTCCACCTCCTCCAGCCCCACTACAAAAACGCGAGCATATAGATTGCATACTGGATGAGCAGGTGACTACTACCAGGAGCGGAGCCTACCAACGCTTCCTAGTGCGTTGGAGAGGGCGCCCCGAGTCGGACAACACCTGGATTACACGCGGAGAGCTGGAGCGGATGGATCCGGACCTGCTGGAGCGGTACCTCAGCGATCGTGACCCTTACTCGACGGGGTCGAGTTCTTCCCACCCGGGGAGAATTGGTGAGGACACACGGCGCTATCCTCGACGGAGCACCCGGCACACCGCTACTTCCTTGTGGCTCGGCGATGGCGGCATCTTCTAGCTATCTTCTCTGCTTGCTCAGGCCATGTGGGCCTTGGATTAGTCCCTGCGTGGACATGTTATCTAGTTTTATTGCTATCAGACTATGTGTAGGGATAATGGGTCCTTTTTTTTCTTTTACTATTGGGCTTGGCCTTGGCCCATAGTGTTTGGATTAGGGTTAGGGTTTGGGGCGCATTCCCCCTTCCCCATCCAAGGTGGCTGCGCCACCTTCCCCACCTTGCCTCCTCTTCTTTCCTTTTTGGGCACACCCCTTTCCCATTCCACCTCCCTCACCTTTCTTCTTTGGGCGCCCCCCTCCCCTTGATCCCTCCTTGATTGGAGGAGGCTTGGCCGCCCCCCCCCCTTGAATGGGGAAGGTCCTGGTCGCACCCCTCCTCCCTTGGCTGGGTGAAACCCTAATTCCCCTCCCCCGATATATAAGGCATGTAATTTCCTTTTGTGAGAATTAATGAATGAATTTTGAAGATTGTGCTTGAAGGTGGCTGCGCCCCCCTCTCTCTTTCTCTCTTCTCCTGCGACGGGAGATCGGCGAGGTGCGACGCCTCAGCCCCCGGTGGACTCCGGGGTTCCCCTTTACCCTCTTCTTCTTCGTCTACGGTTCGTGTGCGGAAGATCAGATTTCTACACCGACTTGCAGCAGATCTCGCCCCCTCTCTTGGACGAGTTTGGCTCCCTCCTATTTTCTGGAGATACGTTGGCGGATCAGATTCGCGTTGGCGCTGGTTTCGCGTCAATCGGAGGTCGGCACCGCCCGTACCGATTTTCTCCGTCGACCTGCGCCAGCACCCCCTTCTCTGCTCGCCCAGCAGGGAGGCCCTTCTTGCGAATTTTCCCCAGGCCTCCACGCTGCGCCTTTTACCCTGGTTTCTTCAGGGTTCGTAGATCTCCAGGTCCTCTGTCCGACGCCGCCGACGGCGTCACGTTTCGACGTCGTCACCGTCCGTGGCAGTCGTTCTAGTGGGCTTGCGCCGGCGGGCCTGCACAGTCCGGCCAGCGAATCAACACCAACTTCCAGCGGCTCCTGCGACTAGTACCGGCGTCATCTGCCCGCGCCGTTTGACCGAGGACGACTTCTACCAGTCAGCTTCCACCTCCAACCGGCCTGGACCTGTTCGGATACCAGAAGGCCGTTTTCCGGATTTTACCGTCGGCGTGCGCTGTTCTGTGACCCCAGAACCAGACCTGAGTTGCAGCAGCGCCCACGGCCACCACCGGCGGAACCAGCGCGTCCCCTCTGACCGGAGCGTACCTGCAGCAGTCAGTGACACGTCCTCCCTGACGGCACCTCATTCGGACGTCGCCTCAGTCCGTGGGACCCATCTTCGTCCAGGCGCGCGCGATACCGATTCTGCAGCATCGTGCCGTCACCGAGTGCGGCCCGTCAACCCGTGCCCGGCAACCCGAATGCTTTGTTTGTAGCCTGTTACCTCCCTGCGAGGAGTGGGCCGTTATTGGGTTGTATTTTATTGGTCTTCAGTGTATCGGGTTGTTGGTCCACGGCCGGGGTTCCTTTCCCACGCCTTGGCGTGGAGGTACGCGTTCCGACTCCTCTCCTGTTGCTTGCTCTTTTAGTATGCTTTTGACTATGCCGCGTGAGAGAGAGTAGGCGCCTAGCTATTTGTTATCATCACTGCGGATTGTGAGTGAGAGCATCCTTCCCTAGCACTAATCAAGCATCGAGTTAGGACTCGATTCCCCTAGTCTTTGGGGTTTGACTACACGCCTAGGCACGTGCGCCTCCCTCATTGGGACGGCCGCGGTCGGAGTGTCTGTTGAGAGACGTCCCTCCATCTGTGGGATATCACGGTGGTCAGCCATTTGGCGACCCTTGTGCGTACTATTGCTGGCCCAGTTAGAGTCTTTGTGACTCTTAGTCCGTGTCGGTCCCCGTTCCCCATCAGCGACCGGACTGGCGGAGTCGCTCCCCGAACTCTCGCGCTCAGACGAAAAAGGGGGCAAGCAAGTTTCGGCGGAAGGCGGGCTCGTTTGCGGGTAAGGCACAGGAGAAGAAAGGCCACCCGACGCTTTAAATTTGAATTCAAGGATTAAGACGCGTCCTCGCGCCTGGACGCGCCCAAAAAGGGAGAAAGGAACATAATCCCCCCCTGCAAAGTAGTTCCCTTCTGTCCAGGGTAAAAGTCTCGTGAAGCGTAAACAACGTGGTGCAAAAGAAAGTACGGGAAAGAAAAGGGCACGCCACACGAAATCTATTTTATATAATAGTCAAAGTACATCATACAGTGAGAAGGGTGACGTGTACAAGCAACTCTCTAACTCTCGCTGCCACCCTCCTGGTCATCTCTCTCCTCCCTCCTCTGCTGGGGATCCCTAGGGGGTCTCTGCGAACCCTGAGAAGCCGTGCTCGCCTCGCCCTGTGGTGGCACTCCAGCCTCGAAGGCGCGACGACGCTCCTCGACCGAAGAAACCACATAGCTGCCCATGGAAAAAGAACCAGACTGACGAAGTCGCGCCCCGCGTGGAGGCCGAGCGTGACCGCGAGGCTCGAGTGAGTGTTTGCTTGACCTCGACTCTCCTTCTGGCTGCTCTCTTTTATCACTGTTCTCTTACGGTGCATGCGTGCTTTGACAGGTGGCCGAGGTCCGAGAGGCCCTGGCGCGTGCTGTTCGTGTCGAGCAGAAGCGCCTCTGATCGTTTTGCCAATAGGAGGATTCATACATGAAATCCTTGAGGTGAATGAAGGGGTTGCCGGTACCATTGTATCTGTGGTACGTGGGCATTTCGGAGGGAGGAAGATGAATGACGGGAAGGATTGGCAAAGCAACCTCCGGGGTGGCTTTCACGTCCACCATTCTTCTCAGATTTTGAAAGTCGACCCGCGCCAGCGGGTTAGCGAGACTAGAGCGGAGTTTCTGGCACGACTGGAGGGAGATGCCCGTACAGCTTTCACTCAGGACCCGAGCGAGCAGGAGCTGGTGGACCTAGACCTCCGGAGGTTTCTTTTCTTCTTCTTGGGCCGCCTTCTGCTGGGGACGAAGGGGGATGGCATCCACTGCCGCTTCCTCGGGATCCTGGCGGACCTTGACAGAGTGGGGCATTACGTGTGGGGAGCGGCTCTGCTTGCCCATTTGATCGCTGATCTCTCCCAGACTTCAGAGAGGGAGACGATAGTCAGTGGCTTCGCACCTTTTCTCCAGGTACACAATTTATTTATGCATTTTACCGTAGTTAAATATGCAATTACTCGTGCGGAAGACCCTAGGATCATCCTCATAAGTGACAACCTATCACCATCTGAAGAAGAGGCATTAATTGAGGTTCTCAAGGAATATAAGGACACGTTTGCATGGAGCTACGAGGATATGCCGGGGCTAGATTCAACCTTGGTCGAACACCGTTTAACCCTAAAACCAGGGTTCGTCTTGGTAAAACAAAGGTTAAGGCGTTTCGACTTTGCCGGTCCTCTCAGAAGGTTTATCCCCTACACTCTTCCTTCTCCCTCTAAAGATGAAGGTTCGATGGAGTTTCTGAAGGGTGAAAACTGCCCAGGGTCTGCGACCTTATTTTAATATACACATATGGTTGCCTACTTTGAAAAGCAAAAGCTATCGCTGCGAAGGAGTCTCCGTGTTTCTGGCTGGTCAAGACCCCTGTTTACCGTCTTGATGTCTTCTTGTTTAACCTCGGGCTTAGGCCAATGCAAGCGCGTCACCTATGGGTGCGACGGCGTCTGATTCTGGGTCAGCGTCGCACGGTTGGTCGTTAGGGTTCCAGGGTGTTCCATCATATACCATCTAGAGTTGTGAGGAAACAGACCCGGGTCGGGCAAATCTCTTACCTCAAACACCTTTTGGGTGAATCCCTGTGGTCGGAAGCGACTGGGAGGAGCCTAAGAATGGCATGACGGTATTGTCATCATGGTAAGTCTTAGCCGGCGGGATCATCATTCGAGGGGTCTAGAGGCCCAAATCAATCTAGATGTGCACTTAGGATACCTGGGAGGTTAGTAAGAAACCCCTGTCTCACGTAGGTTAGGTGCCATTCGGGTGCTTGCCATGCGTTAGCAAAAAAAATTGAAATGATAAAAACAACAAAAAATGGAAAAGAGAAAATGTACATATTTGCAAACAAAAAAAATCTTTTTTATGATAAAACAAAAAAAATACCAAATATAAAAAAAAGATAACAAATCAATTTTGCATGATTGCATTTGCGTGCAGCATCTCGCTTTTAATACCGCTTGCATTCGTGTGCTTGCCTGTCGTATTTATCATCACTGCATCTTTCCCTTGCCTTCGTTAAATAAAGGTTTGGCCCCTTGACCAGTTATCAAGAACAGTCACAGTGACCATTTGCTTATTGAGCAAGGGGCCAAGTCAGAACAGAAATTCTGATTTGTTTGTTTCAGTGATATGTGCAGGGATTCTGGCAACAGAAGCAAAGGTGAAAACCAAACAAACTGAACCTTGTATTTTATTCCAAAAATAAAAAAAATTACATCAAGTTCCGCCCTCTCTCTCTGCATTACTCGTCCCACTACTCTCCGGGCAAAACGCTCTCAAAGGTGCTACCCAACTACGAAAAGCGGTACTCCTACCGCTCTGTACTCCCCTTCCTATTCCCACATCCCGGCGTTGATCCACAGAAGCAGCAGAGAAGCTACCAACACGAAAGCCGCGCTCTTGTGCTCTTCGGTAGCGCTCCTCACCATCTCTCAGCCACTGTTCAACAAGACCAAGGCTGATTCGGAGTTCGAATAGTTGGGCCTCCATGGCCCTTCGTTCCTCCCTTTCAGTCAATCTGTTGGCTCTCTCTCTCTCTGCGTCTCTTTCTCTCTCTGCCCGTTCTCTCTCACGGTCTTCCCTCTCCAACTGGAGAGTTATCCTCAGTTCCATAGCATCCCTAGAAGAGTCGTCATCAGGATGACGCCGCAGTTCCCTCTCCAGTTCTGCTATCCTAGCCTCCCTCTGCGCAGCTTGGGCAAGCGCTTCTTTCATCTCCTTTTCCTGCCGAGGGTACCATCTCAGATACGTGATAAGGCGTAAACAAAGAGAACTCAACACTGAAACTTTTACCTGTATACAGAGCATCCCTTCTGCCTCCGCAGCACGCTGCGTGGCGTGAGCAAGTTGCTCATGAAGCAAGTCAAGTTCTGAGGTGGGAATCCACAAGCTAGAAGAGGCACCACCTACTCCCATCGCTGGGGAAGCCGCGCCAATCTGAGCATGCTACGACCACGTGAATTAGCAGCCAACATCTGGAATCTGCGGTTCTAATTAGGAACGCACTGTACACCTACCAAGGTGCTCGTAGCTCCGCGGGCATCGCCCAACCGTTGCTCCATCTCTACCAAGCGAGTTCGTAAATTCGCTATCATGGTATCACGGATATCCTGCAGCCATACGAGTCAGCATTTCCACCAGAAAACCAAGAGGGAGAAAGAAGAAAAGAGAAAAAGGGGAAACCTACCTCCACAAGTCCCCGGGGTTGGAACCGCTCTGCGTACTTTGTCCTATATAGACGCAAGTAGTCCTCGCTATCCCGCGCCTGCGATTCTACAATCGTGCCACCCCGTTGCCAGTCTTCGTACTATTCGGGGAATCGCACGCGCCAGTCAATGCAGGTCGCCGGTCCTCGCGTCTCTCTCCCAACGCGAGGTGGCGCAGCTGAATCCACCCATTCTTGAGCCAGTCCCAAGGACCTCATAACCAATCGTAGCCGAAGCGGCTCGATTTCATTCAGGCAGGGGAGGTAATAATAGCTCCACAACTGCTTTGGCACATGTCGTCAATATCTTACAAAAACAAAAGCAAAACAAAAATACAAAACAAGCAAAACCAAAAATACCTGGATGAATGGTGTGAAACCACTCACAGTCATCTCACGGTCCGCTTCTTGGAACAGACCTGCAAACAAGTGTGCCAGCATGGCGGCTCCCCAGGCATAGTACCCTACTCTTTCAAGGTCTGATAGCAGCTCCAGGAAGCGACATTGGATACCGTCCCCTTTCGAGCTCAGTACCAATCTCCCCAAAAAGAAGATAAATCTTCTCAAATCTATGTTGCATCTTTCCTAATTGCCGAAATCTGTGCAGTACACGGCACGGCATCCTATTTCCATCCTTTCCATGAACTCTTCTGAGGATTCGTCGTCCCGCCGACGAGTGTCGGTGAGCCCTAATGAATCCATGAGGGACGCCCTAGCTACCGACCTGTTTTTCCGACCATCTAGGTCCAAACCCAGTAACTTCTTGGCACCTTCTCGATAGTCCACGTAAGTGACTCCGGTCACTGCCTCGCCATCCACCTTGAGACTCGTAATTCGGACCACATCTTCCAGGCTGGGCACCATGTGCCCCCAGGGCATCAGGAATGCCCGACTCACTGGGTCCCATCTCTCACACAAAGCTTGGATCAGGACCAGGTCGAGCTGGATCGGCTCGATCCGAAGAAAGGTGCCAAAACCCATCACGTCTAGTCTGGCCTTTTGAAAGTCTGGGAGACCTCGGTATGCTGCCACTACCAACTCCCATGAGATCTGTGATTTCATCACACTCTACGCATACAAGGAATGGAGAGGAGGTTTGGTCAGAAAGAAAGGAAGAAAAAAGAATGGAAAAAAGGGCAAGAAAGCTCAGCTTACGAGTTGTGATTGGGCCCTTTCACTGAAGTGCCCTTCGAGGTCCGAAAGCCTCCTGGAACTACTACCACTGGATCTGCTTCTCTTCGAGGAGTGGGAAGATTCGCCCTCCATCCAACTCTCAGAATTTTGAACTCCTCCTCTCCCGTGAGAACTTGTGCTCCTCGAGTTAGCTCTTGATATACCTGGGAGGATAAAAGGGACACGAATTTATAGAAATGGAAGGAGTACAGGCCAAGATTGCCTCCATCACCTGTTAATGATAGCCCTCACGATGAGGCACCTGCCATGCGATCCCGTGTATCACTTCACCGCTCGCACAGGGTGATTGATTGGACGAAGAATATGACAACTAGCACCCTATGTTGTCTAGGGATACCCTTTCATGTTTTGGAGGACGTCCGTAAAATTTGACACAACATCCGGGAAAAGGGACTAGGGCCGTCATTATTGACTTCGACGGCAGATTCCTGTGGAAAATGGTCACAACAAGACGCGATTCTCCGCTCGGGGTGGAGTCTCGACAGACCCATCACATGGGAACAGTGCAAAGGAGAGGAAGTGTAGGGAAGAAGGAACGCACAAGAGAACAAACAAGCAGCAGAAAATCAAATCATTTCATTCATAATTCTACATAAGCTGTCATAAACACTACAATCATAGAGAGGTGGCGGGTCCACTAGCTCGCCAGCTCTTGCCATTATTTTCATGCTCGTCCCTCTAGGCGTCCCTCTCCTCTCCCCTTGGATGAGGGTCCCTCAGAAGCCTCCGGGATCCCCGTGCAGTAGCACCCGCCTCGCCTCGTGGCGCCGGCTCCACAGCAATGACTCGCTGCTTCTCCCCTGGCGTGGCAAAGAAGCCACTAGCGGCAAAGCGACCAGACTGGCGCAGTCGCTCCCCGAACTCTCGCGCTCTCTCGTAGCGCGTCTCCATCCCTCCTAGCCTCTGCACGACGGCCTGAAGGCCCAGCTGGAGCTCCCTCACTTGGGCCTCCAAGGCCCTCCTCTCGGTCTGATCCCGCTGTCGCTCGGACCTTCTCTCGGCTTTCTCTCTCTCTGCCTCTCTCCTCATCATCTGCAGAAGAACCCTTAACTCCAGGATGTCTGGGGAAGGTCTCTCCTCACCACGATGCCGCAGCTCCGCTACAGTCGCCACCCAGGCATCACGCACCTCTTCCGCCCGGGTCGCGCGGGCCACTGCACCGGCAAGTTGTTCCCGGAGGGAGGCAATCTCGAGAAAAGGGGTCGAGGAACTGGAAGATGCGCCACCAATCATCCCCGCCGTCGCTGTCTGCTGGGCACGCTGGAACAAAATAAACAACGGCCGTCAGTGAAACTTCAAAATCTGAAGATAAAAGTGCGGCACGTAACTTACCAGGAGCGACAGCTCATGTTGAGCGACGGCCAGCTGCCGCCTAGCCTCTGACAGTTGGGTGCGCGAGCCGCCGATGCCACGCGTGTCCCCAGCTTGGGGAAGCCCCGCATAACTCTCTCTCTGCCGCCACAGGAACTCGGCGCTGTCCTGCACCAATACACTCCCTTGCTGTCCAGGGAGACGTACGTGCCAGTCCTCGAGCCTCGCCTTGCCGCAACTCTCCCTCCTAACGCGGCTCGGCTCGTCTGCACTCGCCCACTCATTGACTAGGCCCAGGGTCCTCGCCATGTCTTGCACCAAGAAAGGAGGACCTCGCATCATAACAAAGAACGCGTCCCCTGTCTAGGACGCGTCCATCACTTGAGTGCAACACTCGCCGAACCCTTTCCCCCTCGCACGCCTTGCTTCAAAACGCAAAATGGATCAAAGAGGAAGAGATTGGAGGACCTACAAGACCGTGTTCACCTCCCTCCGCGACATCGGGCCCCTTGGGTCCCTCGGGGGCCCGAAGCGGCCCTTCCTCCTCCATAGACGCCGTTCCGTGCTCTGGCGCGTCCTTCCTTGGGCGAGGGGTCCCGCGTCCCTCTCCACCTTCACCGTGGTCGGGCCCACCGAACTCCATCGATCAAAAGAGGAGGAAGACAAAAAAGGGGGCAAGCGAGTTTCGGCGGAAGGCGGGCTCGTTTGCGGGTAAGGCACGGGAGAAGAAAGGCCACCCGGCGCTTTAAATTTGAATTCAAAGATTAAGACGCGTCCACGTGCCTGGACGCGCCCAAAAAGGGGAGAAAGGAAACAGAATCCCCCCGTGCAAAGCGTAGTTCCCCGCTGTTCAGGGCAAGGTCTCGTGGAGCGTGCCTCGAAGGACAACTCAGTGCAAAGAAGAAAGTGTGGGAGAGAGAAAAGTACACACAAGAAAGCCATTTTCATTTCATATAAAAGTCAAAGTACATCATACAGTGAGAAGGGTGACGTGTACAAGCAACTCTCTAACTCTCGCTGCCACCCTCCTGGTCATCTCTCTCCTCCCTCTTCTACCGGGGATCCCTAGGGGGCCTCTGCGAACCCTGAGAAGCCGTGCTCGCCTCGCCCTGCGGTGGCACTCCAGCCTCGAAGGCGCGACGACGCTCCTCGGCCGAAGAAACCAGATAGCTGCCCATGGAAAAAGAACCAGACTGACGAAGTCGCGCCCCGCGTTCCTTCGCCCTCTGGTACCGCTCCTCACTCTCCCGAAGCCTCCCCTCCGCCGTGCCGAGACTCAATCGGAGCTCCAGCAGCTGGGCCTCCAGAGCCCTCCTCTCGGTCTGATCCCGTTGTCGCTCCTCCCTCTCTCTCTCCCTCTCCTCTCTCTCTCTCACCGCCTCCCTCCTCGACAGCTCGAGGGCGATCCGCAGATCCAGCACGTCACGAGGGAGCTCCTCAGCCTCCCGTCGATGCTCCTCCTCCAGCTCCACAATCCGGGCGTCACGCTCTGCCACCCAGGCATCGCGCTCCTGCTCAGCACGAACAGCACGGGCCAGGGCCTCCCGAATCTCAGCCACCTGTCAAAGCACGCATGCACCGTAAGAGAACAGTGATAAAAGGAGAGCAGCCAGAAGGAGAGTCGAGGTCAGGCAAACGCTCACTCGAGCCTCGCGGTCACGCTCGGCCTCCTCAGCCCGAGCCACCGCATACGCCAGCTGCTCCTGGAGGGCAGAAACCTCCGGAGGAGGGCCCCGCGAACTGGAACCCGCTCCACCAGCCATCCCGGCTGCCGCTGCCTGGTGGGCCCGCTGAAACACGGGGCAAACGTCGGTCAAAGGATAAGCATCAAAAATCTAGGTCACAAAAAATACATTGCATAGACTCACCAGGATCTCCAACTCCTGTCGGATGGCCACCAACTGCCGCCTAGCGTCCGCCAACTGAGCCCGCAGGTCGGCGATCATGTTGTCACGAGCATCCTGCATTGCACATAAGTTAGTGCCACATGCATATACATATAGAAGGGTGAAGCATTTTCATTTCACTTACCCCTGCCATACCACCAAGGAAGAGGCGGTCCCCGTACGTAGCCCGGTACCGTCTCAGGTAATCAGTACTGTCCTGTACATGGGACACCACTGGGACCCCGCCCTGCTGCCAGTCCTGGTACTGTGCTGGGAAGCGCGTACGCCAGTCCACAATCTTCGCCTTCCCCTTGGTTTTCCACCCGATGCGGGCCGGCTCATCTACATCAACCCACTCCTGGGCTAGCCCCAATGTCCTCATAACCAGCCTCAGCCGAAGCGGCTCAATCTCGTTCAGGCAATGGACCCACACGTCCCACCTGAAACGAGGAAGACCCGCTACAACCCAAGGCTGGCCAGCGTCGCCCATGCCCAGGTAGGGTCTCCACACCACCTACATCATCATACATGCATCATATTAGTTGCCATTCAGTCACATGCATAAACACACAAAAATCATACGCATCATACCATGGCCTCGGGATACTCGCTCAGCTCGCGACGAAGTGACGCCAGCTGGTAGCTGTGTGGTGCCGCTACCACGACCGGCCTCCACTGTCGCGCTAGAGGAACGGCCCTCCTGTTCCCATGCCTAGCCCTCCCCATCGGGAAGTAGTAATAACTCCACACCTGCATCCATCATACATCATTAGCACGAGTAATTGCATATTTAACTACGGTAAAATGCATAAATAAATTGTGTACCTGGAGAAAAGGTGCGAAGCCGCTGACTGTCGTCTCCCTCTCTGAAGTCTGGGAGAGATCAGCAATCAAATGGGCAAGCAGAGCCGCTCCCCACGCGTAGTGCCCCACTCTGTCAAGGTCCGCCAGGATCCCGAGGAAACGGCAGTGGATGCCATCCCCCTTCGTCCCCAGCAGAAGGCGACCCAAGAAGAAGAAAAGAAACCTCCGGAGGTCTAGGTCCACCAGCTCCCGCTCGCTCGGGTCCTGGGTGAAAGCTGTACGGGCATCTCCCTCCAGTCGTGCCAGAAACTCCGCTCCAGTCTCGCTAACCCGCTGGCGCGGGTCGACGAATCCGAGTGCCTCCATAATCTCCACTCGGCCAACTACCCTGTTGTCTCTATCAGTCACGCTCGTCTCTAACCACAGCAAGTCCAGGGCACTCTCTCGGTAGTCGAGGTAGGTGACCCCACTCACCGCCTCTCCGTCCACCCGTAGCCCGGTGATCCGAGCCACGTCCTCCAGTGACGTCACCATGTGCCCCCAGGGCATCAGAAACGCCCGGCTCGACGCGTGGCACCGCTCCCTCAATGCCTGGATAAGAGGAAGGTCGAGCCGAAAGGGCTCGATCCTAAGGAAAGCTCCAAAGCCCATGGCGTCCACACGCGCCCTCTGAAAGTCTGGCAGCCCACGGTATGCTGCCACCACTAGAGACCAGCTGATCCGGCCCTTCATCACGCCCTGCACACCACAAAACCAACAAAGAACACATCAGCATTATGAATAGTAATAGACAATAACACTGTATATACTACTTATTTATTTTATTTTATTTTTTATTTTTTAAAAAATATTTATGTTTTTTTGGAGGCGTCCAACACCCTGGACGCCTCCTTTACATTTTCTTTATTTTATTTTTAGAAAAACCCAAAATCAAAAATAAAAATCAATAACACATATATATATATTATCATGGAGGCGCCCCAAGCCCTGGACGCCTCCACATTTTTAATTCTATTTTTATTATTTACGTAAATAAATAAATAAAAAAAGAAAAAGAAAAAAAAGAAAATGTGGAGGCGTCCAGGCCCCTGGACGCCTCCTTCCCTCACTCTCCGGCCCTCACCACACTGTCTCTCGTCCGCCTATCCAGCCTATTAAACCAACAGATTAAAGTTCCGAAGAGCTTACCGGGTCGTGATCGTCCTCTGCCGCGTCGCCAGCATCCATTGCAGCCTCCACGGCCAAAAGAGGAGCCTCCTCCTCCGCGGCAATCTCCTCCGCCGCAGCAGCCTCCTCGGCATCGTCCCTCAGCCTCCTCGGACGATGAGCCCGTCGTTTCCGCTTCTCTCCACCCTGGCTCGGGCCTCCTTGCTCCATTGGGACGAAGAATGGGTCGTCTGGATTGACTGGGTCGTTTGAATGAACAGTAAATGAGCAAAGGGGGGAAGGCCCCCCCATATATATAAAATCCATCTTTTTTGGGGCGTCCAGGCGCCTGGACGCCCCCACCTTTTTTTATTTTTTTTCAAAATTCAAAATTTTAGGGGCGTCCAGGCGCCTGGACGCCCCCAAAACAAAAAAACTAAAAAAAATAAAAAATAAAAAACCTGGACGCCCCCAAAACAAAAAAACCAAAAAAATAAAAAAATAAAAAATAGGGGCGTCCAAGACCCTGGACACCCCCAAAATAAAAAAAAACTGAAAAAAATTATAAATAAAAAATTAGGGGCGTCCAGGCCCCTGGACGCCCCCATAATAATAATTTCAAAAAAAATAATATAATAAAAGAAAAAGATTATGTATATAATCCAAACAAAAGAAAAAACACAAAGAAAAAGAAAAACCAAAAAAAAGATAATAATAATTAAGGGGACGGGGGTCCAAAACATCCATGCCATATTTTATTCCATCAGAAAAGCAGAATAGGCTACATCAGGGGTTTAGGCGCCTTAGGCCTTAACTTCCCCAGTTCGGTCACATAAACTCTCCACAGCTCGCATTCTTCACCCACATGCGCTAAGGCCTTTCCCGCAACACTTGTCTTCCAGGGTGCTTTGACGGCCTTCGCTTCCTTCGCATCCGCTTCAGTACCCAACTCTCTCTTCTTCAAAGGAACGATGCCAGTCGATAGTGGGAACGAATGGCGCAGAATGCCGACTTGGAGGCAGCATCGATGCACGTTATAAAGGACAAACTCGGTCGCGCCGATCAGTTGAAGATCAACTTCGGGAGAAGGCCTCATGAGGAGATCAAGCGAAAGTAAACATGCCGGTGCGCAAGTGAAGAAGCTTTGTGTCACGATGCGGAAGTGGGACCGCCAGTCTTCATGTTTCTTCAGCCACGGAACACGGTTCGCTACAGTGCCACCAAAGCCTAACACGTCGGCTATGTGATGAAGCGGGCTTTGTTGGAAGAGCTTCGAAGCGGTTGGCATTCCCTCATGGTGATCAAACTTGAAATGCAAATCCAGCCAGCAATTCAGGACAAGTGCGCAACCAAAAGGAGGCTTACCCAGGCTTGAGGCAGTAAGGCCACTATATAGGTAGGCAAGGACAGCGGGTCCCACCCTCTTTCCACGCCAGATCCCGCAGATAGCACTCAGTTGGTCTTCCTCCACCATGTTGTCGGTATAAGGAAACAAGAGAGCACCCGCCAGACAAATGGTGAACCCTTTCATGATTCCCTCCAAATAGTCATCGTCTGGTAACCCTCTCAAGGCCTCCATGACCCATTCCGTGAGCTTTTGGAGATCAATTCCCTTTTGAGTACGGACCTTTCTGGCTGCGTCGGGCGGCATGAAACTTCCAAGGACGCTTTCGAAAGTCCCCCGTGTCAGCATCCGCATAGCCTTCACCTTCCCGTCACTCTTGAATTTCTTCAATCCGAGCAGAAGTTCCACCTCCTCAAGAGGATGGTCGCCTCGAAGGTCAGGAAGATAAAAGTGTGGGTCTGGGGATGCCAGATCTCCACTAGTGCGCCCATAGCCGCCCAGTCCATACGAATCTTCTCGTAGTGTTTGGCGTGAATAAGGAGCCCCTGCAGATGCCACTTCGAGAGTATGGCCTTCATGCCGATGGAGATGTTGGAAGTTAGCTTTGAAAGCCATGGCAGTTTGGAAAACTTCCTCGGGCCTGGGAAGAGTGGATATGGCTGGAAGAGAAAAGAAAGAAGAAGAAAGGAAGGAAGTAAGAAGAAGGTTCACGTGGAGAAATTTGAAAAGAATCAGCTTACCATATGCGACATGATCGTCCCACTCAGATGACCCTCGAGGTCGGAGAGTCGCCTGATCTCGCCGCTAGACCTGCTCCTCTTCATAACGCGGGAAGACTCTCCTTCCATCCTGAAATCTCTAGATTCTCCTCTCCTTCCTCTCCTGAGCTTCCAAAACCCACCTTGGTGCATTTGAATGAACTAGCCTAAGGGGAGTTCTTATAGGAAGGGTGGATCGCTACAGGACAAAACATGTCACATCAGTGGTCATTGTCAAGATTTTGTCTGGATCTCTTTTGTACTGTGCTGCGATTTTGCTATGATTCTGCTACTTTCTGATGTTGCTAACCTTTGCTAGTATGTGCATGTTTTACTAACGGACGTCTTTGTCCTATCTCCTGTCCCACCTTTCAATGGTTGGTCCCACCATGTCATGCATCGTAGTATATGATACTTACGCTACTAGAACATGTCAAGGACCTTGCGACCCGAACGAATCCGGGATTTGAGTTCCCCTTCAACAAAAATAGTGATGATCCCGAAGAAATTGGGTTGTACGGATAGGCCGTTAATTTGTGGTAGCATGGGGACGACGGTCCCATTCAGTGAGTTGGTGCGCGGATAAACGGGCCCCAGCCCAGTGTCGGCTCACCGGATCGGTATCCTGACCCGTTCTTAACAAGTTGACAATATTATCCTTGGCTATTTTCTATTTTAGTTTGTTTTAAATTTTTCTTTAAGCCCAGCATGCATTCATATAGGACTTTGATTTATTGCGGAAGATCATTCAAGTGATTCGATTGCGAAAGCCGCTGTGCTTCAATTCTTACAAATATGAGATATTCCACTCCGAATAAAATACTGAATTTCCTTGAAACGGCCTTACACTGCTCTTCCAAAGGAGACCCTTGTTTGGACAGACCCTTAGATATTCCTTTACTTTTTACCTTGTTTGACCCACCTTGGCCGCAGCACTTCCACATTGGCTGGTAACCGCACCCCAAAGGTGAAACCTCCGGTTTATGACCCATGTACTTCCACACCGAGAAGTTGGTCTCTTTTTCGTGCCTGAGCGCACATCTCACCCTCCCTTATTTGATCTCCGTCCAAGCAATCGTCAAGATTTGAAAGACCTTCTTCAAAGGTTATCTCATTGAAACTCCAAGAAAAATTCCAGACAGTAACGTCAAAAGCGTGTCTCATCACACCTTGGCATCAACTTATCAGTCCGCTCCCACTTCATTTCACTCCACTTCGATACCATTCCACTACGTGTCGCTCCCTTGCAAAGCAGACGCCAAGGCGGGGCAGCTGTAGACACGCCATTCCTGACGTCTCCTGAGAAAGTCTCATATTACTATACAACGCCCCGCAACGGCTTACGCGTTTTGAATCACTTGAGTGCTTCCTTTTCTTGAGTCTTCTTCCGCCCTTTTCGGCATCCGGAATCATCTCGTCACGGCATTCGGACGGCATCAACACCAGTCAGACGCATCAGGAGGTTCCGGAACCATGAAGGGTGTCTGCCGGGCGGCCGCCAACGCCTGAACTGAGGACCCGGGTGGGTCTTTATGGGGGCG
Source organism: Amorphophallus konjac (assembly GCA_022559845.1). Lineage (NCBI taxonomy): Eukaryota > Viridiplantae > Streptophyta > Magnoliopsida > Alismatales > Araceae > Amorphophallus > Amorphophallus konjac. The sequence continues at coordinate 62,000,614 of CM040119.1, forward strand.
TCCAGGCCCCTGGACGCCCCCATTCTTTTAATTTATTTTTCAAAGCCCAAAACAAAATAAATAATAATATATTAATGGAGGCGTCCAGGCCCCTGGACGCCTCCATAAAAATAAATATAAAAAATATATATATGCCAGTTGGCATAAAAAGACAAAATAAAATAAAAAATAATATATTAATGGAGGCGTCCAGGCCCCTGGACGCCTCCATAAAAACAAGTATAAAAAATTAAAATGCCACTTGGCATAAAAGACAAAACAAAAATAATAAAATAATATATTTGTGGAGACGTCCAGGAAGCTGGACGCGCCCATTTCAAAATCACGAGGCGCCGCTCACAAAACCACGCGTTGTGCCAAACCGCGTGCGGCCGTCGGTGGTGTTCGGTGGACCTGTTAGAGGCGTCTGGGGCCCTGGACGCCTCCACAAAAATATTCCAAAAAAATAAATAAAAATAGAATAAAATATTAGTTCGGCCCTGATGGAGGTGTCCAGGGCCTGGACGCCTCCACCCTCCGGAGCCCTATAAATAGAGGCCCACCCCCTCAGTTCTAGAGGAGCTTCTAAGAGATCCGATAGGCTGCCGGAGCCCAGAGGCTACCGGAGTCATTTTCTAACCCGTGGGGTCTTTTGTAGGTGGAGGTTCTGCCGGCTTCTCGGGTGCCCACGCTCGCGAGAGGAAGGTCATCTTCATCCACCGCGCTTCCACGTCGTCCCTACGCTGCCGGAGCTCCGCCGGATTTCACCATCGGCACATCCAATAAGTCAATCCTTTCCTTTTCTTCTTAGTTCTTTTGCATTCATCATCTCGCATCATCTATCCCCCTTCATAAGGGCGCCTCTTCTTATATACTTCTTGCATCCATCATCTCATTTTCCTCCTACTCGAGTCCGAGAGGGGTTTAAAAGACAACACCAACCAGGTGTGTGTCTTGTCATCATTTCGTTATTTTTATCGTAAGGATTTGAATACTACACCTTCATCTTTCTAATCCACTCGTTACTTGTTTGTCGTTGTTTTACAAGGGTACCCAAGGAAAGCCCTCTCCGTCAGCCAGCCGAAGGGGGAGGAAGAAGCAACCCGCCATCTCCCGCTCTTGAGGTAGGCGCGATCATTTTCTTTATTTGGGGTCTTTTGGCCCCTGGCGATCACATCTTGTTCTCGAGGCCGCGGCGAGTCACTTCCCCAATGGCCGTTTAAATTCCCGTTCTTATACTCTCTTTATATTATGTTGTATTCTGCTCATATTCTCGAGGCCGCGGCGAGTCACTTCCCCAATGGCCGTTTAAATTCCCGTTCTTATATGTTATATTCTTATCTATTCATATTCTTGAGGCCGCGGCGAGTCACTTCCCCAATGGCCGTTTAAATTCTCGTTCTTATATATTATATTCTTATCTATTCATGTTCTCGAGGCCGCGGCGAGTCACTTCCCCAATGGCCGTTTAAATTTCTGCTCTTTATATTCTCCTTATATTCTGTTATATTCTTATCTGCTCATATTCTCGAGGCCGCGGCGAGTCACTTCCCCAATGGCCGTTTCAATTCTTGCTATTTAATTTCTGCACCATTCCCGTCCCCCCGAGGTCGCGGTGAGTCACTTCCCGCTATAGCAGTTTAACCCCCATATCTTGCTATATTACATTTGTCCCGCTCGCCCCGCCGAAGCAATCTCCCGTGGTGGCCCCTTCTCTTTTCTCTTATTTCTGTGTTGCAGCAAACAAAAGAGGAGCCCGCGCGCTCCGCGTCCTCTCCGCTTCCCCGAACCGCGTGACGTCGCTCACAAATACATGCGCCCGTGTGCGGGCCCTAGCTGTCCACCTACACCATTCGACACACGTGCCTGACATCCCTGAGCCCAACCATCACCCCTCTGATAAAAGCGCGCCCACAGCTGCGGAATGCTCTCGGCCCTCCACCCATGGCTTCAGACACATACATGCTTCTCTTCAGCATAGAACGAAGGTGTTCGGATTCAATCCGATGTAAATAAACACCGATCGCTTGCGGTTGGTGGGGAAAGACGTCTAGTACATGATTCCCACAATCGCCTGCGCACTCGCACCCATGGAACCCCCTCGATCCATGTGTCGCCCGACCGCTCGAGCCCACGTGCCGTGCCCTGGTGGCGCTTCCCCGGTCAACCCTTGGTTCCATAGGTGATTGTCGAGAAATCGACTAGCACGCCCGCACCCTGTCTGGCTAACCTATGCCCCTACACTCCCGTGCCATTCGACCCTTCTCGGCTTTCCGTAAAAGGAGAGTGTCCGGTACCACCGTGAGAGGCCTACGGCCACGAAGGAGGATACCCAAGATACATCAAACTCTAGTATCTTCCTCCCCCGCTGTATTCCTACCTTTACCCAGGTCACTGGCATAAAAATAAAAAAAAGAGGGGAAAAAAACCCCGCAACAGAGAGGATGGCACGCCCGGTGGGACGTCTCCCGCCTTCCTTCTTTTTGTTGAAGAATAGCCTATGCCACCCCTGAACCCCTGGTACCCTTTTCCTATCCTTGTAGGAGATGTGGAGGAGGGTACTCCTACGCATATTCCTCAGTGGCTCTCAGTCCGCGCTTGCCGACCGTCGGCGACCATCGCCCCTGCAGCACTCACCACTCCAGCAACTATGGCGGCTGTTACCTACGGCCCCATCGTCGTTGCAACCCATGCACGGGTGGGTTACTTGGTGACGCCGATCGCTTTCGGCAGCTTCGCCCTTGTCATCAGATCGCCCAACTTTTTGGGCGTAATCCCTGTGGTTGCTTCTCAGCCGATCCCAATTTCTCCACCGGCTCCAGTGGCCAATGCGCCACGCGCACCTCCAGCACCGGTGGCCCACCTGAGCACCAGGCTCAGAACCACCACCACTGGCCGCTACATGGCCCCCAGACCAGCTCCGGCCCGGGTAAGCGATAGCTCCCGAGGCCAGCCTCGTCCGATCTCCGGCACGGGCCCCGCGCCTCAGATTTCGGTCACTACCTTAGCATCGTCCTCGGGCTTCCAACCCCAAGCCCCAGCAAAGCCGGCACCCAACACGGGCTCCCTGCCCCGGGTCCACGGCACCTCAGCATCTTCCTCGGGCCTTCAACCCCGAGCCCCAGCAAAGCTGACACCCAACACTGGCTCCCAGCCCCGGGTCCACAGCACCTCATCATCGTCCTCTGGCTTCCAACCCCGAGCCCCAGCAAAGCGGGCACCCAACACGGGCTCCCAGCCCCGGGTCCACAACGCCTCAGCATCTTCCTCGGGCTTCCAACCCCGAGCCCCAGCGAAGCCGGCACCCAACACGGGCTGCTATCCCCGGGTCCACGGCACCTCAGCATCTTCCTCGGGCCTCCAACCTCGAGCCCCAGCAAAGCCGGCACCCAACACGGGCACCCAGCCCCGGGTCCACGGAACCTCAGCATCTTTCTCGGGCTTCCAACCCCGAGTCCCCAACTCTTCGGCATTTTACTCAGGACCTCCTTCCCGAGCTCCAGCGTGACCGGCTTTCCCCGCAGGCCTCATACTCAGGGGGCAAGGTTCCTCATCACCTTCCTCGGGCCTTCTGACCCGAGCCCGGACCACGCAGACACTTAACACAGGCCATCAACCTTAGGTTGCCGGCACCTCAGCATTGCCAACGGCATTGCCTCCCGGTGCAAGAGTGTCATCTCGAGCATCGGCGACGCTTCTATCAGCGCGGGCAAGGGCTTACACCCGAGTCACCTAGCCATCGACTCTCAGCGTGGGTCTCGTACCCCGGGGGCCGGTCCCAGTACTTTCGACTGACAGCTCCACGCTGCCAATCGCCGCAGGCCGGGTCTTCTCGATCTACCATATCGGGGCGGAGTCTTCCTCCACTCCTCAGAAGAAGCATCGCCACGGCCTCAAAGGCAGACGGCTCGCCGCTGCAACCAACAACTCAGGCAGGACTATTCTTGTCGGTGATCTACGGAATAACCTCGATGGGGGCGAACCAATCATACCCCAGGTACAGACAGTTCCCATAATCTCTACTTCCAATCGTTTTGACCTCCTGCGGCAAACGTGAGAGGACAAGGTGAAGCTCAGAGGAGCGGACACCTCGTTAGCAGTCCGGGGGCATTCACATCGGCCCGACTCATGAACTCCCAAGACAACCCATCGGAGGAACGGTGACAAGGGAGATCAACAACCCGACCTGAGAAGAATTTGGGTTACCCCAGAGGAAGCTCAAGCCGTTCGAAGGGCGCGTATTAGAAACCCCCTCTGAGCGCTCAGACGCGGCATCAGGCAGGATGCCACTAGTCCCACAGTAGCACCGTCTGACGACGCCCAGTCGTCTAATGTTGTTTGCGATGGGTTTATTCCTTCTTATTATTTTATGTATATATATATATATATATATATATATATATATATATATATATCTTATTTCACGTTTCGATCAACCAATTAACTAACTGGTAATTAACTGACTGATTGACGGCGCGGGCGTGCCAATCACGTACGTGACAAGTTTATTATGCGCTCATCTTGACCCGTATCGGGCGAAAGTGAGGTTCGATCGGGACCAGCAGTCCGCCATACCATAAAGGCTATGGCGTTAATTACATCCCCCGCGAGGAGGGAACACCTTTGATTAATTGCCGAGATAGTGGGCTGTCGAGGCCGGAATAAAAGATGCGACGTTATGAGCATGACAAGGTCACACGGAATACGTCTGTCTATCATGCAAGAGGAGCGTGGTTTATTGAATTAGTGACCCTCGGTACAGGGCGGAGGACGTAGGTCCGAAGACCACCATCGCGCATATCGGAGACTTCCGATCGGGCGTAACCCGGTCTTCTATCGGTGCCATTTGATATACTCGAGGGTTTATGCAAGCATGCATGCATGATGATGATAACTATGCTAAGCATGGCACCAGAATTATGAAAGTAAGCAGTGATCAATCACGTCTGTTAATCTCCGCCAAGTGAGGCAAGGATAGTAGCACAAGCCTGATAGTAAAACGATTCGGATCCGAACATCACTTCTCTTATTCAGTTTATTAGGATTCATTAATTCCGGCCATGGGAGACGAAGGTCACCCCGAGGGTGGGTGAATGATTAAAACAACATCAGGGCTTAAAACCGATGCAGCCACGCGTAGGGGTAGAGTTCCCCGGTGCGGCCAAACGTGGGCAAACAGAACTAATCTGGTGCGGCCAGACGTAGGTAAAAGGGCTAAACCGGCGCAGCCAAAACGTAGGTAAACGGGCTAAACCGACGCGGCCATGGGCAACTGTTAGCCCGGCGCGAAGGCCCTGGGGCGCGCCGGTTTAGGGCGCGCTGGGAACGGGGCAACCCACACGAAGAAGAAAATGAGTCTTATGTTGATACGGCGCGGTAGGGTACCGTGCCGTATTAGGGCACGCCGGGTTCGGGCCGTGCCGTTTTAGTCAATGTTAGGTAAAATTCACAGTATTTTGGTTCATTCAAGATCCTTATGATAGTTTCAAGTCAACCAGACTGATTACTTATTTGATTGGAGTCCAAGATCCCTCGGAAATGATGTAGTAAGTCAGTGCGAGGTTCACACTCGAGCACTGAGTTGATTGGGTTCAGAATGAGCATCTGATTATGGCTTAATTATTCTGAGTCTGCCCAAAATTGGGCAGCATCTCCCCTGAACATGAAGAGTTGCAGGGGAGAAACGGGGTCATACCCACTTGTAGAGTAAGCCCCTAAACCGCCGGTCTGCACAGTGACAGCCAGCAAACTCCCAACGGATAGGGTACCCCGAGGACTAGCCTGCGAGGGGCACCAAGGCTCCGTGGGTGAGGATAGAGGGATGAGGCCACTGATAATGGGAGCAGCACCCCGAGGGCTAGCCTACGAGGGGTGGGCAACCCACAGCCTACGACACATCCCTTGGAGGGACCGACCATTAAGAGAGTGAAGCTCCGAGGGCTAGCCAACTAGGAACACACATCCCTTGGCCTCTATCGGGTCTCCAGATTATTGGGGCTAAGCTTGTTACGCTAGGACCCCTGTTATTATCTGCTGTGGCCTTGAGGAAGCATCTACCATCCAGAGGTAGAGCCCTCGATCACCCAGCAGTTCTGTGAAGCAATGGGGAATGTCCCCCTCCCCGGGCGATTAAGACGGAATGAAAGAATCTCGAACGGTTCAACTGACCGTGATGCAGAGGGGTAGTCAATGCACAGATGAGATGAGCCAATCGTAGAAGCATATCCTTGAACAACTAGGACGCAACATTCAGGCGATGGATCATGCCATCCCAAAGGCGACTCCCACTTCGCGAGCAACAGAGTAGTACGAAGGGAGGAGTTAATGGGAGTTAGACCCTCGATACCACGGCGGGAAGAAGCATGCGCATGAGCACAGCTCTGTCCACGGAGGGGATACAAAGACCCTTAAAACAAACATGGAAGCGGTCGATGGGAAAGACTCGGGGATGATAGTTAGGTGCGATAGATAAACGCAGATCCAGAGGGGGGGTGAATGGATCTTTTAAAGAGTTTGACCAGTTTAAAATTCGTATGAAATGATTAGCACAAGATCAGTAGACAATTGCTCAAACATAAAAGATACAAACACAATTAAACTCTAGAACATGAATAATCAATCAGATCACGGTCCTAGCATGCATCTAGCGGAAGCAAGCAATCAAACAAACCACTGCACAAGGGATTTTTTAGGTGGTTCGGTCCACAGACCTACGTCCACCCCTCACTCCCAACCGGAGTGAGGCTTCCACTAGCAATCAGCTAGAAAGCAGACTCAGTCTGCAAACAAGTTGCTGCCACACAGCTTGACCAGGGGAACAACCTCCCCTCTTCCTCCCAACCGGAGGGACACCCCAAGTGACTCCCAACCACTTGGAAACCAGAGACACACAGTCTCTCTTCCTCCAGACCAAGAGGGAATACTTGGACTTGCAACACACAAGACCAGAACCAGAGGACCAATCCTCCCTTCCTCCAAACCGGAGGGAACCCACAAGTGACTCCCAGCCACTTGCAACCTAGAGGTCTCGGACCTCCCTTCCTCCCAGCCGGAGGGAAACAACCAATGACACCCAGTCAAAGGCAACCAGAGACGCAAGTCTCTCTTCCTCCAAACCGGAGGGAACCCGACCTCACACTTGAGGATCGGAAGAACAACTAGTGAATAGTTAAAAGGAAAAACAAAAACGCAGCAATAGAAAGCTGGAAAAATGAAATGCACAAAAGCTCTCGCAGGAGCAAACTGGGTTGGATCTGATCCAAGGTCCAGTGAAGACAGTAAGACTTCTCTTCTTCTTCACGAGCTCTTCATCTCTCTTTCTCTTTCTTTTTCTTCTTCTGCTCTCTCACAATCTCACAGTACAATCTCTCTTCCTCTTTCCTTCTCGAGCTCTCTTCTTTCTTTCTGCTACTCTTTCTGCTTCTGTTTTCTTCTTCTATCACTCTCTGCTCTCACTTCTTCTTCTTCACTCACAGTCTCGATCAGCCCTCTTCTGTTCTTTTTAGTCACCTTCTGAGGAAGACATCTTCTATATATATATAGCAGCAGCTTAGGGCATGTGCTTTCCACTTCTCCCGCCCAAGTGATGCTACCACGTGTCAGCATCTCAGCTCCTTGGATCACGTGCCAAGTCCCCACCTCGAGTCACGTGCTCAGACACATTAACCTCGTCCAACAATCCTATCAGTTAATCAGTCGAAGACAGTATTAGCTTATGGCAATGTTCAGACTTCATTCAGCAAGCAAGGCAAGCATGGATGGCTGTACAGAGTTGATCGTGTGAGGCAAGACGAGTGTACAGACTTCTTACCACATGCTGTAATATGCATATATAATGCAGTGTATAGACTTTCGAAGCAGCAAATAAGCAAGTATGTACAACGTGAGAGTGTATAGACTTGAAGCCCTTCAAGCGACCTCAATGTACACACTTGACAAATATTGTATGGACTTATCAGAAAGGGATGTGCAGACTTCTGTGTGATGCATGAAGCAATCGAATGTATAGACATGCAACACGGGAGTGTATAGACTTGATGTTTACATGCATGAGAACTCTATGTACAGACTTGCTGTGATCAATGCACAAATGCAGTGTATGGACATGGCGTGAATGCAACAGCAATGTATAGACTTCATGTGTAGAAGACTAAGACATTGTACAGACTTCACATGAAGCGCTGGACGATGTACAGACTTATGTTCGTTCAACACACATGCTGTACAGACATTGAGGCGAGCGCTGTCCAGACTTTGAGGCAAGCTCTGTATAGACTTGATGAGAATGCATGGAACAACCGAATGTATAGACATGAAACAAGGAGTGTATAGACTTGGTGTTTACATGCCTGAGAGACCAAAGTACAGACTAGCTAAGCTTTCGCTAAGTCTGTATAGACTTGACCATGCAGACGACGGCACCAGAGTACAAACTTGAATGCTTTCGTTAAGTCTGTATAGACTTGACTATGCAAGGAGGAGTGTATGGACTTTAGAATGCATGAGACACCAGTGTACAGACTTTGAGAAGAACGATGCATGAACAAGCCTAGCATGAACAAGCCTAACCAATGTATAGACTTCACCCTTGAAGATGAGAGCGAGACATTGTATACACTTGGCCCTTGAAGAATGTACAGGCTCTGAAGACTTGAAGGCCACGATGTATAGACTTGGTGTTATGAGGCATGCAGGCTGTATAGACTTGTGAAGCTTGAGGCCGATGTATAGACTTGGAGACCCTGAACCAGTGTATAGACTTGAAAGGCTTGAACACAGTGATGTGCAGACATTGTGATGTATAGACTTAGGAGCATTTGCCAAGGCTGTACAGACTTCAGGCTTTGAACGTGTGTGCTGTGAATCAATGTATAGACTTGGTGAGCTTCAAAGCACAATGTGCAGACTTTGCGATGTATAGACTTAGGGTTCAACTGTGGATGTATAGACTTTGAAGATGCAAGCAATGTACAGACTTGGAGAATGGCTTGAGACACAGACACGCTACTCGCTGTACAGACTTTGGGTGAAGGCATGAACAGTGAATCAATGTATAGACTTGGATGCCCAACGCCAAGGTACTGACTTGCTTTCAAGGAATGCACTGATGTACAATGTATAGACTCTCAATGTATGGACTTGCCAAGACAACTGGAGGATGTATAGACTTGCCAACGAAAGGGCTGTACAGACTTGAGCAATGCAAAGGTAATCGGATGTATAGACTTCATGATGTGTAGACTTGCCAAAACAACTGAACCGTGTATAGACTTGAACGAGCAAAGTCTGTACAGACTTTATTAAGACAACGGATGTATAGACTTAGAAGATACAGACTCTGTATAGACTTGCGAAAGGAAACGAATGTATAGACTTTGAAGCAGAAGCCAGGCAAACGATGTGTAGACTTGGCCAGAACGTAGGGAAAGGTATGAATGTATAGACTTGGCCAGAACGTAGGGAAAGCCGCCAATGTGCAGACTTGATCATCCAGCAGTGTATAGACTTTGTAAGACGCAAAGGCTGTACAGACTTGACGAAATGCATGTGCTAGATAGTGTATAGACTAGACAATGCAAACGAGATGTTCAGACTTGCTATGAAGTGAGATGCAACGAGAGACGCTCGAAGGACTTCCCACTGTATAGACATTGCCTTAGACATGCAGACACTGTGAATGTATAGACTTCACTATGTGTAAGCTTGTGAAGGCAAATGCAATGTACAGACTCCAGACTGTGAAGGCTTTGTGAATGTAAATGCATTGTACAGACTAACATCAAGCAATCCAGATAAAATGCAATTATGAAATGCATCTACAATTATGAAATGCACCAATGCACACACCACACAGCCTCAGCCTGTTCGTTGGTTATGTAATTCAGATAAGATGTTCAATGAAACATACATATGCAACAAAAATAGATTTATATGCAGACTCAAACAGATGATGACTTATAGTGTTTGCTATCATCAAAATCACAGGGACACAACAATCTCCCCCTTTTTGATGATGGCAACACTATGAGTCAGTATGACTTGATCAAATATTTCTCCCCCTTTGACTTCAGTAAAAAGACATTAATTGAAGTGGGAAGAATAAGACTGCATAAGATGAGTGAATTAAAAGCTCCCCCTTTAATGACAATTAGCTCCCCCTGAATAGAATAATGATCAGAAATGTTTTGAAGGTTGAAACCAATTGAGATGAAGGGAGAAAATCAACAAAAGCATAGTGACACTCAAAAATGCTGACTAGATCTCCCCCTTTATGAAAAACACTCAGCATGACATGGAAGCTCCCCCTGATTAGATGGAGTGAAAGGAGTGATGAGCATCTATCAGCAAAGCACATGGGTATACAGGAGTTACCACAGTCTGTAATCACAGTGAATAAATGAGGAAGCTAGATTTTCATTAGCACACCAAATTCATAAATCTTTGTAAACGAAATTCAGATTCTTCAATTATAATAGATTATGAATGAGTTTAAACTTACCATCATGATTTAAGAGTGATGTATTTAAGGTTTATCAGGAAAATGCATTACTCATATCTGAAACATCTTTTAATAAAGATGAACCATCAACTCATTTGTTATTCATGTTGAACCTCCTTCCATCTTACTCATGTAAATTCAATGACTCCTATGGAAGTTACACAAGATACTATTGAGATTAAACAGAAATAAATGAGACTGAACTTGTCTTTAGATTTTCAGAATATTCTATTAAACAGCACTCATTTTTCCTGAGCAAGTTTGGTTCAGTCAACACCTTTTTACATGAGGTGCAACACTTCTTAGGTGAAGTGACCCAGTTACTCAGTGTGACAACCACATTGACTCTGAAGGAGAACAGAGTTAGCAATGGAGTATCTTTTTACATGAGGAGACACCTTGATCAGAGGCCAGAATCCCCAGTTACTCAACACAACCATGTCATTGCTCTGCCAGATTTTCAAATATTTTGAAAAGAGAGTTAACTATGGCACTTCATGACATGGGCTTAATCCATTTCTTTGATAGAGAACCCAGTTTCTCTGTGACCAAAGTCATTGCTCTTGCTTTAAATTTTTTAAGTGTTTTTAAATTTTTCAAACAATGCTCAGTACACTGAAATGTTTAAGAACAATACTTTCTATATGTATCTTAACCAAAGAAAGCCATGTCGTTTAAAATTTCAGATTTCAGAAGGTTTTGCATGAAGTTCATGAGACAACTGGTTAAGATTTATTAAGCAGAATGAATCAGATATTTTCAAGTTCTTTACATCAAAACTTAAGAAATACATTTGACTTAAATCAATTTGATTTATCAAAACATTCTTAAGCCAGTATAATAGAAGATTCTTCTTTTCAAAATGTGTCTGATTTATGTCTAGGGTGCACTGACTAAAATCTTTCCTCGTTCAGATGAATCAATGATATTTTAGCAAATCAGTGGAGTCAACAAAGCATTTTTATCGAGAGAGCAGTTTGAAGCCAGCAGTAAAGACTAGAATTCAGTCAGATTAGCTTGGACCAGACTTGACAAGCTATGAAGAAATGTGAGTGATAGGAACAAGCTAGCAGTTGAACTCAAGGCAAACAGAATCAATAGGTAAGTCTGGAATACAGACAGATCAGCTATATCAGTGTAGACAGCAGAGAATTCAAGAGAACCACACATTTGCCAAGAGAATGGATCAGATTGCTAGTAGGGGTTCAAGATATGAAGGGAACAAACAAGAATGCTCCCCCTGTCTAGATGCAATGAGACATTTCTTTTTAGATTTTTCAATGTAAGGAAATGCAGTGCAACTAACTACATGTATGCATACAGCAAATGCGATTATCATGATATGCAAGCATTAGTCACACTCCCCCTTACAGAGTGCATGATATGCAATTAAGGCACTGAAACATAATTTTAAAATTTATGCTCATTCAGACTATCATTTAAAAAGCAAATCATGTATGAGGAGAGTTCAGAAAATTTGAATCTGATAATGCAGATGATGAATGAATGTGCAAAGACGGATTTAACATGCTATTCAGTTATTCTAAGAACAAGAAGTGCAGAGAATTTACTTGAAATGGGCTTTATTAACTTGGGTGCCTTGGTTTAATTTACCCCTCTTTATTCCTCAGTCCAAGGCACACCTGCAAAGTATTTGATCATCTTGATCCTGCAGGGACCCAAGCAGCTTTGGGTCCTGCGTTAGCACTGACAGGTGTTCTGTAGCAACCCGTATAAAATTAAAAGAAATAAATTTAGATAAATTGAAATAAACTAAAAAGTGAACAAATGAAAAAGGTTAAAACAAGAAGAACAAAGCCCTGATGAAATTAACGCCTTGGAGCAAGGCGCTACTTGACAAGAAACGCCCTCACCTAAGGCGTGTTTTTAGAAGGGACGCCCACATTTCAAGGCGTCAAATCGTAAACAACCAAAATTACATAAAAAGGTAAGTATTTGAAATGCCCTTTGCTTGGACGCGTTTCCACAAGAAACGACGCATGCCAAGGCGTCAATTTAAAATTTGACGCCCTAGAATAAGGCGTTAATTCCATTTCAGTTTCGTTCGAACCGGGAACTTATCCAGGGTAAGTTGATAACTATGAGAAAGAGTTCGAATGTAGTAATAACTCTATCATGGAAGTGTTACTTCCAATCAAACACTAACCTTATTAGGATTTCCAGAATCCTATAAAAACCCTTGACTATCAAACCCTAAAGCTATTTGGTCGATCTGCTGCTGCTACGGTACGTAAAGAACAGTAGTTCTTCTTATCTCTTTTTATCATTACTTTCGGTTGCATGAAGAATTAATGATTCTTCATCTCTCCTTACAGGTTAAGAAGCCCTGATGTTCTGAAGAACAAGAGTTCTTCATCCGGGTAAAGTTATTCTCTTTACCTTTAGTTCTGGAGGTGTAAGGTGAAGAAACTAATATCAGTTTCTTTTTTTTCTGTAGGACTTACAGCAAGTTGATCAGTGAAGAACAAGGATTCTTCAATCAAACGATCTCTTCATCTGCATCATCTTTGCTTGGTGCTGCTGTTAAGTTCGTAGAGGTTCAGAACCCGTCACGTTCATCTTCAGATTATTATTGTTAAGGTAGGATTTTCTCAGGGATTGTAGCCCAAACTAGCATATTAATATCTATAACATCATCCGTTAATACCTGCATATAGATTTCATGCGTTTCGGTTAGTTTCTAAAGAGTTTTGAAATAGACGCCCTTATCAAGGACGCTACATTAAAAGACACGATCACGACTAGGTCGTCAATTTAATATTTGACGCCCTGTACACGGACGTCAATTTCTCTTAATTAATAAACACCATGTTTAAAAATTATATATCAATGCAAACATGATTCTAGATTAATGCATGATCAATCTCTTGTAATCCTGCTATTTTTCTGGTCCTGACCCTATAACATGTTTTCCTGAAATTTCATTGTCTCGAAACTTGTAAACTTGTGAATTAACGACCTTGTCCAGGTCGTCTTTTCTTGAACTGACGCCCCATACCAGGGCGCCTTCTGTAAACTAACGCCCCTGTCCAGGGCGCGTTTCATTAAAATTTCCAGATTTATAATATTCTGTAAAACTAGAAATATTGAAAGGACGACTGCTGTACACGTCGTCAAATCTAATATAAACGCCCCTGATTAAGGCGTTAATTACATGAAAAACGACTTTACCAAAGTCGCTACTTTCTGCATTACTGATTTTTCCTGATTACTGTTATCCGAGGGATTCATTACATATATTTATATATATATAGGCACTATTACTCCACTCCGTGAGTATAGTCCCATGTTTTCTACGATGATTTATCGCATTACACACTCAATTCTCATTGACATACAAGCTCTCCATGGGACATTCCGTTCCTTTGGACTACCGAGTTAGTCATAGAGACCTCCGTAAGACTCCTCGCCGCCTTGGATTCCCTCAAGGCCGACTGAGCTGGTTGTACCATAAAAAAATCCATTACACAATCTTTGCCATGTCCCTCTATAGAAACATGGTGATACCGGCCTTCATGTCATGCCATGGGTATGATATGAGAATTATCTTAATGAACGGGGAAGAATATGCCGTTGTTATGCTGTTCTTGTAGACCCCAATTCTATATTAAACTTGATGTTCTTGTGAACCTCAATTCTATATGAAGAATGAGGACGTCTTGCCATTGAGGTGCTATTCATATGGACCTCAAGTCTATATAAAAGAGTGTCTCTACTTACTTGTCATGGTACCCGAGTTAAGGGAACCAATTCCACCTAGTTTTATCGATAATCGTGATTGTACCGTTAGTATCGCCTATCTATGTCAAGTATCATATTTTTGGACTCTATTCTTTCAAAGTCTACCCTACATGTCTACAAGCTTTATCCTTGAAATTCCATATTGGCTAGATACAAAAGTGGATGTTAAAATACATGATTAATGCCTGCGCATATAGGGCCCGATCTGGTCCTGGGAGGAGCACCCGAAAGTACTTGTGCCCATGGGAGTTGATTGATCACGGTATTGGCATTATATCGAAGTGCATGACTAGCTTGATTGAACATTCCACAAATCTTGTACTTAACTTGATATTACATGACTTGCGTGGCCCGAAAAAAAGGGTAATTACTTGCATACTTGGACGTGATAGCCAAATTTCATCTTGACATGATAAAGTACTTGCTTGAATATCTTGATATCATTCGATATAAGTTCCTGAAAGTTCATGACTAGTTCTCCTTGTTACCTTATTGTTATATTCTCTTTCTATTTTGTCGTTTTATGCGAGCATGCATAGCTATAGCGCATTCATGAAAGATGTAACTACTTAAACCCCCTTGCTAGTTCCTGAGATATAATTTCCTACTGAGCGTTCGCTCACTCCGTGTTTGTCCCTTACTTTTCAGGTAAGTCCGACGAAGAATGTCAAACTGATGGGAAAAGTCAAGAGTGAAAGAGCTAGAGTTTTTCCAAGTGTCATCTAGTCTTTTTCCTATTTTCTTGAGTCAACTATGTACTTTTCCTTTTTTTTTGAATAGAGTATTGGATTTGTAATAGTCTATCCATTAAGAAATAAATGGATTGGGTTATCTTTCTATTTTACGCATCTCTGTTTTGGTGTCGAATACACTACTACTCTGATTGACATGATTGATATAAACTCGTCGCGCATATCCGAGTATCTTCCGCGCTCGGGGCGTGACAGTTTTTGTGGTATCAGAGCCTAGGGTATTCAATTCCTAGGAAAACCCAAGTCCAAGAATATATTCAAACCTTTAACCAGTGAGATTGGGTAGAACCAAGGGTTGAGTTAATATAAAAAAAAAACTTAAAAGCCCTTAACGCGAGTATATACTAATATAGTTATTGTAATTGTAGGATAATGGCTGCCGAACGAGCTCAATGGCACAACATGCAGCGTACACTGCAAGGCATGACTCAAGTGCTGCAACAAGTAACACAAGGAGGTGGACAACGAGCAGGAAGTCTCCACCAGACCTTCAAGAACATGAACCCGCCCAAGTTCACGGGTTCTACTGATCCAGATGACGCTGAACACTGGATTAGGGAAACAGAACGAATATTCCGTGTTATGCAATGCACGGATCAAGATAAGGTCTTATTAGCTACTTTTCAGTTAAAAAGGGATGCTAGATGCTGGTGGGAATCAATAGAGGCTACTATAAATCAAGATCAGGTTACGTGGGAGGAATTCGTTGAACACTTCAACGCAAAATATTTCTCGGACCGAGTTCAGGAAAAGAAGGCTGCAGAATTTGCTGCATTAAAGTAACGATCTTTGTCAGTGGCCGAGTATGAGGCCCAATTCTCTAGATTATCTCGGTATGCTAAGCATCTAGTTAGCACCGAGAAAATGAAAGCTAGGAGGTTTCTTAATGGGCTCAGGCCCCAAGCTATTACTCAACTGGCGCCGATGGACATTCAAGTCTACTCGGAGATAGTACGCCGAGCTCAACTATTAGAAGATGCCACGGAACTGTCTGATAGGATTCGTGGTAAGGATAAGAAGGAACAAGTTACAAGATCGGGTTCCTTTAAACCCAACTTCAAGAAGAGGCCTAGCAATGGAGGTATTTCCTCGCAAGAGCAAAAGTTCAAGAAGACCAAGCCCTTCTCTATCACCACTACCTCTCCAAATACAGTGTGCAAACATTGTGATAAAGCGGGTCATAGAGCAGAAGAATGCTGGAGGAAACTAGGAGCATGTCTCCGTTGTGGGAGTCGTGAGCATCGGATTCTCGATTGCCCATTACTTAACGATCAAGCCGATGTCGGGAAACGCCTAGTAACCAAGAATGCTCGTCTTCATGCAATCAAGGAGACCGAGCAAGAAGAAGAAGGCGGCTTAGTGGAAGGTATATTGAAAGTTTGTTCCAGGAATGCATATGTCTTAATTGATACTGGTGTATCGCATTCTATTATTTCTAAGAAGTTTGCTGACCCATTACCCCTAGAACCGGAATGGATAAAGTTAGTTTTGTCTACTCCTCTGGGTGATGAGACCGATATTACACATCATTATCAAAACTGCGAAGTATTGGTTCAGGGTAGAAATCTCCCTATTGATCTCATATGTTTAGATCTGAAAGAGTATGATGTTATACTAGGAGCAGATTGGTTATCCAAGTATCAGGCAACGGTTGATTGCCGCAATAGTAAGGTTACATTCAAGGAATTTCCAGAACTAATCTTGACTAGCCCTAAGAGTCGGAGCAAATCCCCTATTATTTCAGCTCTCCGAGCTAGCAAGCTCATCAGGAAAGGATGTGTATCTTTCCTTGCATTTGTCACAGTTAAAGAAGC
Source organism: Amorphophallus konjac (assembly GCA_022559845.1). NCBI lineage: Eukaryota > Viridiplantae > Streptophyta > Magnoliopsida > Alismatales > Araceae > Amorphophallus > Amorphophallus konjac. Next base: position 62,017,419 of record CM040119.1, read on the forward strand.
TAAGGAAGCTAAGCTAGAAGACATTCCAGTGGTACAAGAATTTTCGGACGTATTTTCGGAAGATTTGCTGGGATTACCCCCGCAAAGAGAAGTGGCCTTCACCATTGACTTAGTCCCTGGTGCTGGTCCGATTTCAAAGGCACCTTATAGGATGTCACCTGCTGAACTCAAGGAGTTAAAGGAGCAATTGAGGGAACTCATTAAGAAAGGATTCATTAGACCAAGTACTTCCCCGTGGGGAGCGCCTGTATTATTTGTAAAGAAGAAAGACGGATCCATGAGGTTATGCATCGACTATCGACAGTTGAATCACCTCACTATCAAGAACAAGTATCCACTGCCGAGAATCGATGAATTGTTTGATCAAATTTCAGGATCCATGTACTTTTCCAAAATTGATCTTAGGTCAGGATATCACCAACTAAGAATCAAGGACGAGGATATTCATAAAACCGCATTCAGAAGCAGGTATGGCCATTATGAATTTGTTGTTATACCTTTCGGACTAACGAATGCCCCTACTGCCTTTATGTAGTTAATGAATAGTATATTCAGGCCTTATTTGGATCAATTCGTGGTGGTCTTTATTGATGATATATTGATTTATTCCAAGACCAAGGAAGAGCATGAGGAACATTTGAGGATTGCATTACAAATATTGAGGACAAACCAATTATATGCAAAACTTAGCAAGTGTGAATTCTGGCTTGAAGAAGTGACTTTTCTCGGACATGTTATATCAAAGGATGGCTTGTCTGTAGACCCATCAAAGGTTGAAGCTGTAAGGAACTGGGAAAGACCGACCAATGCTAGCGAGATCCGAAGTTTCTTAGGTCTTGCCGGCTATTACAGGCGATTCATCAAGGATTTCTCTAAAATCGCCGCGCCACTTACGAGGTTAACTCGCAAGGAGATCCGTTATGAATGGGATGAGGAATGTGAAAGAAGCTTCCAAACTCTCAAGGATCATCTTACTACAGCTCCTATCTTAGCATTGCCAATTGAAGGAGAAAAGTTCGAGGTATACACTGATGCTTCTGGCATTGGCCTCGGGTGTGTTCTAATGCAACAAGGGAAGGATATAGCCTACTCTTCTCGTCAATTAAAGAAGCATGAAGAAAACTACCCCGTCCATGACCTAGAATTGGCTGCGGTAGTATTTGCACTCAAAATATGGAGACATTATCTTTATGGAGTACAGTTTACTGTATACTCTGATCACAAGAGTCTCAAATATCTTTTCTCGCAGAAGGAGTTAAATATGAGGCAAAGACGATGGCTGGAATATCTCAAGGACTTCGACTTCAATATACAATATCATTCCGGAAAGGGTAATCATGTAGCAGATGCCCTTAGTCGAAAGCCGAGAGCACTGTTAGCCAATTGTATGATTCAAGAATGGAAGTTGCTGGAACAATTCTCTGAACTCAATATAAGCATGGACACGGACCCTAGATGTGTCACATTATCTCATGTAAGCATACAGTCAGATTTATTGTCTGAAATACAAGCACTTCAGAATGATGATCCTACATTAGTAGGAATCAAGGGCAGATTAGAAGGACAATCAGATTTCCAATTAGCTTCTGATGGAAGATTAATGTTCAAGAATAGAACTTGTATACCGGACTGCCCAGAATTGAAGAAGAAGGTCTTAGATGAAGCTCACAGATCAAGATATACGATTCATCCAGGATCTACCAAAATGTACCAAGATGTAAAAAGAAATTTTTGGTGGCCCAACATGAAAAGAGAAATAGCGGACTACGTATCACGCTGTCTCACGTGCCAACAAGTCAAGGCGGAACACCAAAAGCCTGCTGGAAAACTACATCCTCTAGATATCCCTAAATGGAAGTGGGAGGATATTGGTATGGATTTATCATGGGTTTATCTAAATCAAAAAGAGGACATGATGGAATATGGGTTATCATTGACCGATTGACTAAATCAGCGCATTTCTTGCCAATCAAGAGCCGATGGTCAGTTGATGTCTTAGCTGCACTATACATCAAGGAAATAGTCAGATTACATGGTATTCCTGTTTCAATCGTGTCTGACAGAGATCCCCATTTTACTTCTCATTTTTGGAAAGGACTACAATAGTCGTTGGGGACGAGACTTAACTTTAGCACAGCCTTTCATCCTCAAACGGATGGTCAGACCGAGAGAACCAATCAAGTAGTCGAGGATATGCTAAGAGCATGCATTACTGATTTTGATGGAAACTGGCATGATCACTTGCCTCTGGTTGAATTTGCATACAATAATAGCTACCAGGCAAGTATACAACTGGCACCTTTTGAAGCCTTATACGGAAGGAGTTGTCGATCACCCTTATGCTGGGACGAAGTTGGAGAGAAACAACTATTAGGTCCAGACATGGTAAGGGACACTACCGAGAAGATACAATTGATCAGAGAAAGACTACAAGTTGCTCAGTCTAGACAAAAAGCTTATGCCGACACGAGAAGAAGAGATCTTGAATTCCAAGTTGGAGATCATGTATTTCTCAAGATATCGCCTGGACGTGGAATACGAAGATTTGGTGTTAAGGGCAAGCTTACACCAAGATTCATCGGACCTTTTGAGATACTAGAAAGAGTTGGCGAGGTTGCTTATCGTATCGCATTGCCACCTCAACTGTCCGAAGTACATGATGTGTTCCACATATCTATGTTGAAGAAGTATGTGCATGATCCATCACATATTATTGAGCATGGAAATCTAGTAATCCGGAAAGATCTCACATACGAGCAGAAGCCCATAAGAATACTAGATCGAGAAGTACGAACCCTAAGGAATAAGGTTATTCCCATGCTAAAAGTACAATGTAATAAGAATTCAGAACATGAAGCTACATGGGAGACCGAGGAATCTATGAGGAAGCGATTTCCAGAGTTATTTTAGAAGGTATGAACTCTACACTCTCCATATGTAAATATATGCTATGAATTTGGGGACCAAATTCTTTTAAGTGGGGGAGGGTGTAGCAACCCGTATAAAATTAAAAGAAATAAATTTAGATAAATTGAAATAAACTAAAAAGTGAACAAATGAAAAAGGTTAAAACAAGAAGAACAAAGCCCTGATGAAATTAACGCCTTGGAGCAAGGCGCTACTTGACAAGAAACGCCCTCACCTAAGGCGTGTTTTTAGAAGGGACGCCCACATTTCAAGGCGTCAAATCGTAAACAACCAAAATTACATAAAAAGGTAAGTATTTGAAACGCCCTTTGCTTGGACGCGTTTCCACAAGAAACGACGCATGCCAAGGCGTCAATTTAAAATTCGACGCCCTAGAATAAGGCGTTAATTCCATTTCAGTTTCGTTCGAACCGGGAACTTATCCAGGGTAAGTTGATAACTATGAGAAAGAGTTCGAATGTAGTAATAACTCTATCATGGAAGTGTTACTTCCAATCAAACACTAACCTTATTAGGATTTTCAGAATCCTATAAAAACCCTTGACTATCAAACCCTAAAGCTATTTGGTCGATCTGCTACTGCTACGGTACGTAAAGAACAGCAGTTCTTCTTATCTCTTTTTATCATTACTTTCGGTTGCATGAAGAATTAATGATTCTTCATCTCTCCTTACAGGTTAAGAAGCCCTGATGTTCTGAAGAACAAGAGTTCTTCATCCGGGTAAAGTTATTCTCTTTACCTTTAGTTCTGGATGTGTAAGGTGAAGAAACTAATATCAGTTTCTTTTTTTTTCTGTAGGACTTACAGCAAGTTGATCAGTGAAGAACAAGGATTCTTCAATCAAACGATCTCTTCATCTGCATCATCTTTGCTTGGTGCTGCTGTTAAGTTCGTAGAGGTTCAAAACCCGTCACGTTCATCTTCAGATTATTATTATTAAGGTAGGATTTTCTCATGGATTGTAGCCCAAACTAGCATATTAATATCTATAACATCATCCGTTAATACCTGCATATAGATTTCATGCGTTTCGGTTAGTTTCTAAAGAGTTTTGAAATAGACGCCCTTATCAAGGACGCTACATTAAAAGACACGACCACGACTAGGTCGTCAATTTAATATTTGACGCCCTGTACACGGACGTCAATTTCTCTTAATTAATAAACACCATGTTTAAAAATTATATATCAATGCAAACATGATTCTAGATTAATGCATGATCAATCTCTTGTAATCCTGCTATTTTTCTGGTCCTGACCCTATAACATGTTTTCCTGAAATTTCATTGTCTCGAAACTTGTAAACTTGTGAATTAACGACCTTGTCCAGGTCGTCTTTTCTTGAACTGACGCCCCATACCAGGGCGCCTTCTGTAAACTAACGCCCCTATCCAGGGCGCGTTTCATTAAAATTTCCAGATTTATAATATTCTGCAAAACTAGAAATATTGAAAGGACGACTGCTGTACACGTCGTCAAATCTAATATAAACGCCCCTGATTAAGGCGTTAATTACATGAAAAATGACTTTACCAAAGTCGCTACTTTCTGCATTACTGATTTTTCCTGATTACTGTTATCCGAGGGATTCATTACATATATTTATATATATAGGCACTATTACTCCACTCCGTGAGTATAGTCCCATGTTTTCTACGATGATTTATCGCATTACACACTCAATTCTCATTGACATACAAGCTCTCCATGGGACATTCCGTTCCTTTGGACTAGCGCGTTAGTCATAGAGACCTCCGTAAGACTCCTCGCCGCCTTGGATTCCCTCAAGGCCGACTAAGCTGGTTGTACCATAAAAAAACCCATTACACAATCTTTGCCATGTCCCTCTATAGAAACATGGTGATACCGGCCCTCATGTCATGCCATGGGTATGATATGAGAATTATCTTAATGAACGGGGAAGAATATGCCGTTGTTATGCTGTTCTTGTAGACCCCAATTCTATATTAAACTTGATGTTCTTGTGAACCTCAATTCTATATGAAGAATGAGGACGTCTTGCCATTGAGTTACTATTCATATGGACCTCAAGTCTATATAAAAGAGTGTCTCTACTTACTTGTCATGGTACCCGAGTTAAGGGAACCAATTCCACCTAGTTTTATCGATAATCGTGATTGTACCGTTATTATCGCCTATCTATGTCAAGTATCATATTTTTGGACTCTATTCTTTCAAAGTCTACCCTACATGTCTACAAGCTTTATCCTTGAAATTCCATATTGGCTAGATACAAAAGTGGATGTTAAAATACATGATTAATGCCTGCGCATATAGGGCTCGATCTGGTCCTGGGAGGAGCACCCGAAAGTACTTGTGCCCATGGGAGTTGATTGATCACGGTATTGGCATTATACCGAAGTGCATGACTAGCTTGATTGAACATTCCACAAATCTTGTACTTAACTTGATATTACATGACTTGCGTGGCTCGAAAAAAAGGGTAATTACTTGCGTACTTGGACGTGATAGCCAAATTTCATCTTGACATGATAAAGTACTTGCTTGAATATCTTGATATCATTCGATATAAGTTCTTGAAAGTTCATGACTAGTTCTCCTTGTTACCTTATTGTTATATTCTCTTTCTATTTTGTCGTTTTATGCGAGCATGCATAGCTATAGCGCATTCATGAAAGATGTAACTACTTAAACCCCCTTGCTAGTTCCTGAGATATAATTTCCTACTGAGCGTTTGCTCACTCCGTATTTGTCCCTTACTTTTCAGGTAAGTCCGACGAAGAAGGTCAAACTGATGGGGAAAGTCAAGAGTGAAAGAGCTAGAGCTTTTCCAAGTGTCATCTAGTCTTTTTCCTATTTTCTTGAGTCAACTATGTACTTTTCCTTTTTTTTTGAATAGAGTATTGGATTTGTAATAGTCTACCCATTATGAAATAAATGGATTGGGTTATCTTTCTATTTTGCGCATCTCTGTTTTGGTGTCGAATACACTACTACTCTGATTGACATGATTGATATAAACTCGTCGCGCATATCCGAGTATCTTCCGCGCTCGGGGCGTGACATGTTCTAAGCAAATTCATAGCAATATGGTCATCATGATTCATCAGATAGCAATTGTCCATAGAGTGACCAAACTTTCCATAATATCTACATGAAGTGACTGGTTTCTGATTTTTATGATGCATAGTAACAGCAGCATGAGGTTTATAAACATGATCATAAGATTTTCTGTTATATGCATGAACAGTTTGGTTCTTATTACTAACCAGCCAACATTCAGAAGATTTGTGACCTTGCTTCCCACAGTTATAGCATGAAAATCTTGCAAATGGTTTTGCAGGGAATTTGACAACATAGGGGTTAACAATGTTCTTCTGAACATGCCAATAGTTCTTGACTGTATGGCCATTCTTCCCACAGTGAGAGCAAGCAAAAGAATTTCTTTTATGAAAACCTGACCAGCATTCAGTGGCCTTGTGACCAGTCTTGTTGCAGTTAAAACAAGTGATGTGCTGGTTCATTGAAGCAAATTTGTTCTTATTAAAACCATGTTGGCTTGCAGGGTATTTAGCATGATATGGATGAGATGTTTTATTATCACTTGCAAACCAGCATTGTGTAATTGTGTGTCCTAATTTGCCACAGTGAAAATATTCAATTTTCTTTTTATGAGATGAAGGATTTTTATCATAAAATTTCCTATCATTCATATCATCCTTCTCCATCAATTTACACTCATGCATCAGATGTCCAAATTTGTGATAGTAGTGACAGATCATCTTCTTCCTAGATGCATGTGAGTGTGTGTGAGGACTGTGATCACCATGCACTGATGAATCCTTTTTGTTTATTTTCTATTTTTCAATCTTTTTCTGATTTTTATTCTATTTTTCTATTTTCTTAGCCTTGTCCTGAGGTGGAGATGAAGTAGAAGGCTTTTCTTGTTCAGAACATTTAACAAAAGTAGTTTTCTGTTTGTTTCCATCAACCTTCTTTATACCAACAGGAGTGTCTTTGTCCTTCTTCTGTAGATTTTCATTCTTTTTCAATTCTTGAGTTTGTTTTATAGTTTTGGGACTGATAGTGGTCTTTTGTGCAGTGAATTGGAAAACAGAAGGAGCAGCAGTTGTGTTCTGATTAGAAGCTTTGACAAAAATAGTAGACGTTTTATTCCCATTACTCCTTTTGTTTGTCGGACTGTAACCCAGTCCCTCTCTCTGAACGCTAACATTATTTCCAAGAAGCTTATTCAGATTGTCCTTTCCTTTGACAAATTTTAACAATGAGTTTTTCAAATCTTGAATTTCAGAATTTAAGCCACAAATATTAGCTTCATATTCGAACAGATCTGTTTCACAGGAAATGACTTGTTGATGCAAGGCATCATTCAAACTTTTGAGTTTTTCAACTTCCTGTCTTAATTTAACTTCATTGTCAGCTTCAGATAGAGACTTATAAAGATCATCAACTTCTTGTTGAAGGGATGTGATTGTTAACTCATATTTAGCTATCTTTTGTTCACAGCAGGTGACATTCCCACTCAACATTAGGTTGATGTTTTTCAGATTTGTAATTTCATGTTCAACATTCAGCAACTCACTAGAGCTCACCAGGCTTACACTCTTTCCTTTTTCTAAAGTGATTAGCCTCTCAGACATTGCTGAGTTTAGGTGATTCAGCTTATTAATTTCCTCTTTCAGTTTACTGTTCTGCTCTAGGAGTTCATCATCAAGCACCCATTCATCTGAAGAAAACTGACATTCATAAAACTTTTCTTGTTGTTTTTCAGATTGAAGTTTGTCAAGATTTTTCTGAATCTCTGAATTTGTTACTCTATCAGCCTCTAATTTTTCAGAAATCAATCTATTTTCTTTTTCAAGAATTTTTGATTTGTGTTCAGATTCTTTGAGCTGGTTATTGAGTATTACATTTTCAGACTTCATGCTTTCCAATTCAGAGTTGACACATTCTAAATCTCTCACTAATTTTTCATTCTGAACAGCATTATTGTGATGAACTTGATCTTCATCAATTAAACTATGCCTCTCCTTTAGTTCAGAAATTTCGCAAACAAGCTCTTGATTCTCCTTTTTGTGTAAATCAATTTGTTTCATAAGAGTTTATTTTTCAGATTTCAAGTGATCTAAATCTGAACTAATAGAATCAAAATCTGTTAGTTGTCTTCTAAATATATCATTTTCAATTTTCAGAATTTCAGGGCTTTCACCTCGAGATTTAGCATCCTCATGTTTCTTTAGCTTCTTTATCAGTTTTTTATTCTTCTTCTTTAGTCTTTCATAGGATTCTAACAGATTGGCATAGGCATCTTCCCAGTCGTCTAAAGTGTAACTAGAGAAAGGATTGGTTACCTCTTCAGCATCTTCGGATTCATCTTGATCACTGCCATGGTCGCTCTTGTCAGCCATCAGGCAGCTGTCCTCATCTCTCCTCTGAGTTAGCTTCAGCTTTTCCAGAATGTCCTTAGCGGACCTGCAGTCATAAAAATAAGAATGTAGAGCCTTGTCAGTAGCTTCTTTCATTAATTTTAAAACTTTCTGATTCTCTCCATTTCTTGATCTGTGACTGTTAGTCCATTTGGACTCTTTCTTTGGCGGTCTGTGAGGACCATGTGAGATTAACTTCCACAGATCTAGATCCATCAAATTCACATAGTTATGTAGACTGCTAACCCATGAGTTAAAATTAGAGCCATTGAAAACTGGTGGAGAACCCATTGATTAAATCGGCAAGCAGATTAATGCAGCAGAGAGTAAATTCAGAAATGCACCAAAGACAACAGGATCCTCTGCAGATCGTTGGATCTGATCAGACAGAGAACCGCTCTGGTACCAATTGATAGTTAGGTGCGATGGATAAATGCAGATCCAGAGGGGGGGTGAATGGAACTTTTAAAGAGTTTTGACCAATTTAAAATTCGTATGAAATGATTAGCACAAGATCAGTGGACAATTGCTCAAACATAAAAGATGCAAACCCAATTAAACTCTAGAACATGAATAATCAATCAGATCACGGTCCTAGCAAGCATCTAGCGGAAGCAAGCAATCAAACAAACCACTGCACAAGGGATTTTTTAGGTGGTTCGGTCCACAGACCTACGTCCACCCCTCACTCCCAACCGGAGTGAGGCTTCCACTAGCAATCAGCTAGAAAGCAGACTCAGTCTGCAAATAAGTTGCTGCCACACAGCTTGACCAGGGGAACAACCTCCCCTCTTCCTCCCAACCGGAGGGACACCCCAAGTGACTCCCAGCCACTTGGAAACCAGAGACACACAGTCTCTCTTCCTCCAGACCAGGAGGGAATACCTGGACTTGCAACACACAAGACCAGAACCGGAGGACCAATCCTCCCTTCCTCCAAACCGGAGGGAACCCACAAGTGACTCCCAGCCACTTGCAACCTAGAGGTCTCGGACCTCCCTTCCTCCCAGCCGGAGAGAAACAACCAATGACACCCAGTCAAAGGCAACCAGAGACGCAAGTCTCTCTTCCTCCAAACCGGAGGGAACCCGACCTCACACTTGAGGATCGGAAGAACAACTAGTGAATAGTTAAAAGGAAAAACAAAAACGCAGCAACAGAAAGTTGGAAAAATGAAATGCACAAAAGCTCTCGCAGGAGCAATGATGAGGACATCACCAGCAATTTCATATGATCGAGGATCCCGATACTCGCCGCCTAAGCTACATCTTGTTCACCACGTTATTTCGAATTCTATGATGTAATTTTCATTTTCTACTCATGTAATTTGCCTTTTATTTGAGTCTTGTACCTAGGTTATTAAGTCATTTTCCTAAGTTCAAGTCTCATTAGGCTATGGTGCTTGCTATTGGGCCTATTTCTTTGGGCTAGGCCCATGGGCGCACCCCCCCTTCCTTGGTTATCTGTTAGTATGTTAAAAGTCAGGGTCTTATATGTAAAAGTGAGTTTCTTATAAATAGGACCCCAATCCCTCAGTTGTAAGGAAATGATGAAGATTTGATAAAAAAAGTTGCCACAAGATTTGTGCTTCTCTCTCTCTCTAGCTCTCTCTCTCTCTCTCTCTAGCTCTCTCTCTCTCTAAAGGGGGCGAACCCCATTCTCTCTCCTCCCCACCCCAAATTCGAAATTCACTCTCTCTCCTCCCTATTCACCTCTAATTAAGACCCCTCCCCCTTCCCCATACCTCCCATTTAAGTCCCCTCCAACCCCTAGGTGGAATCCCATTCTCCTAGGCACCTCTCCCTCCTCCCAAGCAACCTTTCCTCTTCCCCATACAACCTTTCATTTTCCCAAGGGCGAATCCCTTCTCCCAAGCACCCCTTCCTCTCCCCAACATAACCCTTCCCCTTCCCAAAGCAACATTAAACCCCATTAACCTCTCATTCAAACCAAAGGAGAGAGATCTCCCTCTCTCTCTATCCCAACCCAAATTCGCAGCTCCCCCTTCCTCCACCTGCTAGACCATCTTCCAGCCCCCATTCTACCCCTCCCACACCTTAGATCACCCTATACCAGACCCCCACACAGCCCTGGGTCGCCCCCCCCACACATCCACCCCATCTACCCCATTTTCTATATACTAGTGAGCAGCTGCAGTTCTACAGAACCGCCGCCCCCTGTTGCAGCGCCGCCCACGACCTCATCCCGGAGCTCCTGGGGGCGTGGCCTACATCGACGAAAAGGTCTGCGAGTCTTCTTCGCAAGCAAGGTGGAATCATCCCATTCCGACGTCGCTACAGTTCGTGGTGCCCATTCTCTCTCGACTGCGCAGATCTCCCCCTGTAGAGTGCTTGAACCAGAAGGGTACCTGTACCACAATGAACCACAGCAGAATCAGGCTGAGAGCTCTTCTACGAAATTCTTCCTCGTCCAGTCCTCTTTCAGGATCAGGAAGCGGAACTGTGATCGGCCTCCGTGGGCCAAAGTTCTCATTTTTCTCCCTCGGCTGCGCGGGTCTTCCCTCCACAGTCTGCAACGACCTACCTCCGCTCTTCTGAGTCCCCCAGTCCTCTCTGACATCAGACGGCTTCTCCGTCAGTTTTGCTGTGAATAGGGCTCGTCCACAGTTCCAGAAACTCTGGCGGTTCATGATTCGGCGTCCAGGAGCGGTCGGGGCACTCTCTGCAACCTGCCGCATGAGATCAGAAGCTGCCTTTCCCAGATTCTGCCCCCCTGTTCGAACCTCCACCACGGCCACATCCTTCAACTTCTGGAGGCTCCACTTGGCCGAGAGCTGCAACCACGAGTCTTCCACCACCACCAACAAGCGGCGTCCCGTTCGGCATCAGGAAGTGCCTTTCCCTTTTTTTTTCCCCTGGGCTCGCAGACAGTTCGTTTAGGTCCTGCCCCGATAGTGCCTCACTCAACAGACTTCTCCTCACCGCCCCGACATCCTCTGGTGCTGTTCTTGCTTGCTGCTCGAAGAAGACTCATCCACGGACATCCTTGACTTGGTCCCGCCTCATTCAGACTTTGGGAGCTGCCGTGGTGACTTCGGCCATCTGCTACTGTCCCTGGGAACAGTCTGCTTCTGCACGCAAGGGACCTGTTCCAGAGCCCGTCCCCGCCGGCGACGACCTTGGGACTGCCCACTAAAAATCACAGTCGTACCTGGGTACGTCAGCGACATTTTGGCGTAAGTCTCATCAAGTTCTGAGTCCAGGGGAGCTCACAGCAGTGACTACATCGACCCCCTATCTTGCTGTCCCAGACCCGGGCAGATTCGGCCGGGTGCTCCGTCGGCGCGATCGAGCTTATCTCCCCTCCCCGCCTGGCCGGCTTAGCGCCCCTCCCTGTGCGGAGGTAGTGTTTGACTTGTAATACAAAATTCCCCACCTCAATTCCACCCTCCTGTGTGAGGTGTAGTGATTGTAATCTTTAAACAGGTCAAGCTTCATCGGCGCAGTGTGCGGGGAATCCACACTTCCCCGCTCGCCCTTGTCTCCGACCGGGTTCGGTGTCTTCACACCGATCAGGTGAGCCTCAGGTTGCCCTACTCTACTGGAATTGCTTTGCTTGTTTAGTATTGCTACTTAGTGCCGTCGGTCGGTGAGTGAGCGCCCGATCTCAAAAATATCATCGATTTGAGTGCCACCGCGGAGCGAGTTGAGAGAGAACCACTACATCCCACGCCCTCGTTTAGGTCCTGCCCCGATAGTGCCTCACTCAACGGACTCCTCCTCACCGCCCCGACATCCTCTGGTGCTGTTCTTGGTTGCTGCTCGAAGAAGACTCATCCATGGACGTCCTCGACCTGGTCCCGCCTCATTCGGACTTCGGGAGCTGCCGTGGTGACTTCGGCCATCTGCTGCTGTCCCTGGGAACAGTCTGCTTCTGCACGCAAGGGACCTGTTCCAGAACCCGTCCCCACCGGCGATGACCTCGGGACCGCCCACTAAAAATCACAATCGTACCTGGGTACGTCAGCGACATTTTGGCGCAAGTCTCATCAAGTTCTGAGTCCAGGGGAGCTCACAGCGGCGACTACATCGACCCCCTGTCTTGCTGTCCCAGACCCGGGCAGATTCGGCTGGGTGCTCCGTCGGCGCGATCGAGCTTATCTCCCCTCCCCGCCTGGCCGGCTTAGCGCCCCTCCCTATGCGGAGGTAGTGTTTGACTTGTAATACAAAATTCCCCACCCCAAGTCCACCCTCCTGTATGAGGTGTAGTGATTGTAATCTTTAAACAGGTCAAGCTTCATCGGCGCAGTGTGCGGGGAATCCACACTTCCCCGCTCGCCCTCGTCTCCGACCGAGATCGGTGTCTTCACACCGATCAGGTGAGCCTCGGGTTGCCCTACTCTACTGGAATTGCTTTGCTTGTTTAGTATTGCTGCTTAGTGCCGTCGGTCGGTGAGTGAGCGCCCGATCTCAAAAATATCATCGATTTGAGTGCCACCGCGGAGCGAGTTGAGAGAGAACCACTACATCCCACGCCCTTGGCGTGCTGGCCGCCCACAGAATTGGGGCATCCCTGGCCCATTGGGGTCCATCCTTAGCTGGCCATACCCTTGGAACATTGAGGTCCAACCTCGGACCCTCACCGTCATCGCTGGTCCTCCTACGGACCCGAGTGTGCCAACGCGAGTAAATCCGCTTGTGTCACGTTGCCAAAATCGTTGTGTTGCTTGCAATTCTAGGTCCGAGGGGTTGTTTCACATCAAATTGGTATCAGAGCAAGTTCACAACTTGTCTCTCTACAAGTTGGTCCTAGGGCGCATTCGCATTTAGAGTCATTTTCGGGCCACCTAGTGCATCATCATGTACACTCCACATTGGTTAAGTCCCCTCAACACGGCCGTCCACAAGAGTCCGATTGACCCCCTCCTCATGGACATCATCCTAGAAGGAGACCTTAGTTTTGACGGATCCAATCCTAATGCCTACCTAAAGTGGGAGGCTACCATGGAAAAACACTTTGATAGGACTAGGGTCTATGGACATGCTAGGGTCCGCAGGGCCACAGGGTGGCTTCGGGGACAAGCCAAGAAGGAGTGGGATCGCATAGTGAGCTTAAGAAGGATTTGGAGGCAAGAACCCATAGGATCATGGGAAGAGATGAAGATTGAGCTTAGGAAGATCTACGCTCCCCGACCCTCCCACTCCTACCTTGAGCTTAGGAAGAACTACGCTCCCCGACCTTCCCACTCCTACCTTGAGAACCATAACCCGAGGAGCACTCCCACTCCCCCTTTCCCTCCCCGTCAACCCAAGACCTCCCTTAGGGTCCAATCTCCACCACCCCAAATGATTCCAATCCCGATCACCACCACCATTAAAACCAAATTGGCCACCACCCAACCCAACATTCCCCATCAAACCCACACCCCACAAGCTTCCACAAATCCTCATCCCACCCATTTCCAAAAGGAACTTACGGAGGTGACCGAAGACTATGAGGCTCCCCTAGATTGGGAAGAAGAATATGAGGCCCAAATAGGTCAAAAGAACTCATTCCTACCCAAAGAAGACCCATTGAGCCAAATGGGGTGCACCCTCCCCCATGAGTTACAAGATGCCCAACCTAGGCCTCCACTTCTACCCCTCCCCATCCTATCCCAAGTCCCCCATTACCCACCACCCCAAAAGAGCCATATGCCAGTCATCATCACCCCACAAACAATGGACTTACTCACCTCCTTGGTAGAGGAAACCATGATCCCCATACCCGACCCCATAGTGGTGAATACTCCGGACCCAACCCCCGCCATGGAGATCACCCATGTCCAGGAAGAAGAAGAAACTTCACATGGTGGACTTCACCTTACACCACCCTCCCTAGTAGGGGCCGAGCTCATCTTAGGAGAACCCCTTTCACGTTGGCTAAAGGAGAACCCATTTAGAGAACTCATGGCCCATGTCTGCCCTCCTATGGAACAAAACCTCCCTATAGTACCCTTACCCACCTACCACACCACAATCCAATCATCCTATCAGGTGGAGACATTAGGGGACTTTCTTAAGGGTATAGCTTGGCAAATGGAGCTAACTGACCTGTTGACCACTGTAGCCGACCAACCTAGGAGCCTTGACCTCCTACACCTATGTGTCGGATCCATCTCCTCCACTTACACTATGGGTTGCTACACTAGTGACCTTCTGTTATTTCTCCCTACACCCGAGGAGCCCGATGCTCTCCACAAATTAGAGTTGCTTATTTCGGGTAGGATGCCAAGCCCTCCATTCATGGCCAACCAACCCGCCAAGGACTTTGGTTCAAATACTACATTTGAGGAGGAGGACTCACCATCATTTGAAAACCTTGAGGAGATAGAATACCCCTTCCTTGGAAACACATTCCATGACTCCTTCGATCCCTTCCTATACCCACCCACCTTACTCACCACCAACCTGTCCCTATCCCATCCAACCTTATCGGACCAAGCCCACCCCATGATGCATACCTTCTTTGACCCCTTCGACCCTTATAAGTGGGAGCTCAAAGACCACCCCATACCCACACACATGGTCGTCACCCATAGGATAGGAATGCACCCATCTTGGCATATCACATCATTCGACAAGGGTCACAAGTCCAGCCCTCCCATACACGTCACACACAGTCTAGGCCCAATGCATGACTGGCCCACATTTGGATGTGCTGGTCCACCCACATTCGTCATAACCATTACGCATGAATGGAGCATACATGGATGTCCGGGTCCTCCGGTAACTAACGCCACCATGCACGATATGTCCACCTATGGTTGCCCCGGCCCCCCTGAGTCCATGAAAGTCTTCATCACATCTATGCATGATAGGTCCATGTACGGTTGCCCCGGTCTACCTTTGCATACTATCCTCTTCCACACCCACTCACTGCATCATAGCGCATGGCATACACATTCATGCAAGCATCTAACAACGAGCGGTGAGGTTCACAAAGAGCGGGCAAAAGCTTGCGAGCGCCACTTGGAATTCCAAGTAGGCAATCTGGTGATGATGGCATTGGAGTGGCTTTACCCTAGGGTCACCTCCAATTCGAGGGCACGTGGACTTGGACCTTCCCAAGTTCCAAGATTTTGGCAACCCGGCCATCGGGTTGGACTTACTAATGGATTTTGGGATTCACCCCATTATCCACATGGCGGATCCGGCACCCTATATGGGCACCGCGGTGGATCCTAGTGAGTTCCTCGAGCCTTTATCTTCCTTTGAGAGGGACACCCTCGGAGAGCCACCAAAAAAATGGCCTGAGAGTCCGACGTGTGCACACGAAGGCAATACTAGGCAAGCAGGGTCCCATCACCAGCAAGAGGGTGCGCCTGAGCCACCTCGAGAGGATGAGGGACCGTCCCCTGGTTGCGGACGCAGGGTTGAGTTTGGAAGTTGAGGCTCACTCTGAGTTTCTGGAGAGGACCACTTCCCCGGTGGGCCCATACTCGACAGAGTCAAGTTTTCCGCACCCCGAGGGTATGATGAGGACATCACCAGCAATTTCATATGATCGAGGATCCCGATACTCGCCGCCTAAGCTACATCTTGTTCACCACGTTATTTCGAGTCCTATGATGTAATTTTCATTTTCTACTCATGTAATTTTCCTTTTATTTGAGTCTTGTACCTAGGTTATTAAGTCATTTTCCTAAGTTCAAGTCTCATTAGGCTATGGTGCTTGCTATTGGGCCTATTTCTTTGGGCTAGGCCCATGGGCGCACCCCCCCTTCCTTGGTTATCTGTTAGTATGTTAAAAGTCAGGGTCTTATATGTAAAAGTGGGTTTCCTATAAATAGGACCCCAATCCCTCAGTTGTAAGGAAATGATGAAGATTTGATAAAAAAAAGTTGCCACAAGATTTGTGCTTCTCTCTCTCTCTCTAGCTCTCTCTCTCTCTCTTATTCTCTCTCTCTCTAAAGGGGGCGAACCCCATTCTCTCTACTCCCCACCCCAAATTCAAAATTCACTCTCTCTCCTCCCTATTCACCTCTAATTAAGACCCCTCCCCCTTCCCTATACCTCCCATTTAAGTCCCCTCCAACCCCTAGGTGGAATCCCTTTCTCCTAAGCACCTCTCCCTCCTCCAAAGCAACCTTTCCTCTTCCCCATACAACCTTTCATTTTCCCAAGGGAGAATCCCTTCTCCCAAGCACCCCTTCCTCTCCCCAACACAACCCTTCCCCTTCCCAAAGCAACATTAAACCCCATTAACCTCTCATTCAAACCAAAGGAGAGAGATCTCCCTCTCTCTCTATCCCAACCTAAATTCGCAGCTCCCCCTTCCTCCACCTGCTAGACCGTCTTCCAGCCCCCATTCTACCCCTCCCACACCTTAGATCACCCTATACCAGACCCCCACACAGCCCTGGGTCGCCCCCCCCACACATCCACCCCATCTACCCCATTTTCTATATACTAGTGAGCAGCTGCAGTTCTGCAGAACCGCCCCCCCCCCTGTTTCAGCGCCGCCCACGACCTCATCCCGGAGCTCCTGGGGGCGTGTCCTACATCGACGGAAAGGTCTACGAGTCTTCTTCGCAAGCAAGGTGGAATCATCCCATTCCGACGTCGCTACAGTTCGTGGTGCCCATTCTCCCTCGACTGCACAGATCTCCCCCTGCAGAGTGCTTGAACCAGAAGGGTACCTGTACCACGACGAACCACAGCAGAATCAGGCCGAGAGCTCTTCTACGAAATTCTTCCTCGTCCAGTCCTTTTTCAGGATCAGGAAGCAGAACTGCGATCGGCCTCCGTGGGCCAAAGTTCTCATTTTTCTCCCTCGGCTGCACGGGTCTGCCCTCCACAGTCTGCAACAACCTGCCTCCGCTCTTCTGAGTCCCCCAGTCCTCTCCGACATCAGACGGCTTCCCCGTCAGTTTTACTGTGAAGAGGGCTCGTCCACAGTTCGAGAAACTCTGGCGGTTCATGATTCGAAGTCCAGGAGCGGTCGGGGCACTCTCTGCAACCTGCCACATGAGATCAGAAGCTGCCTTTCCCAGATTCTGCCCCCCTGTTCGAACCTCCACCACGGCCACATCCTTCAACTTCTGGAGGCGTCACTTGGCCGAGAGCTGCAACCACAAGTCTTCCACCACCAACAACAAGCGGCGTCCCGTTTGGCATCAGGAAGTGCCTTTCCCATTTTTTTTCCCCCGGGCTCGCAGACAGTTCGTTTAGGTCCTGCCCCGATAGTGCCTCACTCAACAGACTCCTCCTCACCACCCCGACATCCTCTGGTGCTGTTCTTGCTTGCTGCTCGAAGAAGACTCATCCACGGACATCCTCGACTTGGTCCCGCCTCATTCGGACTTTGGGAGCTGCCGTGGTGACTTCGGCCATCTGCTGCTGTCCCTGGGAACAGTTTGCTTCTGCACGCAAGGGATCTGTTCCAGAGCCCGTCCCTGCCGGCGACGACCTCGGGACCGCCCACTAAAAATCACAGTCGTACCTGGGTACGTCAGCGACATTTTGGCGCAAGTCTCATCAAGTTCTGAGTCTAGGGGATCTCACAGCGGCGACTACATCGACCCCCTGTCTTGCTGTCCCAGACCCGGGCAGATTCGGCCGGGTGCTCCGTCGGCGCGATCGAGCTTATCTCCCCTCCCCGCCTGGCCGGCTTAGCGCCCCTCCCTGTGCGGAGGTAGTGTTTGACTTGTAATACAAAATTCCCCACCCCAAGTCCACCCTCCTGTGTGAGGTGTAGTGATTGTAATCTTTAAACAGGTCAAGCTTCATCGGCACAGTGTGCGGGGAATCCACACTTCCCCGCTCGCCCTCGTCTCCGACCGGGATCGGTGTCTTCACACCGATCAGGTGAGCCTCAGGTTGCCCTACTCTACTGGAATTGCTTTGCTTGTTTAGTATTGCTGCTTAGTGCCGTCGGTCGGTGAGTGAGCGCCCGATCTCAAAAATATCATCGATTTGAGTGCCACCGCGGAGCGAGTTGAGAGAGAACCACTACATCCCACGCCCTTGGCGTGCTGGCCGCCCACGGAATTGGGGCATCCCTGGCCCATTGGGGTCCATCCTTAGCTGGCCATACCCTTGGAACATTGAGGTCCAACCTCGGACCCTCACCGTCATCGCTGGTCCTCCTACGGACCCGAGTGTGCCAACGCGAGTAAATCCGCTTGTGTCACGTTGCCAAAATCGTTGTGTTGCTTGCAATTCTAGGTCCGAGGGGTTGTTTCACATCAAGCAAACTGGGTTGGATCTGATCCAAGGTCCAGTGAAGACAGCAAGACGTCTCTTCTTCTTCACGAGCTCTTCATCTCTCTTTCTCTTTCTTTTTCTTCTTCTGCTCTCTCACAATCTCACAGTACGATCTCTCTTCCTCTTTCCTTCTCGAGCTCTCTTCTTTCTTTCTGCTACTCTTTCGGCTTCTGTTTTCTTCTTCTATCACTCTCTGCTCTCACTTCTTCTTCTTCACTCACAGTCTCGATCAGCCCTCTTCTGTTCTTTTTAGTCACCTTCTGAAGAAGACATCTTCTATATATATATAGCAGCAGCTTAGGGCGTGTGCTTTCCACTTCTCCCGCCCAAGTGATGCTACCACGTGTCAGCATCTCAGCTCCTTGGATCACGTGCCAGGTGCCCACCTCGAGTCACGTGCTCAGACACATTAACCTCGTCCAACAATCCTGTCAGTTAATCAGTCGAAGACAGTATTAGCTTAAGGTAATGTTCAGACTTCATTCAGCAAGCAAGGCAAGCATGGATGACTGTACAGAGTTGATCGTGTGAGGCAAGACGAGTGTACAGACTTCTTACCACATGATGTAATATGCATATATAATGCAGTGTATAGACTTTCGAAGCAGCAAATAAGCAAGTATGTACAACGTGAGAGTGTATAGACTTGAAGCCCTTCAAGCGACCTCAATGTACACACTTGACAAATGATGTATGGACTTATCAGTAAGGGATGTGCAGACTTCTGTGTGATGCATGAAGCAATCGAATGTATAGACATGTAACACGGGAGTGTATAGACTTGATGCTTACATGCATGAGAACTCTATGTACAGACTTGCTGTGATCAATGCACAAATGCAGTGTATGCAGATGGCGTGAATGCAGCAGCAATGTATAGACTTCATGTGTAGAAGACTAAGACATTATACAGACTTCACATGAAGCGCTGGACGATGTACAGACTTGTGTTCATTCAACACACATGCTGTACAGACATTGAGGCGAGCGCTGTCCAGACTTTGAGGCAAGCTCTGTATAGACTTGATGAGAATGCATGGAACAACCGAATGTATAGACATGAAACAAGGAGTGTATAGACTTGGTGTTTACATGCCTGAGAGACCAAAGTACAGACTAGCTAAGCTTTCGCTAAGTCTGTATAGACTTGACCATGCAGACGACGGCACCAGAGTATAGACTTGAATGCTTTCGTTAAGTCTGTATAGACTTGACTATGCAAGGAGGAGTGTATGGACTTTAGAATGCATGAGACACCAGTGTACAGACTTTGAGAAGAACGATGCATGAACAAGCCTAGCATGAAAAAGCCTAACCAATGTATAGACTTCACCCTTAAAGATGAGAGCGAGACACTGTATACACTTGGCCCTTGAAGAATGTACAGGCTCTGAAGACTTGAAGGTCACGATGTATAGACTTGGCGTTATGAGGCATGCAGGCTGTATAGACTTTCGATGCCATGAAGATAATGTATAGACTTGTGAAGCTTCAGGCCGATGTGTAGACTTGGAGACCTTGAACCAGTGTATAGACTTGAAAGGCTTGAACACAGTGATGTGCAGACATTGTGATGTGTAGACTTAGGAGCATTTGCCAAGGCTGTACAGACTTCAGACTTTGAACGTGTGTGCTGTGAATCAATGTATAGACTTGGTGAGCTTCAAAGCACAATGTGCAGACTTTGCGATGTATAGACTTAGGGTTCAACTGTGGATGTATAGACTTTGAAGATGCAAGCAATGTACAGACTTGGAGAATGGCTTGAGACACAGACACGCTGCTCGCTGTATAGACTTTGGGTGAAGGCATGAACAGTGAATCAATGTATAGACTTGGATGCCCAATGCCAATGTACTGACTTGCTTTCAAGGAATGCACTGCTGTACAATGTATAGACTCTCAATGTATGGACTTGCCAAGACAACTGGAGGATGTATAGACTTGCCAACGAAAGGGTTGTACAGACTTGAGCAATGCAAAGGCAATCGGATGTATAGACTTCATGATGTGTAGACTTGCCAAAACAACTGAACCGTGTACAGACTTGAACGAGCAAAGTCTGTACAGACTTTATTAAGACAACGGATGTATAGACTTAGAAGATACAGACTCTGTATAGACTTGCGAAAGGAAACGAATGTATAGACTTTGAAGCAGAAGCCAGGCAAACGATGTGTAGACTTGGCCAGAACGTAGGGAAAGGTATGAATGTATAGACTTGGCCAGAACGTAGGGAAAGCCGCCAATGTGCAGACTTGATCATCCAGCAGTGTATAGACTTTGTAAGACGCAAAGGCTGTACAGACTTGACGAAATGCATGTGCTAGATAGTGTATAGACTAGACAATGCAAACGAGATGTTCAGACTTGCTATGAAGTGAGATGCAACGAGAGACGCTCGAAGGACTTCCCACTGTATAGACATTGCCTTAGACATGCAGACACTGTGAATGTATAGACTTCACTATGTGTAAGCTTGTGAAGGCGAATGCAATGTACAAACTCCAGACTGTGAAGGCTTTGTGAATGTAAATGTATTGTACAGACTAACATCAAGCAATCCAGATAAAATGCAATTATGAAATGCATCTACAATTATGAAATGCACCAATGCACACACCACACAGCCTCAGCCTGTTCGTTGGTTATGTAATTCAGATAAGATGTTCAATGAAACATGCATATGCAACAAAAATAGATTTATATGCAGACTCAAACAGATGATGACTTATAGTGTTTGCTATCATCAAAATCACAGGGACACAACAGGGGAGGGGTCATTTCTGTAGCCCGCGATGCTTCGGGGCATGATCGGGACTCGAGGAAACCGGAGTCGGGAACCACGCGCGGAAGAACTCATACATATGCATTGACATAGATAGAAAAGGGGAATAAGCTTCGAGCATTCATTCGACCTATTGGTCCACGTATCTATATACATATCACAACCCAGTAGACGGGGTTGGACTAACATTTACATTACAAATCCGGTGCCGGCATCGTCGCTCGGTCGCCGTTCATCAGTTGCAGAGACAGAGGGATGCGTAGAGGCACAACAACAAAACAAACGGGAAGAGAGAATCGCAGAGAAAGGGGGGGTCGGCTCGTATCATCACCATCCCTCCCCCTCTCGCTTACATCTGATAGATAGAAACCCCCAAAAAAAGAATCCACGAAAGCGCCGGTGCCCACCTGTTCTCGGAACAGAGTATCGGATCTTCAGCTAAAGTAGAGGAAGATGGCCGGTGGAGGACGCTCAGACGAAACCCCTTTTCCCAAGAGCTCTATCTCTCCCGGGATCTGGTTCGCTCTCCGACCCTCCTCTTTTTTCTTCTTCTCCTCTCTTTTTTTTTGTCGTCATCCTCCTTTTTTTCAATCGAACAGCTTCCTGCATATATATAGGAGGTTCGAAGTCTTGATCCGGCGTGGAAAATGGCGCGGCGGGGAAGGCTCCATGGCCTTTTGCGCGTCGAAATAACGGGCCCAGGTGGGGTTCTTTGCGCGCCGGAATAAGGGGCGCCAGATGGGAGCGCGCCGGTTTAGGGCGCGCCGTGTTAATGTTCCTCGCACGTCGCGAGTCAGTCGATGAGTCCGGGGATGATTCCGGGGGTCACCGGAAACATTTATCTCACGAATGCTCCTTGAAACCTCGACGAGATGTCTTGTCGAAGCTCCCAGGTTGACGTACGACCATTCCCGAGACTCCAGATAGCTTTGATTTGATCATGCGGGCTTTTCGCTGACACGGCCTTCGGCTCTATGATTCGTGCTGCTGGCTCGGTCTGGCTTGTGCCCAAAGCTCCTTAGGGGGTGGGATAACACCAGGGATAGTTCCGCCTGAGATGGGCGATCATTCGGCCACTAACGGGCCCATCTTGGCGGGAAGCCGTACCCGTGCCGGGTGATCGGGATCTTCTGGCGACCGAGCTTTCGATCCTCCGTCCTGGAGAGCCAGGGGGACTCTTTCATCTTCAGGAGAGCCTTTCATGCGGTGGGTAGCCACTGGGTAGACCGTCGTCCTTGATCGGACAACGGGTGTAGTGTATGCGACACGACGGAGTCGATGCCGGTTCATTGGGCAGGCTTGGTTGCACTGCCGGTTGGTTGTGAGTTCGTCTTGGCTCTCCTGAGGTGAAGTCCCCATGCTCATGCGGGGTGACTCGAGGCTCTGGCAGCTTGAGAAGTCTTCAATATGTTGATCTTTATCGGCTTCCGTGCTTCAGCGGGCCGGGTCCCTCGTCTTTGTGGCTTGGTCGCCGATGATCATTGTAGACACGCCATTCCTGACATCTCCTGAGAAAGTCTCATATTACTATACAACGTCCCGCGACGGCTTACGCGTTTTGAATCACTTGAGTGCTTCCTTTTCTTGAGTCTTCTTCCGCCCTTTTCGGCATCCGGAATCGTCTCGTCACGGCATTCGGACGGCATCAACACCAGTTGAACGCATCAGGAGGTTCCGGAACCAAGAAGGATATCTGCCGGGCGGCCACCGACGCCCGATCCAAGGACCCGGGTGGGTCTTAATGGGGGCGTCCAGGCCCCTGGACGCCCCCATGATTTTAATTTGTTTTATTCTTTTCTAAGGGCCCCAACACCAAATATAAAAATATAAAAAATATATATATTTATGGAGGCGTCCAGGACTCTGGACGCCTCCATAAAAACAAAAATAAAAAATAAGTGTAAAATGCCAGCTGGCATAAAAAACAAAAAAAAATAAATAAAATTATATATATATTAATGGAGGCGTCCAGGTCCCTGGACGCCTCCATAAAAACAAATAAAAAAAATAAAAATGCCAGCCTTGGCATAAAAGACAAAAGAAAAATACAAAATAATAAACTTTTGGAGGCGTCCAGGCCCCTGGACGCCTCCATCAACTCACTCACGGGCGCCGCCCACCAAACGACGGTTTGTCGTGTGTGAAAAAAGCCAAATTTAGAGACGTCCAGCTGACTGGACGCGCCCATTTTTGAATCACGAGGCGCCGCTCACAAAACCACGCGTTGTGCCAAACCGCGTGCGGCCGTCGTCGGTTTTCGGTGGACCTGTTAGAGGCGTCCGGGACCCTGGACGCCCCCATAAAAGTATTCTAAAAAAATCAATAAAAATAGAATAAAATATTATTTCGGCCCTGATGGAGGTGTCCAGGGTCCTGGACGCCTCCACCTTCCGGAACTCTATAAATAGAGGCCCACCCCCTCAGTTCTAGGGGAGCGAAGCAGTGATCCGATAGGCTGCCGGAGCCCAGAGGCTACGGAGTCATTTTTCTAACCCGTGGGGTCTTTTGTAGGTGGAGGTTCTGCCGGCTTCTCGGGTGCCTACGCTCGCGAGAGGAAGGTCGTCTTCATCCACCGCGCTTCCCCCGTCGTCCCCACGCTGCCGGAGCTCCGCCGGATTTCACCCTCGGCTCATCCAATAAGCCTTTTCTTCCCCTTTTTCTCCATAGTTCTTTACATTCATCATATTGCATCCTCTATCCCCCTTCACAAGGGCGCCTCTTCTCTTATACTTCTTGCATTCATCATCTCATTTTCCTCCTACTCGAGTCCGAGAGGGGTTTAAAAGATAACACCAACCAGGTGTGTGTCTTGCCATCATTTCGTTATTTTTACCGTGAGGATTTGAATACTACACCTCCATCTTTCTAATCCACTTGTCATTTATTTGTCGTTGTTTTGCAAGGGTACCCGAGGAAAGCCCTCTCCGTCGGCCGGCCGGAAGGAGAGGAAGAAGCAACCCGCCATGTCCCGCTCTTGAGGTAGGCGCGATCACTTTCTTATTTTGGGGTCTTTCGGCCCCTGGCGATCACATCTTTTCATCGAGGCCGCGGCGAGTCACTTCCCCAATGGCCGTTTAAATTTCCGTTTCCTATATTCTCTTTATATTTTGTTAAATTCTGCTTATATCATCGAGGCCGCGGCGAGTCACTTCCCCAATGGCCGTTTAAATTTTCGTTCCTATATTCTTTCTATATTATATTATATTTTGCTCATATCATCGAGGCCGCGGCGAGTCACTTCCCCAATGGCCGTTTAAATTTCCGTTCTTATATTCTCTCTATAATCTGTTATATTCTGCTCATATCATCGAGGCCGCGGCGAGTCACTTCCCCAATGGCCGTTTAAATCTCTGTTCTTATATTCTCTTTTATATTCTGCTATATTCTGCTCATATTCTCGAGGCCGCGGCGAGTCACTTCCCCAATGGCCGTTTCAATTCTTGTTATTTAATTTCTGCACCATTCCCGTCCCCCCGAGGCCGCGGCGAGTCACTTCCCGCTATGGCCGTTTGAACCCCATATCTTGCTATATTATACTTGTCCCGCTCGCCCCACCGGAGCAATCTCCCGTGGTGGCCCCTTCTCTCTTCTCTATCATTTCTGTGTTGCAGCAAAACAAGCAAACAAACAAAAAAAGAGGAGCCCGCGCGCTCTCCGCATCCTCTTCCTCGCACCATCGAACTCCGAACCGCGTGACGTCGCTCACAGATTGGCGATCACGGTGGGACCTCTACTGCTTCCTCTCGGCTACCCTTGCAAGTTCGGCACCATCCGTGCCTCTCCATCTTGGCGCCCGCGCGCGCCCCCGTTGTGCTCACGGCAGCACTGTCAGTTGTTTGGTTGTTTGTTATTATATGTCTGTTATTTTTGTTGTTTTCCCACTCCATATATCTGTCAGCATTCCATTGCATACATCCATTCCTCCTTTCTATCTTTTTTTTCATTTTTTGAGGATCACCCTTTCCCGGTGAAGGAAGGACTCTCCGTTTGGGAATTCCTCTCAACGGACTAGAATCTCCTACACTGGGACCTCCGTAAGTCCCCGACATCGAAGAATCTCCTCTTCGTTCACTGGGCTGGTTGTACCATTGAAGTTCCCCGGAGTTAGTCAATTCGTTCGTGGTGAGACGAGAGACCCTAGCTGACACGGCAGTGAAACAAAAACAAACTAGGGTCCCCATTTTGTGTGAACTTCGGATCTCGCTAAAAATACAAAAAAAATCATCAAAATCAAAACACAAAAAAAGGACGTAAAAGCATCCACTTGTTTGATAATCTCTGCTACCTACTTGCTAGTGTATGTTTTTGCGTTCTGGGAGAACTGTGAGCATGTCTCACGAGTCTTCTGAAGAAAACCACCCTAGCCGTGGTTTGACAGCCGACCCGCGAGTCTATGCTATGGACTCGGGTCCTTCT